>JARQOC010000007.1:176403831-177003831 GCA_033576535.1 Allobates femoralis
GATCTCCATGCATCACGTGATAGCCCAGTATCCTGCCGAGACTCCGGAAGCTATCACTAATCACTTCCAGTGAGTTGTTGGCAAGTGCTGCCAACCACTCACAGTGATTATTTGTGACAGGTCCTGATGTGTTGCAGCTCATCAGGACCTGTCACAAGCAATCAGACTGTGCAGCACGAGGGAGCCCTATGGGGCTGTGTAAAATAAAGAATTAATAAAATATTTTTGTTTTAAATATGAAAAAAAAGAAAACATATTTGGTATCGCCGCTGTGCTGTAGCGGCTGGCTGCCTTGCTGGGACTTGTGGTTCTATGACTCGGGTAAGGCATTACATGTGCTATGATGCAGGTTTGAAAGCCCGGGGAGTGTCTGTCAAACCTGGATCCACCTGTGGATGTGACACAGCAGACTTAAGCAGACTCCCTCCTGATCACATGGGCTGTGACATCAGAATAGATCCGTCACACAGGATGTGGAGAGCCTTATGATCTGAAGGAGATGTTTTTCAGAGCCTCTGATACGTGAGGAGACCTTGGGAGGCCCAGTTCATCCTGGAGCTCAGGGAGCGCAATCCTGGTCAGAGCCTGGCCAGGCAAGAGTCTGTGAACCTCCAGGAGCAGGAGGTCTCTCACCTGGGCCTAAGGTCAGTGATTCCCTCCTATGAACTGATCAGGACATATGTATATTATACCTTCCATTGGGACAGACAGATATGTCCCACATATGTATTAACTATGTACTAAATGCAGTTTATGAAGCACTTTAAAAAAACTGCTGGACTTCTCCCTACTTTAACACACGGTTGTTTGGCATCAATCATGCTGCAAATCCTCCAGGCGTGCGCTACCTCAAACTGCTTTCAAAACAACCCGATCTATCAAGATATAAAATCAGAGCTGTAAAGTGCATAACAGAAAAAAAGGTCAAAACGCCAAATTACTTTTTTTTGGTCCCCACAACATTGCTATAAAATGCAATACCGGGCGATCAAAACAGCATATCCACCCAAAACTGGTATCATTAGAAACGTCAGCTCAAGACGTAAAAAATAAGCTGTCACACAGTCCCAGATCCCGAAAAATGAGAACACTACGGGTCGTGAAAAATAACACAAAAAGTGCACTTTTTTTTTCTTTTTTCAAACTTCTGAATTTTTTTTCACCACTTAGATAACAGTAAAAGTACATATGTTTGGTATCTCCGAATTCGTACCGACCCGAGGCATCATACCGTCACGTCAGGTTTACCATACAGTGAACATGGTAAAATAAATGATTGCATCTGAAAGTACAACTTGTCCACAAAAAAACAAGCCCTCATATGTCTATAGTCCCAAGTATAGAAAACAGATAGGCGGCACTCACCGTATGTTCATAGCTGCTTTCTTTATTGAAGAGGTGCGGGGAGGGGGTGCATGAAGGTACAGACAACAGGTCCTGTTTCGCGGTTTATCCGCTTCTACAGACCTGTAGAAGCGGATAAACCGCGAAACGGGACCTGTTGTCTGTACCTTCATGCAAGCCCTCCCCGCACCTCTTCAATAAAGAAAGCACCTACGAACATACGGTGAGTGCCGCCTATCTGTTTTCTATACTTGGACTGTAAATGCTTGATTGGCTGATGTAGGCGTAGCACCACCTGGTGACTGGGGATAAGACAGCGGTCTGTCTTTATGGAGCATTAAGAAGGACCAATAGCCCTGAAGGTGCCCGGTGCCCCTATCTTTCAATATACCTCATATGTCTATATTGACAGAAAAATAAAAATGTATGGCTCTTGGAAGCAGGGGAGCAAAAAACGAAAATGGAAACTGAAAAATCACTGGGTGGTGAACGGGTTAATGAGCGGCCCCAGAAGCAAGCAGCGGTAGAGCAGGAGACTGGTGAGCTCTATCTATCTCTGAGGATCAGAAAAAGGATCGGAAAAAAAACAGACAATAAACCGGATGCAACCATACTGTATTATAACAGGTCCGGTATGATATCGGCTGGTTGCATCTGGTTTAAGGGCAAAAACTGTATCTGGTCAGATGTGGATTTTTGCAGCAAAAAAAAAAAAAAAAAAAAGATTTCTGCCGGATTTAAAAAAATGCTGGTGTGAAACCAACCTTCATATTATATTCAGTGTAAATAACAAGCTTTCCTGGAAGTGATAATCTAGCCCCCACAGTCGTGATCGTGATGTCGACATTATAGAATTTATCTAGGATTACATGAAGAGACAGAATTTCTGCAATTTTACAGGTGCATCTCAATGAATTGGAAAATCATCAAAAAGCTAATTTATTGCAGTAATTCAATACAAAAAGTCAAATATATATTATTTAGAGCCATTACAAACATTGATCTATTTCAAGTGTTTATTTCTGTTAATGTTGCTGATTTTTGCTTACAGCCAATGAAAACCCAAAGGTCATTATCTCTATTTAAGTAGGAAGGATGAAGGTTCTGAGAGATAAAATATTACCTAAATAATAAATAGGTATCACAGGCTTCTCCTTGTGTGGTTGTGAGAGTAACAACCACTATAAAAGCAGATCACGCTGCTGCAGTCCCCTATGTGGTGCATGTAGAGTAGCAAGGATGAAGGGTTAAAAACCACACTGCTGTATTCCACAAAACAAATGATGAATATATCGATTTATTAGTCAACGCGTTTCAGGGCTCCCTAGCCCCTTCTTCAGGACAAATCAATATATTGCCGAGTTTCAGGGAGACCTGAAATGTGTTGACTAATAAATCAATATTCTATTCACTTACCCTTTGATGTCTCGTAGAATACGTCAGTGTGGTTTTTAACGCTTCATCCTCTCTAATTTTCTGGGATAATGACATTTGGGTTTTCATTGGCAGTAAGCCATAATCATCAACATTAACAGAAATAAACACTTGAAATAGATCACTCTGTTTTTAAGGACTATATAATATATGTGTTTGAATTTTTTGTATTGAATTACTGGGAAAAAAATTAATTTTTTGATGATATTCTAATTTATTGAGATGCACCTGTACATCTACAGAAGATCTGTGGTTTGTGCTCCAAGATGTATGGAAAAACATTCATGCTGAGTTTCTTCAAAAACTGATTGCAGCTGGAAGTTGCAGTTGGAAGAATTGATGCTGTTTTGAAGGTCACAGCAAATAATGATTTGAGTTAATCATTCCTTTTGTCATTCACTTTGCATTTTGTTCATTGACAAAATTAAATTAGCACTTTTACTTTTTAAAATCATTCCTAAAGTGCAGTAGTTTCCACAATTGTATAAAACTATTGTACAGTACTCTTTGCATGTGTATATACACTTTTATTTATTTTTTATATATAATTTTCTTTTCTAATATTTCTCCAGGATCATGAGGTGGTTGCATCTCTTCGGAATCAACAGCATAAAATCCGTTTTTCAGAGTCTGTGCTAACTGGATCTATAATTTTCCCCCTTTCTGGTATGTTACTGCTGATAGCAGACATAATTAGGGATGATTGAACCGTTACAGTTAAGTTCAGGGTTCGTACCGAATACCGAACATGGACTATTCATTGTATGTCTGCTTCATGTTCTATGTTGGAATAAAATAAAGTTTGTTGTAAGGCTGCCGAGCAGCCAATCAGGAACGTTTTCCAATGTGGGCACTTCAAGCACCATCACAACAAGTATTGACGTGGCAGCAATTGACCGGCACACAACTGGAAAAAAAAAAAAAAGATGATGTGAGCTACTGCCCTATGTTTGATATTAAGTCTGGGTAAAGCAGCAGCTACCTCCAGTGGTGAACGTTTAGCAAAAAGAGAGGATCCCATAATTTAAAACAAAAACGGCGTGCTCCCCATTTTTTTTGAGTAAATATAATTTTATTAAAGTTTTTCATAGATCACAATATAAACATAGAAAATCCAGATAACAATATTTTTGGTAGGCAGAGAGAAAGGGAAAAGAATTGCATTCGTCTGTTGAGCCAAGTATCACATTAAGACATCGTTAAATAATAACTAGACGTATTTTTCCCTTCCCTCTCCGTTCTAATAACACAGTGAGATATTCTCCCTCTATCGCTACGGGAGAGAAATGTCGGTACCAGGTGTGGAATATCTTATCCTGGTTATTTTCCGACCATTTATTTATTCGGCTAACAATATATTGACACTCGTCCAGGGGGGTAGAAAGATGAAGAAGAAAGAGGAATGGTGAGAGTCAGAAGAAAGAAGGAAAGAAGGAAGACTGTAGGGGAGAGTGAAGAAAATGGAGTCTCAATCCTAAGGGTACAGCTCGCTACGTAGCCCCCCGAGGTAACTCCAGGGGAAAGTGAGGCACCGCATCCCAGGATATTCAGATAAAGAAGTCTCCAAAGTTAGGGGCATTTTTGAACAGGACCCATTCAGTCCAGGTAGTTACATATGTGTGTTGGGTCTGGGAAAAGTCCGCTGACAGTTCCTCGTATCTACGTATCTTTTCCACTTCCAAGTACCATTCTGAAATGGAAGGGGGCTCTCGTTCCTTCCAATGGCGGGGGATTACGCTGCGAGCCGCGGCTATGCAAAATCGGAGAACATCTTTCCTCTGTACCTTCCAAGAGCCAGGGAGCAGAGACAGAAGGGCCATGTCAGGATTGCCTACCAGGGTTTTTCTCATTACCATATTATAGTTACGGAATACCCTGACCCAGAAGTCCTGAATCAATGGGCAGCTCCACCATATATGTAACATCGTACCCCTCTCTTTTTCGCATCTCCAGCACAGTGGTGAGGTGTCTGGAGAGAATCTATGTATCTTGTCTGGGGTAAGGTACCACCTGTATCGCAACTTAAGGCTTTTTGCTCCCCCATTTTTGATACTCAGCCATGGTTAAGCACACAGCTGGGAGTTGGTATTATTAGGGTGGGAAGGCTCACGGTTTTTGGGCCTTCATTAGGCTAAAATTAGCAGCCCGAAGCCACCCCATAATTTGGTGTATCCGTTCGATGTGCTACTCCTAGTGTTTATTCAGCTCATCCTGATTGCCCTGGTGCGGTGGCAATTGGGGTAAAAATGAGATAATGACAGCTGTGATTTGTAAAAAAATCACAGGTGCCTTCAAGCCCTAGGTTAGTGTTGGATAATTGTTTATGAGACCCCCATTACTAACCTGTAAGTCAATAGAAATAAACACAAACACAAAAAAAATCATTTATTTGGAATAAAAACACTCACACTTTTTCACCTCTTTATTAACCCCCAAAACACCCCTGAAGGGCCATAGTAGTCCTCACTAGGTCCCTCGATAAATCTGGCTCTGCTACATCTCAGAGACTGTAATGAAGGAATGTACAACCACTTACTGCAGCTTCTGGGTTACACTGATAACCACGGGGAAGCCCTCGGCTGTGAGCAATGACGTCACTAAGTTCACCGGAGGTCTTTCCTGCTGCCGTAAGTGAACTCAGTTGAACCTTCTGCTGGATTCCCAGATTTTGAGACACAGTAGCACAGCTTTCTCACAATCTGGCAGCAGGTTCAATTGAGTTGACAGTTGTAGTGTGAATAGCTATACAGTAGCTACCGTATGTCACCTAGTCCCACAATCTGGCAGCAAGTTCAACTGAGTTTACAGCATAGGAAACTACAGCTGTGAACTCAGTTGAACCTGCTTCCGGATTGCAGGATAGATGTGCCACCATGTCCTGCATTCTGTTAATTCACCAGTGGGTTCAATTGAGTTCACTGATCGCAGCAAGGAAGCCCTTGACTATGAACTCTGGTGAACTTAGTGATATCACTTCTTCTCATAGTCAAGGACTTCCCTGCTGCTGTCAGCGTATCAGTTCTGCAGTGCATGGTTGTGTATTCCATCTCTGCAGCCTCTTGTGTGGACAACTTCAGATTTGCAGGAGTGTTTTGGGAGTTAACAAAAGGGTGAAAAAGTGTGTGTGTGTTTTCTATTCCACATACAGGATTTTGTTTTCAGCGTTTGTGTTTATTTCTTTTGACTTACCAGATAGTGGTCTGGAGGTCCCATAGACCCCTACCCATTACTAACCTAGGGCTTGATGGCCGCTGTGATATTTTGACAAATCACAGCTGTCATTATCCTCTTGTATTAACCCAAATGCCACTGCACCAGTTAAACACCAGGATTGGAACATCCAATGGATGTGCCAAATTCTGGGGTGGCTGCGGGTTGCTATTTGTAATCTGGTGAGGGCCCCATAATCTTGGACCTCCCCAGGTAAAGAATACTAATCCCCAGTAGTGCGCTTTACTGTGACTAAAAAGCAAAAATGGAAAGGACCCCATGCTTTTTTTTATTTTTTTATTATGGGATCCTTATTTCTGATAACAGCCACTATAACTCAGCACGGGGTTACAGCCTGTGGCTGCTGTTTACAGCCTTATTATAAATAGGTGAGAGATTTTTAAATGTACTCCTTTTTACACTAACATATAGCAAACATTACAAAAAAAAAGCACATACGGTATATGCCTCACCATGCATTCAATCCATCATGCTGCTCACATCTTCTGGGCTCAGACCCACAATGCCGTGACTCTGGGCCAGTATACATGAAAGGGATTGGGTGCAGGCGTAACTGGAAAGTAAATGTATGTTATGGATCTGTAGATAAAGCTTCTATCAGCACGTAGGTGATTTGTAAATTCGAGATTTGGCAGCTGCACATATTTGGTTATTTTTTGCATGTGATTGTGATTTGTAACCTGACTTTGGATCTTGGAAGTCCCCTTTAGGTCCTTAAATCCAATCCATGGAGGCCCCATTTCGCAACTTATTTTTTTCCGCATAACCTTAAGATTGAGAGCTGGTAAATTTGGAGACCAACTAAACACATTGCTTTATTTTGTCATGTTCCTCTAAACCATTCCTGAATGGCTTTTCCTACATCCCAGAGGTAATCCTGGTGCATGGCGTTATTTTATATTATGTAATTAGGCATTCTTCTTTTGCTCCATGGTCCAGCTGTGTTCTTTATGTTCCTATCACATGCACCCTGTCCGGCCTTTGGCTATGAGGTCCCTTAAGCAGCAAGCTATATGTTCCCTGAATATGACACCTTTATATCATAGCCAACAATTACTGCTACAGTAGTTCTGTGCGATTATACCAGATCCCTTGCACATCATTGATCTTGGTTGGATGCCCATGACCTGGTAGACAGCTCACTGGTTGCTTTTCATTGGTACATTATTTATATGTACCAACCAGTGCCCCACATGAACAGCTGTTTTGGAGACTATGTGACCCTTTTGAAAGTCGCTCAAATCCTTACTCTTGTCTAATGTTCTTTTTCAAACACATCAATCTCAAGAACTGACTGTTCACCTGATGCATTGACAGGGTGCAATTAGCATAAGATATTCAATTTTCTTCACTTCAAACACTTGTGATTTTAATGTTATGTCTGATTTATACAAGGACAAGGACACGAAAAGGACTCATAAAATGTAAAACTTTGAGAAGATTTAGCAAATTAGAATATTTCGTTCACATATATAATTCTGGTTCCTGCTCACTGGTAAGTATACACACTAGTCAGGTTTTTTAATACAACAGTTAGGACCGCGTCAGAGATGGGTACACTTTGAAGTTAGTGACGTGGCTTGATATAACTTTTTTTGCGCAAAAAAACGGATAGACTAAGTACCCTGTATTTGTTATACTATTTTTTATACTGCACTTGCATTTAATACTTTTACTGCAGTGTACTGTTGTTTTTGGTCGCATTTAGCTTTTTGGTCTCCAAATATGTTGGCGGTGTGAACATGTTCTTACAGACTTGTTCTCTGTGTGCAGGACTCATTTGTTTCTAATTAAGTTGCCTCTTGCTTTGCAAGAGATTGAGTTCCCGCCCCTCTCTGGGCCCTGCACATATAGAGCCCCGTCGCCTTCAGTCCATCTCAGACACAGGTCTTGCTGGTTCCTGCTCACTGGTAAGTATACACACTAGTCAGGTTTTTTAATACAACAGTTAGGACCGCGTCCGAGATGGGTACACTTTGAAGTTAGTGACGTGGCTTGATATAAATTTTTTTGCGCAAAAAAACGGATAGACTAAGTACCCTGTATTTGTTATACTATTTTTTATACTGCACTTGCATTTAATACTTTTACTGCAGTGTACTGTTGTTTTTGGTCGCATTTAGCTTTTTGGTCTCCAAATATGTTGGCG
The DNA here is from genome assembly GCA_033576535.1 of Allobates femoralis. Lineage (NCBI taxonomy): Eukaryota > Metazoa > Chordata > Amphibia > Anura > Aromobatidae > Allobates > Allobates femoralis. Next base: position 176,411,990 of record JARQOC010000007.1, read on the forward strand.
GTGTGAACATGTTCTTACAGACTTGTTCTCTGTGTGCAGGACTCATTTGTTTCTAATTAAGTTGCCTCTTGCTTTGCAAGAGATTGAGTTCCCGCCCCTCTCTGGGCCCTGCACATATAGAGCCCCGTTGCCTTCAGTCCATCTCAGACACAGGTCTTGCTGGTTCCTGCTCACTGGTAAGTATACACACTAGTCAGGTTTTTTAATACAACAGTTAGGACCGCGTCAGAGATGGGTACACTTTGAAGTTAGTGACGTGGCTTGATATAACTTTTTTTGCGCAAAAAAACGGATAGACTAAGTACCCTGTATTTGTTATACTATTTTTTATACTGCACTTGCATTTAATACTTTTACTGCAGTGTACTGTTGTTTTTGGTCGCATTTAGCTTTTTGGTCTCGTTCACATATATAATGTCTATTTATTAGTTAAGACAGTAGATTGATCTTGTAAGTGTACTGCATCTGTAATGGCCCTCTAAGAAACAAGAAGTTTGTGCATCTGCAATATGCTAAATAACTCGCTATGTAAGAGCAGCATCATTCTCTGAGAGCAGATCCAGATTGGTTACTGGTCTCCAGACCTGAACTTAACAGTCTAAAGGCCACGTCACACGTGGTGACATCGCCACCGATTACATAGGCGTGGCCTATCAGTAGCAACATCGCCCCTACGTCGCCTAATGTAAAGGGGCGATGGCGATGCCTTCTACTGGTCGCCTGGTTTCAGAGCAGTGCTTTGAAACCAGGCGGCCGATCTGGGGCAATGTGTCCACATCACCCCATGTAAACGGCCGCCGGCGAGCTGACAGGCTCCCATTGTACTGCATCGCCGCTGGGGTTTTGAGACACCCCGGCTGTGATGCCACCTCTAAGCCTGCCGGCCCATCGCCGGAGATGTCTCTCCATGTAAATGGGAGTCGGCGACACTGGCTTGGCGCCAAAAGCGTGCGCACTCCCGCCTGTCGCCACCGACATCTCCGGCGGTGTCGCATGGTGTGACGGGGCCTTTAGGGTACCTTTACACGCCGCAACTTTTGGCGGCGATCGGAGGCAACCGAACGTGCGTGTAGCCGCATGTACATTCCGCAATTGCGCCGTCAACCCAAGGGAACGTGGCTCCCCGGAAGTTGCCACAGAAACTGCGGGAAACATCCGGTAGACTCCTGACGCCGCTACACACGCCGCAATCCCCAAAGTAATGTGGGCGTACATGTTCAGCGCCGCAAGAACATAAGCGTGACAGACTTGTGTATTCCGCGCCCCAAATACGCTGATTAGACAATGCAATAGCGTCATGATTGGCCAGCCTACACAGAAAGGCTGGCTAATACATGATGCCATTGCAATTGTGTAGTGTGAATGGACAGCTCGTTAAATATGTCGCCCTATGAAGGGACAGCCAATGGAAACACAGTAGCCACCACCAATCATCGTTGGGGGGGGAGCGGTGTCCAGCACACTGTGGCACACCTCCGGGAAATCAGTAGGCGACACTGATTCCATCCCTTATCACCCCTTCACACGCCAAAACCTGGGAAATTCACCTTCAGGGTTGTGTCTTGTTTTGGAGCAGTGCTCCGAAATCGCAACTGGGCGCAACTTTCAAAATCACCACCGGGTTCCCCAAATACACGCCGCAATTTCATAGCAATTTCACGGCAACGGTGACGGAACTCCGGATTGCCTCTGTTGCCACACCGTAGTTGCGGCGTGTAAAGGTACCCTTAAAGACATACTATGTCTAGAAGCTGTTAAGTTCAGAGCAGGAGACCTGATGTTGCTCCCTACATCGAAGTCCATACACGAATCGTGAACTTCGGATGTGTGAAGTTGGCAAAAACATACTTGTTCCAGAGAGTCCTCCAGCATGGGAGCCAGTGTATGATCTGGCTAGTAAAAAAGGGGTTGCAAGGGGCGGACATATTAATGGTGCAGTCGCACAGGGGCCAATTTCTACCTTGAAAGAAGGTGGAATTGTGCATTATGATGGGCTATTGGACAGCAAGGGGGCCCCATACACTGTTTTTACACCGTGTCCTTTTCTGTTTGAGCCTGCTACTTGGGGTTGCCTCTGCTGTTCATTTGCCCGAACACTGCATAGAGAAATTACCGTGGTTGTCCAAGTGGCTTTATTCATCGCTAGAAATTACAACCTTACATTTGTAAACTGTTGCCCTACCAGATTAAAGTGTTCTGCGTCTGCTAATGGGCAGATATTGCAATGTTGCTCTTATCTGTGCACCTCTTGTATAAGTGATGTAAGTAATGGACTTTTTTTGTCATTGCATGTTTAATCTTCCTATGCCAGTTGTTCATAATTACATTATATGTAGACAAGCGGTAACATCTCTGTTTTAAAGGCATAGCATTTTTGCTGGTAAATGCTCAAGAAGCCCTTGGCAGTCAGAGTGAAGTGTTCTTTGAACAAATACAAGAATTTACATCTATTCATCGAAACAGCTTTTTAGTGCTAGTGGCAGCTCTCCATGGAGTGGAGGAACGGGACCTGATGTTCAGTATTCAGCTCAGGTATATAATTTACATTTCAAATGACTGAATTTGTGCAGCAGCTTGACAGAGGTTTGCAAGTGGTGCAGGAGCCATTATAACACAATTCTATGTCATGCAGTATATGTATATTTATTATAGTGATAGTATATATCTGTTTTTCTGTGTAATATGAGCCTTTACAACAACTCATATAACAGATTGACTCTCAGGTAAGACCCTATTTGCGCTATTTTATTCCTTCTAAGCCGCTTTCTCTTGGATATAATAGAGGGGGCGATTGCTGATATTAGATATGCACAAATGTGGTTTGGTAGAGCACTAGTCACTCAGATACGCGTGATACACAGTGTCTGACTTTCAGCCTATTAGTTACGCCCATACTATTTGATGAGGTGGGTTGCTCAACACTATATGAGTGCACCCCACAAGACAGGCACCCCCAATGGGCCTGGCCGCAATGTAAAATTATAATATGAGGTATTGGTCGATATTTTGGCCAAAATACACAAGCTTGTAACCGACCATCAAGGGTCTCCATGCCTTTACCATGGCGGGCCTGGTGCATCTTGGTAGAGCATTTGAACTTGTGTTAACTAATGGCTGTTTCTGGTGAGTTTTTTTTTTAATATTTATGTTCTTTTCTGTGAACTTGTTTTTAAATGTACCGTAGGGACTCATAAGCGTGGGGTTCCTTGATGGAGAGAATACGTGCTTGCGTCTTTTGGCCAAAATATCGACCAATACTTCACATTACTATGATTTTATATCATGTTTCTTTTCTCATCATTTTTAATTGCGCATTTTTATGCAGAATGCACCCAGGTCCATTGGGTGTCTGTCCTGTGGGGTGCCTGTCCTGTGGGGTGCACTCATATAGCACATCACTTATTTTTTGGATATAAATTAAACCAGAATTTAGCATAGGAAATATCACCTACTGTTCTAGTTCACATTCATATGGCTGCATTTTCAACACATGGATTACCTAAGCAGTAAAATATTTAATTTGGGTCAACGAAAAGTGGACCATCATTTTATGTATAATCTAATTTTGTTGAAAATATTGCAACATATAACAAAGCATTTATATTTTTTTCTTTCTGAAATAAGACATAACAAATCTTAATCATTTTTGTTATGTCTTAATAGTGTTAACGTCCATAGGGTATAACTATCTTTCTCAGTAACAAAGGAAAAGACACGCTATATTTATGATATATTCTTTACATCTTACAACGAGTGTTGGAAAGAATAGAAGTAAAAAGAAAGAAAGAGATTTCATCTCTCCTCTGTGTACTTTCTCAGGCCAATCTATAATTGTGAGATCTTGTTCTGGTATTGCATCCTCGTCCATGAGTCGGAGGATTCCTCTACATACCATATAAAAGTTTTGGATCATAGATAATATAGAAAATAAGATATGTACGAGTGTAGAGTTAAGAATACGCAGGATGGATAAGGTGAGGTTGGTGAGGATATATGAGGAGAGGAGGGAAGAGAGAGAAAAAAAAAAGTAGGGTGTAAGGTGTCCCTAGTGTCATCTCTGCCATATCCCACTGTCCTATCCCTCCTTAAAATGTCTACCTGAAAGGACTCCCACATCTGTCTACTGGGGGTCTTCTCTAAGCAAACTTGTGAATGTCTGTGATTCCCGGAATAAAATCCATGGGCTCCATATTTGGATGAATTTCTCCTTAGACCCTGATATCTCAGCCGTGAGGTCTTCCATATGGAATATTTTGTTCATTTCAAGTAACCAATCTGTCAGTCGCAGGCTCTGTCCAGTCTTCCAGAACCTGGGGATAACCATTCGGGCAGCCATTAAACAGAATTGTAATATTTCCTTTTTTTGGGAGCTAAAGGTACCGTCACACGCGGCAATATTGCTTGCAATTTCATTGGCAATTTGCTGGTTGCAGTGAAATCATGGACACATTGTTCTATTTTGTTGCTGCGTACAAATGGAACAATGTGTCCATGATTTCACTGCAACCAGCAAATTGCCAGTGAAATTGCAAGCAATATTGCCGCGTGTGACGGTACCTTCAGTGAGTCAGGAAGAATCGTTAAGAGAGCAACTGCGGGTGATGCATGTACCCAATGTCCCGAAATTCTAGAGCATATATTGAAAACTGAGTCCCAGAAGGGACGGATCTTCTCACAACTCCACCATATATGAAGCATTGTGCCCTTGGCATTATCACACCTCCAGCCCCCATCAGGAACTGAGGGAAATATGGCATGTAGAGTGGTCGGACATCGGTACCACCAAGACATGATGTATCATCATTTTAAAATGCATTACCATCATATAGAAATGGCTCTTATGATCAAACATAGATCAATATACAAAAGTAATAAAGGATGTTGGTTCTATCTTTCTCTTATATATGGATTCAACTTTCTCACCCCTGCTTAGGTTCTTTGGAAGTAACTTAAAAATCATTCCTGCCCATAACAGTATTGAGACTGTTAAAAGCATATTAACGATAGCTAAGGTAAGCTGGTACATATGTCTGTATTAATCAGTTCAAACAATAATGTCTAAAGATGTCTGCAGTAGAGCAGATTATGCAGGTGGCAATCTCTGCTGAAATTAAGCAGATTTAAAGAAATGTGCAAATTGCTGTTTTCGAAGAAAGAATGAGCGGCACTCACCGGTACTTCAAGTGCTGTGTTAGGAGTTTTATTCCATATTTAAGGGTAACACTGTGCAGGGAGGGAAGGTGTGCAGGGTTGGACTACAGTCAAGCGTTTCACGCTTTTGCACTTCCAACAGGTCCAGTGCCCCACCCTGCACACCCTCCCTCTCTGCGCCGTGTAACCCTTGAATATGGAATAAAACTCCTAACACAGCACGTGAAGTATCGATGAGTGCCGCTCATTCTTTCTTTGTTTATTCTAACTGATGCTTTGAGCCGAGCAACGCCGGGCTCGTCCCTGACCGCAGCAATGGGTGGTTTGCATGCCTTAATGAACGGATTGTTGCCCGGATTCCTTCTTTTTTTAAATTGCTGTTTTCTTCCTCTGCATTTTCAGTTACTTCATTTCACTTCATGAAGCAATTCAAACACTGCAGATGATGTGAAATTTAGGTGACTGCCGCACTTCATTATATACACCCAGGGGTGTAACTACACCTGGGTCCTAGAGCCTTGGGGGCTCCAAAGATCCTTTAGGTCTATATAAAAAGACTAATGCTATTAAAAATTTGCAATAATTGGGGCTCCTGTTGGAGCTATTGCATTGAAACCCATGAGCTTCAAGTTACACCAATATATACATCCCCATTCAACTGCTCTGTAGCTTGGGGTACACTTTAGAAATATGTCCACACAGGACTGATCCTTAACATATTAAAAATCTACTGTGGCAAAAAAAAAAAAAAATTACACAATATAGTATCCGATTTTGAAGCATAACATTGTCATTTTGTTATATAAATTGTAAATTGTATATGTAATGGTATTGTAAATTATTAAAAGCTGCTGCTGCTGTAAAATTATGGATTTCACAAGGGCAGCATACGGACGACAAGTGAGAAATAAATCGTCCCACTTTTCTGGATGAAAATTAACAATTTTTTATATGGTCGTGTGAACCTAGGGCTTAGTGCATTGCAGTTATATCATGTGAATTCACTCTGTTTTGGCATCATATTTCAAAAATGCCCCCAAAAAAAGCAAAAACAATATAAAAAGTTGGCCCAAACCATGGTTAAACCTAGAAATTAACCAAAAAGTGTTAGGAAATTGACTAGTGTGTGCAGTATGCAAATGAGACCTACGGAAATCAAGATCTTTACTCCACATTCTTATAAAACAAAATCTTTTGACCCTTTATGGTGTGCCCACTTCTAAGGAAGAGAAGAATTCAATAGTTCAATAAGTGCTTCCGAACAAGCCAGAAAAATATGTTATGGTACCTTTACACGCCGCTACGGAAGGTTAGAAACCACCGGGTGTTGGAGACAATTGTAACTTGTACCTTCAAAACACGGCGAGGTAGCGGCGTGTAATTCAGGTTGTTGCCACCGGTCTCAGTCGACACCTGTCTTTCAGCCGTGCTCAAAAACAAGTAGGTATAAACCCTATGGTAGCGGCGTGTAATCGAGGAACAGGAAGGTATTTTCGACACCTAGTGAACTCCCTGGGGCGTGACACAGCCTCTGGGATACCGCGCCCCATCAGCGATCATTGGTAGAAGCTCCTGCGTTACGATTGGTTGTCCCTGCATAGGGCGGCATATTTAAGGAGCTGACCAGTCACACTACACAATTGCAATAGCATCATGTATTAGCCAGCCTTCCTGCGCTGGCTGGCCAATCATGATGCTATTGCATTTTCCAATCACCGTACGAGCGTCTCGTAATCCACAACTGTGGCACGCCTATGTGTTGTCCCTGCTGCCCCTGGTCCGCCCATATTACCTTGAGTTAGCGGTGTGTAAATGGGGGAAGGTGCTCTACAGAAGGTAACCTGTGGCATCTGTCGGTGCACCCAGGGATAGAAAAAACCTTCTGTAGAGCACCTTGTAGCGGCGTGTAAATGTGGTATCGGGTACCGTTAGGAACCGTTGAAACGTGCTCGTGCACGTGAGACACCCGGTTGTTTCTAACCTTCTGTAGCGGCGTGTAAAGGTACCATTAGAGTTAAAGCACCACTACAATGATGCAAAAAAAAAAACAAACACACTGGAGTGGCATTTGAAGACGTTCCTTTGTGGGAAACATGTAAACTTAGCCCAAATGTGTATAGATTTGTGGTGGTCACTGCCCTTTGGAAAACACTTTTTATCTAGCAGAGACTGGTCAACAGTTTTTTGGTGGAGAGGATAGATCAAGAGCACTAAACCTTTAAACCTTTGGTACTTGTAATTCCAAAGGAATGAGAGGTCATCTGTATACATGGATACGAATATATTTTGATTAACCTGGATCCGCATATCCTGGAGTTCACGTGGCGGATTGGGGCGGCGGGGAAGGAAGGGTTGGGATAGCTAGGGAGGGACGTTTGTTGGGTTAATATTGGAAAATTTGGATTTCCTGTATTGTATACTGTCATGTCTGTTTGTTATAGTGGTTAAAAGAAAATACTTGTTTTAAAAAAAAACAACAAAAAAAAAACCCTTTGGTGCTTAGACAACAGCCCCCCTCATCGAAATCTATCAGTGTGCACCATGTTGTGAACATATCTATAGGTGTGACTTATAAGCATTTGTCTGTCTCTGTTCACAATGGACCATCATAGGATATCATCACTTTTAATGTTTTATAGTCATTACGATTTCAGTGTCATGTGACACAAGTCACCGTGTAGCCCTAGCTTTACTCTAAGGCCAAAGCAAAATGCCAAGATGAGGTCAAACTGTATGAAGGAGACTGTAAACATCATAAAGAGGTTCCTCTAAATTGTGTTTTCTTTTTTTTAAATCTCTTCCAGGCTACCTGCAAACCTCACCTTGACAGTATATCGGACAGACTTCTCCAGGCCACAGTGTACATTACCAAGAATAGCCCAGTGTGGGAAACTCTAGCCAAAATTTGATTGTGCAGCATGTCACACTTCCTCAAATGCTTTCTAAACAGGATAAACAGTGATATTATTTCTTGTTATATTAGAGCCAATGAGAGATAGAGATCCATATAGTGTTCCCCTCAGTCATTATGTAAAGGATATGTAATGTAAGCGAATAGGTTTATGGTACTGTATGTATGAATTTATGAAAGACAATTTCAATAAAAATGTTAATACAGTATTAATCCTTCATTTCTTGATAGTCATCAGAAAAATGCGGTCATCAGAAAAATGGGTTGACGCAGCTATGTAAGCATGTAGGTGTTGCTACATATTTCTCTTGGCGACTCATCTTCTGGTAGAAACGGATGTTTAATATCAGTACATTGTTCCAAGATCTCCCCAATATCTGCCTCGAGATGATGGTTTTTTGGCAAATCCCATCATAATATATATCAATCTATATAAAGTATTGGGATATTTAAGGAATTATTCTGAGAATTTTGCCTCCCTGTATCCTGCTTGGTGCTGCTGGGAGTGGGCTTTGAGCATAATCAGCCACCTTCCCCATCTGGCAGCTGACCATCTAGTCCCTTCTTACATTCCTCTGCAGATTGCCATTATGGATCTCATGATAACCAAAGTTATATGTATGGCAAGCACTCACTGAAAAACCAATAAAAATGTGAGCATGTACAAGCTCATATCATGAATCATGAAGCAGCAAACCTGTTGTGGGTGAGTAACTGAACATGTGTGACCATCAGTACTAAGCTATTTAGGGGGATGGTACCACCTGATATTAAGAATGTATAAGGCTGCTTTCACACAGCGTTATTTTGCTGTCCGAGGGGATCTGACTTTTTATAGGACCCCTCGGACAGCAACGGATCCAAACTGATGCTTGCAGTCGGATGCCAAATAGGCATCCAATTCCGATATTTTGCAGGATCAGTTTGGATCCTCTCCCCGCTCCTCCTGTCACCTCGTCCCCGCTCCTCCTGTCACCTCGTCCCCCTCCTCTCTGATCCCTCTTTCTCCCCCTCTTTTCCAGACCTTAAAAAATAAAAAATATCTTTATTCTCACCCGTCCACGAGTCCCCCGGCGCTTCCAGCTATCTTCTTACAGGAACTGGCGTGATGTCACAGTCACATGACTGGTTACCCGCGGTAACAGTTCATGTGACTGACATCATGCCAGGTCCTATAAGCATCGAGCGCTGGAGGCATCGATGGATTGCGGGGCAGGTGAGAATAAAGTTTTTTTATTTTTAACCCTTTCTTTTCACTAAATTTCACTTCTGCAATTCTGTATGAATATACATTGCAGAAGTGAAATTAGATGGCACAGAGCGATTTTAGTGTACTGAGCATGCTCAGTACACTGAAATCGGGTCTGAGGAACGATCAGCTGTTTCCTTGGACCCGCGCTCCATAGGCCCCATGTTATTTGGCGCGGATCAGGTCGGATCCAATTCGGTCCGATTTGATCCGCTGTGCCCAAAATTGCAGCAGTCTGTGATTTTGGGCACAGCAAAAAATCGGACAGAATCAGATCCGACAAAAATCAGATGGCAATAAGGCCAAATCCGATCTGATCCGTGCCCATAGCATAACTTGGGACCAAATCGGATCTGTGGCTGTCCGTTTTACAACAGACAGCCACGGACTGAACAAAAACGCAGTGTGAAAGCACACTAACTATGCAGGTAAATGTCACTATTGTTCATTATTCAGGATAGATCCAGGGGGCAACAATCCTGCAGTTGTAAAACTACTAAGCTCAGCATGCTCTGAACTGTATACAATGTAGATAATATTTAAAGGGATAGTCTCATCTTGAAAATGCAATTTTTCCTCAAGTGCTTCTAAACAACAAGTAATTTACTTATTAAAAATTCTGCAGATAATGCAAATTTATACAGTATACTGCTTGGCTCCTGGGCCACAGATGCAATTTAGCAGTGGTGGTTGGTTTCCAAGGAAAGGAGCACACGTATTTGCACTGTTGCTCTAATGATGGACATATTGCTAGATCTCCCCAGCTTCAGTCCTTTTGCGGTGATTTAATGTTGCAGAGGAAAAGCTGCCCCTGCTTGCAGCCTTGAAAACCGCAGTTTGGTCAAGCACCATGGTCTTTCTCCTGGTCCAAACCTTCATGTTATAAGAATGACCCATGTCTTGGGAAGCACCTGAGGGTTAAAATTTCTCACCTGAAGGAGGAGGTGGTATAACTAGTTGGTACATCACACACCCTCTCCCTCTAACGCTGTCAGGCTTGGCTCCATATTTTCCAATACCAGGGGGTCATCTTTGACACCATCAAAGGTCAGTCTTTGTCACCCTGTCAGACTCAGTCACCTCATGTGTACGAGTCCCACATCTGTGAGGCCTTCCCCTCCCCCAGCAGTCAGTATGATATTGCGCTTCCCTTGCATCTGTATCTACTGTCTGGCCGTGGGCTTCCGTCCTTGAGACATGGTCAGTCACAGTCACCAGACCCTTTTCAGGCCACATATCTTTTGGGTATGTCTCTTTGTCAGACCTCCCTCTCCATGGCCGCCTCCAACGGTTCTAGTTGTAGTGGTTTACAGTCAAAATCTCCTGTCTGGTCTGAGATATCTCGTGCACTACAGGGTCTACTCTCTGAGTCCCTCAGCCTCGAGCACCCAGAAGACTAGCCAACTCTAGATCCTCTGCATTCTTCTCTTGCAGATTTATCATGGAGTCTTCTTGTGGTGTATATTTAGCTGTCTCTCTGCCGGCGACATTCTCTATCACTTCCGGCATTTAAGAATCCGTTCCTCAACTCACCCTTGCTTTTCGGGTTTAGTTTCAAAGAGCCTGGATGATTCAGCCTCTGATCCATAGTCCGACGTATAATTGGGTCCACTTTGACCTCGACTCCTCTTACTATAGTGTCTATTTTGCTGAACAGGTGAGGCCACACTTTCCTCTAGTAGCCATTGCTTCTCTTTAGGAGAGGGATGGGGAACGTCCGGCCTGCGATGTGATCTGATCCGGCCCGCGGCCACTCTGACCATTTTGTGACCACGGGATCTTTAATTCCTGGGAGGTGTGCGCCAGAATTATGTCTGACGTGCAATATTTCCAGCGTGTGAGTTCTGTGTGGGAAGAGCTCCCTGCTAAAGCCACTGAAATGTGCTGCAATCAGCTTCTGCTGGCATCCAAAGGGTACCGTCACACGTAGCGACGCTACAGCGATCCCGACAGCAATATGACCTGGCCGGGATCGCTGGAGCGTCGCTGGTGAAATGTCAAACAGTCACATCTCACCAGTGACGCAGCAACGATCTAGAATGATACGGAGGACGTTGGGAATGTGTCCCTCTTGGGCGTAGTATTGAGATCACTGGTCGTTGTCCCTGTCAAACACAGCAATGCAGCATTCCCAGCGGGAGCGCAACAACCAAAATATGATCCAGAACACTTTGTAACGATCAGCAACCTCACAGCAGGGGACTGATCGCTGCTAAGTGTCAAACGGGGAGATGGCTGGTGAGGTCAATGTTACGTCACAAAGCCTGTGACGTATCAGCGATCTTGCTGTGTGTGACGGGGGCTTTAGGTCACAAGTCCTTCCACCGCCTCCTAGATCAGTAAACATTTAGGTGACAAAATAAATAAATAAAAAGATTTGTATTCTGTGCTGAATGATGATCTCCCGGGAGTTCAGGGACAAAAAGTGTTAAGCCCCCTTCACACTAAACGAGATCGCTAGGGAGATTGCTGCTGAGCCACAAATTTTGTGACGCAACAGCCACCTCAACAGCGATCTCGCTTTGTGTGACACGTAGCAGCAATCAGGTCCCTGCTGTGAAATCGCTGATCGTTACAAACCGTTCAGGACCATTTTTACGTCGTTGAACTCCCACTGGGCAGCGTGCATCGCTGTGTTTGACAGGGACAATGACCAACGATCTCAATACTACACCCGAGAGTGACATATTCCCAACGACCGCTGGATCGCTGCTGCGTCGCTGGTGAGATGTCAAACAGTCAGATCTCACCAGCGACGCTCCAGCGATTTTGGCTAGGTCGTATCGCTGTCGGGATCGCTGAAGCTTCGCTCAGTGTGACGGTACCCTTAGTAGCAAAAGGGAGATGCATCCAAAAGCAGCACAGCCAAGGGAGGGAGATACAAATCATGTTAAAATCATATGACCATATTGATTTTTATCTACCTTCACTTGGATGTATTGCTTAATGCATCTCCTTTTTGCTCTGACCCCGTGAAACCACTCCTGCGCTGTATTCCTTACACTCTGTGTACTCCTGTGCAGTATGCCTCAGGCTCCGTGCACCACTCATGCACTGTCTGCCTCAGGCTCAGTGTACCCATGTTCTGTATACTTCAGGCTCCATGTACTTATGTGCTGTATACCTCAGGCTGTGTTCGCTGCTAAATGTGGTGTGCTTACCAGCATGAGATGAAGGCACACTTTGTAATTGGGGTCAAAATGCGCTGTGGTCCCACAAAGGAAGGCAGTGCCCGCCCCCCCGCGACGCTGTCAGGACACGTGCAACCGCGCATGCCGGTCATCGTGGCACGCTGCCACAGCGTTCAAAGTATTGTATGTGCCTCCTAGTGATGTCTGTGCCCCCAGTACTGTATATTTTGTATATTTCTTCCAATACTGTATGTGCCCACCGATGTATTTACCCTCCAGTGCTGCCTTTGCTCCCTAGTACTGCCTGTGCCCCCTATTGCTGTATATGCCACCAGAATATCTTGTGATGTATATGTTCCAGCATCTCCTGTTATGTATATGCCCCCATGTCTCCAATGATGTATATACAGCAGAACCAGTGTCCCCTATGTGATGTATATGATTTACAAAAATTATCACCACAAACAATTGACTGCACTCCAGGCTTACATAAACCTAGAAAGTTAACACACGACCCATATATGGCATCATACAAATGTTAACGATCTCACCATTCCAGGGTGTTTTGCATACTCATTTTAGACAATTTTAAACAGGAGGACAACTCTGAGTATTTTTGCACTTAAAATTCAGTTTAATACATCATACAAAAAACACGTGACGAGACAAAAGATACAGGGGGAGGATTCCACATAAAATACACATCCTAGGAAAAAATACTGTCCATATATAACAATGGCAAATGATTTATATCCAGCAAACGGTGGGGAAATAATGTCCAAGTCACAATATTTAGAGGTTTACTTCTAGTATGTCCACTATAACACAAACATATCATTAATATGGGAGATTTTGGTACATATCCAGCCTTCTAACCCATAACAATTTGTGGAATTTGGTCATATATAAAGTATAAGCCACAGTTTTCCTGCATATAAAAAAGGTTCCGTCTTGGAAACCCCACCCTCACATCATATCACAGTATTGGCAATGCATTCCTATAGTGCCTAAGCACAAAATGGAGAAGTCCACAAGAAGCAGAAACATCAGTTCTTACATGGCCCCAACACGTGTTTCGCTGGTCGCTTCCTTGGGGGGGAGAAACAGTAGTGTGCAGTAAGGCAGTCCGTAGTATCCCCTCCAAACCCACCGCTTCTTAGGCCGAGCACCAGCGGTGACATCTGCCCGGTCCTCCGGCTTAGTGACGTCACACGTATGCGCCATGCACACACCGTCACTCCCCGCTGGCCAATCAGGACGCGGCTTCACTGCACATGCTCCCGCCCGGACATGTCATCACAACGACCGGGCATGCGCGGTAGCACACGTCCTGACAGCGCCGCGGGCACTGCACAGCTACATAGTTCCCCACGGCAGCTATATAGTTCCCAACTAACTTGCATATTAGTTCGTTGAGACCCCCAATTCCAGACACGATCGGACGTACCGGTGGATCAAGGGCATCTTTGTGGACCTTGGGCAGCAGCTAAAACGTGGGTGTACGGAGGCAGGGCACCAAAAGGCCATCACGCATTTTCTGTGGCTTATACTTTATATATGACCCAATTCCACAAGTTGTTATGGGTTAGAAGGCTGGATATGTACCAAAATCTCCCATATTAATGATATGCTTGTGGTATAGTGAACATAGAGCTTATGTGACATACTAACAGTAAACCTGTATATATTGCGACTTACACTTTATTTCCCCACCATTTGCTGGATATGAATCATTTGCCATTGTTATATATGGACAGTATTTTTTCCGAGGATGTGTATTTTATGGGGAATCCTCCCCTCTGTATCGTTTGTCTTGTGACAGGTTTTTGATATGATGTATTGAACTGAATTTTTTTTTTTTTCCAAAAACATTTTTTATTGATTTACATTTTGAGAACAGACGGGCAATAACATTGTAATATACAGTTCACCATCAACCCCTTCCACCCCTCCCATATAGCCCTCCCTCCACCCCCTTCCCTAACCCAACCTTGCAGCAGTAGCCCCTCCTTAACAGTCCTATAATCAATCGTTTGTCAATATTCCCAGTTATGGCATTTGTCCCCTTCAACCACTCCCTACTCCTATACGTAGCTCTCCCAGCGAGCCCTGAAGGTCTGACAAGCAATACCAGGTGGTGTTACGAAAGGGTGAGACCAGTTGGTCAATGTCTTCCCTCTGAATTTTAAGTGCAAAGATAGCGTTTGTGTAGAAAAAAAAAGCCCAGGTTTAGATTTTGCGCAGACCACAAAGCAGGAAGGGTAAGTTTGATTTCCGTTTATTGAGCCAATGCGTTTCACAGCAGGACCTGCTGCTTCCTCAGGGCAAAAACCTACCTTATAACAAGGCCCTTGTAGGTTGTTGTGACTCACACAACCCAAAAAGGTGGGTCACACTAATCGGAGGGCATTGAATTATCATCATAGATAAGACCCTATGTGCGCTCCATTCTCTCTTTGTTTTAAGTGCAAAGATACTCAGAGTTGTCCTCCTATTTAAAATAAACCTGGAAGCAGGAGGCTTCAGCCTGATTTGAAATATATTATGATGTAATATTGATATGTTATACTTTGAGCTTAATAACTTTTGCTCAATACGTTATATGCATGTTTACGTTAAAAACTTTAATAAAAATATATTTACAAAAAAAAAAATAAACCTGGAAAGGCAGTTGTGAGCAGCAACAAAATCAGTATCGCCCAATATCACAACCACACCAAAAAGCAGCAGCTTCATACACCAGAGTAGAGGTGAGATAATGAATTGTTTGACATAGCTGGGTAATTTTTAAGGGGATAACTTTGTGCAGCCCCCGAAGGATGGTACAAATTTCCAAATAGCCCTCGACAGGAAAAAGGTTCCCCACCCCTGCTTTAGGACATCTGTGATTGGTCTCTGGTGGGGAAAGAGATGAGAAGAAACTCCCAACAGAGAGACAGTCACTTCCACTATTTGCAGAACCTCTCCTCTTTCCTTGTTTTGAAGGAGACTTCTGTCTTGTCTTGCACACATTAGACATAGCTGCTCCTCACTCCGCATCCTTTCACTCATGAGGCACACCACACGGTAGTTCATCAGTGTCCACATGTTTCTAAAGGTACCGTTACACACTTCAATGTTGAAAAGATTGTAAAGAGAGATGGCCGCCGTGCAGAGAGGACGTGCTGCCATGCACTTCTCACCATCTATCGCCATCTGGAGCACAGGCTGGCCAAGGAGCTGCGGCCCGCACCCCACTCTACCGGCCGCTGCATCCCGTACCTGCCCATCCACCGGGCTTCCCGAGTGCGCCCTCACCCACACGCCTGAGATACCCCTGGACTTGGCCCAAACAACGGCCCCCAGCACCCAGCCCAGCCTTGAAGCCAGCCCTCTCACCAACCGGCCGGAGCGCTCCATCCCCACCTTTATGAGGTGAGACCCACCTGGCTCCCTGTCCCCCACTGCCCGAGCGTGGGGACCGGCGGGGCGCGCCGCGGCCGCAGCCCCGAGCCTGCGGGCCTCCCATACCCGCGGGTCTCCTCCGCTCCTCCTGTCTGAGCGCAGGAGGAGTACCAGCATCATCCCCACTGAGCCGCTCCAGGCGCCCGCCCTGCCCTCGCAGCGTGTGTGGCGGGGAGCCAGCTCTCAGGCCAAAGCCGCGGCCTAAGTTTAGAAGCGAGGCCCCGCCCACCACCGGAGACCGGCCTCGGCCCGCACCGCTGCCAACACCTGCGGGCGAGGACCTCGAGGCGCAGTAAGAGACCACCGGCCGCCCGCGGTGAGTGCTGGGCATCTGCCCCTCCACCCCCTCTGCTGTTCCCCCGGTCACCACCACTTGCCTGCCCTGAACACTCTACAGTGCACGGCCCCGACCGACCCCAGGGCCTGCAGTACGCCCATGCACCTCTGCCCCCTCCCTGGCCACAGGACCCACCGAGTAACGGGGCCGACCAGGTCCCTCATCTCCCAGACCACCGGACTCCTCCATCCTGCCCGCACGGAGCCGCGACCGCCCCTACGGTGCCTATGACCCCTGCCTGCACTGCATCTCTGCTGTATTACCCTGGCTGCATTACCCGCCCGACTGCTTCTCACCCGTGGCTGCATTACCCTCCTGGCTGCTTCTCACCCATGGCTGCACTGCATCCCTGGCTGCACTACCCTCCTGACTGCTTCTCACCCGTGGCTGCATCTCATTCCACCTGTGGCTGCACTGCATCCCTGGCTGCACTACCCTCCTGACTGCTTCTCACCCGTGGCTGCTTCTCATCCCACATCCCTGGCTACACTACCCGCCCGACTGCTTCTCACCGTGGCTGCACTAAATCTCTGGCTGCATCACCCTCCTGGCTGCTTCTCACCTGTGGCTGCATCTCATCTCACCCGTGGCTGCACTGCATCCCTGGCTGCTTCTCACCCGTGGCTGCACTACATCTCTGGCTGCATTACCCTCCTGGCCGCTTCTCACCCGTGGCTGCACTGCATCCCCGGCTGCATCTCATCTCACCCGTGGCTACATCTCATCTCACCCGCGACTGCATCTCCTTTCATCCATGGCCTCATCTCATCTCATCTCACCCGCGGCTGCATCTCATCTCACCCGTGGCCTCATCTCATCTCACCCGGCTGCATCTCATCTCACCCGCGGCTGCATCTCATCTCACCCGCGGCTGCATCTCATCTCACCCGTGGCTGCATCTGCATCTTCATCTCACCCTGTGCTGCATCTCATCCTGTGCCGCATCTCATCCTGTGCCACATCCCATTCCACCTGTGACTGCATCTCATCTCATCAACGACTGCATCCCACTCCTGCTACATCTCATCCCCGGCTGCCTCTCGCCTCTGGCTGCTTCCTCCCCTGGCTATATCCCACCCCCCTATCCCCGAACTGCATCTCCTCCCCGGACTAAACCTCATAACCTGGCCGCACCCCAACCACGGCCGACCACCCATCACCTGGAACTCACCCCTGCCGGACCAGATCCCCAGCTACCTCTGCCCTCACCCACCTCTCCTCCCCTACTCACCCCACCATGTTCCCGCTTCTTCTCACCTTCACCCCCATCCTTCTCCACTTCCTACTACCCCCACCCATCCCCCCACTGAGCAAAGAAATCCTGCTCTCATCCTCCATCCTTCCTACCCACCTCACCAATGCTCCACACTATTTCCCCACTTTCAACCCACCATCTCTAGGCTTACACGCCACCAACGCAAGCTCCCCTGCTCCTCCTACTCTCCGGTGACATTTCCCCTAACCCTGGCCCACCCCACCATACCATCTCACTCCCCTCTACCCCACTACAACGACCCACCACCAACCCCCGTAACCTCTGTCCCATTCCCCCCACCCCTACCTCCTTACCCGGCGCACTCTGGAACGCCCGCTCGGTCCGTAACAAACTTACACTTATCCATGACCTCTTCATCTCCAGAAAACTCTCCTTCCTCGGCCTCACAGAGACCTGGCTTACCCCCTCTGACACAACCTCCCCGGCTGCCCTCTCCTACGGTGGATTCACTCTCTCCCATACTCCCCGCCCCACCAACACCCGCGGCGGAGGCGTTGGCCTACTTCTGGCCAATGACTGTTCCTTCTCCCCACTTACACCACCCCCCCTCCCCTCCTTCGAGGCACACGCTGTTCGCATCTACTCCCCCTGCAACCTCCAACTGGCCGTTGTCTACCGCCCCCCTGGATCCCCCTCTACCTTCTTTGACCACTTCACAACCTGGCTCCTCCACCTCCTCTCCTCCGACATCCCCACCATCATCATGGGTGACTTCAATATCCCCATCGACACCCCCAAAGCCGCTGCCTCCAGACTCCTATCCCTCACCTCCTCCTTCGGCCTCTCCCAATGGATCTCCTCCGCCACACACACTGGCGGCCACACACTTGACCTAGTCTTCACCCGCCTCTGCTCCCTCACCGACCTCACACACTCAACCATCACCCACTCCGACCATAACCTACTGACATTCTCATCCCTCTCCCCCCCACCACGCTACCCCCTCTCCGGACACTCCCCCACCCCCGCAGAAACCTTAGGCTCATAGACTTCCATTCACTCTCAGAATCCCTCCTCCCCCTCTCAGACTTGGCCTCTTCCCAAGACGCTGACTCTGCCGCCTCCCTTTACAACTCCACTCTCACCACAGCCCTCGACCAGGCTGCTCCCCTCACACTTAACACAACACGAGTACAACGGCAACCCTGGCTCACGACCCTCACCAAAAAACTCACGGACGACTAGGGCAGCCGAGCGGAAATGGAAGAAATCCCACTCCGCAGAGCACTTCGCCCTATACAAGCGTTCCCTCAATACCTTCAAGACTGCCCTTGACTCCGCAAAACAAGCCTACTTCTCCTCCCTAATTACTGCTCTGTCTCACAACCCCAAACAACTCTTTAAAACCTTCAACTCTTCACTTCGTCCCCCTGCACCCCCTCCCTCACCCCTCATCTCTGCCGACGACTTCGCCACCTTCTTCAAAGACAAAATTGACAAACTCAGACAAAGCTTCGACCCACACTCCCCTCGCCCAATCTCACCTCCAGCCCACCCCCCTCACCAAAACGCAGTTTCACCCCCGTGACAGAGGACCACCTCTCCTCCCTTCTAGCACAATCACACCTCACCACATGTGCCCTTGATCCGCTCCCCTTCCACCTCATCCCTAACCTCACCTCAGTCCTCATCCCTGCTCTAACACACCTCTTCAACATTTCACTCAAATCCGGCACATTCCCCTCACCCTTCAAACATGCCCTAATCACACCCATCCTAAAAAAACCATCCCTTGACCCCACAATAGTCTCCAACTACCGCCCAATATCTCTCCTCCCGTTTGCCTCTAAAGTTCTTGAACAACACGTCTATTCCGAACTGTCCTCCCACCTCTCTTCCTGTACTCTCTTTGATCGCCTACAATCCGGCTTCCGACCTCACCACTCCACCGAAACAGCCCTAACCGAAGTAACTAACGACCTTCTGATCGCCAAGAGCAAACGACACTATTCCGTCCTCATCCTCCTCGACCTCTCTGCTGCCTTCGACACTGTTGACCATTCCCTCTTACTCCAAATTCTTGAGTCTCTCGGTATTACTGACCTCGCCCTCTCCTGGATCCCCTCCTACCCAACGGACAGGACATTCAGCCCCACCCCCTCTCTGTAGGCGTTCCCCAAGGCTCGGTCCTGGGACCACTACTCTTCTCCATCTATACCCTCGGCCTAGGCAATCTCATCGAGTCACATGGACTCCAATACCACCTCTACGCTGACGATACCAAACTATCTGTCTGAGGACAAAGAAGACAATAGGGGGCGCAATGGTGCGGTATCCACGGACTAATTTGTAAGGACACACGAATATCCTACTAACCTGTACAAGTTGCGCTGTCCATGCACAACTATGGTTAAGGCCTGATTTAGAAATCCTCCTCCTAGGTAAGTGTTATGAAAGGAGGCGAGCAGCTGCGGGCACTCGCAGCGTCTTCGCTCACCTCCTGTTAGTTTCCGGACTCCGCCCCCTCGCGTCCCATGTGATCAAACGCGGTGACGCGGACAGGTCCTAGATTCCCTGCGTGTAAGCGTTGCCTCGGTAATCGCAGGTCCTACAGCTATTACGAGCAGCGCCAGCCGTGTCCTCCAGGGGAGATAGATAATATTAAAACGATAGTCACGGTCCGGTGGGCGCTCAGAGATAGATCAGGATCCTGTTCAATAATAAGTCCTTTATTCCAGAAAACCTCCTTCACCACAACATGTTTCGACGGTATAGTGCCGTCTTTCTCAAGTGGAATCTTCTGGAAGATTCCACTTGAGAAAGACGGCACTATACCGTCGAAACATGTTGTGGTGAAGGAGGTTTTCTGGAATAAAGGACTTATTATTGAACAGGATCCTGATCTATCTCTGAGCGCCCACCGGACCGTGACTATCGTTTTAATAATAAACTATCTGTCTGGCCCTGATATCTCCTCCCTTTTATCCAAAATCCCTCCATGCCTATCCGCCATTGCATCCTTCTTTTCTACCCGCTTCCTAAAACTCAACATGGACAAGACCGAATTTATCGTCTTTCCCCCGAACAACCCCGCCCCGCTCCCCGACCTATCTATCACCGTCAATGACTGCACACTCTCACCCCTCCCCCACACCAAGTGTCTCGGGGTAATCCTTGACTCCTCCCTCTCCTTCAAGCCCCACATCCAATCCCTCGCCACCTCCTGCCGACTCCAATTAAAAAACATTGCCCGCATCCGCTCCTTCCTTGACCACAACACGGTCAAGACATTTGTCCATGCCCTCGTCATCTCCCGTCTGGACTACTGCAACCTCCTGTTCACCGGTCTCCCTGCCACCTCCCTCGCACCTCTCCGCACCATCCTCAACTCTGCTGCCCGACTCATCCATCTATCTCCCCGTTACTCCCCCGCCTCCCCCCTCCGCCGAGCCCTCCACTGGCTCCCCATCCCCCAGCGATCTCGCTTCAAAACCCTAACCCTGACCTACAAGGCCATACACAACCTGTCCCCTCCCTACATCTCCGACCTAGTCTCCCGCTACCTCCCCTCACGCAACTTGCGCTCCTCTCAGGAACTCCTCCTCTCAACCCCCCGCATTTCCACCTCCCAGAACCGCACACAAGACTTCTCTCGTGCTTCCAGCAGACTCTGGAACTCCCTCCCCCACCACATCAGACACTCCCCGACCCTGGGAACCTTCAAGAAAAACCTGAAGACCCACCTCTTCCTACAAGCCTACAACACACACTGAGACCCAAACCACTGCACCATCTCGCCTCTCCCCCTCCTACTGTCTCCCTCCCCACTCCCTCTAGACTGTGAGCCCTCGCGGACAGGATCCCTGGCCCTATTGTACCCGTACGATTGTTTTGTCGATTTGTCATCGTTCTTCGACCACTTGTCTTTGTCTACCCTCTAACTTGTACAGCGCCATGTATCCTAATAGCGCTAAATACCTAATAATAATAATAAAAAGATAGAACGAACGATTTTGTGGGTGCGCGGTCGTTAGGACATAGAGATCGTTGGTGAGATGTCACACGCCTAGATATGGTGCACGACGCACCAACAAGCAGGTATTGTTTGCACAACCCAGTGAACGATAATTCAGTTCACAGTTTTCAATAGGGGAAGTCGTTAACGCAGCAGGTAGGCTGATCGTGGATCGTTTGATTTGAGAACATGTTCTCAAATCTGCGATCAACGATCCAACGATTTATCGTAGTCGTATCGCAGTGTTACATGCAATGATGTCCTAACGATGTCGCTTGAACGACTCCAAACCCGTGACGTTTGATCGATATCGTTCACGATATCGTACCGCGTAACGGTACTTTAGACTCTGTAACGTAACGATAGTGTGAAATGGATTCATACCATCTTCTCTGAACATTTTGTTCATCAGTACCAGGAATTCTTATTCTCGCCCCTCCGGCCTTGTCTATCATCTCCTGCATGCCTTGTCCAGCCCTTCCAATGACTGCTCTTGCTAGAGAACTAGGCACCTGGGCAATTTCTTCTCGTAGCCTTTGAGCTTTTCTTGTATACTTCAGCTGTGTAGGAGCTGTCCGGTCCTCTGGCATGTCTACCAGGCTCTGGAACAGTGGAATCTTTCTCTCCTGCTGTCGCTAGCTGACAATTTGATTTGGCTCTCAGCGCCTTCTTCCTCTGCATCTCTGCGGCATTAACACTTTTGGCCATGATAGACACTTGTCAATCCATCTTCTCCAATGCTGCCATGTTTACTGACTGCCACTCTGCCAAGCGACCTCTGAGCAGAGACAATTGTCGCTCCAGTGCACTTAAGCGCCCGTCACACATAGTGAGATCGCTAGCGTGATCACTGATCCATCACAGGTTTTGTGATGTAACAGTGACCTCCCCAGTGATGTCGCTATGTGTGACATGTAGCAGCGATCAGGCCCCTGCTGTGAGGTCACTGATCGCTGCACATGGTTCAGGACCATTTTTTGATCCTTTGTCTCCTGCTGGTCAGCACGCATCGCTGCGTGTGACAGCGAGAGACCAGCGACCTCACAGGCTGGTAACCATGCTAAACACCGGGTATCTAGGCAGAGCGCGCTGCCTAGGTACCCGGTGTTTATCAAGGTTAACAGCACTAAGCAGGGATGACACTGGTAACTATGATAAACAGCGGGTATCTAGGCAGTGCGCGCTGCCTAGATACCCACTGTTTATCATAGTTACCAGCGTCCTCCCTGCTTAGCACTGCCTGTAAGCGGGAGGACGCTGGAAACCATGATAAACAGCAGGTATCTAGGCAGCGCGCTCTACCTAGATACCCGGTGTTTAGCAAGCTTACCAGCGCTAAGCAAGGAGGATGCTGGTAACCATGATAAACAGCGGGTATCTAAGCAGCACGCACTGCCTACATACCCACTGTTTATCATAGTTACCAGCGTCCTCCCGCTTCCAGCGATGTGGAGGTGGCTCCCTGGTCCCTGAGGAGATCTGCCTGTTTGACAGCTCCCCAGCGACCAGGTAGCGACGCTCCAGCGATCCCGGCCAGGTAGTTATCGCTGTCGGGATTGCTGGAGCGTCGCTCAGTGTGACGGGGCCCTTACTCTCCTCTATGCACCATGTCTCCGAAGCTCCTCCTGTTTCAACTACTCCTTTATCAGCAGAGTCCTCTCAGCTATCTCTCTTGCTAACGCATCCACTTGGCTTTCGCCAGCCTGTCTCCGAAGCCCCTCCTGCTTCATATTGGCTTGTACTGTCTCCTTGAGCCTCCTTAGCACAGTTCTTCTATCCTTCAGATTGACTGAGCTTCCATCAGTCGAGAAGGTATCTGCTTCAGACCTCACATCTTCTACTTCTGCACCCTCAGTCTTCACTGAGTCTCAGCAGTGTCAACTTCAGAGGTTTTTGCTCCCTCCAACTCTTTACCTTCAAGGTCTTTGGAGTCTTCAACCTTCTCCATTACTTCACCCATGACGCTGTATTTGCTTCCAGCCTCCCTAGTGGTGGATCTATTATTGGTCTGCTCACTCTGACCATTGTGGACTCCTGCTCCACTAGCATTTCCCAGGATTTCTTCTTCTAAAGCGCCACCAACTGACCGACCATCAGCTGTTTGTTCATATACAGGAGAGGACCTTCTTGGCTGGCTCCTTTTCCCTGACTTCATCTTGTGGACCACTGTCGTCACAATGTGTCAGTTTCTCTGGCAGCAGATTCATGTCTGCCACTGCACCAGTACTGCTACTGGCAATGTCAATTCTTCTTTCCTGACCACCTTAGCCTCTGGAAGAAGACCCACACATGGAATAGAAGCACACAACATTATATCATCATGAACGGTCACTTGGGTAGCTTATTTGTGGCGCTTGCTTCTTTAGGCAATGGAAGGATTTGCCATCATTGCTGGGCCGCTTCCTTACTGTACTCCCTTTTTGTCTTAGATTCAAGGTTACCCCCGAAGTCGGTGTCACACCCTACAGTATGGTGAACCCCCACATCGCTCTCTTACTTGGTGTCAGCTCCATTCCTTTTAGCTACTACATCACTACCAGTCATACTGTGGTACACTTCACGTGACGTCAGGTCACTAAGTTAGCAGACGCATACCTTACTCTGGTCACCCCTAAATCTGTACCGTCAATTTTGGGAAGTTACTTTCTTATCGTACACAACCCCATCAGCAGAGAGCCCTTCACCCTCCTGCTGTAGTGGAGTCCCATTTGTCCACAAGTCTGAGAACAACCTAGAGTCCCGGCCTATTAGCACTGGACAGGTTAAGTTCGGGACTACAGCGACATCATGGCTTGCAACGTCCCTGGCCGTCTCGAGGACCACCCTGGATACCGGATAGTCTTTAGTGCCCCCATGAACGCAGACGACCCTGATCTTCCTTTTGGATATCAAATATACATTGTGCGCAGCCCTTACTAGGGTCACTGAGCTCCCAGCATTGACCAGTCCAAACACGCCCTCTGCAGGGAACACCCATGTAGCACCTTGCCGGGTGGGTAGTTCATATGGCAGACTGGACATACATAGTACAACTGTCCCCGGCAAAAGTCAGTCTGCTCCACCCCTTTGACTTCGGTATACTCTGCCCCCTTTTGGGCAACTACCACTTTCTGTGACTCCGCCCCCTTTTGGGCCATTATCCCCTTTAGGGCCACCACCCCCTTTTGGGCAGCTACCCTCTTCTGGGCAACCAATTCTCTAGGGGATACTTTCCGTGGACATCCCATCAGCTCCTGCAGGTACACACTGATCATGGAGCGTCACTGTAAGCCACCTCACACATGGCTGCTTTGCTCCCCATGGCCGTCGCTGGACCTCCTGGAACCTCCGGGTGTCAGACTCCTGCCTCTGCACACTGATCCACGCCAGGCACTCTGAACAACTCCACCCAGAAAACTTTGTGAGCCCATGACTCACAGCCAGTCGCTTGACTCCTCTCACGCACACCTGGGTTGAGTGCGTGGACAAACTTCGTAACCCTGCTGAGTTACCGCCAGATGCTTTAATTGACATGGTCCTTCCGAGCCACAGCCAGATGCTTGCTTCCACGTTTGGGCACCTGTGTTGTTGCTAAAAGAACCAAGCTGCAGTCCAGAGACGTGCACCTCGTCCGATGTCCCCAGCAACCAAGCTTGTAGGCTTCGTCCATTGCCCCTAGCAATAAGGCTGCTACAATGATCGCATCCTCCACTGAACGTGACATAGCGATCATGGAGTGGGTCGGGGTACACTCGCTTGGCAGCACAAACCAATACAAAGCACCGGAGTATAATCACAATAGTCCACTGTCCGTTTATAGTGCTTCATAAACCGCACTCCAGAACATAAAGATGAGCCTTTCTTCGGCTTTACAGGAATATAAGGTATAGTATACGGTCTGTTTACCTCCCCTCCGATTACACCCACAGAGGTTCAGATACACTTCTCCAGAAATGTCCCAATGGAGCACTTTCAGACTCCACTCCCTGACCTCTTGTCAGTGCACGGCTCCAGGCCTGGTCTCTCCACACGTGCTCCAGCAGCCACTATGCAGCCTCCAGGACCATGGCTGACATCACATCGTGTGGCTAAGGAGTGGTCACATGATATCAGCCCTGACCACACCCCTGGAGGAGGAGGTGGTATAACTAGTTGGTACATCACATTACAAAAAAAAAAAGTCAGTTTAGGGTGTAAAAAAATAGGTCCTCACCTAGCCTTAGATCCTGAAAAATAAATCCCCCCCCCCGTTTTGCAGAACACTATATGTTAAAATGAAGAATGTAATTTGAAAGGAAAAACAAGCCATCGTGTGGATATACAGACGGAGATATAAAAAATGAAGTTATGATATTTGGAAAAAGGGGAGGGGGAAAAAATCTCACAAGGTGTCAAGGACTTAGAAATTTGAAGTTCAAAAATGGTGATATTTTCACAGTCAAATTTTAGATATTTTCATAAATAAAACAAAATCATATCCACGAACATGTACCAATACCATGTGTCACAGAACAGTCTCACAATCACTGGGATCCGTTGAAGCGTTCCATTACAATAACCTCAAAGTGACACTGGTCATTAAGGTCAAAACAGACTGGGGGGGGGGGCGGAAGTAGGTGATAAAGTAACGAGCAGTTAAAGGAATAAATAATGAGCATCCTGATAATTAAGGAATACAACATTTCTACTGAGTGAATAAGTCAGAGACAAAACCAACTTAGAGAAAATCATATTTACTACATAAGGATAAGAAACTTGAATGTACGGTATCTTATTCATAGGACGTATGTTTTTATATCATGTGAAAAATTTATTACCAAAAATGTACTCATAAATACAGAACAGAAACACTAAACATCTTTACTTGACCCAATTTTCTCCTCTGATGCAGATTTTAGCTTCACTTCAATGAGCTCTTCGACTCTGGCGAGGACACTTTCCATTAAATCAAATGTGAAAAGAGCTGACTGTAAAACCTAAAATGTCAAAAACCGTTAATGATGTTTAGATAAACGCACTGACATTACACAGTACTGGGAGGTAGCTGGAGCGCGTGGATCACTCGGAGGCAAGAGCGCAATGCTGAGATATGCGGCTAAGGCAGGGGAATAAACACAACGTA
Organism: Allobates femoralis; assembly: GCA_033576535.1. Classification (NCBI taxonomy): domain Eukaryota; kingdom Metazoa; phylum Chordata; class Amphibia; order Anura; family Aromobatidae; genus Allobates; species Allobates femoralis. Next base: position 176,438,545 of record JARQOC010000007.1, read on the forward strand.
CCTGGAGCTGCATTTCGGGAGTCATGTCAGGTAGCTTATGTCCTCCAGCGGTTACAGTACAAAGTGTCTTCTCGGAGTGGGACCCTGGGAGGGAAAAATAATAAAATAAAAATCATGTTAATATGTAATGCTGCACATCACCAGTAGATGAAACCTACACAGAAGCCACACATTTTCTATTTCCAGAAAGGGTGGGATATTTCAGAGATAACACGACTCATTTCTCACCTTTCTTTTTCTCACTTGTTCTTCGGATTTCACCTTCATAATGGGCTTTGGACATATTTAGTGCTGTATGGAGAGGCTTTAGAAAATCTTGTTCCACTTTAGGAAGCTCAGTCCATACTCCTGTCTAAAAGGGAAATAAAGGTTTTTCAAATCTGAAAAGAGGAACGGCAATGGAAAACAATGTTGCTCATATGTAATAAAGCTACTGAGGTTTCTTTGTACAGAAAGTGTGCCTGACATCAATCCAGTAATGTATTCTGTGATGACCCCAAATTTGATTAAAGGGGTTGGCTGGGACTACACAATTGATAATCTAGCCATAGGCCATATCATCAAGGGTTCACCACTTGTCAAGTCCATCGATCAGCTGAAGTCTGCTCCAGCAGCAGGCGAATGGAAGCAATGTACGGTGTACAAAACATCAGCCTCCATACATTATTTAGTAACAATTGCAGAGTTCCCGTGCTTTAGCTCTCATTCCCGGATGACCGCTTTAATTCTGTGTATTCTGCTGTTATCAAACCTCATCATGGCTGGTGTGGGTGTGAGCAGCATGCAGTACTTTGGTCTGTTTTATGGACCAGAATGATATGTAATGTATACGTAACTCCTTCATACGTCCTCAATACAAACAAGCATACTGAGCTGTACACAAAGCAAATCATGTCTGCAATTTGCATTGGCAACTGGCCCAACTTCCAATATGGCCGTCCAAACCTGACATTAGAAATCTGGAATGAACTACCATATATAAATGTAGCTCCAGCGAGCTGTAATCTGGCCACATTTCCTTGGGCAAGGTATCGTCGGAAATGTAGTTACTAGGACTGCATACATAGATAAACAACATGGTTAATTAAAAGTAATTTTCTAAAAAGCCCCTGAGAAACAACATGGATGAAAATATATAAATAGTGTCACAATGAGTTAGTTTAGGGTTTGGCAGAAAGTTATTACTGTGTCTGCTGGAGTGTTCTTTATAGGGTAAAAATTACTAATTAAACATAACCATTTCCAAATTATCATAATGTTTGATATATACTAAAGCTACTACAGATCTCCACTTTAGACAGTTTCTGTATCGTTAGCTCATAAAGTGATGTAGGTTATAGCAATATGCCAACAATTACAGCACATGAAGGGGCTGCAGGGCTGTTCTATCCATACAGTGTTTTTCTCTGCTCAGCAGCGCCCTCACCTGTGCAGGGCAACTGAAAACAGACCCATTCACAAAGGATGATGTGCTCCAAGACACCCAATGTGCAGACTGTAAAAGGCCTGTGGACCTTTTATTCAAGATGTCTCCCAAGTTCAGATATCCACTTACAAAGTGATGACAATATGCAAAATGCAATTACTTAAATGGGTTCCCTTTAAGGCTACTACTGACCTACCAGTGGGTTTGAGGGCTATAAAGTTTGGATAACTAGTGACTTAAGTCTCTCAACTTGGAAACTATGATATGCTATATGCCTTACCATTGGTACTTCAATCATACCTTTACTGTCATGATTACATGTATGATTGCAGAGAAAAGGGTTATCAAACACCGGAAAATAGTGCAGCAAATTAGCATGTGTGCAGCACAGCATCACTATGTGGGTTAATTTTATTACTCGCTGGAGAAGGTGGGAGGGAGTGATGAGCTCAGCCGCATAGGACGCCTAGTGCCTATCACCATGCACGATGTCAGATGTAATGTGCCTTGTATATTGTGACAGGGAGGGAGGGAGGAGGGATTGGCTTAGAGCATAGATCCCAAACTCCAGGCCTCGAGGGCCGCCCACAGTGCAGGATTTCAGGATTTCCTTAGTATTGCACAGGTGTTAATGTCATCAAATGCACAGGTAATGATTCCAACCCCTGTACAGTACTAAGGAGATCCTGAAAACATGCACTGTTGGTGACCCTCGAGGCCTCGAGTTGGGGACCTATGGCTTAGAGCCCACAGGGGAGTAATACAAATAAACCCAACCCCTCATAGTGACACTGTGCTGCACACATGCTAATTTGCTGCACTGTTTTCCCACTGTTTGATAACTGTTTTCTCTGCAATCATATATGTAATCATTGAAGTAAAGGTATGATTGCACTCAGTATCCCAGTGCCTGTGAGGCGCTGGCTTCACTTTATAGCCCTACGTCCAGCTGGTTGGATTTCTTTCCATTAAAGGGAACCAACTATTTTGTGTCTAAGCATTAGCCGAACACAAACCTATGCATAGTTTGATTCAACAGTATAGTGTTACTCTCTTCAAATTGTCACCTTGTGTGCAGTGTTTGACATCTGTTTGATGGTGCACAGGCTAAGCAGATATTCCGACAGACTAGGCGAGACGGAGAGATAAATTCTCCTTACCCCAAAATGTCTGGTAGCCGTCCACGGTTTTATGGGTAGCTGCAAGGTCATGTGACGTGTCAGCTGATCGTGACCGATTAGGTCAGTTAGAGGAAAGCAAAACCGCCCAAGGTACAATGAGAGGAGAAGCAGTCCAGCGGCGGTAAGAAAAAACAGGGAGAGAGATGAGGAGGATGTATCTGGACTTTTTTTTTTTTTTTTAGTAAACTTAGGAGAGATGACTTTGTCTACAAGGGATGGGGCTGTTACGAAGACGGGGTATACAGATGTTACTAAAGGATTGGTGGTAAAATGGGCATTTCTATACAAGGGATGGGGCTTATACAAGATGGGGACTTTACTTAAAACTTATTTACAAAGTTATCTTGAAGGGGTTGTCACATATGCATAACCCCTCTTCTTAAAAGTGTCTACATTTGTCGGAAGGGGGGGGGGGGGAGGGGGCTGCTGAAAGCCACACATAGCGGTTATTCGAATAGCATGCAACTACCAAATGGTTAACTACATCCCTGAACATTAAATAATAATAGGAGTGTATGCTAGCAAATCAAGGTGTCCATTGTAAGACTATAGGACAGTGATGGCGAATCTATGGCACGCATGCCACAGAGGGCACGCAGCGCCCTCTCTGGTGGCACGCGGCCTCGCCACTGCACTGCCGCCTTGAACTGCTGGTGCAATCGCGCCAGCAGTTCAAAGATGTGTCCTCGCTCCAACACGGTCTGCTAGCCCCGTCCCCGGCTTCATGTGACTGCGGTCATGTGACGTGCTCAGCGTCACGTGACCGCAGTCAGCTAGAGAAGAACCGCAGGTATGAGAGGAGCAGCAGCCAGCGGCGGTGGAAACAGGAATAGTGAGGTGAGTATGTGACTTTTTTTTTTTTTTTTTTTTTTTTTTTTTTTTAAATTAGGAGGAAGCATTTACTACAAGGATGGGGACTATACCAGGATGGGGGCTATACAAGGATGGGGGCTATACAAGGATGGGGGCTATACAAGATGGGGCATTTACTATAAGGATTGAGGCTATACAAGATGGGGCATTTGCTACAAGGATGGGGGCTATACAAGATGGGGCATTTACTATAAAGGATGGGGGCATTACAAGGAGGGGACATTTACAACAAGGAGGGGGCAATACAAGGAGGATACATTTACTATAAGGATAGGGGCATTACGAGGGGGCATTTACTACAAGGATGGGGGCATTATAAGGAGGGGGCATTACAAGGAGGGGGCATGATGGGGCTCTTATTACAAGGAGGGGGCATGATGGGGCATTACTACAAGGAGGAGGCATGATGGGGCATTACTACAAGGAGGAGGCATGATGGGGCATTACTACAAGGAGGAGGCATGATGGGGCATTACTACAAGGAGGAGGCATGATGGGGCATTACTACAAGGAGGAGGCATGATGGGGCATTACTACAAGGAGGAGGCATGATGGGGCATTACTACAAGGAGGAGGCATGATGGGGCATTACTACAAGGAAAAGGCATGATGGGGCATTTCTGCAATGAGGGGGCATGATGGGGCATTTCTGCAATAAGATAAGATAAGATAAACTTTATTGATCCCGGAGGAAATTACAGTATTACAGCAGCAGAACAAAGATCAAGAACATTTCACACTTTACAAAATAAGTCTATATGGACAGCAGATGTGGGTAGACTGGTACATGTACCTCACCTATTCCCCCCATACACATAGAACTTCACATAGTCTTGGGATGCTTTACACTTGTACATTTGTTAAACATCCCCACAGCTGTCGGAACAAACGATTTTCTGTATCTTTTCTTTTTACACATTAGTTGGATTAGACGCTTGCTGAATGTGCTCTTCTGCTTCGCAAACAGTTCAGAGAGCGGGTGTGTATTGTTGCTCATTATAGCCTTGCATTTCTTATTAATTCTATCCTCTAATACCTCCTCGAAATTCCTAAGTTGTAGACCCACCGCCGCACTAGCCTTATTAATAAGTTTATTCAGCTTATTAGCGTCAGCTGTGCGCACACTACTTCCCCAGCATATTATTGCAGCAAAGATTGCACTCGCCACAATAGATTGGTAGAACATTTCAAGCATTTTGCTACACACATTAAACGACCTTAATTTCCTTAGGAAGTAAAGTCTACTCATCCCTTTCTTGCAAACCTTCTCCATATGGCACCTCCAATCAAGCTTGCTGTCCAGGTGAACCCCCAAATATTTGAAATTCTCCACCATCTCCACATCCTGACCATCAATAGTGATAGGTAAGCAATCCTTCATGCACCTTCCATAACTCAACACCAACTCCCTGGTTTTCTTTACGTTGAGTTCTAAATGGTTAGCCTGGCACCAGTCAACAAAGTCCGAGACCACCCTTCTGTATTCCTCCTCCCCCGGCCTCTCTCAATACCTCCGACTATCACTGAGTCATCAGAGTACTTCTGAAGGTGACAAAGGTCTGATTTATACTGAAAATCAGCTGTGTATAACGTAACAAGGAATGGCGACAGCACCGTTCCCTGAGGGGCTCCAACACTGCTCCGAACACTATCTGATACGGCCGCCCCCAACCTTACGAACTGTGGCCTGTCCGACAGGTAATCAATGATCCAATTCACTAGTCCCTCATCAACCGCCATTTCAACCAGCTTTTTACGTAATAATAGCGGCTGTAAGGTGTTGAATGCACTGGAGAAATCGAAGAACATGGCACGTACAGTGGTTCCATCATTGTCCAAAAAGGAATGTACTATTTGTAGCAGTTATGCTACAGCATCGTCCACCCCTAGACTCTGCCGATACGCAAACTGAAGGGGGTCCATAAAAGCAGACACCCTCGGACACAAGTAGGCAAGTACAATTCTCTCCAAGGTCTTCATCGCATGCGATGTTAAGGCCACCGGTCTATAGTCATTATGGGAGCTCGGGAAGGTAGTCTTGGGAACCGGCACCAGGCAAGAAATCTTCCATAGAACTGGTACTCTCTGTGATTGTAAGCTCCAGTTAAACAGGTGCTGGAAGACAGTGCACAACTGATTTGCACACACTCTGAGGACACGTGGACAGATACCATCAGGCCCTGCTGCTTTACCAATGACCAGCCTACTAAACTGTTCCCTCGCATCATTTTCTGAGATCAAGAAAGTCTCCAACTTCCTCCTCCCAGTTGATATTGCTTGTCGCTCCCGGCCTTCTCCCCTGTTGACATTGCACATTTATCGTTGAATCTGTTGAAAAACTCATTCATCTCATTAGCCATGATCAGCCCCCCACCCCCTGATCTGACCTTGCCTTAAACCCAGTCAATAGCTTCATTCCAGCCCACACTTCTCTGGAGTTGTTGTGTGACAATTTATTTTCCAATTTAATTCTGAATGCTTCACGGGCAATCTTAATTTTCCCCTTTAAGTCTCTCTGTACAATTTTCATCTCCTTCTTGTCTTTCCTTTTAAAAGCTTTTTTTTTTCCTGTTTAGTAGATGTTTCAATTCTTTTGTAATCCAAGGCTTGTTGTTTGCATAACACCGAATCTCATGAATAGGTACAATATTGTCAGTACAAAAGTTGATGTAATCAGTAACTCTCCCGGTAACCTCATTAACATCATCATTATGTTCCTTGGCACATAAAACCTCCCAGTCTGTGCAATCAAAGCAGTCTTGTAACCTCTTCTTTGCTGCCGGAGACCACTTCCTTATCTGTTTAATTGTCACTGGTTGTTTGCAGACAACTGGTTGATAGGCTGGAGACAATAGTATGAGGTTGCGGTTAGATTTCCCCAGGGGGGGCAATGCAGATGATGAGTAAGCATCCTTAACACTGGCATAGAGGAGATCCAATATATAATTGTCCCGTGTAGAACATTTGACATATTGATAGAACTTTGGTAATGAGATCTTGGCTCGATTAAAATCCCCAGAAATGACAGTTAGAGAGGTAGGGTGTTTCGTCTGAAGCCAGGCAATCACCCCAGACAGTACTTCCCCAGCTGCCTCTGGATTTGCAGATGGTGGTATATACGACACCACTGCAATAACAAGAGTGAATTCTCTAGGCAGATAGTAAGGCCTGAGGCCCACTGCTAATAGTTCAATGTTTGGGCAACAATGTCTCTCCTTTACTGTTACATGCCCCTGATTACACCATCTGTTGTTAATGTACAGTATCACTCCTCCGCCCTTCTTCTTACCGCACTTCAGCCCGAACCAAATGAAACCCTGGTACCGATACACATGAATCTGGGACGTCCTCATGCAACCAGGTTTCTGTAAAGCACATGAGACTGCATTCCCTGAACTCCTTCTGGGTCTTACTCAGAGCCAGCAGTTCATCCGACTTGTTACCAAGCGATCGTACATTACCCATGATGATGGATGGGACCGCAGGTTTAAACCTTCTCCTCCAGGACTTGATCTTCTTGCCTGCTCTGCAACCTCTGAAAGGTCTCCTCATTTCCCGTGGAACATGTGGTACTGCAACTGCTGGAGAAGACTTTGTCCTGCGCAGTTCCAGAAGACGACTCCTTGAATACACTACTCGTTTAGCGACAGACCAATGAGGGGGCATGATGGGGCACTACTGCAAGGGGACAAGGATCGGGCATTACTGGAAGGGGACAAGGATGATGCATTACTGAAAGGGGACAAGGATGGGGCATTTCTACAAGATGGGAGCAGAATGGGCCATTACTAAATGTGGACAAGGATGGGGCATTACTACAAGAAAAGGGGCAGAATGGAGACATTACTGCCAGGAGAGGGTCAGAATGAAGCACATAACTACATGGAGAGGGTAAGGATGGAGAGATTACTACAGGAAGGCGGTCAGGATGGACCACCTACCTAGAAAGAGAGCGTCAGGATGGAGCACGTAACTACAAGAAGACGGTCAGGATGGACTACGTACCTACAAGGAGATGGTCAGGATAGAGCACATAGCTACAAGGAAAGGGTCAGGATAGAGCACATAGCTTCAAGGAGAGGGTCAGGATGGAGCACATAACTACAAGGAGAAGGTCAGGATGGAGACATTACTACAGGAGAGGGTCAGGATGGTGCACATAACTAAAAGAAGAGGGTCAGGATGGAGCACATTACTACAAGGAAAGGGTCAGGACTGGGCACATAACTTCTATCTATCTATCTGTAATACTCTTCCATTTTTTTTCATACAGATCAGTCCACCTGCTGTGTCTGGAAAGGGCAGTGGGAGCAGCTCCGCTTCAATGTGAAGTTCACATGAGCTGGATGACCACTGCTGAAGAGAAGACTGCAAAGGTAAGTTTAAAATCAATTACTTGTTAAAATAATAGAACTTATCAGGGTGTCAAGACTACAAGCGCTATACAGGCAAGAGAGTTGTCAGCTGCTGACTTTTCTCCTGTGCAGTCCTTGTGACGGCCACATTTAGGATAAATTGCCCTATCGGCACTTCACTATGAAGAATTAGGTTTTAGGTTGCAGATTGGGCACTCGGTCCCGTAAAGGTTCGCCACCACTGCTATAGGAGATGGTTCTTCATAAAACAAAAATCACCATAAATCTTTTTACTAATCAGTGTTCTATATGCAATACCACCCTCATACTCTCACCTCTAAGCATATGTTTGCATGTGACTGACTAAGGCCCCTTTCACATCAGCGTTTTACGCTGATCGCGGCAGTTGCGGTGAAAAAACGCAACTGCCGCGATTACCGCATAACGGCCGCACTTGCGGTTCACTTGCAGCAAGCCCCATGCAATGTCTATTAGGTTTGCGGCAGGTGCGGCAAGTGCGGTACAGTTACGGTTTCGGCACTTGCGGCTGCGAAAAACCGCAGTCAGCTGCGGCCGAAACCGCACTTGCCGCACACTTACCGCAAGCCCCATAGACATTGCATGGGGCTTGCCGCAAGTGAACCGCAAGTGCGGCCGTTATGCAGTAATCGCGGCAGTTGCGTTTTTTTCACCGCAACTGCCGCAATCGGCGTAAAACGCTGATGTGAAAGGGGCCTAACTGAAAAAATTGATTGAAAGAGCCATCAGATGCCTCTAAAATCTGGATTCTTTAAGCAAACCCAATTTAGATAAATTTAACATTACCAGAAATGTCTTACACACATCCCTAATACGTTGGATGAGGCTGCAAACTTAATATACACCCTTAATATTTTCTCCATGATAGTCAGGGTGACGTCCACTTGTTCATATCATCCACAGTGTCTGTGCCCATGACCAGTTTTATATTGTAAGTGCAAATACCCTTTCCCTAGAAAGTGACTGATTTAGGAATATTGGCACAAGAGATTCTTTTTTGATTTGACAGAGAACAAACACTTCATGGAGACTGGACACTAATAAAGATGAATCTCCAAGGAGCATGAAGGAAAAGTAGAGTATGTCGTCCTCGGCAGTGATCCGTCTTCATTAGGACCTCCGAGGGCACTGACGCTCCAGTGATCTCTATTTGAGTATCCATTTACCGTCATGTAAACGTGTGCAGGCACGGAGACATTTACAAGCCAAAGCAGGTTACGATTAGAGCTTTTATAAAAAGCTTTTTTGGATATTTATGAAATCAACCGGCTCTCTAATACAAGACACTTACTTCATTGTCAACATCTTTGATTACCAAGTACCTAAAAAGGTTCAGTGAAGCCATTATTCTGGAAAGAAAACAAATAGAAACGTTGGCCTTCCATAAATACCGATACACATGTAAACAACCTACTTAAAGGCACCTTAATGCTGAATTTTTTCATTGCTCGTTTATATTCTAAATAGTAGTTGTCAAAAATGTAGCCGCTGTGAAATCAGCGCAATGTCACACAGCCGGCCGTCTTGTCGCTTCCGGCACACTGCTCTATCACCGCTACCTGCTGCCATCTCTCGGGCCAGTTCGGATGGCTTTTCATAATAAACAGTCAAGAAATTACATATCCTTATATATTTCTATTGGTAAACGATAACGACATCTCATTTTTTCTCAACTACAAACCCAGATAATGGACATTAGTGACCAATGGGATGAAGACGTTAGGGGTCATGCAGCAGTAACATCTATTATGAGATAGTCTCCCCACTTGTTGCAACCGTGAAGGTAGCACTGGTGGAGGAACTAAAGCAGAGCCGTATTGTTCTCCATGGCAGGAGATAAAAGTAACCCAGGATTCTAATGCTTCTTTCCTGGTCATCTGCTATTAGGTGTGGGATTTAGGTATTCCATCTATGTCCTATGGGCAATTGTCCCAGCACATGCATATATGATGAAGATATTCACATGTTTGGACTATGGAACTAATGATGTTTAAAAATAAATTAATATTAGGTCCCTAGGACACAGAGAAGGGCATACACCTACTACTACCCAAAACATTACATCACTCACCGATCGGAAGTCTGAAGAAGATCAGTTTCTGCTCCTTCTGGAAGTGAAATTGCTAAGTGCAGAAGTGGAGTCAGTCGACTCCCTACGAACAGCCCGTTTTGTACGCTCATCTGATATATTTTTGTAAAAACATAAAAAAAAATAAAAAAAATAAAAAAGAATTATTATTATATTTTAAGATAGTCCCACTTTCACATCAGGTGCTCTGCAAGAGTAAAGGCATGTAATTAACCATCCCAGCATCTCCGCAATATATTGTGGTTCTAAAGAAATTCCAAGTAAGAGACGTTACATGGAGATTATTGGATGGGCCATAAGGAAAACAGATCATCTCCACTTGAATGTCTGCCTATAGTGCTGTCATGTATGATGCATTTTATTTCATATTTAGTATCCCCACTATGAAGTAGTGCAATAGAAATCATCTCACCTTTAGAGCAGAGTCTATCTGATTCTTAATATTCTGTATGATATAACCCTCCACTCCGGCATGACCGCTCGTCTTCAAGAGACGTCTGAACAGAAAGCAGGTAATAAGTATCGGCTGAATACTAATACATGGTCATTTCATGATTGTTTTGGGAAGGGGGTAGAGTTCAGAGACTGCACACTCACACTAGCAAGAAGGCTATTTAGGATCAATAGCAGTGATTGACAGCACCAATTTAAAATAGATAAACAGCAGGGATCAGAGCTAGCTCCGATTGCTGCTATGGGCAGATGCCGGCTGTCTCCCACAACCCCATCTGGTATGAAAGTGGGCTAAGCTCTGAAGCCCTCTCCATACTTCGCAGGTGACAAAAAAGTGCAGTTAGATTGCTAGAGGGGTTGTTCCCTTTCGAGTAAAAATAGGTTTTGTCTATTGCTGCTTATTGTATATAAAGAAAAAAAAAAAACAACCACAACAACAACATCTCCCCAGATTCACCGGCAACTCTCTGCCACTGCTCCTGGTGTCTGGTAATGGCCACAGCACAAGGTCACATTGATCGTGCCAATCAGTGAACTAGCGGCTGAGGGGGGCTTTCCTGTGTAGACAGATGCCCAGGTCCAAGCTGCTGAGCTCACTGATCGGCATGTCAACATTGGGCAGCCAATGACAGGCAAAAGGAGCAGCGGTGGAGACTCACCAGTGGAAGACTAGTACAGCAAGGTTTGTTTTTTTTTTTTGTTTGTTTGTTTTTTTAACAAAATGCAGCAAGGGACGAATTACAGTTGAAAGGGACCAACCTCTAGTTGGTTATAGCACTGGCCCCTCAGATAAAAAACAAAAAAGGTCACAATAATTTACCTAGCTCTGAACCCTGTCTTCATACAAAATAAGCCATACTAAAGCAGACTGGGCAAGAACCAGTAGCACACAGAACAAAGCCCAGCTTAGGCCCCTTTCACATCAGCATTTATTTGAAATTCGCGGCAGATCTGGCAGGTTTGCCACATCTGCCGCGTAACAGCTGACTTGTGGCGAGCCCCATTCATTCAATATGCAACTTGCGGTCAGTTGCGGCAAGTGCAGTTTTGATGGATTCAGCAAATCCAGCACCTGCGGCAAATGAAAAGAACTGCTGCCGCAAGTGCCGGATCTGATGGATCCGGCAAAACCGCAACTGCCGCACCTGACCGTAAGGCCCATAGTGAATCAATGAGGCTTGCCGCAAGTCAGTCGTTACGCGGCGATCAGCAGTAAATGCTGATGTGAAAGCAGTCTTAGGCTGCTTTCACACTGGCGTTTTCGCCAAAATGCGGCAGATGTGGCAGATTTACCGCATCTGCCGCCTAACGGCGGCACTTACGGCACTCTTGCGGCAAGCCTCATGCATTGTCTATGGGGCTTGTGGTAAGCTGCGGCAAATGCGATAGCGGCAGTTGCGGCCGTGAAAAAAAAACACGCTGCTAACCGCGTTTTTTTCGCGTCTGCAACAGCACCTTACCGCAAGCCCCATAGACAATGCATGGGGCTCGCCGCAAGTTAGCAAGTACGGCCGTTAGGCGACACTTACGGCAGATGCGCTTTTTTGTCCGGATTCGGGCAAAAACGCCAGTGAAAAAGGGGCCTTATACTAGTGAAATGGTGACTAACAGAGGACGCAGGTATGGGTTCTCCAAAGCCACAAGAAATGCTCAGTCATCAATAGTAGTTGATGGCTATCAGGCAAACATGCAGATACACTAATGGACACCTTGTTTGGGTGTGTGTTTTTTTTTTTTTTTTTTTTTTAAATCTATGAAAACAGAATGAACTATAGATCCCAACAAGGTGTAGATCAACACATGGCATTCACCATCTGGCAAAAATGTAATAAGCAGCAACGATAACAAAAGTTAAATGAATGACACCCACAAAAAACATAACCAAAAATAAATTCACTTTTACATAGTAACATAGTAACATAGTAACATAGTTTTTAAGGTTGAAGGAAGACTTTAAGTCCATCTAGTTCAACCCATAGCCTAACATGTTGATCCAGAGGGAGGCAAAAAAACCCCATGTGGCAACACTAAGCTCCACATTGGGGGAAAAAATTCCTTCCTGACTCCAGATACGGCAATCAGACTAATTCCCTGGATCAACGCCCTATCAAAGAATCTAGTATATATAACCGGTAATATTATAGTTTTCAAGAAAGGCATCCAGGCCCTTCTTAAATGTTAGTAGTGACTCACTCATTACAACATCATGTGGCAGAGAGTTCCATAGTCTCACTGCTCTTACAGTAAAGAATCCACGTCTGTGATTATGATTAAACCTTCTTCCCTCCAGACGTAGAGGATGCCCCTTGTCCCAGTCTCAGGCCTAAGAGTAAAGAGATCATTAGAAAGGTCTCTGTACTGCCCCCTCATATATTTGTACATTATTATAAGATCACCCCTAAGCCTTCGTTTTTCCAAGCTAAATAACCCCAAGTTTAATAACCTGTCTTGGTATTGCAGACCCCTTAGTCCTCTAATAACTTTTGTCGCTCTTCTCTGGACCCGCTCTAGTTCAGCTATGTCTTTCTTATACACCGGAGACCAGAATTGTACACAGTATTCTAAGTGTGGTCGCACTAGTGACTTGTATAGAGGTAAAATTATGTTCTCCTCATGAGCATCTATGCCTCTTTTAATACATCCCATTATTTTATTTGCCTTTACAGCAGCTGCCTGACACTGGCCACTAAATGTGAGTTTGTCATCTACCCATACACCCAGGTCTTTTTCAGTGGTAGTTTTGCCCAGTGTTTTATAATTAAGCACATAATTATACCCTTTGTTTCCTCTGCCCAAGTGCATGACTTTACATTTATCCCCATTAAAGCGCATTTGCCATTTAGCAGCCCAAGCTTCTAGTTTACATAAATCCTCCTGTAATATAAAATTGTCCTCCTCTGTATTGATTACCCTGCAGAGTTTAGTGTCATCTGCAAATATTGAGATTCTACTCTGTATGCCCCTACAAGGTCATTAATAAATATATTAAATAGGAGCGGGCCCAACACTGACCCCTGTGGTACCCCACTGTTAACTGTGACCCATTCTGAGTGTGTTCCATTAATAACCACCCTTTGTTTCCTATCACTAAGCCAGTTCTTAACCCACTTACACATATTTTCCCCTATCCCCATTGCCCTCATTTTATGTATCAACCTTTTGTGTGGCACCGTATCAAAAGCTTTTGAAAAGTCCATATACACCACATCCACTGCATTTCCTTGGTCCAGTCCAGAACTTACTTCTTCATAGAAGCTTATTAGATTAGTTTGACAGGAACGGTCCCTCGTAAAACCATGTTGATAATGGGTCATGAGGTTATTTTTGTTCAGATACTCCAGTATAGCATCTCTTAGAAAACCCTCTAGGATTTTACCCACAGTAGAGGTTAAGCTTACTGGCCTATAATTTCCAAGTTCAGTTTTTGTCCCCTTTTTGAATATTGGCACCACATTTGCTATACGCCAGTCCTGTGGTACAGACCCTGATATTATGGAATCTTTAAATATTAAAAATAATGGTCTATCTATGACAGTACTTAATTCCTGCAGCACTCTGGGGTGTATCCCATCTGGGCCCGGGGATTTGTCAATTTTAGTGATTTTTAGACGATACCGTACTTCCTCTTGGGTTAAGCAGGTGACGTTTAATTGAGAATTTTTGTTATCACTGATCATATTGTCTGTCATGGGATTTTCTTGTGTAAATACTGTTGAAAAAAAGTCATTTAGCATATTTGCTTTTTCCTCATCCTCATCCACCATTTCACCCAGACTATTTTTAAAGGGGCCAACACCATCATTTTTTAGTTTCTTACTATTTATGTAGTTAAAAAATATTTTGGGATTCTTTTTACTTTCTCTGGCAATGAGTCTCTCTGTCTCAATCTTTGCTGCCTTGATTTGCTTTTTACAAATGTTATTTAATTTTCTGTATTTATTTAATGCTTCATCACTACCTACTTGCTTTAATTCCCTAAATGCTTTCTTTTTGTCACATATTGCACTTCTTACCGCTTTATTTAGCCATAGTGGTTTCCTCCTATTTCTAGCATGCTTATTCCCATAGGGTATATATTGTGCACAGGTCCTATTCAGGATGCTAATAAAACATCTCCCATTTGTGTTGTGTACTTTTATGTCTCAGGACATCGTCCCAGTTTATTGCACTAAGATCATCTCTCAACCGTTGGAAATTTGCCTTCCTGAAGTTTAGTGTCCTTGTGGCCCCTCTACTACACGTCTTAGTAAAGGATACTTGAAAGCTTATTAAGTTATGATCACTATTACCCAAGTGACCTCCAACCCGTATATTTGATATGCGGTCTGGCCTGTTGGTTAATATTAGGTCCAGCAGTGCCCCCTTCTTGTTGGGTCCTGAACCAGTTGTGAAAGGTAATTGTCTCTTATAGTTTTCAAAAACTTATTACCTTTGCTAGAACTGCAGGTTTCTGATCCCAATGTATTTCAGGGTAGTTGAAGTCCCCATAATAATGACTTCTCCCTGAGTCGCTGCTTCATCTATTTGCTTTATGAGGATATTCTCCTCCACTTCCATTATTGTTGGGGACTTATAACAAACCCCTATCAGTAATTTATTATTTTTTCCCCCTCCCCTTACCTCCACCCACAGAGACTCTACATTTCCATTAGATTCACCTATATTATCACGCAGGATGGGTTTTAAGGATGATTTTACGTATAAACATACACCTCCTCCTCGCCTATTTTGTACGGTCATTTCTGAACAGACAATAGCCCTGTAAATTAACAGCCCAGTCATGACTCTCATCCAGCCAAGTCTCTGAAATCCCCACCATGTCATAATTATTTTCCAACAAAATCAATTCTAATTCCTCCATTTTGTTGGTGAGGCTTCTGGCATTAGTGAACATGCACTTTATGCATCTCTCTTTACCTCCATTCCTTCCTACTAGATTGACTGTTCTAACCCCACCCCCCATGCCACCCCCAATTTTATTACTTGTGCCCAGGTTACTGTTTACACTATCTTCCCCTCCTATACAATGAATACCCTCCCCCCCAATCCCTAGTTTAAACACTCCTCCAACCTTCTAGCCATTTTCTCCCCCAGCACAGCTGCACCCTCCCCATTGAGGTGCAGCCCGTCCCTAGCATAGAACCTGTAGCCAACAGAGAAGTCGGCCCAGTTCTCCAGGAACCCAAACCCCTCCTTCCTACACCAATTCCTGAGCCACTTATTTATCTCCCTAATCTCCCGTTGCCTCTCTGGTGTGGCACGTGGTACAGGCAGTATTTCAGAGAATACTACCTTGGAGGTCCTTGCCTTAAGCTTGCAGCCTAATTCCCTGAAATCATCTTTAAGGACCTTCCACCTACCTCTAACTTTGTCATTTGTGCCAATGTGCACCATGACCGCTGGGTCCTCACCAGCCCCTCCCAGTAATCTGTCAACCCGATCAGCGATGTGCCGGACTCGAGCGCCAGGTAGGCAGCACACTGTTCGACGATCCCTGTCTTTGTGACAGATTGCCCTATCTATTCCCCTAATAATTGAGTCCCCCACTACCAGCACCTGTCTGGCCTGCCCTACTCTCCTGTTTTCCCCCTTACTGGAGCAGACACTCCTCTGGCTTTCAGAGGTCATGCCCTGCTGCAGCAGTGCTGTACCTGAACTCACACCCCCCTCATCTGCCAACATAGCAAATTTATTGGGGTGTGCCAGATCAGGGCTAGCCTCCCTGGCACCCTTCCCTCTACCCCGCCTTCTAACTGTCACCCAGCTAGCTACCTCATGGTCCTGAGGCTCCATAGTACCATCCTCCCCCACATCTATCCCATTGAGCAGCTGTTCAGTGAGCAGCAGACTCCTTTCCATATTGTCTATGGATCTCAGCGTTGTCAGTCGTTCATTTAGATCCAGTATCTGGGCTTCCAAATGCACAACGTACTCACATCTCACACAGCAGTATGCACCCTCGGCCGGCTGGTCAAGGAATGCATACATGTGGCAAGATGTACACTGGATGGCATTGCCAATCATGGAGCTCATTTCCTAATGGGGATTGCACCAGACAGAAATGATAAGTAAAAAGAAATGCAAAGTATTAATAAAATACAACCAGCAATTCAGTAAGTCCTCCCTTCCAAACTCCCTTAATCCAAAGTCACTGAATCACAAGTCACACACTTACTTCTGTCGCACTTGCGCTCTGTCACACAAAGCTCGTCACACTCGCTAGACACTCAGATATATAGAGGTTTTTTTTCCCTTAGCAGAAAATCAGCCTGTATCTCAGTGCACTTCCAAGGGACTGGAAGCCCCAACCAGCTGCTTCTTATAAACCCTTAATTATGCACCCCCACCCTTAATTAACCCCTTGTAAGTATAGCTACACCACAGGTTTTAAGTGCAAGTAGTTAACCCTTTAACTTACAGGTAGTAAAATAAGAGACTATAAACTTGTAGAGAGAAAAGAAAGATAAGAAAGCCCAATAAAATTAAAAGGTGAAAAAAAACAAAAACAAACAGTCAGCAATTCACACAGGTATTTGTTGCAGGATTCCCAAACACCTCCTCACTGAATCACAAGTCACACACTTACTTCTGTCGCACTTGCGCTCTGTCACACAAAGCTCGTCACACTCGCTAGACACTCAGATATATAGAGGTTTTTTTTCCCTTAGCAGAAAATCAGCCTGTATCTTTTGATTTATATAATCCCACCTCAGTTAGATAGTTTATAGCCTCCTTTATCATAGGTAGTTTGGTCATGGTGATCTCTTGTCTGGCAACTCACCCAATACACGTGCTAATGTGCAGACTGGAAGTCAGTGTGTGAGCTCCAGGAGGACATAGTCACCCATCAGACCCCTCCGATCCCCGTCCCTCTACATATTCTCTATTACTGATACAGATATGGATGAAGAAACTGTCTAAATCAAAATCTTCCTTTCTTTCTCATTGCAGCCAATTACACAGCAGCTTTCATTTTTCAAAAGCAATACAAATGAAAGCTTGGCCATGATTGGTCACAATGGGCAGAGAAGACTGTCTGTTAGACAGTTACATAAAGATGGCAGGTTATTTCTCCTCTGTATAGGAGAGCAGTGTAGGAGTAAAGCCCCCGTCACACTAAGCGAGATCGCTGCTGAGTCACAAGTTTTGTGACGCAACAACGACCTCAACAGCGATCTCGCTATATCTGACACGTAGCAGTGACCAGGCCCCCGCTGTGAGATCGCTGATCGTTACAAACCGTTCTGGACCATTTTTGGTAGTCACGCTCCCGCTGGAAACGCTGCATCGCTGTTTGACTGGGACAACAACCAACGATCTCAATACTACGCCTGAGAGTGACAGGGTCACAACGACCGCCGTATCGTTGCTGCGTCGCTGGTGAGTTCTGACCTCTCACCAGCGACCATGTAGCGACGCACCAGCGATGCCTACCAGTCGGATCGTTGTCGAGATCGCTGGAGCGTCACCAAGTGTGACGGTACCCCAACTCTATATCAGAGCTGCGGACCCCTGATGAGTACTGCAGAGCCAGAGTATATCCTATATCACCTGCTGCTATTAGGAAGAGGGAGAAAGGACAACAATGAAATGCTGGCATCATGGGAAATGTAGACTACAATAGTAGAGTGGAAGAAGGAATCAAGATGGCAGGCCCCTCTGACATTTCACAACTAATACCTCTACATTATACTTTCAATGGGTGAAAAGAAGTTATCACATATCCCTGGTATACATGATAGCTTGCTGACTGGTGGGGTCTGACTGCTGTGACCTACAATGATCGTCAGAATGGGGAATTTTTGTTCCTGACTGGACACTTATCTCATTTACAAATAGCATTGTCAGGGTGGACGCCCTTTCTCTATGTGTTGATGGAACATGCGGAGTGCATAGATCAGCAGCCCCATAGAGAATAAATGGAGAAGGGGGTTGAGCATGGGCACTGCAGTACCGCTAACGAAAGTAAAGTTGCTGATCAGTGCAGGTACCAGCAGTTGGACCCCGGCTCATCAACAGGTCATAACATATCCCATGGATAAGGAATAGCATGTTTTCACCAGACAATACCCCAAGCTGAAATATTTAAGAAAAAAAAAATTGCTGGAGTTCTTCTTTAACTAAAGGCGTCATCTCCCAAGACAACACAGTGTATAGATTTCATGTGAACGCCAGCCTGTAATCTTACCTGAACAACTTGTACTTTCCTTCTACACAAAACTTGTCAATCACTAACTGCAGCACTGCCAGACTCTTCTTTCTCTATAAAAAGAGCCGCAGATTCACCAGAGATGGATAATGGGACTGGAATCTTAGGCAGGGTCGTCTCAGTAGAGTCTCCGACTTACCAGATGTTCAATAGGACAAAGGGTCATCACCTTCACTAAATCCTGCACAGAGCGGGATAAAGAAATGATGAGCCACCTCTATTCACAGATGGACGATTAATCCTATACGCTGAAATCCCCTGCCGTATGCATTGCTATATATCATACCATGCAAGAGATAGAAATAACTACAGTGTGCGGCTTCCTGATCAGTAATAAGCAAACAATTGTGTATCCAAAACAAATTATTGTATACGATCCTTTCTATAGAAAAGGTTTTTGCATTAAGTGTTCTGTAGACATCAGTGCAAGAATAGAACAGTCAAGGCTTCCTTGTATCTAGGATTTATTACCGTAGTTTTGTTCTGATTTTGGCCTCTTTTAGGCAAGTAAAGACTTTAATAGTGTTAAAAAGAACCAGTTTGCTCTGCTACATTGTCCATTTTAGCATATACCTATATATCCCATGAAACAACAATATGTTAGCTTCCAAAGTACAGGGTGGGCCATCTATATGGATACACCTAAATAAAATGGGACCGAATGGTGATATCAACTTGAAATAACTCATGAAAGAATAAAGTTACGTTAGAACCAAGCACACCATTGTTTTTCTTATGAAATTTTCATAAGTCTGATGTGTCACATAACCCTCTTCCCATTGAAAAAAATAAAGTTGGGTCCAAAATAGCAACTTCAAAATGGCCGCCATGGTCACCACCCATCTGGAAAAGTTTTCCCCCTCCTATATCCTAGTGTGTCACAAACAAGAAGTTGTTATCACCATTCATTCCCATTTTATTTAGGTGTATCCATATAAATGGCCCACCCTGTAGTATGGTCCTCCATTTTTCCTCCAAGAAATATCACCTTGGTGCAATCAGTCGTGTTCCCACATATAGTCACAGATGGGAACAGTATCAGCTAACGACACAGTCTATAGACCATGGGATTCGATTTTCATGCATATTCCGGGAGGAGATCAGAGGCATGATATAATGCAGCATTCTAAGAAAAGACGCTCCAGCAGGGGGTATCATTGGGACAACATAGTCTGGTCTGTGCAGAATTTGGGAATGTGTAGGACCAGATTTGATGTGATGCAAAGAAAGACTATTGAATGTGTGCATGAGCCTTTATGTAAGACGTTCTCCCCAACTGGATAACCTGTTCTTAGAAATGGTGATCAATATCAGAACAGTATTGATCCCCAGAGCAGAAGATCCTGCAAAGAGTCACTATACAGTATATAGAGCTGAGCTGCTCCAACTCTATACACAGTTTACATCCTGCTAACGGAGGTGTAGGACCCCACAATCTGGAATTAACAATTCTAAAAAGGTAGGGTATTATTTAAATGGGTTGTGCCACAAACAGTTGCTCATTTTAATTAAGTGGTGTGCAGCCCCTTTCACTTTTTCAAATGTGTGTTGATTATAGTCTCCGTACTTCTAGCACTTGGCTGCATGCGATGACATCAAGCACATCCTCCAGAAGACTGTCGTCATCCACCCGTAATAAACTGTGTTCCATTAAATCCTGAAAGCCAGAGTAAGGAGCTTTAGGATCAACAAGATCAGTGGAGCAGTCGGGTATTCTACAGGGATCGGAATTCACTTACCAGCCCTTTTGACAACAATGACTCTTCAGTTCTGACATGGTTGAAAAAAAAAAATAAAAAATTATAATATGAGCAAAAACCCTATCCACCATCCTATTTCCTAATTAAGACTGAATGACAGTATCCCATAAGAAGAGAAATCATACTTATTTACAAAATCAGACGACATTCTCATATGGAGCCACTGAGCTCTCGTGGTGTAGTTACTGAGAATGAATAATATTTACTTAAAGGGGATGTCCCTTTTGAAAAGTCATTTTTATAAACCCTTAAGAGAATTTGTAACTAAAGGTTGTAGTCTGCTACCTGGATAACTTTAATTAAATAGTCCTTTATGTGAATCGCCTCTACCGCATTGCCACACTTCCTGCAATGTCGACTCCCCATGGTTCGCATGAATACTGATGCGTTAACCATACGAGCCCCGCAGCCAATCAGCGGCTGCCATTATCCTGCTGCTCTTTACCGCCCTCTGACAAATGTTGGGACAGGTGGAAATAGTGAGCACAGCAGAATAATAGCAGCCGCTGAAAAGCCATTATATAAAACGTCATGTGAACCCCCTCCTCGGCAGGCACAGCACTGACTTTGCTTGAACGGTGCTGTTGGAGAGAAGTTTTTTCTTTTATAAGCGGGACTATATCTAAAAGCATAGTCCAGGTAGTGGGAAATCCCTTTAACACAGTGGAGGCCTCGGTTTCAGGCCAGAGTGGAATGGTTACTAGAAACATCTCTCGCTCTGGTGAACATTTCCTCTCTTACATTACACAGATAATCCAATCATATTGGAATCGGAGAGTCCTCAGTAGTTGATACCCTTTTAATGGCTAACCGATAATCCATTTATTCGAGTGGACATTGTGTAATGTTCAGTTCCCCCTGTGGTCGTGCTGTAAGAAAATCAAACACTTGCATGGAAATTTCTCAACAGATTCCGCTTATTGCTGTAATCAGGGAATCCAGCAGAGACATTTTTGATTATTGTGGTTTTAATATTTTGATTGTTGTTTGGGGGGGTGGGAAGGAAGCTGCTGACTTTGACGTGCAAGCGGGGCAGTACATGACGACTTCACTGCCATGCACCCCCCGTGTCACACGCAAACATCCAAAATTAATATGCACTGCTCCCCCCTCTTAGTGCTGGGTTTAGTGCCAGAGGGTGGGTGGGATGATAGGTGCGGGGAGCAGTGAATATTCATCCTCTTTAAGGGCACACCTGTTCACCCTCGGCTGCGGCTTCCTGCAGCACGACCCTTGTTCTGCCTTCTTTGACCCCCCTCTATTTCCCCCTCGTGGGCCAGAGACATCTGGACTCTAAAAGCACCCTTCCCCCCACTTTCCTCCTAAATTTGGGGGGGAAAAAAAAAAAAGTGGGCTATAGAGTCCAAAAACACAGTATATTAGAAAGTTGCAGAACCTTTCAATATACAAAATTTTAATTAGAAGCCAAACTAGACAGTCACTAACCCCTGATAATGAGCGAGTCACAGAAGGGAGCTATTTTGCACAATGTCCCTCTGCTGCAGATTTCTTGATACGTTCTTACCTTTTTAAGAAAACACTGATGTGCTTCATGTTAGACTTTACCAGAAACGGTGGCCTAGGAAGTTAGAAATTATGTTATTAATTTTTTCACATTCAATTTTTGTTCTACTTTATCTAGCTATCTAAATACCAAACATTAGACCACATTAATAGTGTCATACACCAGACACTTGGGACTTAAAGAGGACCTGTCACCAAGTCAAAAGAGGCCAGATACTCCGACTCTATTCCTGCTGCTCACATGAGTATGTTTCCTTTTACCAACTTCTGCCATATGGCTCCAAGGATGTTGGCCTTCTTATTTGGTGCCATCCTTCATGGCATTTACAAGGGGGTGCTGCCAGGGTAATACAGAGCAGCCTAATGACACGCCCCAGAGGATCATGTGAGCACCTCCTCCTTGTAAAGACTAAAAATTATCACTAAACAATAAGGTCCATATCTCTGGAACAATACAAGGTGGAATTTAAAAAAAATTAATAAAAAAAATGATATACTCAGTGGAGTAGCAGGAATAAAAATAAAAAAAACTGTCCATTTCTGATTTAGTGACAGGTTCTCTATAAAAGGAATCTGTGAGCAGGTTTTTGCTACCTCACCCGAGAGCAGAATATTGTAGTCAGAGAGATTCTGAAACTAAAGATGTTTAACTTGGGCAGCCTTCACACCACATTTTTTTGACTGTCAGGTTCTGTCCGGTGTTTTGCAGGATGCACCGGACAGAACCTGACAGCACTGGGCGAGCAAAAACTGAGGGCAAATCTGCCCTCCGTTCTTGCTTTTTGCCGGTTTCATTTCTGCTGCTGTCCAGTGCTGAAATGTCAGCACCACGAGTGCAGGGGAGCTGGCCGCGGTGCTGAAATTTCAGCCGTGGAGCTCTGTCCATGGTGCAGAATGAGCGCAGCTGCTTTTCAGAGCCGCTGCTCTTCAGTACCATGTATCCAGGAACCGGTCCAACTTTTTCACGTTATGGGCGCCAGATCGCTCCAAATCAAGGAAGATCCGGTTTTGTCTGATTTTTGCCTCAGACACAAAAAATTATGCACCAAACCGGAGGCCAAATAAGGCCAATCCAGCACCATAGGGATACATGGTGACAAAACCTGATCAGGTTCGGTCCGGTTCACACTGGACCGAACTTGACAAGTAAAGACGGTGGTGTGAAACCGGCCTTAGATTACTGGCTGCAGCCAATGCGTCACAATCAAAGTATTTAGTTTTAGGCTTGTAGCTGAGCAGAGTGCTGTCCCCGCCCACACCAGGCTCTCAAAGATTGTGTATTGTCAGTAAGGTGTTAATCACAGCAGGGGGTAAGTCGGACGGCTGTGTCCGACACACTGACATGACTATGTAGTCCAGTAATGGCAATCACTAGTTGATAAAGCCTTTAGTTTACGTAAACAATTGCACAGTGCATGATAACAGGCTTAGTTGACTTGTTTTTTAACCCCAGTATGCATTCCTCAGCTTACACAGGAAAAACCAGCTGACAGATTTCTTTTAAATGTAATAGCAGGCTAATCCTACGTGCAAGAGCCATTACTTGGAAAGACCATATCAGACAGTCCCCCTTCATCTCATCACTCATAACATAACTCCATAACACTTACCCAAACACAAAAGGGAAACTGTCCATTCCAATATAGTGAACGAACAGAAGGTAGGAGAAACAGGCCAAAGCCTCCGCCGAGTAGATCTGTTTCTCTGGAACAGACCCTTCATCGTCCATAGACTCTGCAGGGTGACCAGACAGCAAGAAGGTCCTCGGTAGTGACTCTCCTAAAGATACAAGGAAGCCCTGAAAATGAAAGGGTTGAGGATAAAAGGCATTACCTCATCATTCAACCACTCCAAAACTAATTACTACATATTCTGGGACATCCTTCATTTCAGCATAAAAACCTAGTCCTGCTTACACAACGATAGTCATGTCACTGCAGATGTATCTAGGAGTCTTGAAATCAAGAACAGGATATAGGTTTGTTCTGCTGCAAATTGTGAATCTCCTTTATATGCTGTTTACAATGCACTTCTAGTTCCAGTATTTTCTGCTGTAGACGTGTCCCTCCCTATAAGACATGCTGGATATGAGGCCTGTGTGAGAGGATGCTGCCTTAACTAGCTCTCATGTATCAGCAGTGATTCATTATTCATGATGGATTGTGTGCTTTCCTCCCTTTCCACTGTGGGAGTAAGCAGTCCTTCCTCCCCAACCACTTCAATGGGTTTCCCTTTTTTTTAGCCTGCAGTAAACATCTTCCCTCTCTGCCAACGTATTTAAAGGCCTCATCTAGACTAAGTAAATAAAATGAAAAAAAAATATCTTGTATTATATCAGTGTGCATGACCACATTTCCATCTATTGCTAGTTCAGGTCTCCTTTTTCACAGTCTGGTATCCATTTTTCCTTGGGAAAAGAACAAAAAATCAAGTTTCTCTTACCCAGTAAAAAATAAAATAATAATAAAGAAAAAACAAAAAACAAAAACAAAAAAAAACGCCAGCAGTTTGCCGTCATTCACATGCTGTCAGTTTTTACATTTTCTCATGAACCCATTGATTTCAATGGGAGAGTTTGATCCATGACTGGGCTCAATAAGAATCCAAAAAGAAGTCTGGAAAAAACCTTCTTAAGGCTTCAACCCAGAAATCGCTCAGAAGGAACACATGTATTCCTATGTAAGAACAACTTGTTTATCAGATGTTCCGTCTTGAGCACTTGTGGTTTCCAAAGACACTTCAGCTAAAAGTAGTGAGCCGACCATGCTTCATGTTTTCCAATCTGAAGACGATCTACATTTTACAATACAAATCAATGGAACGGCTCAAAAGACGACTACATGTACCAGCGTTTCTGCTTGAAAAATAGCTAGCGGTTTCTTCATAGTTGGATAGTTTAAAAAAAAAGTCTGGAAAAAAGCTAGATAAAAATAAAAAAGGGGCAAGAACACTCCAAAATAACCGCCAGAAGTCAAGAATGTAAAATTACTTGAGAAACAAATAAGAGCAAAAAAAGTTTTTAAAAAATTCTATATTTGATTTAAACAAATTTTTATCTGAATGTTTTTTATCGTAGTCTTGAGCAACCCCCAAATCACAGTATCGGTTGTATTGGTGAATGTGGGTTCACTCTGCCTGTTATTGTGTTTTATATATTTTTAAAAACATGAAAGATGATTTCTTCTGTGAAGAAGTTCAAATACAGTAGCACCTTGACTTAAGAACTATCGCTCTATTTTTTTGCTTTAACCCCTTCAGGACCCAGCCTATTTTGACCCTTTTTTTTTTTTTTTGACCTTGGCATTTTTTGCAATTCTGACCAGTGTCCCTTTATGAGGTTATATCTCTGGAACGCTTCAACCGATCCTAGCGATTCTGAGACTGTTTTTTCATGACATATTGGGCTCACGATGCATCTACATACGTTCCCTGGGGGTCTAGTTTCCAAAATGGGGTCACTTGTGGGGGAGCCCCAATGTTTAGGCACACAGGGGCTCTCCAAACGCAACATGGTGTCCGCTAACAATTTGAGCTCATTTTGCATTCAAATTGTTAGCGGACACCATGTTTGGAGAGCCCCTGTGCGTCTCCACATTGGAGCTCCCCCACAAGTGACCCCATTTTGGAAACTAGACTCCCAAGGAATGTATCTAGATGCATAGTGTGCACTTTGAACCCCAGGTGCTTCACAAATTGATCTGTAAAAATGAAAAAATAAATTTTTTGTGGAAAAAAAAAAAAAAAAGTACTTTTTTATTTTTATGGATCAATTTGTGAAGCACTTGGGGGTTCAAAGTGCTCACTATGCATCTAGATACGTTCCTTGGGGGGGGGGTCTAGTTTCCAAAATGGGGTCACTTGTGAGGGAACTTCAATGTTTAGGCACACAGGGGCTTTCCATACGCGACATGGTGTCCACTAATAATTGGAGCTAATTTTCAACTTGTTAGCGGACACCATGTCGCGTATGGAGTGCTCCTGTGTGCCACCCGCACAAGGGCAACTGGAAGAGTTGGGGTACAGCACCAGAAAATGGCGTCTCTAATGTGCTATTTTCTGGGGTGGCTGTGAGTTGCAATTTGCAGCATGGGGGGGGCCACAACATTTGCATCTCTCCACAATGAGGATTGCAGCCCCCAACTGCCAAGTTGTACCTGGCTGGCAACCAAAAATAAAGCAAAGGTCCTTGTCATTTTATTGGTAGAAGTAATAAAAAAAAATGATATGGGGCTTCGCCATATTTTTGGTCCAGCCAGGTACAACTTGGCAGCTACGGACTGCCAGCAACCCCCAGCTACCTCGTTGCACCTGACTGGCGACCAAAAATACAGCAAAGCCCATTTTTTTTTCTCTAGTTCTAATTCTAGAAAAAAATGGCATGGGGCTCCGACATATTTTTGGTCCAGCCAGGTACAACTTGGCAGCTACGGACTGCCAGCAGCCCCCAGCTGCCTCGTTGTACCTGGCTGGCAACCAAAAATACAGCGAAGCCAATTTTTTTTCCTAGTACGAATTCTAGAAAAAAAAATGGCGTGGGGCTTCGCCATATTTTTGGTCCAGCCAGGTGCAACTAGGCAGCTGGGGGCTGGAATCCGCAGCATGGAGAGGCCCAAGCGTTCTGGGCCCCCCATGCTGCGAATTGCAGCCCGCAGCCGCCCCAGAAAATGGCGCATTCATTGAAGCGCCATTTTCTGGCGCTGTACCCACACTCTTCCAGTTGCCCTGGTGCCGGTGGCAAACTGGGTAATAAAGGGGTTAATGCCAGCTTTTTATTGGCAGCTGGCACTAAGCCCGAGATTCATAATATAGGGCCAATGTTAGACCCGCCATTAGGAATCTCTGGTAAATAGTCAGAAAATACACACAGAGAAAAATCTTTTTATTTGAAAAAAAATAACACAAACAAAATTCGGCCTCCATCTTTATTATAAAGATCCGACGTAGTCCATGATGAAGGTCCCACGACGCTCGATCGCCTCTGCTCAATCCACAGAGACTGCAGCAAGGGATCAAGTGTCCTCTTCCTACAGCCTCTAGGGTCAGAGTTATGGTGCACTGTATGACAATGATCTGTCATACAATGCACCATGACTATGATCCCAGAGACTACAACAAGAGGACACTTGATCCCTTGTTGCACCCATCCATCTACCTATGCACCCATCATCTATGCACGCACGCACGCTGACATCCACGCACGCCGACATCCACGCACGCTGACATCCACGCACGCTGACATCCACGCACGCACACTGACATCCACGCATGCTGACATCTACATCCACGCATGCTGACCTCCACGCACGCTGGAATTCACGCACATCCACGGACGCATGCACACATCCATGCACGCTGGAATTCACGCACATCCACGCACACATCCACAGACGCACACTGACATCCACGCACGCCGACATCCACGCACGCCGACATCCACGCACGCCGACATCCACGCACGCCGACATCCACGCACGCCGACATCCACGCACGCCGACATCCACGCACGCCGACATCCACACACGCCGACATCCACACACGCCGACATCCACACACGCCGACATCCACACACGCCGACATCCACACACGCCGACATCCACACACGCCGACATCCACACACGCCGACATCCACACACGCCGACATCCACAACAGCGGACATTCCCTGTTGCACCCATCCATCCACACTATGCGACCACCCACATCACGCACACTCCACGCACGCTGACATCCACATCCACACATGCTGACATCCACGCACGCACACTGACATCCATGCATGCTGACATCTACACCACGCATGGACACCCACACACGCGGTGACATCCACACCACGCAGCTGACATCCAATCACACGGCTGACATCCACACATGCTGACATCCACGCAGCTGACATCCACAGCAGCTGACATCCACGCACGCTGACATCCACCACTACATCCACACACGCTGACATCCACCACGCTGACATTCCACGCACGCTGACATCCACACGCAGCACATCCAGCACGCTGACATCCACGCATGCACATCCACGGACACACGCATCAGGATCCACGCACGCGACATTCACGCACGCCGACATCCACGCACACCTGACATCCATGCATGCACTCATCCACGACGCTGGAATTCACGCATCTGACATACCACACCACGCACGCATCCATTCACGCGACATCCACGCATGCACACATCCACGGACGCAGCACACACATACACGGATGCTGGAATCCACGGATCCATACGCTACCATCCACGCACCTGGAATTCATGCAACATCCACGCATACACATCACGCACACACACATCCACGGAGCACGCACACATCACGCACGCTGGAATCTCTGCACATCCACAACACACATCCACGCACGCTGGAATTCACGCCACATCCACGCACGCACACATCCACGTACGCCACACACATCCACAGACGCTGGAATTCACGCACATCCACATACGCACATCCACGCTCGCATCCACGTACGCACACATGCACGGACACATCCACACAGTCCACATACACCAGCACACACATCCATCCATTCACCCATCCATCTATTCATTCATACTTACCCATGAGGAGGAGGAGCCGCTGGGAGGAGGAGGGGCCACACCGACAGCTGCAACGGAGGCCGGCGGGCTGCTCCGGAATGGGTGAGCGGGGCTAGAGGTGGGGGGCTAGGCGGGGGAGGGGAGGGGAGAAGAGTGAGCAGGGGAAGGGGGGAGGATGAGCAGGGGGAGAGGGGGCTGTGCAGGCTGACAGGCAGGCGCCTGAGCCCGCCGGCACTGCATTACAGAAGGAGGAGGGCGGGTGGATGGCGGGGATGCGGGGGGGGAAGCAGGACCGGACACAAGGGGGGCTGGAGGGAGGGGGACAAGACACAGGAGGGGCTGGAGGAGGAAGGGGGAGGGGAGCACAAAGGAATAACCCATGGTGCAGCCGCCGGCAGAAAAAGATGATCGGAGGGGCGGATAAGCAAGAAGGGGGGGGGTCCTAATACTTCCTGGAGCCGGGGGGCTGAGTAGGGGCAGGGCACCAGCCGATCTGCCCCTCCAGATCTGATTGGAGAGCTCCAATCAGATCTGGAAAGGGGGGGGGAAAATCGCTGTGATTTCTCAGATCTGCAGTTTCAGTTTTAAGCTGCAGATCGGAGGGGCCCTGGGCACGGAGGGGGGGGGGTTAATCCACCCCCCGTGGGGTTAACTTCAGGTGTCACCTTGAAGTAGCAAAGTGACACCTGAGTTAACCCGCTCACACGTGCTGCAGGAGCCCGAATCAATGCATGGCCCACCCCTTGGGCCATGGGTCGTGAACGAACTGTTTTCCATGGCCCAAACGGTGGGCCAAGGGTCGGGTAGGGGTTAAGATGCGAGCACAAATTGTGAGTTAAGAGCAGCATGATCACATGTACCTGCTCATTAAGCAAGTAAATATCCCTGTACAACCCGTTAATTATCCTGGCAGCAAATACAGTACCCCAATGTCTAATTTGTGCGCAGTGTGATAGGGACCATATACCAGGATGGGGGATTGTACATAAAGTACCAGAGATGGGGGGGGGGAGATTTATATTATATATGATATTATATAGTATATTATAGATAGATATATATATCTATCCCACCTTGGTACTGTATGTATGATCCCCTATCCTGGTACACATACATATACACATGCACATAGTACCAGAACGGGGGGGAAGGACGAAGAATCATATATGCAGAACCAGGATTGGTGGGGTGGGGGGGGGGGGGGAGTTAAGAGCACAGTCACAGAATGATTTAAACTCTAAATCAGGGTGTTACTGTATTGTAAAGACATACTGATATACTGATAGGATGTTTAGATTGTGAGCTCCAAGAGAGACAGCATTACTCATGTATGTAAAGTGCTATGGAATTAATAGCGCTATATAAATGAATAAATATTATATTATTATATGAGATGCCTCCAGGTGAAGCTAGCTGCACAAAAATGTCTGATTGTATTGATGGGGTTGTCCAGTGAAAACAAGTTATGACCTGCAGAACAGATGTCACCTTCCTGACTGGGGGGGGCTCTGATTGCTGGGACTCCCACAATAGGGAATGTTTATCGCCATCACAAAATGGTGTAGTAATCAGGAATCTGACCTTCTGCTCCATCCTTTCCCTATAAGGGGGCCCGAAAAAGCAGGGGTCAGCGCTCAGCAGACCCATAGGGAAGGAATGGCGCGGCAGTGTGCACGCTCATCAAACGGGGGAAAAAAAAATGTGTATTTTTCCGCTAATCAGTGCAGTCAGACCCCACTGATCAGCAACTTATCACCAATCTAATAGATTTGGAGAACACCGCTATCACCCATTAACCCCTGTAAATATGCTAGTCAGGTCCCTTAGGCCGTGTGCACATGTTGAGTTTTCTATATCAGTAATTGTAAGTCAAAACTAGGAGTCAAAGGATAAATATAACAAACCCGTGCACCACTTCTGATTATTATATCCACCCTAGATTTTGCCTTACAAATACAGGGGTGAAAAACTCAAATACTCAATGTGTGCACGTGGCCTCATTGGTGGCTGTATACAATATGACCCACCCAATGTAGAATCCTACATACCCAGACAGAACTGGAGATTGTTAAGTCTGTATAACTAATTATTTTGGCAATATCTGACAGATAATCACGTCACCAACTTTTAGTCTGTTTTCTATATAATATAATATTTTTTTTGACACTGCACAAATCCATCTAATGATCATTCTTCATCCACAATGGATTTCTATATACAGAGGCCATTTTGCATTACAAAGTTAAATACAAGCATTTCATTTATGGCAAGCACCAGGATTACTGGGGAAAATACAGAACAGAAGGAAAGATGAAAGCGGAGGATTGTACGGTGTGCCGTCTGGCATTGCCTTGATTACAGAAATACACAGCAAATGCAGCAGGGCAGAAAATCCTTCAGATTTTTTCCTACTGCACCTTCTAGATGGAAAAGATTAACATAAAAGTGAAAAAAGATACAATTCAAGAAATAAGAAGCATTAGATTTACTGCTGTGATCTTGAAATGTAAAAAAAACAAAAAATTTAATGAATAAATACAAGTGTAACATATATATTATATATACACTACTTACCATAATTTCCTTAGCAAATACACGGAAAGGATTATCACCCTCATCTTCCGGTAATATGTTTAGTTGTGCATTGAGCAGGGGAGTCTTTAAACAACTGAAACAACTGAAAAAGCAATAAATATAAAACATCAGTATATTAAGAAATCGCACGTCACGCCGGCCTGGATTCATCCAGACCAGTCATACTATGGCCTCACAGAAGTGATCAGTCACTGAGAAAGATAGGCTCTTGTTTGTGGGACAAGGTTGAAGATGCAAGGCAATAGAGATGGCACCAGGAGCGGGCACATACCAGGAGCAGGCACATACCGGGAGCGGGCACATACCAGCAGCAGGCACATACCAGCAGCAGGCACATACCAGCAGCAGGCACATACCAGCAGCAGGCACATACCAGCAGCAGGCACATACCAGCAGCAGGCACATACTGTTCTTGCTCAGGGGCCTCTTTGGTCTATGGGCCCTTTGTAGCCCTATAGTATATCATAATGCACCTCTTTATGTGCTAGTGCACCCTGTTACCTCCTCTTGGGTCCCAATGGTATGTCTGCCCCTGAGGGGTAAATTTAAAGGAGGCAGATTTTGCACAGCAAATCTATAGGAAAGTGACAGAACTAAACATGGAGATGGGATTGAGAAAATGCCACAAACCTGTCATAGAAAAATCTACCCATAAAAAGGAGCACAGAAAATTGCCAAACCTGGAGCATTCTCATCATACAGGAAAAAAGTGACAGAGTTGGGCCATTTATTTTACCCCTATAATACAAAGGGGAGAAATCCACAGCCAGGTCTGCCTGGAACACAAGGATTTTGCTGCAGAATTATAGGGAGATCCAAGGTTGGGGAATACAGCCACATGTGTGAATCTGACTGGGGGCAGGGTCTGTTACTGGGATCACTGCTTTTCCACCACACAGTAGTAATTTCATCTGGTTTTGCTGTGTCAGATATTCCGACTGCTCATTAGAGTGTATTGGGCAGAAGCTTAGTTCGCACATAAAACCCTCCTCAGCTTGCTCCTACCATCGATGATACTAGATCCAATGTGAGTGGCAGAGGGTTTACAGAAATCCTTCCTTAGGCTGCGTAGCCACGTTCAGTGTTTGCAGCGGCTTGGATGCAGTGCTTTTACGCTGCGTCCATATAACACTGCGTTGTACATTACCAGCACAGTGGACAGATTTACAGAACTCCTGTGTCCACTGTGCTTCTTTCCTCCGCAGCTTTAATCGACATGCAGGGCAGCCTTCCGTG
The DNA here is from genome assembly GCA_033576535.1 of Allobates femoralis. Taxonomy (NCBI): domain Eukaryota; kingdom Metazoa; phylum Chordata; class Amphibia; order Anura; family Aromobatidae; genus Allobates; species Allobates femoralis. Next base: position 176,470,838 of record JARQOC010000007.1, read on the forward strand.
CCGCAGCATATCAATTTAGCGCTGTGGAGTCGTAAGCAATCTCAGCGGGTGAATTCAGGGAAAAGCCGCCATGCACCGAACACAGATCATGGGACAGGATAACTGCATTCACCCGTGGAGATAACCGGCTTCCCGCAGGAGAGGAGACACTGCATCTAGGACGCAGGGTCTTCTGATCGTCCGTGCATACCCTTAAGGCTGCCTTTTCTGACGATCGCTGACCCCAGATGTACCAACATAGCTCCTCCCATGACAGAATGAGTGGTAGAAGTAGATGTTTTGTGTAAACTGAAGGATCAGTAGAAAGAAGTGGATAAGTGTTATCAATCATGGTGAGAATGGATTGCCTTCACTTTTCAGATATTGCTAATATTTTACAACTTTACTTTTCCTCCTCTTCTTTAGAACCCTTCATTCTTGATTTTTTCCCACTCAGTTTATTCAAAGAAATGATCTGCCGTTCCCGGTGAGACCGCATAGAGGGCTGCCATGGAGCCAGGTAACTTTACTTGCGGGTTCCCATAAGGACAGGAAGCCAACTGAGGAGGCGAGGGGGGCCGCCCCTTTATCAGTAGGTTTCCTGTCCCATGGGCGGATCCCCTCTCTCAGTGGGTGCTGTCGTGGCGAGAAGAAAATTATTATCCTATTTGCACATAAAGAAAGAGTTTATTACAGACTTGTAAGATAAGACCAGCACAAGTCATCCACCTGAGTAATTAAAATTTATTTTATAGAGCGTTTTAAAATGCAAAAAAATGCTGAATAGCACAAGGTACAGAGCAAACCGGGGCTAAATCCAGTGTAAACGGTTAAAGCGTTTCTGACCAGCTAGAGTGCTTATTCACTGCCTGAGTGAACACTGAACATGGGCTTAAATATACTGCACAAATCACTAATAATTAGGAATTCATGCAGCATATTTAAGCCCATGCCGTTCAGTGTTCATTCAGGCAGTGAATGAAGGTTGGTCAGAAACGCATTGCTGTTTACATTGGTTTTAATACCAGTTTGCTCTGTACCTTGTGCTATTCGGCATTTTTTTGCATTTAAAAAGTGCTGAATAAAATGGGTTTTATTCACTCAAGCGGAAGATTTGTGCTGGTCTTATCTTACAAGTCTATATTCATCTGGAACTCGGAGACCGTGCACTCAGTACAGGTGAGCGGACTGCTTCTTTTCCTATAGTTTTTTTCTAGTTCTATTTCATTATCTAGAGCAGGGGTCTCAAACACGCAGCCCGCCAGGCTGATTGATACGGCCCGGGGACACACTGGGCAGTACTTGCTTGCCCTTTATTAGCGGCCGCCGGCCGTGCTTTTACTGTGCTCCCGCCGCCGGCCGCACTTTTCCACTACCCCCGCCAGCGGACGCACCTTCACTTTGCCCCCGCCGCCTCCAGTAACATTCTGCTGCCGGCCGCACTTCTGCCTTCGGTACGCCGCCAGGGAGAAGCAATCGACGGCGGCGTCCAACCAGCGGTCAGGGCAAAGCAGGGGACGTCAGCTGCTTTGCCGGCCGTACAGCCGAGGGCACAGGAAAGAGCATAGGCCAGGTGTGTGTGCGGGTGTGTGTGTGTTGATCATGGCTGTGTATGTGTGCGTGATGATGATCATGGCTGTGTATGTATGTGTGTGACATGATGATGATGGCTGTGTGTGTATGACTGATGATCATGGCTGTAAATGTGTGTGCATGTGACTGATGATGATCATGGCTGTGTATGTGTGCGTGTGACTGATGATGATCATGGCTGTGTATGTGTGCGTGTGACTGATGATGATCATGGCTGTGTATGTGTGCGTGTGACTGATGATGATCATGGCTGTGTATGTGTGCGTGTGACTGATAATGATCATGGCTGTGTATGTGTGCGTGTGACTGATGATGATCATGGCTGTGTATGTATATGTGTGAGACTGATGATGCCTGTGTGTGTGACTGATTATCATGGCTGTGTATGTATGTTTGTGACATGATGATGATGGCTGTGTGTATGACTTATGATCATGGCTGTGTGTGTGTGTGTGTTTGTGTGAATGATGATGATGAGGATGATGGCTGTGTGTGTGACTGATGATGATTGTGTGTGTGACTGATGATGATGGCTGTGCGTGTCTGTGACTGGTGATGCTAGTGGTGGCTGTGTGTGAGTGATGATGATGGCGGCGGTGATGGCTGTGTGTGACTGATGATGATGGATGGCGGTGGCGGCATTGGTGGCTGTGTGTGACTGATAATGATAATGGCAGCAGTGGTGGCTGTGTGTGACTGATGATGATGATGGTGGCAGTAGTGGTTGTGTGTGACTGATGATGATGATGGCGGCCTTGGTGGCTGAGGTGATGATGGCGGTGGTGGTTGTGTGTGACTGATGATTATGATTGTGGCGGTGGTCGCTGTGTGTTACTGATGATGATCGTGGTGGTGGCAGTATGTGACTGATGATGGTGGCGGTGGCGACTGTGTGTAATATGATGATGGCGGCGGTGGTGACGTGTGTGACTGATTATGATGATGGCAGTGGTGACTGTGTGTGACTGATGATGACGGCGGTGGTGGCTGTGTGTGTATAATGATGGTGGTGGCTGTGTGTTTGTATGATGATGATGATGATGGTGGCGGCTGTGTGTGTATGATGATGATGAAAATGATTTTGATGATGGTGACTGGAAGACAGACTCTTCCGCCCACCCACCTCAGCATCTTCCTCCCACCCACCTCAGCATCTCCCGCCCACCCACCTCAGTCTTCCGGGTGCTGCAGGTGGCCTGAGGGGGGTCTCAGAATCCCGCCCTGTCACTGCTGTGGAGGGCGAGCGAGGCCCTGAGAGCAGTGAGGAGGAGTTGCTGCTGGATGTCATCAGGGGAAGATCCCGCGGCGGAGGACCAGGCAGCTCATCGCTGGCGCCGGTGTGGTACTGTAACTTAAGCGGCGATTACCAGGTCCGGCGGCGGCAGAGCAGCACAGACAGTGAGGCAGGGTCCAGGCACTGAGGGTGTGCACTGGGCTCCGTGTGCTCTGTGTGGGCTCCTTGTGGGCTCCGTGTGGGCTCCTTGTGCGCTGCGGGCTCCTTGTGCGCTGCGGGCTCCTTGTGCGCTGCGGGCTCCTTGTGCGCTGCGGGCTCCTTGTGCGCTGCGGGCTCCTTGTGCGCTGCGGGCTCCTTGTGCGCTGCGGGCTCTGTGTGCACAGTCCCGTGGGCTCTGTGACCAGGATGGGGACATTACTACAAGAAGAGGACCAAGATGGGGACATTACTTCAAGCAGGGGACCAGTATGGGGACATTACTACAAGAAGGGGACCAGGATGGATGACATTAATATAAGATGTGAATTCAAGTGGAATCCACTTGAGAAAGACGGTACTACACCGTCGAAACATGTTGTGGCGGATGGAGGATTTTCAATAAAAGGACCTTCCAGTCAGCAGAGTCCTCAGCTTTGTTTTGGAGCGCTCAGCACGAGACCGTGCAAATTGAATTCACATATCCTATCTTATTGAAGAGCACGGCTCGAGCAGCTCGCAGAGACTTGAGGATCTGCAGACTTAGAACTTGAACCAGGAGAAAGGAGACCCTGACCACTTTCTAAATCTACACCATTGTTGTGCGGGGACTGCACAACAGGAATAGGTTAGTGATTACTTAATTGAATCTTCCCACTTGGTAATAATGGTAATGCACTAGTGCGCCCCCTATATTTCTTTTGTCTTTCACATTAATATAAGATGGGGACATTCCTTCAAGAAGGGGACCAGGATGGGGACATTCCTACAAGAAAGGGACCAGGATTTGGGCATCACTACATTGAGCAAAAAATTCTGGTATTGCTAAAATGTCACTTAGTCCTACAAGGAATGCGGCCCCCCGATATCAAGTTTTTCCTATGTGCGGCCCACTAGCCCAGCCGAGTTTGAGACCCCTGATCTAGAGGAACACAAATATCTGCAATCTCATACACTTTGGCTGCTTTCAATTAAAGGTGGCTGAGCAATGTTCTGCCACGCCAAATCCACTTGGACAAATCATCAAGATCCACTCCTGGCAGCTTTTTGTTACTGCAGACCAATGATGCCCCTGATGTGCTTGATCATAGACAAGTTTGGAGACTTGAGGTCACGGTAGTATATTTATGCCAGGGTGCTCACAGTAGGACTAGAAACATTTGGTTTGGCACTGCCTTGCTGACTACTGGGCATTGAGAACAGACTTCTATTTCAGCTTCCATCTGTAGACCAAGTGAGTAACTTCATGAAGAGGCCTTCACTCAGGAACGACACACTGCTCCTATTCGGAAGGGGACAGTGCTCAGGTCTGGGAACCACAGACTATCAACGTGGCCACTGGATCTTTTCGTTCAATTCTACTATGAAAGTTCAATTATGGACAAAACGTACCCCACTGCTACCCCATTTATTAAAGTGTTCTCCTTTTATACGGTTTGGAATCTAATCATCTCTTTCTCCTGCTTCATTGTGATGTTTCTGCAGTTGTGATTATCAAAATACACTAGTACAAAATAAATATAATTCTATATAAGAAAAATCTGATTTTTTTTTAAATTCCACTCTGCTTTTAATTGTAAAGTTAAATCCATACTTACAATGTCAGCAGTTCTTTCCTCATCTCCTTGAGATCTGGTTCCTTAGAAATGTCCTTGCTCTGCGAGACCATATTGATGAAAGGTTGGACAAATTGGACCAAAGCCAGACAGCACTGACACAGCAAATGCTTGTCCTCCTGCATCTGTCCTGTGGTGTACGGCACAGGCAGAGCCGAGATCCGGGAATGGAGAGTGGCTAGAGATAGACCCACCGAGTACGATTGCTTGTTTCCAAGTTTCAGGAGGACTTGAAAAATATGTATATATACACTTAGAATATGTTCAGTATGACAAATGTACAAAAGCATAAAAATGCATAGAAACCACTTGTGCCCAATGATGGGGCCTGGTGCAGCAGCACTGCTGTGTTGCTTTTCAAGAAATCCTTAAAAAATTGAAAACAGGAGACCAAAAGTCGGGGAGAGATTTGGGGGCATCCAAATGGGAGATGTCAGGCACCATTCTCCAGTGTGAGCAAATGACATATGGAAATACAACTGCCTTATGTCACTACTGTAACACCCGTGTTAGAGGGGTGGAGGTTCAGGCACAGGACACTCAAACTAACAGTCAGTCTCATAATAAAATAATTAAATCATTATTAAGGTGTATGGCCACCGTAAGACCACTGGCTGGAGCAGGAGAATCCCCCCACTGCCCTGTCTGATAGTACAAACAGGGGTGAAATATTACAATTTAAAAAAGGCGTCCTTACACGTGTCTGATCCCCCTAAATACACGTCTGAGCGTGCCTGTGTTCCCCATGGGTGTGTATGTATGTATAAATAGGCTGTAGCCACGCTCAGGATTGTTAAAGGGAACCTGTCACTAGATTGATGCTGCTTGAATCACGGGCGGCATAAATCAGAACCCGGCTGACGATTGCACACAGGTATGTTATTCTCTGTTTCTCTGAAACACATTTCAAAGTTTACAAAGCCGCATGTCGACCACAGGAAGACTAGTCTAGCCCGGCCGGCTTTTCTCTGATCTGCTCCAGATGATTGACAGGTCTCTCCTATGCCTGGTCAATAAACTGAAGATTTGCAGGACTAATCACATTCTCCCTATGGCCTCCTCTGCAAGCTCTCCTGATGGAGGACATACCTGGCTGCAATTGTGTGGCCAGACTGACATTACTAGATTCCTACTGCTCAAACCAAAAGGTAAAGATTCCCTTTAAAATGAAACACGTCGATCTTTCCTTCCGACATCAGCCTTCAGATGGAGAGTGACAACACCTTTTATCTAAGGCTGGCTTCACACTGCAGTTTTTTCACTGATCAGTGTCCATCCAGTTTGTGTGTCAAAATCAGGAGTGTCTCCAAAACTCAGAACAGGTGTCAATCTTTCAATTATAGTTTTTCTCTGCAAGTTCCTCTCCTGGTTCCTCTCCTGGTTTTGGCACACAAATCTGATGGACACTGATCAGTGAAAAAAACTGCAGTGTGAATCCAGCCTAATAATGCACACGATTACACTAGTGGGATTCCCATTTCATCTGCTTTCTGTAAATACAGGGTGATATTTTACCTATCTGTAGTGGCTGAAGAAGAGGCAAAATGGTCCGACCTATTTGATCTCCCGCTGCTTCATCAATCTGCTCAAGGATTCCCAGCAAGATCTCCTTTGGATTACAAGTCTGTATGACAGATGAGCATTATAGACGTAGCTTTAGTGAAATAAATACAATCATCCTGTCCCAATACATACATTTTAAAATATACATAATAATACACACATATATTAAAATATATATACTACTAAATAACATAACACACACACACACACACACACACACACATATATACTATATACACATTCATACATATCCCCCCCTCACTGTGCTCATTGAGCGTCGGTCTGTTGTATACAGCACACCTAACATTCCAGCACGAACTCCAGGGGCTCGATAAATGTGGCATCACCTCACGCCTCATTGGCTACTAATTTCATAAGGGCCATTCAAGAGAACGGAGTGAGGAACCGCGGGATGCCAGATGGCACTGATTACAATGATCAACATCCGTTCCGTCTCACTTCCCCCTTCCCCAACAGTAAATCTTGGTCCCCCAGCTACAGTTTGTTATGAAACAAAGCAGCAAAACACACACACCCTTTACTCATTGACCCAGGGTCCAGCGCAGTCTGCACCACTGCTCCAGGTGTCTTGACTGCTAGACTGATGTCACATCAACAGCGCTGTAGCCAATCACTGAGCTCAGCTGCACGGTCACATCAATAGCGCTATAGCCAATCACTGAGCTCAGCTGCACGGTCACATCAATAGAGCTGCAGCCAATCACTGAGCTCAGCTGCTCTGAGTGGGGCGTTCCGTCTACACAGACAGAACCAGTGAGGCCACTACTTGGCCGCAGCCAATGATCCTGGGAGCAGCGTCACTCAGCACTGGACTCTGGGACAGAGAGTAAAGTGCATTAAGAAAAACCTGTCCCAAGGGACCATGAAGTTCTCAGAGGATACAGCCCCTATAATAACCATTTCCAATTAGAAGACAATATAACCAGTTTCTTGCAGACAGAAGAGCCCATACAATTTAATTAGACTATACCTGCTGTATTTTTTGGATTACAAGACACTTTTTTCCCCAATAATTTTTGGAAGGAAAATGGGAGGGGGTTGCGTTGCGTCTTATAGTCCAGTGGTTCCAGACTCTGGCTGTTAGAGAGAGCAGCGCGCGGGTCACAGTAGGCTGGGGAGAGATGGGTTAAATGGGGCTGCCATGTGAATATGCACTATTCCTCACACCCATAATCTCCCAGCCACCTCTCTGTACTGAAGATGGCACCGATAGGTGGGCGGGATTATTGGCGCAGGGAACAGTATTAGTGCAGTGTGCTTCTGTGGTCTGCAATAAAATGCCGCTGGGGCGACACATGCACAGACTGTAATTTTTGGCGCCAAGAAAGGTCTGTGGAACCACAGGTATTTTCCAAAATGGCGCCGGTGGCAGTACATGGGCATATGCAACTGTGAATGCACTGCTGCCAGCGCCATTTTAGGATCCTGCAGACTGTCTTCAATATAATGGCACCAGAGATTGCGATCTGTGAATGTGCCATCCTCTCGGCACCATTTTATGGAAGACAGACAGCAGAAGACAAAGCATATGCTCTGCTCCCCACCACTATAATCCAATGCTAGGAGCAGCGACTATTCCGGCAGCCGATGCGGTTGTGAGCTGCCAGCATCAGAAGGGGACACCGTGCACCGGGGAACAAGTGGGAATGCAAGTAGAGGCAGGTTATTGTTTGTAAATTCCTGAGTTGTGATGAGTTGTGAGCCATGTACATTAGGACAGGTGCATGATGAGGGGGACATGTACCAGGAAGGGACATGTACAGAGGACATATACACCAGGTTGGGGGACATCTATACTTAAGAGTGGGTTCAGGATGGGGACACTAGTACAGAATTGGGGGCCATAACAATGTCAGCAGCAGGGCATCAGAACCGCATGTTTTGCATCAAAGTTTTTTCCTATTTTTCTCCTCAAAATACTTGGGAGCGTCTTATGGTCCAAAAAAATGCAATAAATGGTCTTAAAATAGTCTAGATAGCAGCAATGCAGTTCAAGTTCACATAACCTTAGTGCCCTCAGGGTGAGGTTGAGAGGTCATTAATTCTGATAAATTTATAATACCGTACTTTATAAATGATTTGTAATCCTCAACACATGCAAAATCATTCATCACCTCCAAGAATTGCTAAATCACAAAGCCGATGGCAGAGATCATAGTCCTTAACTTCACTCTGCCTCCAGATACTGCAGGCTCAGGTGTAAAGGAATATAGACCTTTGTGCAGACACTATGCTAATGGGGAATTAACCTAGAGTTTTCTGGGATTCTTGAAGGAAGCGCTAACAAGTAAATGAATCCTGCTTTAGTTGGTTACGCTGGACACTGGAATTATAATTCTCCAAACTGTATGGTGGCCCGTGGAGCCATAACACTCGCCTGTATCAGACCGTGGAGTATTTGTAAGCAGTCGTTCTCTCTCTCACTTCCGAGTCCATATCTCTGCATACACCGAGTGATGGGGCCAATGAGATTCCAGCCCATGTGCCTGATGAGGACCTGCAACAATGGAGGATGGTCATTGGCATTCATTAGTGCGTCCTCTAGATAAAGTCATTGGCAGTTATGCAATTTCGGTGCACCACTCGCCACCGCTTATGGAGCAGTGATGTGGCCGGGATAGAACATTAATTATAAAGAGGTTTTACAAGAATTTGGTGTTTTGGGCTTTTTTTTTTATAATTCATGAGAAAAAACAAAAGAAAAACTTGGTCCCAGCTAAATCTTCCCTATCCTTCCAGTGACGTGCAAGGCGATTATAGGTCCAGTAGTGAAAGTCATTAGACAGTGAAGTGACACGATCGTTCACGTCACATGCAAACATCATTAGGGATGAATGAACCAGACTTTAAAGTTTGGAGCTCACAGCAAACACAGACTTAAATGTTCAGTGTTTGGCTTCAGAGTTCAGGTGCTGAATGTATCTACAATGTATCTACAGGACCACGGACAGCACCCTGAGTGCTGGGGCTGAGCGGCTTGTATAAAAACAAAAATAACCCGACAATTGCCGATATTACAGAAATACTGGTTGTAACCCCTGCACTGCCAGGGTGGGATGTCACCATGTGTACACACACTGTGTACACATGACAACACACCAACAGCAGCTTAGGGTGCCTTCACATTTGCGTATGTGAACGCAGCGTATGCTGCGTTCCCATACGCAGTCAAACGCATGCGCACTGCATTCCCATGTTTAACATAGGAACACACAGTGCCTGCGTTTTCTGCGTTCGGGTGCGGATGCGGACGATATCTGCTCCCTCCAGGGTCTCCCGTCCGCACCCGGGACGCAGCATGTTGCATTTTTTGGAAGCTCGGGGACCTTGGAAAAAGGAGATTTTTGTGTACTCACCGTAAAATCCTTTTCTCTTAGCCTCTAATTGGGGGACACAGACCGTGGGTGTTATGCTGCTTTCCACTAGGAGGCGACACTAGGCAGAATCTGAAAAAGATTAACAGTGGCTCCTCCTCTGCAGTATTACACCCCTAGAGCAGGCATTGCTTTTTCAGTTTTGTGCTAAAGCAGTAGGAGAGTTCACCGAGTAATAATAGTAATAACAGTACAAGGCATGTAACCAAACAGGCAAACCTGTGTAAACATGTAATACTTAACATGGTAATAACAGTGTAACAAGGCCTGTAACCAAACTGGTACATGGCAAACAGTTAAGAGTTAACAGTAATAATAGTATAACAGCCTGTAGCCAAACGGGCAAACATGTGTAAACAGTTACCCTTGTAACAGTTGAGAAACAACATGAACTGTAGTAAAGGCCCCAAAGGGGCAAAAGGGTGGGAGCTGTGTCCCCCAATTAGAGGCTAAGAGAAAAGGATTTTACGGTGAGTACACAAAAATCTCCTTTTCTCCTTCGCCTCATTGGGGGACACAGACCGTGGGACGTCCCAAAGCAGTCCCTGGGTGGGAAAAGCGATGGAACTAGTAACGCTGAACATGGTCAGCGAAAAACTATGTACCTACAGGAGGGCTGCTGCCTCCTGGAGGACACATCTACCCAGACCTGCGTCTGCCAAGGCCTGAGTGTGAGCACTGCAGTGACTTGTAGATGTGTGTAGGCTGAGCCATCTGGTTGCCTATGACACTAATTGTGTTGACGCCTGGGCCCGGACGGCCTAGGAGGCCCCCACGGCTGTAGTAGAATGTGCCCCAACACCTGCAGGAAAGGGGCGGGTTTTGAAGGTATAAGCGTCTTGGATGGTTGGTGGAATCCATCTAGCTATAGTAGCCTTAGAGGCTGACATGTCTTTATATCGGACCTCTTGAAGAAGGAAGAGAGAATCCAACTTCCTAAAAAGGTGCTGTCCTGGATACATAGATGCGTAGGGCCCTGACGAGGATCTACAGGGCCCTGACGAGGTCCTACATATGTAAAGCCTTCACGACCCAATGGCCTGGACCAGGCGCAGAGATGGCAGAGAGAGGGTCTTCATTTAGGCGAAAGAAAAACCTCGCCAGTGGAAGAAAGGAGGGACCGGCCGAAGGGCAACATTGTCTTGGTGGAAGACCACATAAGGAGATTTACCTGAGTGCTGAAGTTCCGATACTCTGCAGGAAAAAGTAATTGCCACCAAAAACCACCACTGTTAGTATGAGAATGCCAAGGGGAGTGACCAGTAGAGGCTTAAAGGATGGTTCTTGTAGAGCCGTGAGGACAAGGTTTAGGTCCCACGGGTGTAGCGGCCTGTTGAATGGGGAAATGAAGTGGCAGACCCCTCGAAGGAAGGATTTCCTTGAAGTCTGGGAGCAAAACGTTTGTGGAAGAAGGTGGAAGTGGCTGAAAACTGCCCCTTGAGAGAACCCAAGGACAGGCCTGAGTCTAGGCCTGAATTGAGGAAACTGAGAATTCTTGGTAGGGATAGGGCCAAAGTGAATACCATTCATGTGCGATGGTAAATGTTTGAGGAGGCTGGTTTCCTCGCTCTCATAATGTTCGCCACAATACCCTAAGAAAACCCAGCTTGGGTTAAGACCCAGGTCTCAAGAGACATTCCGTCAATACAGAGTTGAGGAATTCTGACGGTATAACCTGTCTTGAGAGAGTGAGTCTGGACTGTCTGGATGAACAGTCTGGCAAGTGCCATGGTACGGCTGCTATGAGTGAGAGACGGAAACTGATCCATCCCTGGACTGGTGTGTGTGGTCCCAATGACTGTGGGTCATAAGACCTGGTCATGAAGGCTGGCGTCATGAGTTCCTCATCCGGGGTTCCCTAGCACCGGTAAATTCATGGGACAGCGTGAGGGTGTGGGGTAATCCCCTTGCGGGTGAGGAAAAACACTACCCGGTCATCTCAGCCAGTATGTGACCGGCTTATAGTGCTGAGTTTGTGGATTCCGCCCAGTGAAGTACGTGATGAACTTCATCCGTTGCCTGGAGACTTCGGGTTCCGCCCTAGTGACTGACATATGTCACAGCCGTGGCATTGGCTAAAGGACTTCAGTGCTAGGACTATTTCCAGAATCTTCTGTATATTCATGGGCATTTTTGACTCCAGGCGGGATCATTTGCCTTGTGTTCTGTGATGGGGGACACCGCGTCACGCTCGTGATAGTGGTTAAACTGTTCAGCGTGGTGGAACGAAAAGCCTTCCCTGCATGATAGAAAGAGTGGCCAGAGCCACCGGGGGGAGGGGGGGAGACCGCCTACTTTCAGAGGACAGGTGAAAAAAACTCCTGTCGAGTGATTGAGGTTCTTATTCCTTGAATTGAGAATGGAGAGTGTGAAGGCGGTCTGAGATGCAGCTGTGAAATATGAAACTGTTGGAACCGGAGTATAATTGTGGAGGTTGTTATAGTGTCTACAGCATTGAGACACTATGTTCGCAGTCCGCGAGGATCAGAGTTTTGGATAGGCAGAACGTCCAAGGACGGAAGGATGATGACACCCCTGGAGTGAGGGGTAGTCATGACGTCTGCCCTGACCTTTGTGAGCACTGAAGGAGCTGTAGTTAAGTCGAAACGGGAGTGCCACTAATTAATAGCATTCCTGTTTGAATACAAATCTGATGGAACTTTCTGTCAGTAGCTGCATAAGAATATACGGGTAGGTGTCCTGTATATCTATGGGCGCAAGGAATATTTATTGTTCTTTGGAAGCAACTTGGAGTGGAGATACCATGTGGGATAAGTTATCCGGACATGTTAGTTTAGTTGTTTTAGGTCCAGTACGGATCGTACTGTACCTTCCTGATTGGACCACAGATAGGTTGGAAAACGCTCTTTGCGTGATACGGTTACAGCGACTCCTGAAATGAGGAGAGGCTTTACAGCATGGAAAGGTACTTGAGCCTTTACGCAGTGGAGACGATTTGGTCTCGGATTGGTGAGACTGACTCTGTCAGGATGAGCTACCCTTCTGGGTATCCTGGGACAGGTACCTGCGTGGCGACCGAGTACTCGTCAGTGTCGGTCTAAGTCTTGACCGACCTTAATAAATACTGAAAGGAACGGTCGTCCTGGTTTGCACTGAGGGAGGGAAGTGCCCTTGCGTCTCTTAGCATCTGAAGTTAACTTGTCCAGCTGTTCATCGAACAGGTGTCCTCTGAAGGATGGAAAAAAACTGTGAGGGGCTTCTTGGAGACCACGTCCATTCTTCCCTTCCCGTACCCAGAGGGCACGTCTAAGGGAATGGCATTGTGAGCTGCTATTGCTGAGCAACTGGCAGCATGCAGGGCTGCGCACATTAGGTAGTCAGCTGAGGTGGCGACTCGAGTTGTTTGGGTCGTCAGAGTAGGTCGGCGGACGAGGCATTCAATATTGGTTGACCTGCTAATGCTGTGATGGCTGTCGCTGCCCTGACTGAAGCGAATCTTGTCCGTGTCAGTCTAGATGTGAACTGGCCGAATGAATTCCGGTTGGAATGCAGTTTGTTGACGGCGCTTGAATGACCGCCTGGCTGTGCACTGAGGGAGGGAAATGCTTTTGTCTCCCATGGCATCTGAAAACAATGTGACCAGTTGTCTTCTGGACAGACGTCCCTGGGATATGGGAGGCCTGTGAGGGACTGAGGCTAAAGTATATCTTAGAACTTCCAATAGAGCGTCAGCCTGGCGACTCTAGGACTAAGGACGTATTGAGATCTGAGTCGTGGTTAAATTGGCCTTCTGAGGGCAGGACTGGGCTGCTGCCTGTAACGCCTTTACTGTGATATTATTGTCCACGTCACGTCCTATGTCCTGTGTGGAGCCACAGTCGGGAGGAAGTATGCCGAGCCTCTGATAATACTTATAATAATATTTATCCATTTATATAGCGCTATTAATTCCATAGCACTTTACATACATCCAGAAATACATATATATGTATCTATATATATATATAATATATAGACACACAGGTGTAGGGGATTTGAACTTGGCAACCCGCAGGTGCAAGGTCCAGATCACTATCCTCCAGGCTACAATGCTTTGTGCTGCAGGGGAAAAAGCATGCAGAGCCGCAGCAGGGAGGGAGCCCTGCTTGGCTTCATTGCAGAGAGTGTGCAGTGTGAGATCCTGCGCCGCCAGTACTGCTGGACAACATGGCTGGAGGATTTGGGGACTCCTCAACCTAGTATTCCCAGGGAATTCTGGGGAAGGGGGGCGGCATATGACATGGAGTCTCGACCTCAACCGTGCCACCCTAGAGTGGGAGTCGGGGATGCAGCATGTCGGTTCCCATGACATCGACGAGGGCACTGCGGACACCGCAGACCAGTACCCCACGGGCAGGCTACTGTACAGCCCCTTTCCCCTGTGTGCCTGCATGCTGCGGCAGGGAAGAGGTCCTGTGGGGCTCCCAGTGCTTACGGGCCACAAGAATAGTGGAGCTCCGAGCATTGTGAGGGGCTGTACAGAGTACCCTGCACCTGTATCTGAAGTGCAGGGATCAAGGCATTCCTTGCTAGATGCAGGGATTACCAGATGCCCTAATATCTGCTTTATTATATGGCTTTGCCATGATACAACAGATGTCCCCATCATGGCCATCATCCCTGAAGTGCAGGGCTGTAGAAGAAACCAGGAGGGGGGCGGAGCGTGCAGGGAAATGAAACTCTGCTCCACAGTGGCCTGCACGCTCCGTTCCGCCCCCTCCATGATGCTGATTGCGTCATCCGGGGGCGGGCTGGGGGCGGCGAAAGAGGCGGCGGCCTCGTTCTCTAGGCCGAAGCCGCGGCCTCTAGTAACATTCCCTTGCCGCAGATGGTGCTCGGCCGGCGCGGAGACCCGCGGAGGGACCGGAACGGACTCGGATCCCCGCGGTCCCCAGGTATAGTGCGGCGCTGTCCCTCACAGGAGAACCCAGGAACTGGGTCTCCTGGAGCTCGGCCTTACATACAGCTGCCCGCAGACAGAGGCAGCTGCTGGACCCCGGCCATTATGGCGCCATTGTGGTGGCGGCTCCCGCCGGAGGACCCTAGGTCGGGGTCTCCTGGGATATGGCCATATATGCAGGTGCCGGCTTCCAGGGGCATGGTGCTGGCCTGCAGGGACATAGGGAGTCTGTGCTCCGTGTAATAGGTGCCTGTACTGCTGGACATGATGTCCTCCGGCCCCCACCAGGAGCACACAGCAGGGCTGGGGCTCCTGGGATATGCAGCCCTGGGATGTGCAGCCCATCAGAAGCACTCAGTGTGGCTGAGGCTTCTGGATTACACTGCAGCCGACTTGTAGCCTGTGACCTGTGGTGCCTCAACCTAATGGTCCCACAGGGGTGATTAGGGAGGGATGTTGGCTGCCCCGCTGCTGGTCCCTTGGCACCCTCAGGAGTACACAGCGAGGCTGTGGTTCCTGGGTGTACTGCGGCGAACACGCTGCCTCTGAAGTCCATGGAGTGGCTCAGCAGGGCTGAGGACTCCTGGGGTGCTCTGAGTGCTGCACCTGCTGGCTCTACCTGTGGTGTCTCAACCTAGATGAACCCCAAAGGGGAATTTAGGGAGGGATGCTGCTCCACCATCCGAGGCCTTGTCCGTCACCTCGACCTCAACCCAATGACCCCAACAGTGGAGAAATGGGGAAGGAGGACCGTTGTCTCAACTTCAACCCAGCGCCCCCAACATTGGGGGGCCGAGGAAGGAGCGGCATGTTAGGGGGAAAAGTCTACCTCAACCAGGCGCCCCCAACAGTGGGTGGCCGAGGAGGGACCATGCCGGGAGTCTCGTTAGAGACCCACTTTTCTTCTTCTTGAAGTAAAAAATTCAAAAAGTGAAAAATTTTAGGAGCAATAAAATGTGTGTGTGCCTCCTACAAGACACTAAGCAAAAACTGAAGAGGCAATGCCTGCTCTAGGGGTGTAATACTGCAGAGGAGGAGCCACTGTTAATCTTTTTCAGATTCTGCCTAGTGTCGCCTCCTAGTGCACAGCAGCATAACACCCACGGTCTGTGTCCCCCAATGAGGCGAAGGAGAAATCAGCATGCTTCCCCAAGTGCACAAAGAATGCATTGGTGTCAATGGGTCCGCAGTGTTCTGCGCTTGACAGTGCAGTAGAGCGCTGCGGACCCATTGAAATCTCTCCCGGTGGCCGCCGGTGATGTCACAGGAGATCACAGACGGCCACCGGGAGATCAGCTCAGCCTCTGATGATCTCCTCCTCCCGCCCGCCGGTAATCTCATAGCGGTGTCGGCGGGGAGAAACAGCTGATTTGACAGCTGTTTGAATCTTCCCGCGCTGACACCGAGAGGAGATTCAAACAGCTGTCAAATCAGCTGTTTCTCCCCGCCGACACGTCCCGGAGCTTACTGGCGGCCGGGAGGAGGAGATCTCCGGCGCTGATCTCCGCCTCCGTCCCGTCCCCGGACACCTCCGATTGGCTGGTCGGGCTGCACAGTGATGTGTCCGCAGGAGGACAGTCTCTGCTGCGGACACATCAAAATGACCCTGCTTTTCACTGCGTTTGTGTCTGCATGCCATCAGCATGCAGACACAAACGCAAGTGTGAAGGTAGCCTTAACCATTCATACACCGGCTTTTATTAACCGCATCTGAAGGCTCTGTGCTGACATGCAGCACAGAGCCTGCAAAGGGGGTTCAAATGATGAATAAGCCCTATAACTTTAATCTTTTGTTACCAGCTGAATATTTAACTATGATATGACAGCACTGACACATTATTGATTACTGTACCGGCAAACCGGCAAATTCAAACTTGGCGGCTTTGACAGCCGCTGAGTTTGAAGCGATTTGGACAGCACACTCGTGCAACTATCGCACCGTGTGGTGTTTTCTCGCACCCATACACTTCTATTGCACTGTCACACGTGAAAGTCGCAGCATGCTGCGACTGCACTCGCTTTCAACGCGCAATGCGAGTTTGGTGCGGGGGATTGGCACCAGTCTGCCCTGCCTGATACGACAACACTGGTCCGAGTGCAATGCAAGTTTCCCTCGCATTGCACTTGCGCAAGTCCCTTGCACAGTGTGCCTTCAGCCTTACAGAAATGTTCACACTGTCGATTTTATAATCTGTGAATGAGATCTCCAAATCCTCCATGTGTCTGGTACGAATATAAAACTATGGATTTTACTTGTGCAAATCTGCAGTAATTCTGTCCCGTGAGGATTAACCCTGAACGGAGACTTCCGTCACTTATGCAATGATCGAAAATGGCTCTGAATTAAGTTAGAACCCAAATTTAGACTCCGTCTTGAGAAGCGCATCAGATGTGTCTAGAGGTTGTCAATGTCAAAGAAGGTTTGTGTTCCTCACACTGCGCATGCTCCTGCCAGGATGCGTGAAATCCTGATCTTCCCTGAGCCACATATTAGCTTTGATACGATGATTATCTGGACGCCTTTGAGGAAGCAGCTGTGCTTTAGTCATGCCATCTGCTTTATGGTTAGATGCATATGATTAGCTGGAAGCAATTTACGTCATCTGGTGGCGGTAAACATATGTGCAATTCTAAAGGGAGTTTATCAAAATAAAAAGGACTGTTCAAACCAAGCACAAGCATTCTGTTCTCCCTTGATATGGACAGGTAGTTAATACACCGTCTCACCTACTTATTTTCCATCTTTCCCAGCTTTATTTTAATTGATTGACAGCTCTATCTTTCCAGGGTGGTAGATAGTGATGGAAAAGAAGTAGAGGGACGGTGCAGTGAACCATTTGGCCACACGAATAAACTGCTGACCTCTCCCCTAACATGCTGAACAAGGTCTTCTCAGATACTGAAAATGTATTTTCAAAAGCATAAGGACATTTCATATGAATCAATGTTGGACTGGAATTTTTCCTTCATTTGTTAAAGAGATTCTGCAGCAGCCAAGTAACAGTGGGCTCCCTACTGTAGATAAAAAGTGGAACACTGAATTCTGAGACCTATCGGGGGCAATCTCAATATCTTTAGTTCTCAACCATTTCCAGTGACCATTATAAGAAGTGGAAGTGATTTACAGTGACCCACCACCACCTATTGTAAATGTGAATATATATCTACTCTATAGTCACTATACCTAATGGCTTCGACTCAGCTCCATCAAAGATCAAAGCATTGTTCATTTCATGTCTAAAATGACTCCTACAGGGGTATGGAAGCACCATGAGAGTCTGAACCACTGCTCACCTGTTTTCTTACGCCCTGGGAGGAGCACAGCATCTTTTCCATTGGAGTGGGACTGATCTGCTCGATGTCAGACAGGAGCCGTGTGGTTAGAAATGTATCGTCACATTTACCATGAGGATGGCAGGTCACACTACTTATAAACTCTTGAGGTACCTTTACACGCCTCCACTGCAGGATGGATACCAACGGCTACTTCACGTGCACGAGCACGCCCAAACGGTTACCAACGGGAAACGCACCCTCTTTACACGCCGCCACAAGGTGCGCTACGCTACGCTACATTTACAGCTAGCTACATCGCGGGTGTCTCAAGTAGCCATCTGTAGCTCAGCGTACCTCATTTACACAACACTACAACAAGCTAATATGGGCGGACCTGGTGCAGCAGGGACAGCACATAGGCGTGCCACAATTGTGGATTACAAGACGTCCGTACGGTGATAGGACAAAGCCAGAACATCATGATTGGGCAGGCATCGCAGGAGGCTGATTAATACATGACGCTCGAGCAATTGTGTAGTGTGACTGGTCAGCTCCTTAAATATGCCTCCCTATGCAGCGACTACCAATCGTCATGCAGGAGCTTCCACCAATGATCGCAGATGGGGCGCGGTAACACGGAGCCTGGGTCACGCCTTAGCTACATTGCAGCTACATCGCCGGGTGTCCAGTGTTCCCTTCTGTGGGTTCTTTACACGCCGATACAGCTTGCTACAATCGGCGATGTAGCCATCTGTTTATGGGCAGTGCACGGATACAGATGTATCTGTAGCCGGCTGTGTCGTCCCGTCTTCAGACGCCGCTACTACGGGCGATATTGGCGCGACAAGCTACATTTGTAGCCTGTAGCGGGTTGTATCCATCCTGTTGTGGCGGCGTGTAAAGGTACCTTTGGAGCTTGCAGTTACTATAATACAACTGCAATAAAGAAACACACTCCCATTGCAAATTAGATTCATTATCAAAATGTAGAAACCTTCTGATGTTTGCAATAAGCCAATCTAAGGCCGTCTTCACACTAGCATTTGTGTCTGCATGCATCTCACATGCAGACGCAAATGCAGTGCCAAACGCTGCCATACTGATGTGAACGCAGCAGTGGTTCTCCTCATGCGTTCACATAGTATGGTGCCCGGCCACCCAATCAGCAGTCTCTGCGGCCACCGGGAGATCAGCGGCAGGTGCCGGGAGCTCGGAATAACGGCACCTTCTGCTGTGTTCGTATGCTTGCTAGCAGATGGCACTGTGCACACATCACCATCACGCCCATCCTCAAAAAGCCAAACCTAGACCCGACTGCTAAGATGAGCTACCGCCCCATATCGCTGCTCCAGTTTGCTTCCAAACTCCTTGAGCAACAAGTCCATGCTCGACTTTCCTCCCACCTCTCATCTAACTCTCTCCTTGACAATCTACAATCTGGTTTCCGGCCCCACCACTCCACCAAAACTGCCCTAACCAAAATTACCAACGACTTACTCACAGCCAAAGCTAAAAGCCAATTCTCAATCCTCCTCCTTCTCTACCTGTACTCTGCCTTTGACACAGTCGACCACTCCCTCCTACTTCAGATTCTTTCTTCCCTTGGCATCAAAGACCGTGCCCTGTCCTGGGTTGCCTCCTACCTTTCCAACCGCACATTTAGCGTTTCCCACTCCCACACTACCTCCTCATCCTGTCTTCTCTCTGTTGGGAGCCCCACAAGGCTCTGTCCTAGGGCCCCTACTTTTCTCCATCTATACCTTAGGCCTAGGACAACTCATACAGTCCCATGGCTTCCAGTACCACCTGTACGCTGACGACACTCAGATCTACCTCTCTGGCTCAGATGTCAACTCTCTGCTGTCCAGAATCCCGGAGTGTCTGTCAGCCAGCCATATCATCCTTATCCTCCCACTTCATAAAACTCAACGTAGACAAAACCGAACTCATCATCTTTCCTCCATCCCATCTTTCGTCTTCACCACCTGATCTATCTATTATGGTAAATGGCATCATGCTCTCTCCCACACCTCAAATTTGCTGTCTTGGAGTAACTCACGACTCTGCCCTGTACTTCAAACCACACATCCAAACTCTCCTGTTGCCTCCAGCTCAAGAATATTTCCAGAATTTGGCCTTTCCTCAGCCCTCAATCTACTAAAATTCTTGTACATGCCCTCATCATCTCCTGCCTTCACTACTACAACATTCTCCTCTGCGGCCTCCCTGCTAACACTCTTGCACCTCTCCAGTCTGTCCTCAACTCTGCTGCCCAACTAATCCACCTCTTTCCTCGCTACTCCCCTGTATCTCCTCTCTGCAAATCCTCCCCTGGCTCCCAATTCCCCAACGAATCCAATTAAAGTTGCTAACACGGACCTACAAAGCGATCCATAAACTGTCTCCTCCCTATATCTCTGAACTAATCTCACACTATCTTCCCTCACGTAATCTTCGATCCTCCCAAGACCTCCTCCTCTACTCCACACTTATCCGTTCCTCACACAAAAGCCTCCAAAATTTCTTCCAAATATCCCCCATCCTATGGAATTCTGCGCCCCATCACGTCCGATTATCCACTACGCTCGGATCCTTCAGATGGAACTTGAAAAACTCTCTCTTCAGGAAAGCTTAAAGCCTGCAATGACCGAGCCACCGCCCCACCGCCACCGGAGCTGCCGCCTCTCCGCCACCAGATCTACTGAACCCCTGACCTACTGTTTCCTCCCCATTGCCCTGTAGATTGTAAGCCCGCAAGGGCAGGGTCCTCTCCCCTCTGTACAGTCTGTCATTGTTAATTTGTTTACTGTAAACCCTATCTATAATTTTGTATGTAACCCCTTTGCATGTACAGCACCATGGAATTAATGGTGCTATATAAATAAATAATAATAATAATTGACTCCAATTCATTGTTTGTGCGCGGCTGTCTGCTTGCGTAAAATAAAGCAAAAAAAAAAAAAAACAAGCAGCCAGCCATGCACAAAAAAAACCAGTTGAGTTTGGCAGGCGCACAAATTATGCACAGCTGAAGGCAAACGCAATCAAACGCAGGTACTATGCGTTCCCATGTTAAACATAGGAACGCAGTGCGCATGCGTTTGGCTGCGTTCGGTTACGCTGCGTTCACAACACAAATGTGAACCCAGCCTAAAAGGCTCATCACAACTGACAAGTGGCTTCTCCAAATTAATCACATAAAAACACAAACACTGACTGCTGCACCCCTTCATGACAAGCATCTTGTTTACTTTGCAGCAGATCTTAACAGCCAAAAGAACTGTACTTACATGATGCATGGATAGACACCAGCATATGGCAATGTTCCTCCCAGAAAAAGCAAACCAGCTCTAGGACATTGTAGAGCCCCGCCAAGCTTCACTGTAGGCATCACTAAGCCCCACCATGCTTCACTGTAGGCATCACCGAGCCCCTACCACGCTTCACTGTAGGCAGGGTGATCTTTGCAGGTCATACTACATTTTTCCTCCAAACAAACCACTGATTATCAGCAACTAAAAAGTTTCTTTCTTTCAACTGCTTCACAGACCAAAATCCTAAAATGCCTGTGGCTTTATTAAAAAAAATATTAGAATCTGAGAGCCCTCAGTCGTCGATACTATCTTTTCAGTTAACCATTAAAAGGTAAGTGAAGCAAAGCTTTCAGGACACAATGGCCCCTTCATCAGGCTGATAATGACAAATTCTGAAGACACACACATCTATACACTAGATGGTGGCCCGATTTCAACACATCGGGTATTCTAGAATATATATGTAGATTATTAATAAGGATTTAAAAATAATGCAATGAATATATAAGATTTTCCTCAATCAGCGACGCGGCTTCATTCAACACATCTGCACGTGTGACAACTAACCAGCGATCAGTAAGGTACCGTCACACTTGGCGACACTCCAGAGATCCCAACAAACGATGCGAGCTGGTAGGGAATCGCTGGAGCGTCAGTAAGTGGTCACTGATAAGATTGTCACACTGAGCGAGATCGCTAGCGCTGGTCGGGGTACTTCCACTGCGAGCAGACGGGGGATGACTGGCTAACGCTACATCGCCGCTGAACTCTGTGTGGCAGGAGATGATCCACGGCTACCGTCGAGAGATCATAAGCTAGCGCCACTGATCTCCCGACGGTAGCGTGCGTGGTTCAAATCACACTCCAATTCGCGACAGGACTGCATGTGTTGCTGATTGGTCGCCGCGCTCAGCAGCGACCAATCAGCGACGCGGGATTTCCGTTACAGAAAGACAGACATGAAAAGGGGATTATATAGTAGGATAAGCAGGGTGAGATAATGCAGTAAATATGACAGGTGACGTAAAGCAGAGTCAATCTTGGGAGGGGGAGAGGAGCTGGGGAGGTAAAAATCAAAATTCGAAGATAAGAGGAACAGATAGAACAATAATACAATGATTAGTAGTGTGCGGAGACCTGAAAATTCCTCAGTGAAAAAGCTATAATCCATGCAAGACAGTTCATGTAAGAAGTATCAAAAGTTCATTGTCCTCTAACTGGGGTCTGCTGGAAGATGTGATATCCCCAAATGCCATTTCAATTGGTATAAAAACACATGAGTCCATGTGAGACATTCAATCCTGTTTTGAAATTGTCAAAGGTCATTATCAATTTGTATTGCCAAATTTTTCTCTCTTTCTGAGATTTGAAGTTACTTTTTAAAATAAGCAGATTCAGGTCTGTTACCGTGTGGCAGAGCTGCAAAAATGTTTTGCTACAGGTAGATCAATGCGATTTTCTTTTATTGTGTGGCGATGAGAATTCATTCTTGTTCCGAATATTTGTCCTGTCTCACCTACATACATGCCACCTGTTGGACATTTGGTACTTTATTATACATTAGTTGCAGCGTATTAGTGTGGACTTTTGTGTATTGGGGTCGTTAGACGTTTATGGCTTAGGGTTGCCACTTACTGTACAAAATGAAACCTCAAGTGCCAGCCATTACTACATTTCTCAGTCACTTGAGGGTTTTCCCAACACCTGCTTACATAGGAATCTAGTGAGGCCTTCCTCCAGTGGCGTACCTTCAGGCCCAGGGGCCCCGATGCGAAGGCTCCAACGGGGCCCCCAATTATTGCAAATCTTTAATAGGATTAGTCTTTTTCTATAGGCCAAAGGGACTTTTGGGGCCCCCCTAGGCTGCAGGGCCCGGGTGCGATCGCAACCCCTGCACCTATTGTAGCTACGCCCCTGCCTTCCTCTTTCTGCCACATTACAGTCATGTAGTCCATCTCTTCATAGGTTTTTTGACCACTCTGTTGACTACACAAGAATAATGGTGACCTGGAAGCAATTATCCATAAGGAATGGGCTAAGATTCCTCAAAAACACCACTAGAAGCTGCTTTCTGGCTATGCATCATGTTAGTAGCAGGTCATAACAGCCAACGTCAGGTCATACCAGCCAACATGGTACTTAGGTACTAAAGATGCTTGTCATAAAGAGGTGAATTCTTAGGGGACTGTAGCATCATTAATTGTGACATCTTGTGTGAAATTTGGCAAAACCACTTAGTACTATATTAGTTATGTTGAGCCATTTACATTGTAAGTAAAACCAACAAGATCTGAAATTTTGCTAATAAATCTAATTTGCAATGTGGGGTTGAATACATTTGTCTCCAAATATACACAAAAGGGTTACATTTGCTTTCTTTGATGCAGATTATCTTTATGGGAGAAAGAAAGGAGTGTGTGATATTTCCCCATCATTGTCTCCTTTGGATCCAGAATGACGACTCTGAACAGATAATCGGATTCTCCAGCCATGATGATAAGTAGCAGATCTGCACATATGTTTGCGGCTCGGGATTACAGCTAAGCGTCTCATGTCTCAGAGTAAACTGAAAGTGAAGAGTAGACTGAAACTTGGACTCAATGGTTAAAACCAATTTATGCATCATCTCCACATAATTTATCAGAGCCCGGCCCCGGTACACGGCCGATTGGTGGATTTAGAGAAAAGACTGGTCACATAATATAATGCCATCCTGGAAATGACACCGAGCTTTATAACACAGGCACGCTTTATTATTAGCAGTCTGAAGAGTTCTCTTCATAGTTGCTGGATTACTGAGCAGATTATCAAAAAAGCTTTAATATCAGGGCAGATATGCAGATATAGATGTCTGTACAGCCAGTACTGGACTTGGAAAGTATAGAAGCACTGCACGGTCCACCAAAATTAGTAAATCCCCCCTTATATGTGCGGTGTTGTTGCTGTAAAAAGGGATGGACTTATCTAACATTGCAAAAAATAATTAATAAAAATTAATAATTTATTTTCCAAATGCTGAGCTGGGTATATCTCTGCCCACACCACTGATTGGCAGCTTTCATTTGTGTACACTGTGCATAAGCAGAAAGCTGCCAATCAGTGTTATGGGCAGAGTTATACAGAACACGAGGACTACATGGCACAAGACAACTAGCCCTCTAGTGATGATAATCTCCTGCTGATTAAAAACAGTACATTTCTTGAAACTAAAACAAGCAGCCCAATAAGTGACACATCACTGGAGTCTGGGTCTCTGTCTTTATTCATGCTGCTCTTATATTATATAGCACAACCTGCATACAAATCTAATATATAAAGGAGGTGGTGTGTGTGTGTGTGTGTGTGTGTGGTGTGTGTGTGTGTGTGTGTGTGTGTGTGTGTTCCGGGATTGGCATCTGCGCCGTTGCAGCTACACGTCTGGACCCCGAAAGCGTCATAGGCTATGTTGTGAGGTGAAATTTTAACCCCGCACGTTCCATTTCACCAAACAATTTTGCCCCTATCTACATAATGGGGAAAAAGGGAAAGGAAAAGTGTTGGAGGCAAATTGACAGCTGCCAGATGTGAACAAGGGGGACTTAAAGAATGAGAGCGATGGCGCCAAAGAGTATATACCGTACAGTTGCTACGGTGGGGCCCTGACATAGGATACTTACCACACACGGGGATATGAACACACACACACAAATTGTGCCACACACTACCACGTGCTTGAACACATATACCACCCTCAGCACACATTTCACCTCACATACGCTAACCTCGCCAAAACACACACAAGTCTGGTATTATCCTTCAAAAATATAAATCTGATTAATAAGCAGCAAAACTACAAGAGAAACAAATGTACCATATAGGAAATACGGCAGCTGTCAGTCACATGAGCTGTCTATTATGTGTATGTGTGAGCTAATATATACTGTCAGGGGGAGGGCTTCCTGTTGCCTGGGGATTTATCAGGCTGCCAATAGCAACCAATCACAGCTCAGCTTCTATTTTGCTACAGTTAATTAATCTGAGCTCTGACTGGTTAATATAGGCAACAAAGGACATTCTCAGTAAAGCTTGTGTGAGGTAAAAGGATGTCAGTTAGGGTGTGTTGATGGAAAGGCTGATGTCAGTCACATTACCTCTATGTGAGAGGATATAGAAACTGCCAGTTACAGACTATTTTTACCACAATGATGCCTTATAAGAAAAGGTATTCCTTGGCACGAATGTCAGCTGATGCAAAAAGAAAAGCTGCATTACGGGACAATGAAAAATGTGAAGACCGAGAAACAAGGCTGACACACATGAGAACAGCAGCTTCTTCCTCAAGGGCCAATGAACTTTCTGAGGAGAGGGAAGCGAGGCTTGCAGACCTGAAAACAAGAGCTGCTTCCTCAAGGGCCAATGAACTTTCTAAGGAGAGGGAAGCGAGGCTTGCAGACATGAAAACGAGCTGCTTCCTCAAGGGCCAATGAACTGAGTGAGGCTTGCAGACATGGCCAACTTTATGTGGCCTGTTCAAGAGTTGGAACAGCCAAAAATCTGTTCGTCTTTGCACCTGAAGGAAGAACTAAGAATGTCGTTTATCAAAAGGCTCTCGAATAAAAAGTAGAAGATTACGTCACATTACTTGGCCAATTTAGTTAAATCTGTGTGGAATATCTGTGGTGTCGAAATATATGTTGTGAAATGCTTCCATTAGCTTAGTTTTTGCCTTTTAATAATTACATTTCTATATATTTGTTTTGTGGTTTTTGTGTGCAGAATAAATTTTTGTTAACAGCAGTTATTAACCCGGGCGAAGCCGGGTAGTACAGCTAGTTTCCTTTAAAGGTGAAAAGCTGATCTTTACCCCCTAGATTATAGCAGCATTCTTCTCTATGGTGTCTCATAAGACTTTTGTGATCCTCCAATCCACCCAATACTCTACACAATTAAATTCACCTCTCACTCTTGTCCCTGGCTATATAATGTAATGTCTCATCATTCTATGCAGCACATTGCTCTGTGTAATCTTCACAATGTGCTGCTGAGAATAAGTATTGAAATTTTACTATATCTCATTATTCACAGCAGCACATTGTCCTGTTTAAACAGCACAATGTGCTGCCGAGTACAATTAAATTCTATGAACAAATGGTAATCTGTTACTGATGTTCTGTGCAGTCAGGGTGGATGACCTGCCTAAACAGAGAATTAAGCAATCGCTGATCAACAAACATGTAGGCGATCAGTGGTTGTTTAACACTGCAGGTCGTCTATCATGAATAAGTTATTACAGAGATGAACCTAACTGGTCTCTCCATATATCACTGACCTATATCCTAATCTCCTGCCATCTCCATATGTGGCGCCCCTGCGTCCAGGAGGCCACAAAGGGAACTGCAGCCAGGCAGGTAGAACAATTGTTGCACAACAACACCCTCACAGCCCACACAACCCACGTACAGTAGATGGCATCATCCAGCCCTGAGATTGGAGACTCTAGGCAAGCGAGGGGTGGTGGATTTAGAGGAGTGGGTTGGGCACACACGTAGTCAGGTGACTAGACAGTAGAAATAGTGAGGGGGAGGAGGAAGGAGTTCAGTAGGCCATAGTGAGCTGAACAGCAAAGACCAAGAACAGACCAAAAGACAGCAGAAGGTTGAGCTAAGCTGAGCAGGAGAAAGGCTCACACGTCCTGTGAGTGTAAGGTGTAGGAGCGCAGAATCTGTACCGAGCCAGGGTGAGCCGGAGGAGAGAGAAAGCACGTCTGCAGCAAATACAACCAGGAGTGTGAGGAGAGAGAGAGAGGGACGGTGATACCGGGCCCTAGACTTACAGCTGAAGCGGCCGACTGCAGGCGGAGTAGCCCTCCTATCATACCGAGAGACGCTGAGAGAAAGAGCCTGGTAGAGCCTCACACCTGAGGACTGCTGGAGGCTGGGCTGAGTAGAGTGTTGGCTCTAGAGGGGACCGTAGTTTTATCTGGGATCCCCAAACAACACGACGGGGGACCACAGCTTCACGTTAGGGTCCCTACCCCAAAGGACAGGCAGCTCAGTGACGACCAGGAGGACCCACAGGGGCCCGAGTCACCGCCATACTGTCCGGAGACACCCACCAAGTGTACACAGAACGTAAACAGCCCGGAAAGGACACAGAGACAGTGTGAGGGGTCACAGAGAGAGAGAGACCTGGCTGCAGAGATTAAGGGAACCCCGGAGGGGAGAGTGTGCCCGTGTACTTGAACTGAGACTTGTAAAGAACTGTAACCAACTGTGAGCTGTATTGCAAAGCTTTGAGAGTAAACACGGAAAACCCTGAATCTGCTTCCCTTGTGTCTCTGCATGAATGCTATTCCCTCATACAGGATTACAACGACCCTGCAACTGAAGAGCCACAGCCTGTCAGCTCCAGCATGGAGGGAGGATTTCTGCAGCATCTGGCTAGTAAGTGAATTGCACCAAGCCTGCACACTACACCATAGACTTTAACCCTTACTGCCCCGGGGAACACAGTTCTACCGACTGGAACTATTCCATCTATGCTGCTATTGCATCATCCCCGGAGGTTCTGCAGCAGCGGCAGCCCCATCACTGGCCGCATATAGTGGGTGGCGTCACGACTGACAATCCCCTGTAAATATCCCCTTTTATTGCCGAGTCCAGGACACGGTCCGGACTAGAGCCACCCATGACTTCCCCAGCAGCCGACCCGGTCCAGTACCGAGTACCCCAGTCCCAGTGGGCCCGACACATACAAGTCACCTCCAGTCCTGGCAAGTGCCAATTCTTTGCTCTTCTCTTGCTTGCTTCTCATACAATCACTACATGGATTTCTCCTATTCATCCTATACACTCTGGAATTCGTTCTCTTAACTTTAAAAAAACATCCTGTAAAGTAAAACCTGCAAAAGTCCGTAACCCTGCTGTCATTACTCCCATCTATTGTGTCCTTCCCTAGTAGATTGTAAGCCTCGAGTACAGCCCCATCATCCTATGTACCTGTCTGGCAATGATGTAGACATGATTATACTTGTTTTCTAACTTTTTGTATTATTTAGACTTCGGTTCCAGATTTAAAAACAGTTGCCATGTGTAAAGTGCCCTGCAATTATAAGGCTGCCCTAACTTCGCACCTGTCAACAGGTACAGGGCTACCTCCAACTGACCCATAGGCAATACATGGAGTGATGGCACTGCAGAGCCTGGTGGGGGGGTAGATGGCCAATTATTAACTATTGTGTCATTTTGTGGTATTAAACCGTCCTCAATGTGTTTTAAATGATGCAAAGTGCAGCACTGAAATGGCTTTCTAAAAACAAAATTCCACGTATTTATCTTACAAAAAAGCCTTTGTGTGCTGTTTTGACTGCACACACATACCTGGCTTCAGTCATAGGGGAGGTGACTGCACACACATACCGTACCTGGCTGCAGTCATAGGGGAGGTGACTGCACACACATACCGTACCTGGCTGCAGTCATAGGGGAGGTGACTGCACACACATACCGTACCTGGCTGCAGTCATAGGGGAGGTGACTGCACACACATACCTGGCTTCAGTCATAGAGGAGGTGACTGCACACACACATACCGTACCTGGCTGCAGTCATAGGGGAGGTGACTGCACACACATACCGTACCTGGCTGCAGTCATAGGGGAGGTGACTGCACACACATACTGTACCTGGCTTCAGTCATAGGGGAGGTGACTGCACACACACATACTGTACCTGGCTTCAGTCATAGGAGAGGTGACTGCACACACATACCTGGCTTCAGTCATAGGGGAGGTGACTGCACACATACCTGGCTTCAGTCATAGGGGAGGCGACTGCACACATACCTGGCTTCAGTCATAGGGGAGGTGACTGCACACACACATACCTGGCTGCAGTCAAAGGGGAAGTGACTGCACACACACATACCTGGCTGCAGTCAAAGGGGAGGGGCTTTTGCTTAATGTCACTCAAGTTCATTCAGGATATTATTTGAAATGTCATGACCCCTGCATTGTAATATATTGCTTTCTCTGCTGGTATTCATATTCAGTATAGCAGAATTGGCTTAAGGACCTGTGGTGATGTCACGACAATGTGACTAATGGGTGGAGCTAGATTTCACAAGTCCTTGACTTCAGACCTGCTTAGCTCTGCCAATTACGGTCACATGGTCATGACATCACCACAGGTCCTGCAGTGATGTCAATTACAATACAGGGGGCATGATGAAATTCAAATAATATCATGAATTAGCTTGAGTAACAGTAAGTAAAAGCTCCTCCCCTATGACTAAAGCCAGGTATGTGTGTGTGCAGTCACCTCCCCTATGACTGAAGCCAGGTATGTGTGTGTGCAGTCACCTCCCCTGTGACTGAAGCCGGGTAAGTGTGTGCAGTCACCTCCCCTGTGACTGAAGCCGGGTAAGTGTGTGCAGTCACCTCCCCTGTGACTGAAGCCGGGTAAGTGTGTGCAGTCACCTCCCCTGTGACTGAAGCCGGGTAAGTGTGTGCAGTCACCTCCCCTGTGACTGAAGCCAGGTATGTGTGTGCAGTCACCTCCCCTGTGACTGAAGCCAGGTATGTGTGTGCAGTCACCTCCCCTGTGACTGAAGCCAGGTATGTGTGTGCAGTCACCTCCCCTGTGACTGAAGCCAGGTATGTGTGTGCAGTCACCTCCCCTGTGACTGAAGCCAGGTATGTGTGTGCAGTCACCTCCCCTGTGACTGAAGCCAGGTATGTGTGTGCAGTCACCTCCCCTATGACTGAAGCAGGTATGTGTGTGCAGTCACCTCCCCTATGACTGAAGCCAGGTATGTGTGTGCAGTCACCTCCCCTATGACTGAAGCCAGGTATGTGTGTGCAGTCACCTCCCCTATGACTGAAGCCAGGTATGTGTGTGCAGTCACCTCCCTTATGACTGAAACCAGGTATGTGTGTGCAGTCACCTCCCCTATGACTGAAGCCAGGTATGTGTGTGCAGTCACCTCCCTTATGACTGAAGCCAGGTATGTGTATGCAGTCACCTCCCTTATGACTGAAGCCAGGTATGTGTGTGCAGTCACCTCTCCTATGACTGAAGCCAGGTATGTGTGTGCAGTCACCTCTCCTATGACTGAAGCCAGGTATGTGTGTGCAGTCACCTCCCTTACGACTGAAGCCAGGTATGTGTGTGCAGTCACCTCCCTTATGACTGAAGCCAGGTATGTGTGTTGCAGTCACCTCCCCTGTGACTGAAGCCAGGTATGTGTGTGCAGTCACCTCCCTTATGACTGAAGCCAGGTATGTGTGTGCAGTCACCTCCCCTATGACTGAAGCAGGTAAGTGTGTGCAGTCACCTCCCCTATGACTGAAGCCAGATATGTGTGTGCAGTCACCTCCCCTATGACTGAAGCCAGGTATGTGTGTGCAGTCACCTCCCCTATGACTGAAGCCAGGTATGTGTGTGCAGTCACCTCCCCTGTGACTGAAGCCAGGTATGTGTGTGCAGTCACCTCCCTTATGACTGAAGCCAGGTATGTGTGTGCAGTCACCTCCCCTGTGACTGAAGCCAGGTATGTGTGTGCAGTCACCTCCCTTATGACTGAAGCCAGGTATGTGTGTGCAGTCACCTCCCTTATGACTGAAGCCAGGTATGTGTGTGCAGTCACCTCCCCTATGACTGAAGCAGGTAAGTGTGTGCAGTCACCTCCCCTATGACTGAAGCCAGATATGTGTGTGCAGTCACCTCCCCTATGACTGAAGCTAAGTATGTGTGTGCAGTCACCTCCCCTATGACTGAAGCAGGTAAGTGTGTGCAGTCACGCAGCATATAAAGGGTTTTTTAAGATGTATCCGTATAATTTTGCTTTTGGAAAACCATGTTAGTGATGAACATTGCATCATTTAAAAACACATTGGGGTCGGTTTAATATCACAAAATGACATGCCAGGTTCCCTTTAAAGGGCTTTAAAAATTATGATTAGAATAAAAAGCACCAAAACACCAGTGACAAGAATTCCTGTAACTTTCCATTAATCCTCTTTCACCTTCCAGGCCACTTTGGGATTTCCTTGATTTGGTTCTCACCTGATTCTTCTCATTTTTAATTATTGCTAGTAACACTTCCACTTGTTCCTCCTCTAGACACTGCTGACAGGCCACCAGGAACACATTGATGTCTTGTTCCTTAAATTTTCCTTCTGGAATTCTTTGCTGAAGAATATGAACAAATCTGTCAAATTCCAATCATCAATTATAATGTTCATCAATGGGTAAATGATTGTAATTTAGAATATATTAAAGGGGTTGTATAATGTGGAAAGAAAAAAATGAAAAATATCTAGATTTCTGTTGCCATAGTATGAAAGCCATATATTTTTTATTTTGCTGTTGATGTACCTACTGTGGGTTAAATACGTATTGAACACGTCACCAAATTGCTAACTACATATGTTTGTAAAGATGCAATGGGCGTGAATTTCTCATCAGATGTAATAACCAATCCAATCCACACAAAAATCAAAACCAGAGATGTTGATAAATTGTGTGTATTAATGAGGAAGGACACAGGGAAAAAGGGTATTGTACACATGAAGAAAGAAATGCAAAAAGCCATGGAAAGTCATGACACCAGCTGACATCAGTCAGTTAGAAAGCAATCCTGCCACCTAGCACAAAATAGTATCAGCTGGCTCAACTGAGGTCTCATTACCAAGGTGCCACACAAGAAACATCTCACGGTGGGTAAAACCAGTGAGCCATTTCAAGACCTGCACAACCTTATTGGTGCAAAATATAGAGATGGCATTGGTTACCAAGGAATTTCTGAACTATTGAAGGGTCCAGTGAGCACTGCTGAGGCCATATTTCAGAAGTGGAAAGAACAAGATTTCACCAAAACTGGACATGACCCCACAAGATTTCAGAAAGTGGAGCGAAAAGAATTATCAGAAGTGCTATCCAAAAGACGAAAACCACCTGTGGAGAACTACAGGAAGACCTGGAATCAGCAGGTACAATTGCTTAATAGAAAACACTAAGTAATGGACTCACCCTCCATGACCTGTATGCACTCTCCTGTATGCACCCTCACCATGCAAGACTGCATTGCTGAACAAAAAGGATGGGTTTTTGTCGACATCTGATGACAATTTCATGTCAATAGCACCTTTAGATATACATCGTATTCACTTAGAAACATGGTGACGTGTTCAATACTTATTTCACCCACTGTACTGTATATAAGAGCATGTTTTTTGCCATGGAAAACTGACATTTTTTTTCCTTTTTATTGAAATATTTTTGGTGTTGATATATTTTGAGCTCTTTTTATTACACTTTGATGGAAGGAGTTGTAGCAACAGCAAAAGAAAATCTGGGTTTAACATTTTTCCCCTCATTATGGCATTTAGTATTCAAGTTTATTAATATTCCATTTTGAGAGATTGGAATTTTACATCTGTGGCGGCCTCAAATATGTTTAGTTTATTTATTATAATTACAAAATTACAGAAAGGGCGGGCATTTTCTTTTGGCAAAGCCATGGGGGCTTCAGAAGGCACCCACTGCCATGACTATCCACTGGCCTCACGTGATTGTAGGAGAGCCAACGACAGCCCACAAATGCTTTGTTGATCGCACTATTTATTCATTGACAGCTCATCTATGGTTACACAGGAGCAATCCGAGGCAACTCCAGTCACTCCGGTCACACCATGATGATGGCTGTGTGCTCCAACTGGCAACTCTCGGGTATGGTACAGGCTCGGCTCCTGAGCCCGCTCCATACATTCACATCTGACTGATACCATGACATTAAATGTTGGGAAGGGACATCATCAGGAACATTTATGGCATATCAGTGGAGCAGGCTAGAAATGGCTTATGGATGTGGGTTTCTGCCATCAAGATATTGGCAGATCTCTAAAAAGGACTTGTTCCGGCTGGACCGGTGGGGTGGGGGGGAGGGAAGGTAGGGCGGGTTACCATGTTATTTTGAATTTGTTTATCTATAATGTGAAGTTTTTAAATAATAAAAATGTATCTGGTTAAAAAGCAAGAAAACAACTCCCCCCCATCTGATTCATTTATGACATAATTTGTGGGCCATTTGGCATAACTTGTGGCCCAGCATCTATTTCATGAGTGGGGCATTGGTGCATAAAGCACGGGGGGGGGGGGGGGGAAGGAACCAAATTACAATTAAGAAGCCCGAGTTCAACTTAGCAAATGTAGGAAAAATACACAATGCTTTCCTACAACTAATATGTGCACAACATAAATCAGCAATGATTAGGAAGATGCTCAAGCTTACAAGTTTCTGAATTAGAGCTTTGAGGTCTGCTGCTGCTGCCGCCATTGTCCTTGGTAGTGGAAGGTGAACGGTGCCCAGATAACCTAGTCATTGATAAGAAAGGGAAATGGTTAATATCTGCTCACCCATAAAAATATCAGTCCGTCTGCACAACGCTACTATCAACTGAGGCATAAAACCCTTAAAGGGGAACTCTTGAAAGAGAAAACATTTTATCAGATCCTCTGCTCTGAACCCCCCCCCCCCCCTCATGGGACAGAAAATCTTCAGCCTGAGAGCTTCATGTAAGAGAAGTGAACAGGAGGTGTGTCAGAGGTGTGGACCTGGGGGGCTGCAGGATCATCCTACATTCCAGTGAGGATGATGGCGATGATCCATTGAAAGTTGGAGGGATGGGAAGATACCATGTTCCTATGGGGAAGAGAAGACCATGCAGAGCTGAATCAATCAGTCAATCAATGTAAGGATTTGTATCTGCTCGTATCCTCACAATAACAGTACACATTATACATCATCATACAGCAGAGGATCACAGCATATATTTGTATCCGCTTGGTGACATGATTGCTATTTCAAGCCTGGAACCCCCCCCGTCACATAGGATGGTATATCGGGGACAGGATTGTACGTGTGAGCATGGGGCCAGCGGCCACGCCTCCTCCCTATACAGAAATGTGAGGGGGCTGGAATGCAGGATAATCCTGCAGCTCCCAGCATCCATGCCCCGACACATCTCCTGCTTTTTGTTCCTACATGACGCTGCACGGATGAAAATTCTCTGTCCCATGAGGTGGGGTCATAGCTGAGGAGCAGGTATGATTTTATGGATTCATAAGCGATCTATAGATCCTAGAACTGCAGTGTATGGCTCCGCTTTATCATGTAGTCGGGCAGGGACTGTACTTGAGTTTTCTTTCCCTGGAATGGAAAAGAACTTGCAGTCACTGTACGTGTTCTGCCGTCTACAAGCAGTGGTCGTTCTCCAAGGCAACAATAAAAGTGTTAGTTTGTCCAAAACAGCTATAATTTTAATAGACAGTAATTCTCAAAATTGATTGTATTTACAAACACTATCCAACAAGGTTAATAGAAAAAACTGAAATCTGGCTGAACAGGAATGGATTTTCTTTTTCAATAAAGATAGTGCATATTACGGAGTCATGAGTAAGACTACTAAAAACAGTCGAAATGCGTCAACTGGGTCATGTCGACCATGTAATTTTTTCTTTTGTAAGACCAAGGCGAGGCCGGTGTCTGAGCCCCAGGTGGATGAGCAAAGAGCAGTTGGGGGAGCTGGAACCTATTTTTATATTATCCAACGAAACTCCTTCTTCTGCTGATGTCTGACAGCTTCCTCTTATGTGCTTGAAGAAAAAGCTGTCAATCAAGGTGTGGAGGGCAGGGCTAAATACTGAGGATTCAGCAGAACGTGCATTATTCTGAGTGGACCCCAGACCTTGTTGCAGCAAAAACTTAAACAAAACTGTAATCTTCTGAAAAACTCCAACACTAACAAAAGTAAGTGACCAGCACAGGCCTAGTATTACATGGATGGCCGATCACTATCTTCTCTCATGGGTAAAATATCAAAGTGCTAGTAAAAGCAAAACAACTTTGCAATGTACTTGTTAATAATCTTCTACTGTCAAGAACAAAGGAGTTTTTATTTTTATTGTTCATTGCCTAGGGAATCAGCAATGGGTTAACATGTGCAGTGCTTACAAGCACTCATCTATAGAGCTTGTGCGCACTGCTCTGGAGATGGCCTAGCCAGTTTGTGTCCTGGTGATGCTGCAGAGGTAAAGTCCTCTCTTATAGAAGAATCGAGGAGCGCACAACTGTCAATCGAGACGGAGCGCACCGTCCCCAGCAAACCGAGAGGTAGAAGAGCAGTCCGATACTGATGAAGAGGAGCGCCGTGTAAGGAAACCACTAGGGGAAAATATACAACTCTGCAAATTCAGGATGTCAGAGGGCAGATGTACAGTCATTAGCTAATCGCTGGGTCACCTTTATCCCTAGCCCAGATTGTGATGAAAGGAAAACTCCTTTAAGAAATATTCTGTCCAAATGTAATGGTGGGGTTACACGTCCCGATATCGCCGTGATATCGGAGGCAACGCCGAGGGAGCGCGCATTTTTTGAGCGCTTTTCCCGATATCGCATCGGCGGTTTACACGCTGCGATATCGGGAAACAACGTCCCTCCGATGTGTACGCCCACCAACCCAGTAACGACCATTTAACATGGGAGTTAATGGGTGAGGTGCGAGTACAGATCGGAGTTGGGCTGTCACACGCAGCGATCCTGGTACAACGGCCTTGCGATATCGGGGAGTTGAATAGCTCTGCTATTCAACTCCGATATCGTTTTGGCATCGTTCCAGCATCGCGTTGTACACTGAAACCGTACAACGCGCACCCGATATTGGCTTCAACTCGCAACCCACGTGACTTTTTGTCGGAGTTGGGTCGGAGTTGGACGCCGATATCGCGGCGTGTAAACCCACCATCAGACAAGATTTTTTTTCCTTGGCAGGTCATTCCAAAAATAATCCAAACTATCTCCAGGTGGAATTATTTATCATACAATGCCTTGAACAGACATCTCACCAATTGAAGTCTCCTACTGAGCAGTCCTCATAGACACGGCCCGATGTACATTTACACCTAAGGAGAAAAAAAAAGAAATCTGTCTGAAATAGGTTCAGAAACGTGACCAAATGGTTTTCTCTATCCATAGAATCAAGAGTTCCTCTATCACCAGTTATCGTTAGGTCCACAATACCTGGAC
The DNA here is from genome assembly GCA_033576535.1 of Allobates femoralis. Lineage (NCBI taxonomy): Eukaryota > Metazoa > Chordata > Amphibia > Anura > Aromobatidae > Allobates > Allobates femoralis. Next base: position 176,506,966 of record JARQOC010000007.1, read on the forward strand.
AGTGACACACTGAAACTTGTAGGCTAATAAAGCACCCAAAAGAAAGCCTGGCTAGATCTTCATTGTTCAGCAGCACACGTCTTTGGGTCCATACTTTTCCTTGAGATATTGCTATATGCCCCAGTGGATCAGTGCAGCAGCCATTGATGTTTGAGTGGTGGTTGTGACCGGCCTACCACCTAATGAGGTGAAGCCTCACCAATCACACTGTTCAGTCTATCGTCAGATAAGATCCTATATTGCGCTTCTTAGTTATGGTTTCTCTAGAAAAATTGTTTTAATTCCCAAGTGTTTCATAGTTTTGTTCAATCCCTTTAATTAAACCTGATAGTCGGCACTTTAATTGCATCTTAGCTGTTTCATTTTTAATAATAAATAATGGCATACAAAGCCCAAATTATGAAGATTCAGTCACTGTCCAAATATTTCTGGGCCAAAGTGTGTATTATGGCATGTGACACTCATCAGCCCCATAGGGGGTGAACTGAGCGGAGGTCAAGCTGCTTCTCTGTTCTATCTGGGAAACAGGTTCCATGTTCAGCTGATCTGTGCAGGTCCTAGCAGTCTGACCTCCACCGATACACAAGTTATCACCCATCTTGTTTAAAGGCGATAACCCATTTCCACTGGACAAGCCCTTTAATGTGAGCGGGATCGGGTGACCTTTTAATGTGTATGAGGGTGTTCTGACGCCAATAGCAGAGGTCAGAAAAAAAAGATGGGGTCTTGGATTTCAACAGCTCAATGCTTTAGAGGTAAGAGAAGATAAGCCGTCACTAGACCTGTCCAACAGCAACTTTACTCTTTCCCCATTCAGAAAACATGCCTGCTTGGATGAGTCGAGTCTACACGTCTGAGGCTGGAGTCACACTGCTGTACGACTCGCACGAGGATCTCATCAAGGTGTCCAGACTAGCCAGTGGCTCTGCTGACCGGAGAGTGACAGCTTCATGTACTTCTGGGCAGCTGTCACTCTCCGGCCAATCTGGAAATTTTGATGAGATCCTCGCACCAGTCATACAACAGTGTGACTCCAGCCTAAGGGGGAGCTCAGGAGGAATAGCAGCCACCTGATGTGTAAGGATTTGTAAGCAGATTTCACAATACAAACATACATACAGATACATTTGTAAACAGATGTCAGACCTGAAGAGGCTGATGTACTTACTGTGAAAATATAAATCATGTCAGATAACTGTACAATCCCTGGGTAAAGGTTAAACTCCATCTCTGCTCCCTTTAAGCTTTTACAAAGCGTTATACAGCCAAACAAGTGTAAGTACATCAGATTCATCAAGTCTAAACGAGCGTCTAACAACGTATTCAGGTTATATTATGGAACCGCCACTTTAAATCCCCATTTGTCAGTAGGGTGGGTGCAATTGGCGCATGCCCTTCCCCCATCCTGACAGGTGGCAGTCCATACAGTATATCTGTAACTGGACAGGGTTTGGTTGAATCCTATATAGATCTGAGAGCAGACTACAGGATTCGATGCCTCAGTCACCTTCTGTTATTAATGGAGATGAAGCTTTGTAGGATCTGCCCACAATGGTCGCCCCCGCTTCCCGACAGACCCCCAATGCCTTATAATGGGATCCGGCACATTCTGCGGAGGATTCGGTCATCCTGATTGGAGGAATAGGACCCAACATGCCTCTCATATCCCATTCCTATCCAGTCCTCATAGGAGGGTCCTGGTTTAGCAGTGGGGCCGCAGTCTTCATGTTACACCACTGATTAGCTCATACATAAACTCATTATTATATATAGATAAAGCTTTCCCATAAGACAACATAAAAAGCAGAGGAATATTCTTCACCTGTGCTGGAGCCCCCGAGCCTGCAGCCGCACACTGGGTGATCAATGGCCGGAAGAGCAGCTCACCCTATATATAATACAGGGGTCATCTCTGCAGTGTACACTGTGGGAACATGCAGGTTATCCGATAAAGCTCACTTTGCGTTCCAAAGCTCACATGTTAACCTGTCTAACCATAGAGAGGCTTGGAACCAGGAAGTGATCCTAACTGAGGCATGGAACGCATAGAACTGGAACTGAGGTGTGAAACGCAAATAACTGTATTATGGAGGCCTGACTGCACGAGCATGAAAGTGAGGCTTGACTCGCAGAATGGATTCACGCCTGGAGGTGAGAGCCCGGAACGTGGAAAATGACGTCATTTGAAAGCGAAAGTTTGGGTAGGAGAGGCTTGGAACGCAGATAATGACGTATTTAGAACGCAGAAGTAAGTGTAGGAGAGGCTTGGAGAGCAATGACGCATTTGGAACGCGGAAGTAGGTGTAGAAGAGGCTTGGCACGCAGACAATGACGTATTTGGAACGCGGAAGTAGATGTAGGAGAGGCTTGGAACGCAGACAATGACGTCATTGGAAATTGAAACGCGAAAGTTTGTATAGGAGAGGATTGGAACGCACAACTCGGAACACGTTCTGTGATCGGCATGGCGGAGAGGAGGAATACGGCTAAATCACGTAAGTCCCCTACAAAGATTGCAGGGGAGATTGAATACTAGGTGCGCTGTGAGCCTGCGGTTTCCTCCTGTAGTATTGCTTGCTCTCTGCAGTGGTGTAGCACAGTGTGAACGGTCTCCTGGACGCTTTTGCTGATGGTGGATTTGTTTTGCAGCCATAGATTATGAAATATGTATTTTCCAATTGGAGAAAGAGTGAACCCAACAATGTGATGATCCTGATTGTGTCTGCACTCCACTGTGTGTGACTATACAGCTTCAGACTCTGTTCTGGCTTATGGGGGAGAAGAGAAGGCAGAGTCCCTGGTCTGAGCCGTACAGATGAGCCAGAATGGAAAGCCCAGGGGCAGCCATGCCAAGCGTCATGCCAGGGCTGTGTGCACACCGTGCGTGTTTGAGTGCAGATTTGATGTCAGTGAGAACCTGCCGTCTCCTGCAGCCCCGGAGTATTCTGGAGATAATGCAGATTTATGTCATTTCTTGCAATGTTGTTGCTGCAGATGTCATCCATTCTAATGACTGTGAAAAATCTGCACCAAATATTTTTGCTGCTCCAGGAGCAGGAGTATGGCAGTAATACCCCCAGATGGTGGGTGTGGGGGTGAAGTCCCCCCTTGCATGATCTACTCTTATAATATTATATTACTCAGCCCTTTAGAGAAATCAATTATGCAAGGGGGGTCTTACCCCCAGACTCCTGCTTCTATTATAATCAACTGTATGCCCACATGCATTGTAAAATAACTGGTTATTTCCTTAATGAATATTCCCACTGTAAGGAACCAGTTCCGATTTGAAGGAATGAGCATGTCAATTCTTTTCTGCATTAATGGCTTTGTTCTATGGGCAAAACATAGAAAAAAACGTGGTAAAAAGGCCCAAAAATGCAGCAAACTGTGATACCAATGTGATAAGAATGGTGTGTGGATGTGAATAGAATAGATATAGAACAGGTATTCATAATTAGAATAGTGACCACAGGTATTATATCATTTCATATACTGTAATATATCAGTACAAGGTTGATATATATAAAAAGGGGGTAACTGTCTGACATGATGCTAATATGATGAGAATATGAGCTGGCTGCCTCATGACATATATCCTATGACAGGCAGGGGTCTGTTCAATGAATGTTGCATTGATAATATCTCATGACCAGCAAGAGTCTTTGAATGACTATTGTGTTGTTATATACGGGCTACATGTCTCATGACATGCAACCCATGACAAGCAAGTTATAGAAGGCCTATTCAGCATTTATTCAATATCCTATGGACGGTCATGAGGGAATTTGAATGATACAGTCTGCGCATGCTCGTAGATATTCTAAAGAGTATAAGATATGGGAAATCACGGTCGCTGAAGGGGGGGAGCTCTTCCAGAGCAAGATGGACGTACACCTCCTGCGATGCAAGCCTCAATATTGCTCCCTTCTCACTGATCCGTGTTCCCCCAAATGGAGAAGGTGAAGCAGCTACAATATCAGGTAATATATATATTGATGCTTATTCGCTATAATTAAGTCTAGGTATAATTAGTATACCTTATGTTAAGCCTGTATTCAATTGATGACAATTCATGTGCTACTTTGTAAACAAATAAATTTAATCTTGCTATAAAGAATATTATTATTCATGCCTGATTTGTAAGTCAGTGAGCGCTACGTAAGTACGGGCACTGCCCCGATCCAGGTAAATTTAGCAAGACATTAATCTCCTGTGAAAAATTCAGGAGAAGCTGGAAACCCCTCAGGGTTCTGTGTCCTAAGCACACGTGCTCCAGGTGAGGCTGACCCAGAGGGACGAGTGGCTATGTTCAGTCCTGGAGCGATACTCGTCCCGCGGTTCTGCTTATTTTACCGTCGTGTTCTGCATTTTATCCTGAATTTTCTCTATTTTCTCTGATCGAGTCTTTTCCTTTTTCTCTTAGGTACAGTACAGTTTAGTGATGATATAAGCAGTGAAGATGCTGCCAAGAGGTAACGTATGTGCAGCTGTGAGCAGTTCTAATTAGCGCTTCTGGTGGTTGTATGGGATTTGTGTCTTTTCTATCAGGGTATAATGGCCTGCTATCATTTATGGAGTGTTCTAACCTTCTTTCTTCAGTAGTACACCTCTCCTTAGCTTCCTGCTCATTTCGCGTACAGAGCACCTAAGCATGATAGTGCTCGCTCATCACTACTGATGACCTGTCCTATAGATAGATCAGCAATGTATCTCTTCTGGTAGCTGGATGTAACTGTGTATAGATGGATATTACTGCTTCATACACAGTTTAGTGGCTGCTGGGTGTTGATCTGCAGGACCTGGCAGCAGTCACTAAACTGTGTGATTGACCGCTGGGGTCCCATTTTGTTCACTTGTTACACCTGGGGCCACCAGAGGGGATAACCACTGATTGCTGGGGATGTTGGGCATCAAACCCAAACCAATCCAATAGGTCATCACTATAAAATAGCTGAAAAATACTTTTAATAACATACTGAAAATCAGTGACCCTGTATACCACTTACCACTTGTATGTTATTATTCAGCGCCATCATATTCCACAACACTATATAGGCTTCATCCTTACTGGCCCCATTATGGCTCACAAATCTACATTCTCCATCAGTATGTCTTTGGTGTGTGGGAGGAAACCCATACAAACTCCTCGCAGATGTTTTCCTTGGACCCCAGAGCTGCACAGCTTCCATCAAACCAGTATTTTCATGATTTATTGCACTGCCACAATGACAACTAAGGCTGGTTTCATACAGCCATTTTTTTTTTATCCGGGGGCATGCAGGAAAAGCCTTTATCCCACCCGGGTTCCCCCACAATGATGTAACTGGTTGCAACCGCACCCCGTGCGGGAGCATCCTTTTGCAGATTTTACAGGGATCCGGTGGTTGCTATATGACACGCCCTCTAGGAGGGTATGCATTCTGTGCATGCGCAGAACATTGAGCACAGGCCGGAAATCCAGATCCACTGGGATCTGGAGTCTGGACCACTTAATGACTCCTAGACCCCCGTTGAGATTCTTGCCAGTGTGACAGGGAATCACTTTTTTTTTTCACGGAGACAAAATTGCAACAAGATGCAGATTTTGTCTTCATGAAAAATCTGTGAACTGGATCCACCTGGACCCAGGGCAAAATGTACACAACTGGATGTACCCGCAAGTGTCTCCGACCCCATTGAAAGTCAGTGGAACTAAAACTGGATGTGGGTGCATCCAGATTGTGACAGATTCACACTGATGCTGAAAAACGGCAGTGTGAAACCAGCCTAAGACAGCATAAGACTCTGAAGTCCACGCGATGATATGTGCCCTCACAGTACATAATATACAGTGTTAATCTGTGTACAAATGACCCATATCTGTATGATCCCACAGGAGAGCAGCCTTGGAGAATGCTATTCGCAAGAAGGTTGAAACTGAGAAAAGGGCGCACCAAATTGTTGAGCGACTCCTCGAGAACAACATCACAGAGGATTTCCTGATGGACTGTGTAAGTCTTAAAAAGGCTTTTCAACAATAAAATGTTATGTTATCAGTAATGATGAGTGCGCATTACCTTGCTTGGGTTCTCAGTGCTGGTAACAAGCAGTTTAATGCTCAGATGGCGCGATTTGAATACCAGAGTATAATGGAAGTCAATGGGGAACTCAAGCATTTTTCCAGAAGAGATCCCAGAAAAATGCTCAAGTTTCCCATTGACTTCCATCATAACTGGGTACTCGAGTCGGGTCCATCTCAACACACCAATTCATCATTTTGAATACCGAGCACTCGAGCATGGCAGTGCTTGCTCATCACTAGTTATCAGTGTACTACTGTATAGTTGTATGCATCTAAACCATGATTTCATCAATTTAAAGGGAACCAACCACCTAAAAATACCTATCTAACCTATAAATATCTGTCCCTGGAGCCTAAAATTACTATTGTAACCATCCCTTACTGACTAAATCTACCTAACTAGATGCACAATAAATCACTTTTTATACTTGCCAAATCCTTGTCTGATGGGTGTTCCTCCAGGGTCTTTGACGGATAGGCAGGGTCTCCTCGCCGCGCTCGCACCAGCTTCGCTGCTATCCATCTTCTTTCCAGGGCGGCATCTTCTTCCAGGAGGATTCAAATTACCCGCCCATTGCGTCCTTGCAATGGGCGGGTCACGTGCTGCAGACCCCGTGTCAGACCTCGCCAGCGATATCTCTGTGTGTGAAAAGCAGAAATCACGGGGCCCCCGCTGTGAGGTTGCTGATCGCTGCACATCCTTCAGGACCATTTTTTGGTCCTTGGTCTCCCGCTGGTCAGCATGCATAGCTGCGTGTGACAGCGAGAGAGCACCGATCAGTGACCTCACAGGCTGGTAACCATGATAAACATTGGGTATCTAAGCAGCACACGCTGCCTAGATACCCGCTGTTTATCATGGTTACCAGCGCTAAGCGGGAGGACGCTGGTAACCATGATAAACACCGGGTAACTAAGCAGCGCGCTCTGCCTAGATACCCGCTGTTTATCATGGTTACCACCAATGTGGAGGTGGCTCCCTGGTCACTGAGGAGATCTGCCTGTTTGACAGCTCCCCAGCGATCACATAGCAATGCTCCAGCGATCCTGGTCGTTGTCGGAATCGCCAGAACATCACTCTGTAACGGCACCCTAAGGGTACCTTTACACACGGCTACATTTGTAGCTTGTCACCAGGTAACTTACTGGTTGCAGTGAAATCATGGATACATGATTCCATTTGTACACAGCAACAAGATAGAACCATGTATCCATGATTTCACTGCAACCAGTAAGTTACCTGGTGACAAGCTACAAATGTAGCCGTGTGTAAAGGTACCCTAAGAGATCTATGTAATATATACAGTTTGTATGATAGCTCTGCTTCACTGTAAACCTTTAACATTGTTTTTATTTACAGGCCAAATTCATTTCTCCATTATATTATAAGGATGTAGTGGAGGAACGATCTATCATTAAGCTCTGTGGCTATCCCATCTGCAGCAATAAGCTGGGAAATGTAAGTAAAATATAATTACAATACAGACGGGCAGCATTATTTGTAATGTTCATGCAGTAAACTTTTTTATGTTCAATCTTTGTTTATTGATTGTTTAAAATATTTGCATAACGAAACATATCAGAATATTATAACACTTTGTCATAGAAGTAGAAATGTCACGCTTGCACATTCTTCGCGTGTATCTACGTCTGCTCCGATTTCTTAGGTGCATATGATATTAATGTACCTTTATTAAAACCAGTTATAGTGGGAGATCTTAGCCACCGTTCCTATCACTTTAGTTTTATTAGGGTCTCCATTGAGACATCTATGTCCCATTCAGATATTAAGTCTAATACCTAGTATTTTTGCTTAGAAAAACTATTCTTACCTACAGTTTACCAAAATCTTGAACCGATATTCAGAAATAACATTTAGTATAACCTTTAGTGTAAACAAACCTGTCCTATACTCTGAACAAATACACATATAAATCCTTATAACGTATTGTTCGGGACCTCTATGTCCCCTCTTGTCTCATATTATCCATGTGGGGGAGGATAGTGGAGAGAAAGGGGGGAAAAAGAGAGAGGAATAAAAAAAAAAAATTAAAGGGGAGCGATAGACGGAAATAAAACAGAAAAGAAGAGGGATAATATCCCCTCATATTACGTGGATGAGGTTTACCTCTTCTACCATGTAGTTTCCTGCATATCACCTTGTGTCTACTCAACTCCCACTGAATTACTTTGTGAAAGCATTTTTGAATGCCGGAGAGTCTAAAACCATCACCCAGGAGCTCCATATCCGTAAGAATCCATCCCTGGCATCAGTGACTTCCGCCATAAGTTCCTCCATGCGGTATAACCTACTCCTCTCCTCCAGCCATTCTGCTATCTGAGAAGAAGGTGTCGTTTTCCAGTATTTGGGAAGAACCGATCGTGCTGCTGTAAGGCAGAATCGTATTGGTTCACACTCAGTAATGCAAGTGTGTCCATCAAAAAAACTCATACTGCAGTCAGATGACATTCACAAAGTCTTTAAATATATCCCCGGCACACAATAAAAGAAGAGAAATGATTATCCTTTTTGTGTTTTTTATTTTTGAAGGTGAAAAAACAGGTTGTATCACACAACGTTTCGGCTCCAGTTGAGCCTTTCTCAAGCGAGTCTTCTGTATATATAGAAAGGGGGTTTGTGGTTCAGTTCCCACATGAGCAACTGCTCAGGCCAGTACCTGCCTGTTTGAGGTACTCAGCATATGACTCCGTCCTTTGTGTCAGTGCAGCAGCATGGTGGCTGGTCTGGGTGGATGGACAGGAGCCTATCCTGTCCATCCACCCAGACCAGCCACCATGCTGCTGCACTGACACAAAGGACGGAGTCATATGCTGAGTACCTCAAACAGGCAGGTACTGGCCTGAGCAGTTGCTCATGTGGGAACTGAACCACAAACCCCCTTTCTATATATACAGAAGACTCGCTTGAGAAAGGCTCAACTGGAGCCGAAACGTTGTGTGATACAACCTGTTTTTCACCTTCAAAAATAAAAAACACAAAAAGGATAATCATCTCTCTTCTTTTATTGTGTGCCGGGGATATATTTAAAGACTTTGTGGCCTATTTTTCCCTTGTGCACCTAAACAGTGGTCGAGCTATACTATATGCTCTCTTGTATTCACAGATAGCATTCACTTTCCAATCTGGAAATTATTTCCCTACCTCAAAATTTGATGTTCCCTCCGATCTCTGTGGTCTCCCTCCGATCTCTGTGGTCTCCCTCCGATCTCTGTGGTCTCCCTCCGATCTCTGTGGTCTCCCTCCGATCTCTGTGGTCTCCCTCCGATCTCTGCGGCTCCTCCTCGATCTCTGGCCTCCCTGCGATCTCTGCGGCCTCCCTGCGATCTCTGCGGCCTCCCTGCGATCTCTGCGGCCTCCCTGCGATCTCTGCGGCCTCCCTGCGATCTCTGCGGCCTCCCTGCGATCTCTGCGGCCTCCCTGCGATCTCTGCGGCCTCCCTGCGATCTCTGCGGCCTCCCTCTGATCTCTGCGGCCTCCCTCTGATCTCTGCGGCCTCCCTCCAATCTCTGCGGCCTCCCTCCGCTCAGAGTGTGATTAGCATATTTGATCTGATTGTCTTGGATGATAAAAAATATGTCCGTCTACACCTAGCCGTACGTTTTCTATTGCTGGTTTTAGAAGGGGTGAACTGAGAATCGGTCAGTGAGCTCGTTCTGATTACCAATAGCTGTTGGAGTTTCTAACTCTTCTATCTGTCTTTTTTTCTGAGCTCTTGGCTGATTTCTGACCACAGACCCCTATCAAAGCTGAATGTGTGGTGACACAAAAATCGTATAAAAGCAAAATGGGGCAACATTTTTAATGACATCGAATTGCACATCTGATTTTTGCCCCAAATACATGCATTTAAGGAATAAATAAAATTACCCCGGAGGTGTAAACTTCCTTTAATACTGACTTTTAGCACAGATACTTTAAAAGCTGCCATGATCTACATGTGGGCAGTGTTCTGCTCTTCCTCAGCAGTATGGCCGCGCCGTGTGCGCCTGTGCCGAGCTCCAGCCGCGATTTTGTTGACAACGTCTAATTATGATCCCTAAGGTGCCATAGAGTGTGATGGCGCTATATAAGCAAGGGTAATAACTACAATTAGTAATAGGAAGTCTTGAATGATCGGGGAATATGAGGTTATCATGTTATAGACTATTATGCAAAGTGTTTCATGTTATACAGTTAGGGCCAGAAATATTTGGACAGTGACACAATTTTGGCGAGTTGGGCTCTGCATGCCACCACATTGGATTTGGAATGAAACCTCTACAACAGAATTCAAGTGCAGATTGTAACGTTTAATTTGAAGGGTTGAACAAAAATATCTGATAGAAAATGTAGGAATTGTACACATTTCTTTACAAACACTCCACATTTTAGGAGGTCAAAAGTAATTGGACAAAGAAACATAACCCAAACAAAATATTTTTATTTTCAATATTTTGTTGCTAATCCTTTGGAGGCAATCACTGCCTTAAGTCTGGAACCCATGGACATCACCAAACGCTGGGTTTCCTCCTTCTTAATGCTTTGCCAGGCCTTTACAGCCGCAGCCTTCAGGTCTTGCTTGTTTGTGGGTCTTTCCGTCTTAAGTCTGGATTTGAGCAAGTGAAATGCATGCTCAATTGGGTTAAGATCTGGTGATTGACTTGGCCATTGCAGAATGTTCCACTTTTTTGCACTCATGAACTCCTGGGTAGCTTTGGCTGTATGCTGGGGGTCATTGTCCATCTGTACTATGAAGCGCCGTCCAATCAACTTTGCAGCATTTGGCTGAATCTGGGCTGAAAGTATATCCCGGTACACTTCAGAATTCATCCGGCTACTCTTGTCTGCTGTTATGTCATCAATAAACACAAGTGACCCAGTGCCATTGAAAGCCATTCATGCCCATGCCATCACGTTGCCTCCACCATGATTTACAGAGGATGTGGTGTGCCTTGGATCATGTGCCGTTCCCTTTCTTCTCCAAACCTTTTTCTTCCCATCATTCTGGTACAGGTTGATCTTTGTCTCATCTGTCCATAGAATACTTTTCCAGAACTGAGCTGCCTTCTTGAGGTGTTTTTCAGCAAATTTAACTCTGGCCTGTCTATTTTTGGAATTGATGAATGGTTTGCATCTAGATGTGAACCCTTTGTATTTACTGTCATGGAGTCTTCTCTTTACTGTTGACTTAGAGACAGATACACCTACTTCACTGAGAGTGTTCTGGACTTCAGTTGATGTTGTGAACGGGTTCTTCTTCACCAAATAAAGTATGCGGCAATCATCCACCACTGTTGTCATCCGTGGACGCCCAGGCCTTTTAGAGTTCCCAAGCTCACCAGTCAATTCCTTTTTTCTCAGAATGTACCCAACTGTTGATTTTGCTACTCCAAGCATGTCTGCTATCTCTCTGATGGATTTTTTCTTTTTTTTCAGCCTCAGGATGTTCTGCTTCACCTCAATTGAGAGTTCCTTTGACCGCATGTTGTCTGGTCACAGCAACAGCTTCCAAATGCAAAACCACACACCTGGAATCTACCCCTGACCTTTTAACTACTTCATTGATTACAGGTTAACGAGTTAGACGCCTTCAGAGTTAATTGCAGCCCTTAGAGTCCATTGTCCAATTACTTTTGGTCCCTTGAAAAAGAGGAGGCTATGCATTACAGAGCTATGATTCCTAAACCCTTTCTCCGATTTGGATGTGGAAACTCTCATATTGCAGCTGGGAGTGTGCACTTTCAGCCCATATTATATATATAATTGTATTTCTGAACATGTTTTTGTAAACAGCTAAAATAACAAAACTTGTGTCACTGTCCAAATATTTCTGGCCCTAACTGTATGTTATAATTGTCGTATTTAGTAAGGGCCGGAATCTCAGATTTGAAATAACTTTAATCTATTTCCCCTCCACAGGTACCGAAACAAAAGTATAAAATATCCACTAAGACGAACAAAGTGTATGACATCACAGAGAGGAAGGTTGGTATCCCGCAGTTATGGCCTCTTCTTCCCATCTTTGTACATCAGAGGGTCATGTTAGGAACTATTGACATGAGGTCTTGACCCTGTTCACACCAGTTACTCAACCAAGGGACCAGTCCTAATCCAGCATTTCTGTACGAGCAGGCGGTAATGTAGCATGTTTTACCACCTGTGGTCATGTAACATGTTTGGCATTTGCCTGCTTGCGGCCACGTTCCACCTAGAGTCATTCAGGCTCTAATAGAAGTGAATTGAGAGGGGTTGGTTCAGACTGCACATCTAGTTGGACCGCAGGGCTCTATCCTGGACCTTGTGTTCTTCAAAATCTTTATTAAATGATTTAGTTGAAGGATTTGAGGGTAAAGTGATGGTAAAGTGATAACATTTGCTGATGATGCAAAGCTTGGAGAGATAGCTAATACTAGAGAAGAGAGAGGCTTCACAATGATCTCAACAAACTGTAACAGTGGGAAGCAACAACAGACTGGTCAATGACATGGAGAAATGCAAAGTCCCACATCTGGGCAAGAAAAATGAAAAAAGCATCTACAGAATGGGAGGGATAGGGCTAAGCAACAGGACGTGTGGAGAAGACTTGGGTATACTAATAGATCACAGAATGAACATGAGTCACCAGTGTGATGCAGCAGCAACAAAGGCAAACACAATTCTAGGATATATTAACATACGCATATAGTCTAGATCATGTGAAGTCATTATCGCCCTCTACTCCTCTTTAGTCAGACCTCATCTGGTATACCTTGTGCAGTTCTGGGCAACACATTTTAGATAAGACATCAGCAAGTGCAGAGAAGAGCAACCAGAGTGGTGACCGGTCTGCAAACCATGTCCGATGAAGAACGGTTACAGGATTTGGGAATATTTAACTTGCAGTGAAGAAAACTGAGAGGAGAATTAATGGCTGTCAAACATCTCAAGGGCTGTCACACTGTAGAGGAATGAGCTTTATTCTCCTTTGCACAAGCCAAGACTAGAAGCAATGTGATGAAACTGAATGGGAGGCAACACAGATTAGATATTAGAAAAAAACTATTTGACAGTGAGGGTGAACAACGAGTGGAACAGGCGGCCATGAGAGGTGGTGAGTTCTCCTTCAATGGAAATCTTCAACACAGGCTGGACAGATATCTGTCTGGGATGACTCAGTGACTCCGGCTTTCAGCAGAGGTTTAGAGCAGGTGACCCAGGGGACCTCATACAACGCTACCATTCTATTATTCTATGCAACTGCCCTTTATGAAATTACACCACATGTTCTCACCATTCAGTAGCCTGCCATCACATATGGTGCCTGCAGTATTTTGTCCCAATCCCGGGAAACCCCTCTAAGGAGTTGGAGCAGCTTTGGTGGGAATAGGGTGGCAGTGGGGCAATTGCAGGCTGTAGGCTTTCCTGAAGAGGGGGTTTAGGTCACATCCATAATGGAAGACAGTCTGATGTGCTGAGACGTTTGTAAGATGCTGCTGACATCAAAGTCTCAATGACTTACTTTTTTTCAAATGAAATGGAAACCTTTCCAACATTCGACTTCCGATCTGTGTTTGTTCTGTTATGAATATAATATGGGGATGAGAGATTTCTGAATCTTTGCACTCTTGTTTTCTCTCTACATTTTACAGTGTCCCAACTTTTTTGAATTGGGGCTTGTAGATGATTGACATATCTAGTGCATGTAACATATACGACTACACTATCAGTGATGAGCTTCCAGGGTGTGCGGCCTCTTCTGCCTGATCTGACATGTGGTGGTGGAACGTCATGTATGGGATGACTGTCATCCTCCCTTTTTGCCCTCGGTCATGTACATTACATGCAGCAATATTGCTCACCAGATATCTGCTCATCATATTCCACCTGCACCTAATATTAGTCAATTTGATTAAAATCCCCTCTTTGTTTCAGTGTTTCTGTAGCAATTTCTGTTACCGGGCGTCCAAGTATTATGAAGCCCAAATCCCGAACACCCCGGTGTGGAGCAGAGACGATGAAAGGTAACGTCATCTCTGTTTTCGTGTTGTATCCTGAATTCTGACAATTTTCCTTAAAGTGTCTGAGATACAACTTGCATCAAACATACTTTGTTCTTGCTACTTGTGGAGAGAATTTATACCTATAGGGGTTGTCCTCTACATTTTAACAGATGACCTTTGTTTAGGATATCTTATCTGGGGGCTCACCCGCCCCCCCGCTAATCAACTATCACTACCTGTGGTCAGAGGTTCTCAGATGCTACAACTATAGCCACTATTGTGGGGCCACTATATTCCAGCCACAGTCGAAAACCTCCGCTGACGGCCAAAGCTGATAAGCGAAGGTGCTGGGTCCTGCACCCCCACATCCCAATGTTAAAAAAAAAAGTAGCAGCCAACCACTTTAAGGCCTTTCTTTTCCGTTTGCTGTAATGTTTTATACATTCTATTGCTCTGTGTTATCTGCATTTTCATAGGATTGATCTCAGTAGGTTCAGAAAAATGTAAATCTTGCAAGATATTCACAATAGAACGTTTGTAGTGTAAATGATGATGAAATTATTGACTGCAACGACGTCCGGCTGATCTTCTCCCAAACATTTGGGGGAGCAGGTCATAAAAATGCCAGAAGTCACAACTGTGAGCTGCTGAAAAACGGGTGCAAAATGTCAAACACTATTATGCCGATTTCACGCTTGTGTTCAGGTGTGATCAGCTGAAATAGTGTCCGATTGCATCCGGGTTTGTTTGTGAAACCGCAGCGGTATTGTGCCTGATCAGAGTGGTGGATCTGGCATAATACCACTGCGGTTGCATCCGTTTTTTTGCCTGATCCGTCAGAAAGTTGAAACTTTGCATAGGACTCTCTAATGGGAGGGTGTTAGTAGGGGGTCTGGGTATGCTCAGTGTGAAAGCCGGTCCAACCTGACCGGGTGCAACCTGGCCGGGTGCAACCTGACCGGGTGCAACCTGACCGGGTGCAACCTGGCCGGGTGCAACCTGACCGGGTGCAACCGGGACCGGGTGCAACCATGGCCGTGCTTGGTGCCTGGCCGGGTCCATCTGGCCAGGTCCAACCTGGCCGGGTCCAACTGGCTGGATCCAACCTGGCCGGATCCAACCTGGCCGATCCAACTGGCCGGATCAACCTGGCCGGATCCAACCTGGCCGGATCCAATCCCATTGAAGCTGCTTGGGTTTGTGGCCACAGTGTGCCGCATCTGGTGACATCAGGCTTTTTAACCAGGGGAGGTGCAAAGGAAGCCTTTGTAAGGATCCAGCGGAAACCTAATGCCACCGCATGTGCCTGCAGACCCATTCTAAGTCTATGGACACAGACCTGATCAGGAGGCTTCAGGTTTCAGCCGGATAGGACACTGGACAAACAAATGCAAATGTGAAACTACCAGAATCCAGGCAAAAAGTGTTTGACGAATTGAGAAATAATTGTTCTGAAATATACCACCTACCTGTTGGATCCCCTCTGATGCAGTGGTGCCCGCCGGCCCTGCATTGATGACATCTTGTCATTACCAATGTTATGGCTGCAGACACATTCTAAATGTAGACGTCAATAAATAACCTAAGTTACCCAGGTTGGCCACAAGGGGGCGATGTGTATTGATATTTGTACTTATTACCCATTTTCTGCAGAATAAGTAAAGTGAAAAATAAAGATTGTTGAAACATAATAAAGGGAAGACAAAATAATTCTGCCTAAATTGGAAGATTTTCCTTGGATATTAATTACAACTAATTTTAATTTTCCCCTTGCAGCCCCCCCATCATTAAACTTCTCAGGGAAGGAAAAAGGTAAGTTTGTATGTGTTAGTTCTTGTGATCTATGGAATATTATGTTCTATATATGATGGAATACTTGAATTGTAAGGATGTGCACTTTTGCATTACAGACTTTTTCCATAATTTAACCCCTTCACCCCCAGTCTGTTTTGACCCCAATGACCAGACTATTGTTTTCCAATTCTAACCATGCACTTTATGAAGTCTTTCTCTGGAACGCTTCAATCTATCCCAGTGATTCTGAGATTATTGTTTTTTTTTTTTTTTATCATGACCCATTATACTTTGCTGATGATAACATTTGGTTGATATCATTTGCTTATAAAAAATGTTAAAAATGTGTCCAAAAATGTGTAAATGTTGCAGTTCTCACACTTTTGAGTTCTTGTGCCTTTAAACCAGAAAGTTATGTGACACAAAATAGTGTTAATAAATAACATTTCCCCCATGTCTACTTTACATCAGCACCATTATTAAAACATGATATTTCTTGCTATGAAGTTTGAAGTGTAAAAAAGTTCATCAGCAATTTCTCATTTCTTCCAGAAAAATTTACAAAACCATTTTTTTAGTGACCACATCACATTGAAGTCCCTTGGGTGTACATGACAGAAACACCCAAAAGTGACACCATTCCAAACACTGCACCCCTCAAGCGACTCGAAACTACATTCAAGAAGATTATTAACCCTTCAGGTGCTTCACAGGAACTAAAGCAAAGTGGAAGGAAAAAAAAAAAATTTTACTTAAAAAATATAGCCCCAAATTTTGCCTTTTCCCAATAATAACAGGAGAAAATGGACCATAAACTGTATTTTTCGCTTTATAAGATGCACCTGATTATAAGACGCACCCCCAAATTTGGCGACTGAAAAGAAAAATAATTTTTAATGTTAAATGGGGTCCATCTTATAATACCAGTGTCCGTCTCACAAAATTATATAATTATCGTATATACATATATCCATCACTCCCCCCCACCATCACCATCCCCATACTATCATCTGACATATGTCCATCCTGGTATCATACCCTGTATAATCCCCCCGTGCTCAGACACCCCACTTCTCCCCCATGCTGGCACACACTGCCCCCCCCCCATGCTGTGCACACACTGCCCCCCGGGGACTGGCACACCTGCCCCCCCATGCTGGCACACACGGCCCCCCATGCTGCACACACGCCCGCGCCCACCCTATGCTGGCACACACTGCCTCCCCACTGTTGGCCACAGCATGCCACAGTGCTGGCACACACAACAACTGGCACACACGGCCCCCCCATGCTGGCACACTGTACTATGCTGTCCCCATGCTGGCACACTAGCCAGGGGACCGCACAGTTAAAAAAAATAATAAACAATCTGATACTGACCTAGCTTTACCGCTCCCTGCTCCCTGCTATCCCCGCTGTCTGTGCTGTATTGGCATCCAGGTCCTGAGAGCAGCACGCGGTGATGACATCACTCTGCAGCAACGCTCACAGGACCCGGATGCCTGTGCAGCACCGACAGCAGGGATAGCACGGTCAGCAGGGAGTGGTGGAGCGGGGTGAGTATCACATGCCTGGGATAGTCAGTGCTTTCCACGCAATGCACGTGTGGAAAGCACTGACTATTCCACCCAGGTTGCAGCTGCTGAGCTAGCAGACCCGCTCCTGTAACAATTGCGCTGCTCTCCCGTTGGTGATTGACAGCAGGATGCAGTGCATATTACAGGAGATAATGAGCGGGCCCACATGACCGCAGCTCACTCCTGGCCCTATCCAGCCCCGAACACCACTCCTGAGCCGCCCCCCCCTCCTCCCCTCGCCTACAGCACAACAGATTTTACTTTCGCTTTATAAAACGCACCCCCCACTTTCCCCTCAAAAGTGCGCTTTATAAAGGAAAAAATATGGTCATTTGTTGTGCAATTTCCCTTAGTACTCTGATATCTCATGTATGATTGAAAGCTAATTTTCATGCACAGTGCTACACTCAGAAGGGCAGGAGCATCCTATAATAGTGCAGAATCTGCTGTTATGGTTTGCGGGTGCCATGTTATGTTGGCAGAGCTCCTGAGGAGCCAGAACAGCAGAACCCACCCCCATGAGAGAGCCCATATTACATACCACACATACCCCTTCATGAATTCATAGGGGTGCAGTGATCGTGCTTATATCACAGAGGCGTCAAACTGTTATATCATTGTACAGTAAAGAAAAAAATAATTACATTTTTACCCCTAAAATGTAGTGTTAGTCCAAGATTCTACATTTTCACACAGGGAAATAGGTGAAAATCGCACCAAAATTTGTCACGCAATGTCTGCTCATTGTGGCTATACACCACGTGTGTCTGTACAGCACTGCCTAGCCACAAGGTGAAACTAAGGAGGGAAGGAAGGAAGGAAAAAGAAGGAAGGAGCGCTGTTTGACTCTTGGAACACAGATTTTCCTAGAAAACATACAAATCTCCTAAGTACCAGAAAGCAAAATTCCCTGTCATTGTCCCCATTTTGGGAATTACACCTCTCTGGGAATTTATCTCCAGGTGTAGTGATGATTTTGACTCCTGGGGTGTTTAATAGAAACAAATGGCAATGGATGTAGCCGAGTGAAAATTGCAAATAAGAACTAGCCCGTCATTGCCGTGCCCCGTACATTGCCGTGCCCCGTACATTGCCGTGCCCCGTACATTGCCGTGCCCCGTACACTGCCCACGTGCCCCGTACACTGCCGTGCCCCGTACATTGCCGTGCCCCGTACATCCTGCCCGTGCCCCGTACATGCCGTGCCCCGTACATTGCCGCGTATGCCCCGTACATTGTGAACAGCTCGTGCTTCGGAGAGAGACACCCCATAAATTAGTTTGTAGAGTAATGCTAAATGTAGACCATAAATGAGGTTTAGGCATACTGTGGGGCTCAGAAGAAGATTGGGCACCCTCCCCCAAAATTTCCACTCACAGATGACAGACCTAAATGTGAGCTTTTTCTTTCTTTTTTTTTTTTTTTTTTTTTAATGGATTGAGTTGAAGCTTTTATTGCGAATATTTCACATACAATTTTGGACCACAGTTATCCCATGCCTCTATTCTGAGCACTTACATAACAGTTTCCATCTAAATCTCCGAAAAATGTGATTTAGATGAAACTCCCAGGAGATCCATTCAATATACTGAGGCAAACAAAATTACTCTGGACGCCATCTGGCCTCTGTTCAGCGTGTCTGTCTTTACAGAAGGGCAAAAAATATGGTTAAACACTTAAAAAGATGGATACCGACGAATCATAGGCCAGACACAGCCCAAAGAGACCTCTTTGTCTCATTATAGTGAATGTTCCATTGGGGGTTCTGTCTGAATCACCTTTTTAAGAGATAAGAGAGAGAAGGGAAGCGCTGCCTGTGGGGAGAACCTGGTGGTCTAGTGAGGGACAGATTAGCGGGTGAGCGGGAGGGGTCACGTCTCACCTGATGAGAGGTTGTGCACCTCTGCACAACCTCAGTAATGCACATCTCAAGGGCTCCGGCGTTGGCAAAGGCTCCGATGCAGCTCTCGCGGTCTTCCCGGTCCTCGGCCTGTCACATTGGTCTACGTCATGTGACCTGCGCGTCACAGGAATTACGTCACCACAGGTTCTGCGCTCCGGGCCGCTTCAGAGAAGAACGACAGAGGCACCTGAGCTCCAAACCACACACCCAGAAAGGATGAATTGCATGAGAAATAATATAATTTCTATGTGGTTATATGGGAGAGCGCTGGGGCACACAGACAAGGGGATTCCTTTAGGGTTAACAAACCTCTTTAGATGAGACCCCAGTCCCACAGTGTGAATACATCATAACACACTGTGGGGCCGGGATCTGGGGCCTCCGCTATACGCAGGCGTGATGTGAGGAGATCATGTGATCTCACTTGTCGGGCAGCACACACTGCACATGCCTGAGACATGATTTCACAGCGCAGGTGCCGTGGACATAAGGAGCAGATAGGAGGCGGTGCCCGGAGCCCAGAGGGGGGAATGATGGACAGCAGTGAGGCAGTCGAGAGCTCAGTAAAGAACACACCCACCGGTCTAAGTCCAGGTATGTAGCCAAATTTATAAAACCCATTTTTCCGTGTCCCTGGGGACATTACACATAAGAGCCACCTTCACAGAAAGCAGCATTGGTGTCTCTTTTTACCTTCATAGGCCCTGTGAGGGGGGCTGACAGGTTCCCTTTAAAGGTGGAGCCTCTCTATATGCTTCATTGGTATCCTAACCTTTGAGGTAGACACATAGTTCTCCAGTGTCTGCTGGGGAAAAAGTCAAGTCTTACCTGGGGTAGTTGGTCGCAGCAGAAGATCTGTAAGAAGGGTCTTGGTGCAAAGGTGGCGGACGTCACATCCGGTAAGGGAAGCACAGCCAGGTAATGGTGCAGTGTATCCCGGGAAGCAGGAAACTGACATCACTAAAGGGAAGGAGGGCTGCCTGGAATGGTACAGTCTCTCCCTTGAAGAGGAAGATCCCTTGTGGTAATTCGGAAGGTGAAGCATGGCCTGGCATGGTTCGGTGTTCTCCACAACCTTCTACGAAGGGTGGAGAGGGAAGGGCCAGGACTGGAAGTGTACAGTTCACTTCCTGGGGTGCAGGTGATGTCACTTCAGCTGGAGGGGAATAAATTCAACTCCTCATGGCAAAATCATGCTAGCTGGAGGAATATTCCAAAATGGATGATGACAACTAGCCAGGAGAGCCTACTGAAGAAACAGCACAGCTGGCCTTGGCAGTTCCCCTGTCAGGTGAGGAGAGTCCAGGGGTTCCCATGCACAGATTACCCTAATACTTGTATTTTTCCTTATATACATTATAGCCGGCCTTCAATGCAAGACCATTTTTCCGGGGCCCGGCGGGGCTTTGAACTTATGGGGCGGGGCAATGAAGAAGGGGTGGGGTTTAGTACCCTGTTTCCCCGAAAGATGTATTACATCTTATTTTCAGGGGATGTCTTATTTTTCTATCCCCCAATATGGTATCCCCATCATCCCCTTGCAGCCCACAATATCCCTATCATCCCCTTGCAGTCCGCAATATCCCTATCAACCCAATGCAGCCCACAATATCCCCTAACAGCCCTTCCATCGTCCATAAAATAATGCAGCCTCACAGCCCTCCAGTTAATATATATAATGCAGCCACAGCTCTAATATCAGTCCCTCCACATAGTATAATGCAGCCTCACAGCCCTCACACACACACATTGCTCTTGTATAATCCCCACACAGGCATACTGCCCCCTGTACCCAATCCCCCACACCCACTGACCCCTGAATACTCCCCACACACAGACGTTGCCCCTTGTACAACCCCACACACACTGACCCTTGAATAATCCCCACACAGTGATTGCCCCTTGTATAACCCCCCCCACACACACAGTCATTGCCCACACACACATTAACCCTTGAATACCCCCACACTCAGCCATTGCCCCTTGTATAACTCCCCCCACACACACACAAGTCATTGCCCACACACACATCGACCCCTGAATACCCCACACTCAGCCATTACCCCTTGTATAAACCCCCCCACACACATAGTCTTTGCCCACACACATATTAACCCTTGAATACCCCCCACACTCAGCCATTGCCCCTTGTATAAACCCCCCCACACACAGTCATTGCCCACACACACATTGACCCCTGAATACCCCCACACTCAATCATTCCCACACTTGCCCACACAGAGAGCGGCTCTTCAGCTGAAGCTCACCTCTCCTGCAGGCAGTACAAGCAGCTGAGGCAGAGACGTGGCCGGAGGTTTTTCATATCTCGCGCTATTTCCAAGCTCGTCACGTGATGCGCTTGGAAATAGCGCGGGATATGAAATTCCGGGCAGGTCTCTGCCTCAGCTGCTTAGTTATACGAGCGAAGCAGTCGGCCAATCAGGGTATGGCTGCTGCACTGATTGGCGACAGCTCCCCTCGTATAACTAAGCAGCTGAGGCAGAGACCTCAGCAGTGTAGTGCTGCAGGTGACGGGCGCGGCGGGCGGGGACATGACGGGGGGGGGAGAAGCCAACACGACACCGCGGACCGGCACAAGACCCCCACGGCCCGGTCCTGGTGGTTGGGGACCCCTGCATTATAGGACAGGTTTGGGATGGAACAGGACAAAAGAAAACATAAGGAATGTGCACTATGTGTAAGGAAACTGTAATCTACCATCAGTAAAAGATTACGCAAAGCTTGTACTGAAAAAACTCTTGCTGAGGAATTTCCTTCTCTTATGGAAAGTATAAACTCCCTGATCAAAGTTGAAATAAAAAAAATGATTTAAGGGGTTCAAGGTGCCCAGTTCAACTTAAAGGAACCAAGAAACCATATTCGACTTAGCCTGGAAGATGAGGTTGACGATGGGGAACTAGGGTTCTTTTCTGATGAGTCATCCTCCTCGGACGAGGGCGGGGGGTCATCCTTGCTTCCCTACGGAAGATACAGAACTGGTGAAAACAGAGCAACAGTGAGACAAGAAGAGATAAAATAACTAATAGCCTTGTAAGACATAGTGTTTGAGAGGGTAAATGTTTGTAGGCATAATATTTTTTCCTTCAGCAAAAACATCTGATTTAGAAAAAAATAAAAAAACTGATGAAAAATATCTTGAGTCAGAAGTCTGAGATCTGGGATAAAGTCCCTAAAATAAATGTTGCAGTCTCTAAAGTATCCCGTTATACTGCACTCTCCTTTGATGCAGCTCTGTTGAAGGACCAGTTAGACAGGAAAGTAGAATTTTCTAAAGAAGGCCTGGAAATGAGGAGCAGCAGCCTTTAACATGGCAGCCACAAAAGTAAGATCTTGGTGTGTGGCTTAATTAAAGGGAACCTGACCTTGAAAAATGTGCTCCAGCCTCTATATATCTGTCCCTGCACCATGCTAATAGATTTCTAGCCATCCTTTCTTGTCCTCCCCGCCGCCTGCTTGTTATTTATTCACAGCCCTTTGGCGTGCTACAGATCAGGGAGACTGTGCGTGTATGTAAGGGGCTGGTAAAGCCGCTATGATGCAAAGTGCGTCATATCCGGCTTTACCACGTCAGTACACCCATTAGGTACTTGCCGACCTCACGATGCCGAGTGCGCATGCGCGAGGTGTGTTCACTGTACACCTAATGGGTGTACTGATGTGGTAAAGCCGGATATGACGCGATTTGCGTCATAGCGGCTTTACCGCCCCTTACATACACGCACAGTCTCCCTGCTCTGTAGCACGCCCAAAGGGCGTGAATAAATAACAAGCAGGCGGTGGGCAGGACAAGAAAGGAACGCCTTTCTGCGGCTTCTCAAATAATGAGAAGCCGCACATCACAAGGTATAAAAACAACTTTTCTAAACTTTACTATATCAATTTAAAAACACAAAGGGATGGTAGAAATCTATTAGCGTGGTGCAGGGACAGGTGTATAGAGGCTGGGGGCACATCTTTCTGAGGTCAGGTTCCCTTTAACTAGACTTTCATATTAGGAGTAATTGTCCCAAGGACTAATTACTTGCAAGGCTCCCAACTATCTTGAAGCAGCATATTCCCTGGCAGACGCTTCTACAATGCAGTTAGGCTTATGGCTCACACATGTTCATTTTCAAACTCAGCCAGAACTCTTTGCCTTGTCACCTCCAAAACGCCTCCTAAGCTAGCAAAAATGTCCCTGCAGCATCCTATCACTAATGTCACACTTCTTTTGTCTCCTAAAAGCATCCTGTGAAAGTGCATAAAAACGTTTTAATATACTCATTAGTGATTATAATTAGCTGTTCTGCTGTGATGTGTAGGCCATTGCCCTCCCCCTCTCTATCACTCACAGAATGCAAATCATTAGTCCTGCCTTCAGTTTCAGTTTCACAGCAGCACAGACAGAGAGAGGGTGGATCCTGGAGCAGCTAAAACACCCCCTGGTGACTAAAGAATATGGCCCCTGCTAATTATAATCACTAATGAGTGAGTATTAAAACGTTTTTATGCACTTTCACAGGATGCTTTTAGGAGACAAAAAAGTGTGAGATTAGTGATAGGATGCTGCAGGGACATGTTTGATAGCTTCGGAGGCGTTTTGGAGATGACGGATCCCTTTAAGAACTGGACTGGGTATTTTCAATCTAAGTCCTAGCTCTGTGGTATCCTGTGTGAGGGTGGTTGCTCTTCGGGTCAACCCTGGACAAAATCTTGTACAAGGCTTGAGTAAAAAAAGAGAAAAAAAAGGGAGTTATCACTAATTAGTATTCTGAAGTTCAAAAAAATCTTTGCTGACCCTCAAGGAAGAGTGAACAAGTCATGTCCCCCTAGACAAAAAGGTTCCCAAAATGCAAAAGGTCCAGGAATAGAGGGAGAACATCTTAGGGTATAGGTTTTTTCAGGACTCCCTATGAAATCTGGGAGACAATGACACCAGAACCCAGGTAAGGCTGGCTTCACACTGTAGTTTTTTCACTGACCAGTGTCCATCCAGTTTGTGTGCCAAAAGCTGGAGAGGAACTTGCAGGGAAAAAGTATAATTGAAAGATTGACACTTGTTTTGGCACACAAACTGGATGGACACTGGATCAGTGAAAAAACTGCAGTGTGAAGCCAGCCGCTGTGTACCTTGGATACCACCGGTGAGTGGAGAAGGAGGAGGCAGGAGGACAGTGCCCAGCAATGAAGACCTCTTTAATTAAATTCCACCATGTAGACTTCTTAACTGCAAGTTTTCTCCCTGTGTTTTAAGCTCAAGGGTGCTAGAACAGGGGGCCTTCTGATGCGCGATAGCTGGACTGCTCCTTAGTGCAATGAGCAGGGACAACCTTTGCAGGAATTACTGACAAACATACTGTAGTGGCTTGCTCACTCTCACATTTTCGACCCCTTTGCTGCAGAAAGAGTGCTTTCGTTTCCAGCTAAGCATGAGTTTCTGAATATCTAGCACACCTTATTTTTCTTGAATTCCTAAATTTCTTTTTTTCATCATTTTTCGTATTTTTGATTTCCAACAAAGGAAAGAAAAATGCCGCCTCAGGACAAATCCACACTTTACGCGTTTTTCCACCACGTTAGTTGGCCTTTTTTGGTTTTGTTTTTTTAGCAGACAATCCCGCTTAACTCTGCGTGTGCACAACCACTGGGTGTAGTGTGTTGAGCAGTCGATTGATTACGGCCAGCCCATGCCGCCCACTTGCCCCCAGCCCCCATACTTGTTGGGCGCCCAAGTGTGTGAAGTTATGCGGTTACACAGCAGCATCGCGTTGATTGTGACAGCATCCTACCCTAAATCACCCTATGTAGGGGCCTTTTGTGTGTTTGACTCCAGAAACTACTTTTTTTTCTCTATGTAGCAAAATCCAATTTGAACATATTCCCCTGATGAACTATAGGGTCTCTAGGGATGTGCACAGACGGTTGTGCAGCTCACTCCAGGACCGTCAGAAACGGTGTAGACTTCAGGAGCTGAATTGACCTCCAGTGTCTTGTTTTTTGCGTTTCCTTTAATTGGTGGGATTTAATTAGCGTTATATACAGCGGTTTTCTTGGCGTTTTCTAATGGGTTGTACACTTGTAGCTCTGAACGCATCCTAAGTGAAGACAGTCACACCAGCGAGAATCACCTTCGTTGCTTTCTCCTGATGGGGCAGGGGGCCCATGCTGTTAGTAGGAGCACCAGTTTGCTGGGCTCCCTACAGAGCCAGCACAGTGTCTGGACTCCAGGAGACCCAGTTCCACTGGGTTCTCCTGATGGGGGCTGCCACTCTAGACCGCACTTCCAGGGGACCCAGTCCTATGGGTGCCCCTGATGGCGGGCTGCGCTGGGCAAGCGCTCATGTGGCCTCAGCCCCAGGGGTCCGGCCGGGTCCAGATCCGTTCCGGTCCCGGACCGGACATCCGCGCCGGCCTGCCGTCATTTGCGGCATCTGTTTTTTACTTGAGGCCCGCGGCTTCGGCCTAGCGCGAAGCCGCCGCTTCTTTTCCCGCCCCCTGGCCCGCCCCCGGATGACGCGGATGAAGCTGCACAAGGGGCGGGACTGCTTCTCTGGCGCGCATTTTGCCAGGCATCTCCCTCACCGCCCCCCACAGATAATGACGGCATACAGCGGCGGCCAGTATATGGAGGCCGACTGCATGAGCCATGGCCATTATGTGTAAGGAAGGCCACCTACATCCAGCGGTGGCCATTGAGTGACTGAGGGCAGGAGTGGACCTGGGCTGTGAGGGATCAATAAAGCCCTCATACGGAGCCTGGAGCACCTTTGCAGAGTGCTGGGGTAAAAAGAGTGCATACAAGCCCTAATACAGAGCTGGTAGCCCAGTAACATCAATAAAGACTCCCCTGCAGCCCCCACACAAGTAGTGGCGGACAGTGCGGTACATGAGGTGGCTCAGTGGGATACTGCGTGGATGAACTTATAGTTTTCACAAAGTGCACACGGGGCAGCGAAGCCAAGCAGGGCTCCCTCCCTGCTGCAGCCCCACACATTTCCTCCCGGCTGCACATGATAACCAGAGGTTCATTGGTCCTTTTCCCTACAGCAGCTTCACACGCTTCCTCCCTATCGCACATAGCGGAGGATCAGCGTGCTTCTCTCACTGCAGCTCCGTACGGTACCGATAAGGCCACGGACAGGAGGTTAGCATTTTCTCCTCCTGCTGCAGTGTTCGAGTGACCCACAGCATACCGCTGGGGCTCTTGGCAGCTATGAAATGAGAGCATAGCAAGAGGTCGCTACCATGTTGCTAACGGGCTCAGCAGTGCCTCTCCCCCGCTGCAGTCCTCAGGACACATGCCGTGCAGCTGGAGTCCAGCGTCAGGGAAAGCAGCGGCACTTCCTCCTTGCTGCAACTCTCAGGGAACTACCTGCTGCAGTTCCCTAAGGAAAAGCTCGGCAACCGTAGGGGACTAGAGTCTCCGAGAGAGCCCTGGTCTCCAGACGCCGTACAAGGCCAGCCAACCGTAGGTGATCGAGGCAGGCCATCAAGCTCTTCTGGCAAAACTGTGCGGAATTGCTACGATCCACCTGGTCTAACAACCTCTCGGTTGATGAGGCGCCTGACCGTCTGGCTATCCAACTGACCAGATCAGTTTTTACAGCGTCAAGGCCTCCTCTTGCACCTGGATTCACTTCTGTCGAAGCCATGCAAGCTTTCAAGGCATTAGTGATTTGACCACACTAAATAAATGTCTCGTCCGCCGATCCTACTCTGGCGGCCCAGACTGCTCCACTCGCTTCTATAACTTTCTACCTGATGCATGTAGCCCTACATGCTGCTAACTGTGCAGCAGTCGCAGCCGCCAATGCCATTCCCATTAGACGTACCCTCCGGTTGTGGAAAGGGAAAAATGGCCGCTATCTCTAAGGAGTCCTTCACAGATATTCCATATCTCTGCGGGCACCTGTTTGGACAACAGCTGAACAGGTTAAACTCAGATGCCAGGGGAGGCACTAGCTTTCCCTCCCACAGTACAAACCAGGATGGCCCGTTATCCGCCGTAGGTACCGTATGTGCCGGTCCCTTCGTAATTCATTAGCAGTTCCTCATAGTGGAGTTTATCCTCATTTCTGGAGTCCCTGTACCAGTATCAAGCGAGGAACGTTTTCTAAAGATTCTAGTCCAGCCTATCGGTGGCCCCACACACAGGACGGTACAGCTCAATCCGTGCTGGATCGAAAACCACCCAACATTTATGTCTGGATAAGACTTTTACGAATGAAATCACCACTCCACATTAACTTCAAGAATCGTGCAGTATCCGTGCGTGCATACATACAGGACGCCTACCGGCATATTCCTATTACAATTCCTGGCCACAGGTTCCTCAGTTTGACAATCTTAAGAGAACACTACTAAAGGTGGCATGCCCGTTCAAGTTGACTACGTTGTCATAACTGCTCACTAGAGTCGGGGAGGACGTCAGGACCACCCTTTACTCAAAGGGGGTTGTTTTCTTTCTGTACCGGACCCAGGGCTTATCAGGGCACCGATCCTCACGGACTGCGGAACACAGCGTGCCCAACAAGGTAGACACTACAAGGAGTTAAGAGGCTTATCCAACCTCCACAATTCCGATATTGTTCCAACAGTTCAATATATCACATCAGTGATCAACCTTCCACAGAACAGGAATTGTGGCCTGCGGCCGGGAGTCCGCACCCCTTTCCTTCAGGTTTCTCTGTACTTAGGCCCTGCTAGGCAGGGCGTAGACAACAGGATGGCAGCAATAGAGGCAGGTTCCCTTGATCAGCTGATCTCGACCAGCCTTCTCTCTTCACGCTTAAGTAATGGAACAAGAACTTAACTCACTGGACAGGACCTGTTTGTCGCCTGTCGTGTTTAACCAGGTGGCCCACCACCGGTGGTTCTGCTACTCCCTCTCTCCCCGCAGGGACGTTTTTTCATTCCAACATGCTGAAGGGTTCTGACTACTACCGCGAGCCCTCAGGATAGGGAATGGTATAACCCATCACAGGACAACAGGGCGCATGATCTCGCCCAGTTTCGAGAATGTCCAGCACTCTGCGGGAGATTCGTGGAAATTGACATAGCACGGACGGCCTTCAGATACCTGGTACATCCCTACACAGTTAAATTGGCCATGACTGGGACAGTTGTCAATTTCTGCGGCGGAAACCGCAGTCTCCGACATGATGATATTCATCAGCACGTAGCTGGATGGAATATATGATTTCAGTGCGTTCAGGCGGTTTTTGTACCGGTCTAGGCAACTATACTCGGATTCCTTCAGCCGCCAGCCACAAAGGACGGTTTTGTCGAGAATGGGTCCCCACCCTCATGTTGCTTCACGATTCTACCGGCATTAGACAATCCCGGAAGTGGACCCCCATGGTATACGCCCCCTCAAGGCCAAGGTGCCAGTTTTTTTCTTTACCCACAGTTATTTGAAGCACACGCACCAGTTCAGGACTGGATTCACTTCCGAAATCCCACTCAACGTAGCTGTGCCATGGCGGTTGTCAAGCCGTTCAACCAGACAGTACAGATCTACTGTGCCAAGACCTGGTTCTACCGTCGAGTTTTTTTCATCTCCGATTTGATGGCGTGGCATTTGAGACCCGGACCTTAACCCAGATGGGGTTTTCTTTGAATTTTTTTACTGAGCGTGGTCAGAGTGAGGTACCGGTCTCATCAAACATATGCCGTCACACATGGAAGAACGTTATTTGGGTTGCTGGGTGCTTGGCTACCCATTCTCCTTGTCCTTATTCTCTATCAGGAATACTCCGGTTACTTAAATCAGGCATAGACTCAGGCCTGTCTTTAGGTTCTCTCAAGGGCAGGTTTTCAGCCCTTCCACTCTCTTCCAGAAACGTTTAGCGACCATACCTCAGGACATCCGTCTATCGAGGGGTCTGCTAATTATCTTCTCCATGCAACGTACCACTGCACCCGTGGGACCTAAATCTTGTCCTCGCGGCTAGACTATACAAAAAAAAACCAAAAAAAAACATTTCAGTTTCATGGGAGTATCTCCCTTAACAGGCTCCCACAAACAGGGGTGTTTTTTTAAGTGGCAATTACTTCTTTCCAAGAAGTAGAGGAGTTTGAAGTGCTTTCAGGTAAATCACCCTTCCTTATCTTCCATCTTTTCTTCCAATGGCAAGATATCTTTTTCGCCTAAATGAAAGTAACTCTTGGCCACCACGGCGCCCGTTTCCAGGCCATCGGGTCATGAAGGCGCTGCATATGAAGGACCTCTTCAGGGCCCTATATATATATAAATGTGTGTCCAACACAGTACCCCCTTTTAGAAAGTGAGATTTTCTATTACTTCTTTCAAAGGGCAAAAAATAAGACACAGCCTCCAGGCTACTCTAGTTACGTAAATTCGATCAACCGTCTAAGACGCTTATCTCAGCGACAACCTGCACCTTCCTGCCGTTGTCAGGGCACATTCACTGGCGTCCGTGGGGATCTTCTGGGCCTACCGGCACCAGATGTTAGCACACTTACTGTGTGCGGCAGCTAGACTGGTCTAGACCACATAAGTCTAAAAGCCACTACAGTGCGCAATCACTCTTCGGGCCGATGCAGGTCTGTGTAGACGTGTCCTCCAGGCAACAGCAGACTGCCTGTAGGTACAGAGTCCTTCGCTGAACTGTTCAGCATTACTAGTTCCATGGTTTTTCCCACCCGGGGACTGCTTTGGGACGTCCCACGGTCTGTGTCCCCCAATGAGGCGAAGGAGAAAAGGAGATTTTTGTGTACTCACCGTAAAATCCTTTTCTCTTAGCCTCTAATTGGGGACACAGCACCCACCCTATTGCCCTTGTGGGCCTTTTCTACAGTTATTACATAGCTTCTTAGCTGTTACATGGTTAACATGTCTACACATGTTCGCCTATTATCACTTTGTTAACTGTTGAATGTTTAAACTTGTGCCTGTTTGGTTACGGGCCTTGTAGTACTGTGAGCCTGTTTGGTTACAGGCCTTGTTATACCACTGTTGATCCGTTGACTATTCACGGTTTATGCATGGCCTGCTTAGTTACAGGCCTTGTTGTACTAATATTACTTTGTTTACTCTTACCTGGTTACACACGTGCCTGTTTAATTTCAGGCCCTGTTACACTGTTATTAACTTGGAAGCTATATCGGGTTGCCTGTGTGGTTACAGGCCCTATTTTACTGTTATTATATGTTAACTCTCCTACTGCTTTAGCACAAAACTGGAGAAGCACTTCCTGCTCCAGGGGTGTATAACTGCAGAGGAGGAGCCACAACTCTTTTGCAGATTCTGCCTAGTGTCGCCTCCTAGTGGACAGCAGCATAACACCCACGGTCTGTGTCCCCCAATTAAGGCTAAGAGAAAAGGATTTTACGGTGAGTACACAAAAATCTCCTTTTTCTCATGTGTTTTTTAAAGCTTACAGGGGTGCTAGAAACATGGGGGAGTCCTTCCCTGAATGCCGCAGACATGCTGGATTCAGTGCTGCCTTTAGTTTGCAATGCAGCAGGGGGGTGACTGGTCCTCTTTAAATACCCTTTCCACTGCTATTGGACATTATTTTTCTCTCTGACCAACCCCACATACTGTAAGGTCTTGTTCTCACTTCACTTTTTTTTCTGCTTTTTTTTCTCTCCATATTTTTGCTGCAGAAAAAGGCAGTGTTTTTACAGTTACCAGCAAAGCAAATGAGATTTCTGAAATCTTCTGCACAATCTGCTGATTTTTTCCTTGCAAATTTGAACATACAAAGTGTGTTTTCTTTTTTTCCATCATGTTGACTCTCAGTATTTTTGCAACATTTTTAACCCAATCAAATGGATAAAAGAAAACATGCACGCACAATCAAGGCAAAAACACACTTTACGCAGAGTTTTTTCCAACCAACGTTAGTTGTTTTTTTGTTTGTTTTTTTTGGAGCAGACAAATCTGCTATAAATACTGAACGTGTGCACATACCCTGGAGTGTATGTGTTTCTGCAAGCAGCGGCCGCACCTGCCGCAAGTGCCGAAACCGCACTTGCCGCATCTGCCGCACCCTTTACCGCAAGCCCCATAGACATTGCATGGGGCTTGCCGCAAGTGTGCTGCAAGTGTCGCGGTTATGCGGTAATCGCGGCAGATGCGTTTTTTTCACCACATCTGCCGCGATTTGAAAAAAACACTGATGTGAAAGGGGCCTAAGTTTGTGTGTTTGACCTCCAGAAACTACTTTTTTTTTTTTCTCTATTGTAGAAAATCCAAGTTTTGAAACATATTCCCCATGGATGAAGCTTATATGGTCTCTTAGGGTATGTGCACATTGGACGGTTGTGCATCACTGCAGACCGTCAGAAAACCGGTGTAGAACTTCAGGAGCTGAAATTCCTGACCTCAGCAGTGTCCATTGTTTTTTTAGCGTTTTTTTTTAACGTTTTGTGTGCGGTTTATTAGCGTTTATACAGCGGTTTTCTTGGCGTTTTTAAGACTGTGTTTTGTGCACTTGTAAGCTCTGATACGCTGCCTAAACGCTGAAAAGAAGTCACAAGCTCAATCTTTGAAATCCGCTGGAAAACCGGTGAAGAAAGTGGAAAGGAGAAAAAAAAAAACGTTCTAATGTAAACAGCGTTTTCTGAAATCCATAGACTAGCATGTTAATCCAACCGCTGGTTAGGATTAACATAAATTTACATAAAACCCAGCGGAAAAAGCTAAAAAACAGCCCACAAAACGACTGATGTGCACATACCCTTACTTGTCTATGTGATGTGTGTTTGTGCTGCTCACATATATAAATCATATCTAATTTATAGTTTGTGAATTTTTAGAATGATACTGTCACATTACTTAAAATCCCATTTTGGAGAGTCATTCCGCCCTCGCAGCCTGTGGAGATTGGATCCGCTCCCTTTTTGGTCTTTCCGTCACCCTGTTTGCTGTGTATGATTTACTGTACAGCTGCAGGTAACAAAGCCTGATGACACGTCTCACAAATACATGGTGTGTACACAGGCGGCACACGATGTTACCGCCGGATCCAACCGTCCTAGTCATTAAATCTGATGACAGTTCAATGCCAGATTTATTTGTGGTGTCTCCGGGGCCCCGTCATATCTTTCGTTGCCTTTTATGTCCCTGGGATAGATAGAAAGCAAGAAACGGCCACTAAATCTATATTTATTCTCACTGTGATTTCTGTCACCTCCTGGCTTATGAGCAGATAGCGCAGTTCTTGGAAGGTGATTGCTGGGATATCGTCTGCATTCACTTCATCGCTCTTTAGATTGTGAATATGAAACGTCTCGGGGGATTTTCTTCCTTCATTTGCAAATTGATACTTCATTTCAGAGTTTCATTTCCTTATCAGATGTGTATCTTAATTCTCCCGAAAAGCCACTTAATACTTAATGTTGTTTTTTTTCCAAGTTACTTCCTCTCTTCTGCCTGAATTATTTTCGTAGAAATAATCAGCATCACTGGGCAGAGTTCTGGCTGATCCGGCGGTTAGTATTTAGCTCATATAGTTGCCTCTTACATGTATTTATCTGGCGAATGTTGAGTAATTAATAAGACTTGTTAATATTCATGTCTTATACATAAATGATGACCCCCTATGATTAGTGATCTTGGCTCAATGCCTCACCAATTCTTACCAGACTAGCTAATAGGATAAAAGGACTAAAAAAGAAATTATATACTATCCATGAAATAGGTGAGCAGTTTCAGATTACTTGGGATCCAACTGTTGGGTCCCCATTCATTCCAGGAATCGAGGCTCTTCAACCCTCACTTAAATGAAGTTGCATGCTCGATCTCCGCTCCATTTATTGACTGCGGGACTGCTGGAGAAAGCCGAGCGATGAACGATGTGCGAGCGCCCTGCCTGGGAGAAAGCCTAGTGCTGTGCTCAACTCATACACTGTAATAGAGCAGAGGTGAACATATTTGGCTTCTGCTTCATTCAAAGTCGGGGCAGCAGGGCCCTAGTCTCAGGATTTCGGGGTGGTCCTAGTGGCCAGAGCCCCAGAGATCAACAAGTTATCCCCTATCCTACGAATAAGGTATAACTTTTTGAGGGGTGAGAGGATACACTAGTGGACACAGACAGAAAAAGGCTCATTGTGCACAAAAAGTAAATGGACCCTTTGTAGTCCAATAGCTCATTATAATGCATTATTCCAACTGATTTGGAGGCGGAAATGGGCCCCCATACTCCTTGGGCCCCTGGGCTGCACAGGTTCCACAATTGATCTATCTGCCCCTCAGTTGGTGGGTGTGGGGTGGGGGTAACCATATGTGTTAAGGCTATGTGTACACAATGTTTTTATAGGAGTTTTTGGGCCATAAACTGAGTGGAAACTCTACCAATCTCAAATATCTTTAAGAGCTTTGAATGTCCACTCAGTTTCTGTTCAGAAAACTCAGCAAAAAGATTTTGTATGCTCATTTCTTAACCCTCAACTGGTGAGGTGGGGTTTGCCACACCCTAGGGAATTTTTGTTCTGCTGCCGTTCATCGAAAAATGCTGGTATGAGGATACGTGTCTCACTAGCTTCCATCCATTTCCTTGTCAACAGGATGTCGTCAAGGCCACTCTCTTCTGACCACGCATAACAGAGCTAGCTGTCACTAAGTGCTGTCTTGGCCTTCCTGAACCCCACATCACCACTCATGTAATTCTTTTTTACACATTTTAAAATTTCCAAAAACTTCTTTATTTTTGCATAAATTTATAACTGAGTTTGTTTGTTCGTGCACTTGCTCTCAGGCAAAAAAATGGTGAATTCCAGGACGTTAGCCTAAAAGTCATGTTTCATAATGCCCTCGGATTGAATCATCAAAGTATTACATTTTCTGATACTTATGGGTGTCAAAAATTTGTTATACTCATGTGTAATCAATCGCCAATAAGAAAACGATTAAAACAAATGTGATCTTTGCATTTTCTGTAAAAAATTAGAGATTTTTAAACACTGGGGTATAAGAAACCCCACATCACCAGTTGCGTGACAACAACCCCACATCACCAGTTGCGTGACAACAACCCCACATCACCAGTTGCGTGACAACAACCCCACATCACCAGTTGCGTGACAACAACCTCACCTCACCAGTTGAGGGTTAAATGTGCTCTTCCACAAACCACAGGGCCTGCCACCAGTCCCGAGCATGGGGTCCAAGATCCCCAATGTGATAGAGTAGAGTAGCGAATGTGTGGGCATCACTGCACACATTCACATTACTGCCCCCTAGAAGTGAGTGGAGAAGGGGTGTAATGTAAGTGTTGAACTCTTCCATTAACATCGGGACTTCCATTCTTGTGATCGGTGAGAGTGCCAGTGATCATATCCTACCCACCCGATGTCTTCTGTTGTCATTTTAAAAACTTTACTGAAACTTATCAGTGAGTGGCATTTCTCTATTAATCAGCATTGTAGTCACTCTACGGTAAACTGCTGGGAAATACAATTTAAGGAATTACTAAACAAAGTGCAGTGGAAAGATAAATGACTAAAAGTGGAATGTTCATTTAGTAAACCTTATGGGAATTTGTCAGCAGTTTTGATCCCTCTGTCCACATAAGCTACTACTAAATGGGACTAGAGATTTGTAATTTGGCATCCCAGCACTACACTGTGTGCAGACTTATTAGGCAAATGAGTATTTTGATCACATGATACTTTTTATACATGTTGTCCTACTCCAAGCTGTATAGGCTTGAGAGCCAACTACCAGTTAAATAAATCAGGTCATGGGCATCTCTGTAATGAGAAGGGGTGTGGTGTAATGACATCAACACCCTATATAAGGTGTGCTTAATTATTAGGCAAATGCCTTTCCTTAGGCAAAATGGGTCAGAAGAGAGATTTGACGTGCTCTGAAAAGTCCAAAATTGTGAGATGTCTTGCAGAGGGATGCAGCAGTCTTAAAATTGCCAAACTTTTAAAGCGTGATCACCGAACAATCAAGTGTTTCATGGCAAATAGCCAACAGGGTCGCAAGAAGCGTGCTGGGCAAAAAAGGCGCAAAATAACTGCCCATGAATTGAGGAAAATCAAGCGTGAAGCTGCCAAGATGCCATTTGCCACCAGTTTTGCCATATTTCAGAGCTGCAATGTTACTGGAGTATCAAAAAACACAAGGTGTGCTATACTCAGGGACATGGCCAAGGTAAGGAAGGCTGAAAAATGACCACGTTTGAACATGAAACATAAGATAAAATGTCAAGACTGGGCCAAGAAATATCTTAACACTGATTTTTTTCAAAGGTTTTATGGACTGATGAAATGAGTGACTCTTGATGGGCCAGATGGATGGGCCAGAGGCTGGATCAGTAGAGGGCAGAGAGCTCCACTCCGACTCAGATCCCAGCAAGGTGGAGGTGGGGTACTGGTATGGGCTGGTATCATCAAAGATGAACTTGTGGGATCTTTTCGGGTTGAGGATGGAGTGAAGCTCAACTCCCGGACCTACTGCCAGTTTCTGGAAGACAACTTCTTCAAGCAATGGTACAGGAAGAAGTCGGTATGGTTCAAGAAAAACATGATTTTCATGCAGGACAATGCTCCATCACATGCATCCAACTACTCCACAGCGTGGCTGGCCAGTAAAGGTCTACAAAAAGAAAAAATAATGACATGGCCCCCTTGTTCACCTGATCTGAACCCCATAGAGAACCTGTGGTCCCTCATAAAATGTGAGATCTACAGGGAGGGAGAACAGTACACCTCTGGGAACAGTGTCTGGGAGGCTGTGGTGGCTGCTGCACGCAATGTTGATCATAAACAGATCAAGCAACTAACAGAATCTATGGATGGAAGGCTGTTGAGTGTCATCATAAAGAAAGGTGGCTATATTGGTCACTAATTTCTCCATTCGCCTTCCACGACAGCATTGGAGGATGTCGTCCACGCCCTATTGGGGGACAGGAACACAGAGAGGTTAAAAGCCCCTCCCCTTCCTCAGTACTCCAGTGTCTTCCTGTCCCCCTTGGGGCATGGAGAGGTTCCAGTGCTGTCAGGCCGGCAGAGGCAGCATTGGGGGTGTACTTACAGCCGGGCCAGGGATGGACGTCGGGGGCAGCCTCCTCCTCCTTCTCGGGGCTCCCGTGGTGGGACCATGCGGCCTTCCTGCGTCATACGGGGCAAAGCAGGCCGTGTATTGCAACGCCGGAGGCCTGTTCAGCTCTCCGGCGTCTCCCTCCTCCAGCTGCGGTCCCTGGGGCATGCATCAGAGGTGCCGCAGAGGCACTTCCGGTTTCGGGTGTGGCATTTCCGGTTCCGGTATGGCACTTCCGGTTTCGGGCGGCGGCTCCTGTAAGGGCTGTGGCAGGCTGGGCGCGGCTCCAGGGAACCCAGCAGGACTGTCGCGCGCTACTGCCCGCGGCCGGTGACCAGGAGGAGGGAGGGAACAGGTGTTCCTCGTTGGGGGCACGGTACTTCTGGATAAGTACCCACCGGAAGCTACACCCAGGTAAGGCTGATCCCTGAAACATGGAAGGTGATAGGCTTCCACCTCTGCTTCTGCAGAGCCCAGCGTTCCCCCAGCTCATGTAAGTGTTTCTGGGGGTGGTCACAAGGGGTAGAGTTATTTAAGCCCTGCACTCACACTGGAACCCCCTTCTCTTCCCTTTATGTCTATAGGGAGACGAGGGCCGTCTGTGAAAGGGAGCAAAAATGTGGCTGCGGCACAAAACTTCCCTCTTCCTACAACAAGGTGTCGGCCATGACTGACAGGGTTGTCAGGATGGACTCCCCATCCTTGCTTGAGGAGCTCCAATCCATTAGGGAAGAGGTGCAGGCTTCTATCTCGGCACTGCGGGGTTTTGCTGCAGCTTCCGGGCCTTCCCCTCCGTAAGAGAGGAAGCTCCAGGATTGTGACTCTGTGGATCTCATGGAGGCTGGCCAGAGCTCAGCGTTAGAGGACGGCGAGGATATTGCCGCTGTTGCCTCTGTCCAGACACGAGAATCTGGACACTACTATTTTTCCACGGAGTCCATGAGTGCATTGGTGGACACTGTCCATTGTACCATGGGAGTAGAGGTGGTGGAATCCCTTCTTCTGTGCAGGACTAAATGTTCAGAGGCCTGAAGGCTAAGCAGCTCACCCCATCCGAGTGGATTGGAGGGTGATGACTTTGCTACCCTGGCCACCTGGATGTCCACCTACGGGACCTCCCAGACAATCAGCTGCTATTGTAAACAAATTGTGCATGCCCTTGACACACTGTTGAAGCTATGCAGCAGGAGCCTCAGTCACGGGCTGGATGGGAGACCTCATGAGAGACCCAATGGGAATCTCTATGGAAGTCTCTATAAAGTCAATGGGACTTCTAACATGAAGGTCTATGGCAGTATTCCATTTGGGAAGCTTAGCATATAAAACCGCGTTGCCGTTTGAAGATTCCTCCCGGTTGAAGGACCCCCTCGTTCGTAAAATGGAGAGTGTCCTCAAAAAATCCTGGGAGGCGGCAGCTATGTCTTTAACGGTGTACATGTGAGCAGGTCTCTCTTTAAGTGGCTCACCCAGCTGGGAGAATTCATCCTGCAGGGTACTCCCAGGGAGGAGCTTTGGACTCCATTCCACTTCTGAGACGTGCTACGGGCTTCCTGGCCGATGCCTCTGCTGAGTCGTTCTGCGTTGGCGCCAGGTGCGCAGTGTTGGCTAACACAGCTCGCAGGGCAGTGTGGCTTACAAGGTGGAATGGGGAGGTCACGTCTAAGCTCCAGCTGTGTGGCCTCCCCTTGCAAAGGGCATTGGATGACATCCTGGAAAAGGTGTCAGACCGGAAAAGGTGTCTCCCGGAACAGGAGCCCTTTCCGAGGCAGTCCTTTTGGCCTGAGCGCAGCCAACCCTCCCAGTCTAAAGGGAAGGGTAAGTCTGGTCGCTGGGCATTCCAGTACGGGAACAAGACCCGTAATATCTTGCTCCCCCAGCAGCGGCATCACCAGCCGCCCCTAAACAAGGTCGCCTTCCCCATTGCGGGGCGGCTCCTGCGGTTTCTGCCACAGTGGCAAGCAATCTCCTTGTGCCCTTGCATCCTCTCGACCATTTGGGAGGGTCTACGCTTGGAATTCGAGAGCCAGCCCCTCCGTGTCTTCGAGTCCTCTCCCTTCCTCAGGGGGACTCTCGCACGTTTTTTCTAGTCGGGTCTGCGACACCTGTTGGATTCGGGTGTGGGGTCCCCGGTTCCTCCTGGAGAGGAGGGCCAGGGGCGCTACTCCAGGTTGTTGTGGACCTCCAGAACGCGTATTCTCATGTCCCCATTCACCTGTCCAACGATCTCCGGGGCAGGCGGAACGGTCCATTCTCGGCTTAATGTGCTGCCCTTTGGGATTTCGTCGTCCCCGGAGGTTACCAAACTCATGGGGGAAGCGATCACATTCATCCAGACCCAGGGGATATGTATGCTTCCCTATTTAGACGACATGTTGGTGGTGGCTCCTTCGGCAGTGCTTCTGCGCACAAAGGTCTCCAACATATTGGAGATTCTTCAGTCCCTAGGATGGGTACCCAATCTTCGGGAATCGGAACGGGTGCCTGCAACCCGACGTCAATTTTTGGGAGTCTTGCTGGCCTCCTCCAGACAGACCTCGTTCCTTCCTGCGGCATATCCGCTTTTGCGCCGCGTGAATCTGACCCGCTTCCGGGCAAGGGGGTCGCCCTCCTTGCGGGAAGCAATGTCCCTGTTAGGGGCCATGATGGCCTGCATTCAGTCAGTAACATGGGCTCAGGCTCCTTCCCGACTGCTCCACGAACACATACTGAGTTCCTGGGACAGACGTCAGGATTCCTTAAACTCGCGGGTCCGGACCCCGGGGCGGGTGGTAACCTCGCTTTCCTGGGGATGAATCCCAGACACCTTCCTGTGACCTCCGTTCCCACTGATGCCAGCGGTTCCGGTTGGGGCACGATGGTAGTTCGCACACCGTTCCAGGGGACTTGCAGTCGCTCGGTCAGTCGCCAGTCTTCAAACTTCTGGCAGTGGAGGAAGCGCTTCTTGCTGCAGCTCATGTTCTCCGGGGTCATCATGTCAAGGTCCTGTCAGACAATGTGATTACGGTTGCTTTCTTGCGGTACCAAGGCTGTACTCGTGGCTTACACTTGCAGGGGCTGGCAAGACTGTTCTTTTTGTGGGCAGTACGCCATCTTCTCTCCTCCTCGGCAGTACATCTGAATGGAATGGCCAATGTACAGGCAGATTCTTGAGCCGCACGGAGGTCCACCCAGGAGAATGGTGCTTCCATCCGGAAGTATTTCGCTCTCTTACGGACAGGTGGGGTGTCCTTTCGATCGACCTGTTCGCTTCGGGCTCGAATACAAAGGTCCCAACCTTTTTCTCCCTGACGCGGTTGGACCATCCTCGGGGGCCGGACGCTTTTGCCCATCCCTGGGACTTCCGGTTGGTGTATGCATTTCCTCCAATCCCGCCACTTCCCAAGACGTTGCAACGGATTCGGGCGGAGGGGGTGACACTATCCTGGTGGCTCCCCTGGGGCCCAATCTGGCGTGGTACGACGCCATCCGAGACCTGGGCCTGGAGGGACCGATTATGTTAGCCCAGTCTCAACCTACTGTCCCAGGGTCCTCTGTTTCACCCGGGCCCTCAGTGGCTCATTCAGGCGGCCTGGCTGTTGCGGCCGGGATCCTGAGAACCAAGGGTCTCTACCAGACAGTGATCCGCGCGCTTCAGCAGAGCAGGAAGCCTGTGACCAACGCTATTTACGGGAGGGCTGGAATCAGTTCCTGTCCTGGTGTGCTCCTTCCATCCCGACCATGCATCATCCTAATGTGGCCCAACTCTTGGATTTTTGCAGCGTAGCTTGGATTTGGGGCTTCGGCCGAGCACTCTTTAAGTCCAGAGGTCGGCACTTGGGGCAGTTTTTGGCCAGGATCTTGCTTCCCATCCATGGCTCAAGCAGTTTTTTACTTCTGCTTGGGGGTGGCGTCCCCGGATTCGGCCGTCTGTCCCTCCCTGGGATTTGATGCTTGTTATCCAAGGGCTTGCTCGAAGTCCCTTTGCACCCATGTCTGCTGCATCCCTTACGTCTCTCTCTCACAAGGTGGCGTTTTTGGTGGCCATCACTTCTGCTCCCAGAGTTGGAGAACTGCAGGCGCTCTCTGTCTGGGCTCCGTGCCTCGTGGTGTCCGTTGTTCGCATTACGCTTCGGTTGCATTCATCATTTCTTCTGAAAGTTGTCGGCTTTCCATCGGTCCCAGGATGTGGTTCTGCCTTCAATTTGTCAATCTCCTGCTAATGCGGCTGAGGCCATGTTTCACTCCTTGGATGTTCGTCGGACTGTCCTCCTCTATCTCCGAGAGTCTGCTTCCTGAAGGTTAGATCAGAACCTGTTTGTTCGGCTTTTGGGAATAATACAGGGAAGAAGACTTCCCAGGCTACCATCACTGTCTGGATCAAAAAGGCGATCTGTGAGGTCTACGTCGCTCCGGTCCTTGCTCCTCCGGTGGGGTTGAAGGCTCCTTCAACTCGGGCTGCTGCTACTCCCTGGACGGAGCAGCCTGGAGCTTCATCGGAGCTGATTTGCAGAGCGGCTACGTGGTAGCCTCTCCTCACTTTTTCTCGCCTCTATAGGTTAGATCTGTCCTTCAGTCGGGATCTGTCCTTTGGTAGGAGAGTCCTACAGGCAATAGTCCCACCCTGAGGAGTATCGGTGGTATTCCTCCAATGCTGTCGTGGAAGGCGAATGGAGAAAACTGAATTAGTCCTTACCGGTAATTCATTTTCTTGGAGCCTTCCACGACAGCATCAGTTTCCCCCCCTTGTTGGTGTTTGGTTCGGTTTGTATCAGATAATCCATGACTAAGGGTGATCTTGGTAAACACTGGAGTACTGAGGAAGGGGAGGGGCTTTTAACCTCTCTGTGTTCCTGTCCCCCAATAGGGCGTGGACGACATCCTCCAATGCTGTCGTGGAAGGCTCCAAGAAAAGGAATTACCGGTAAGGACTAATTCAGTTTTTTTTGTGTTTTGTTTTTTCATGTCAGAAATGTTTTTTCAAAATTTTGTGCAGTTATATTGGTTTTCCTGGTGAAAATAAACAAGTGAGATGGGAACATATTTGGTTCTTTTTAAGTTCCCTAATAATTCTGCACAGTAAAGGCCCAGTTACACACACAGATAATTGTGCAGAGATTGTTTGCAGATCTCTGGTTGCAGTGAAATCATGGACACATTGTTACATTTGTACACAAACACAAAATGGAACAATGTGTCCATGATTTCACTGCAACCAGAGATCTGCGAACAATCTCTCTGTGTGTAACTGGGCCTTAATAGTTACCTGCACAAACAGATATCCTCCTAAGGTCTCAGACACACTCATCCAAGTTTGACGGAGGAGTCTCTGAAAGGGCTGGATCAGTGACCCTGAAAGGCACCTCTCTGTCAGCACGGGGAGTGTGGAGCTGCAAAAAACACAAGCAGCCGACAGCCCCGTCCAGAGAGGGAGAGGCCGTTCATGGTCACTGCTCCAGCCCTTTCCGAGGCTCCTCCGTCAAACTCGGATGTCTATCGGACAATGTGCCCCTGCCCTAAGATAGCTAAAACTAAAAAAAAACCACTCCAATTTCCAAAAATATTAAGCTTTAATATTTGAGTCTTTTGGTTGATTGAGAACATAGTTGTTGATCAATAATAAAAATAATCCTCCAAAATACAACTTGCCTAATAATTCTGCGAGCAGTGTAATGAAGCGTACCTTAGGGGGAAGAAAAATTCCAGTCAAGTGTCCTGTGATCTTGGCAGAAACCCCTCCCATCTAGCCTTCATTGACATATCTGACACGGATGGTCACCTTCACTGCCTCTATGGATTTAGTATGGGACCTGTTCTTTGGGTGTTACTCATAGTATCAATTAACAAATATTTACCGTAAATATTGTGTTGATTCTACATGTTAAAGGGCTTGCCCACCTCTGGAGAGAATCATTTTTCTTAAATATATGTATTTGTGGCTAAAAATAATTAATGCAATTCAGTATCATTAAAACTTTTGCACCAATTGGCTTTTACATGCTCTTTTGTTCTTTTGCGCATTCAACTTTGATGTGGTCTGTGGTCATAAATCAGCTGAGAGCAACTAAAAATATAATGAGTTAGAAACCCTCCTATTGGGTCATCAAATTGAGCTCACTGAAGGATTTCATGTCAACTGTTTCTGCAACAAAAAAAAGGACAGTAAATGGTGCAACATTATTATTGAGACCCAATTACAGAAACAATGTTTAGCAAAAAATAAAAACACGCATTTAAGTAAAAAAGAATAATGACCCCTAAAGAGGGACAACGCCTTTAATATCAGTCATTAATAAAGTGACGTGTAACGCTTTTCTTTCTTTCTTGTTAGTGGAAGATCCGGAGAAGAAGTAAAATTAACCGAGCAACGCATAAAAGTTTCCGAAATCGAGAAACCTAAACCTATAATCGAAGAGGGTGGGTCGAGCTTTGCCGACAGTGATGAGGATGGTGAACCTGAACAGCCGTTTATCTCCTCAGTAATCCCAGCTCAAGAACTTAGTCCTAAGGACACAGAATTCATACCGGATAGCGGTAAAGGTACCCAGGAGGAGAGTGCTCGGGGCAGGGAGGACAAAGACCAGAATCTGGCAGACGTGACAGTGAGATTAGGTCATTGTAACTTAAAGGGCCATGAAAAGGCGTCTGATTCACAAAGAGACGCTGCCGAGCAATGCCCTGGAGATGTTGGCCATGGGTCACAAGCCACCGAGGTAGTAACGGAAGTGACTCAAAGAGCAGTAAGCAAAAGTGGTGCAGAGCATTTGCGGAAACTCGTATGCAAATCCAAAACTTATCATGTGACCCAACAAAGCGGTGCTCCTCCTGTAGTGGTTAAAGGTGGCATGCTCCAAGTCCTCACACAGACCCTAACGGAGTGGAAATCGGAGGAAACCTTGAAATACCTTTTTGGGACAAACTATATACTAGAACACAAAAAAGATGTTCCCGTCACAACCATCGGCGTACAGGAACTAGACGAAGATGATTTAATCTTGGACGATGTCACAGAGAATTCTTCTAATAGCTCCACATTCCTAAACGAGGCTTTGCCGTATGGAAACAAGGACAGTAATTCAAAGCCCCTTCCGAATTATGAAAAGCTCAGAGAAGACACCAAAATATTAGAAATCCGAGCCCAGCAGTTCTTCACAGGACGTTGCGTGTTACCTGAAGAGGTGGAACAAGAGCAAGATGGACTTCAGGTGGTTGAATGCAAGGTTAGCACACAAACTTTGGTGCAATGTATGGTGTTATAGGGGTTTTATAGCTTCAGAAACCCCCTGTTCTCAATTGAAGTTTGTTTTATATTCAAAACCTCCTGTACTTTAATCATCCCCAGGTCTACTACTTTTGGTATTTTTTTTTTTTATTGTCTGTTGCCCTGATGGCAAGAAAACAGTGCTGCAGCCAATCAGTGAGTGCAGCTGCTCTGCCTGGGTTGATGGCATGAGCCGCTCAGCACATTGATTGGCTGCAGCACTATCCAAAACCAGAAACTCCTTTAAAGGGAATCTATCAGCAGTTGTACTTCTTTTAAGGGTGGGTTTACACGTTTCAATATCGTTGCGATATCGCAATTCAATGGCGCGGGAGCGCGCATTTAGTTCACGTTTCTCCCGCATCGCATCGGAGGTTTACACGTTGCGATTTAGGAATCCAACGTCCGTACGATGTCTACGCCCCCCAACCCAGGAACGATCATTTAACATGGGAGTGAATGGGTGACGTTGAACTTCACATCGTAGTTGGGCTGTCACACAGCACGATCCGGCTCAAATCTCCATTCAATATCGGAGCATTGAATAGCACGCTCATTCTATCCCCGATATCGCATTGACATCGTTCCTGCATCGTATTGGACGTTCACACCATACAATGCAGGAACGATATCGGCTCCAACGATCG
Organism: Allobates femoralis; assembly: GCA_033576535.1. Taxonomy (NCBI): domain Eukaryota; kingdom Metazoa; phylum Chordata; class Amphibia; order Anura; family Aromobatidae; genus Allobates; species Allobates femoralis. The sequence goes on from JARQOC010000007.1 coordinate 176,551,185, forward strand.
AACCACGTGACTTTTCATTGAAATTGGACGTCGATATCGCAACGTGTAAACCCCCCTTAACAGTGTGTGTGATATTGTTCACTTAAACTAAAGGGTTAATCACTTACTGATTACCATTGCATGACTACTTTTTCATGTGCACAGCAGCCTGCTGTGATTGACACCTCATAGTGCATGCACAATCTGTATGGAGAGCCTGCTGTGGGCAGGGGCCGCTCTCAGCCCTGCTGTGCTCCTGAAACGTAATTCTTTGTGTGAAAACTGCTTTCGCCAGTAATCTAAGGGATTCATCATTGGATTCAGGGCTTCTTTACCTACATTATGTTACTTTCAGATGTGGTAGCAAAAACTGCTGACAGATTCCCTTTTAAAGTATAGAAGTAATAAAAAAATAACTGCTCCTTAGTGGTTGGTGCATTTGTGCACCATGAACTGAATGTTTATACAATATTATCCTGTTGCTTTGCTTTCAACTGCTCTGAAAGGGATCAGAGCAGTACTAGACAGATAATGTCAGCACTAGACTGGCTAGTTTCTTATCCCCTAGCAATCCTTACTTCTCAGTCGCCTCATTGGGGGACAGAAGACCATGTTGTTATGCTGCAATCATTAAGAGACTGACACTAAGTGAATATAAAAAAAGCAGATAAACTCCTCCCCTGCAGTATACACCACTTGGCTGGCACAAGCCAAACCAGTTTCAGCTTTGCGTCAGAAGGAGGCAGATGCGATCTTATACACCCACGTCTATACTTTTTCATTTTTCTTTTGCTTTTTACCCTTCTGGATGAAGATTCTGACCTGGTGACGGTTCCCTAAGGGTCCCTTTACACGCCACCACTGGAAGGTAGCAACTGCCGGGCACTGGGGATAATTGTGCCTGTTGCCATGAAATTGCTACGAAATGGCGGCGTGTAAATAGGGCAATTCCTCCCGGTGTCCTGCAGTTGACTCAGATACCTGTTGCTGAGCCGTGCTCAATAACCGAAGGCAACACAAAGGCACAATTGCCATGGTAGTGGCGTCTAAACGGGGCACAGGCATGAATGTTGCGTCGCCTAGTGAACTCCCAGGGGCGTGCCACAGTGTCATGGATACCACGCCTCATCAGCGATCATTGGTGGGGGCTACTGTGTTACGATTGGCTGTCCCTGCACAGGGCGCCATATTTAAAGAGCTGACCATTCACACTATACAATTGCAATGGCGTCATGTATTAGCCAGCCTTCCTGCGCAGGCTGGCCAATCATGATGCTATTGCGTTGTCCAATCAGCGTATTAGCATCACGGAATACACAACTCTGTCACGCCTATGTACTTGCGGCGCAAAATATGTACGCCCATATTCCTTTGTGGTAGCGGCGTGTAAAGCAGGGAAGGTATTCAACAGGAGGTAAGCCGCATTATCTGTCGGAACTTCCGGGCAACAAAGATACCTTCAGTTGACAACGCAATGGCGGCGTCTATATGCGGCATCAGTGATCGGTATCCACCGTTAAAAACGTGCACGTGCGGTGGATACCTGTTGCTAGGCACAGTGGCGGCGTGTAAAGGTACCTTTAAGGGTGCCGCTCTCCCACAACCTCTAACAGACGGGAACATGGAGTGTTTTTGAGCATGGGTTTCACCTAACTTTTTTTTTATTTATTTATTTTTTTCTATGTGGAAAGGGCAACGGTTCCATCAAAGGCACCGATCTCCCACAATCTTCATCAGAAGGGCACGCAGAGTGTCACCTCCCTGTATCCCCCTCTGCACCTGGCGTGTTTACCCTTTGCTCTGGTCTGACCCTGCACCCTGCTCTTAGAGCTGCTGGCTGCACGGACACAACAACAACAGAACTATGTCCCTCCCCTTCCTCCCATATCAGGGAGCATTGGTGGCAGGTGCCCGACAACTGCAAGAGGGGACCGTGGATGGAAGCAGGATCTACCGATGGATGCGGTGAGCAGATCAACGGGCCTTCAGGTGAGGTGCACGGTCCCAGTGGAGGGCTCCCCCAAGACAGTGTCAGTGTTTTCACCACTTCCCCACAAGCGCTCGCTTCCTTTCGGCTACGCGTTCCCAGCTGCACAACTAATTTAGTCTCTGGCTTCGGCCTTCATCAGAGCCCTGCTCCTCCAGGTGACGCGTCGCTCCTGCTCATGCCCCAGGGTGACGTCAATTTTGCCGCCAAAACGCCCTTCTGGCGGTTTTTCATAGGGGGATCCTTTTCATCTATTGGCGCTTCTCGCTCCCCGCAAGATTTCACAGTGCGCCTCTTGCAGCCGGCCACTCCTCCTTCACACATGGCTCCCTTCAGTCGGCATTTTTCCAACCCGACAGCACATCCGGACTTCTGCCTGTGCAGGGGGACACTGGACCACTGGACACCAGAGCTGCACTGGAGACCTGATCCACTCATCTATCCCTGGGTAAGGAGCTCGGCAGGTCTCTTGCTCTGCTGAAGCTCATATCCCCATAATGGCTTATCTTCTCCAGCCCTTAGTATACACCTGAGGAGACATTTCATACCCCCTAGTGGTCTTTACTTTTCCACACATGTGGTAGAGAACCTGCAGAACTCAAAGCCTACAAAGAAGGTCCCTAAGACCCACATGGTCTCGTATACATCCTGCTTCACTTGCCATTCCGACCTACTGCGCAGCCATGCCACTCCACACTGCCAGACCTGCCATCCTGCAACTGCCCAGGAGTTCTCTGTCGACGCTGCTCCTACCTTCGCCCCTAACCCACCTAACCCACCTGTTCCTGTCTCAGTCCACGGACAGGCTATCTAATGCCTTGGTCCAGGCCTTGCAGAACCGTCCCATGCCCTGCAGCATCCACCATGCTGTTGCACAGGCGGAAACTCTTTAATTGGAATGCACTTCAGTTAGGGACAAGACGCTCGGAGCTATGTCTGACAGGGAAGGGCCACATCCTGTTTCAGGCGCGACGCGAAAGAGACAGCACAGGAGCGTCTTACCCGCCTCCTTGCAGGGCTCCCATACCTCCCTTACCCAGGATTCAGGACCTGGCTCACCCTACCTGATGCATACCACAATCCAGACTCGGAGCCTGATCTGGACGTGTCCTTTTGACTTGGACTCCCCAGACACGTAGGCTATGGTCGACAGTTTGATCACAGCTGTCAACCAGACACTTAAGGTCGATGACTCCCCATGTGTGATACCTGATGATACGGTCTCTTTCAAGAGGGTCAAACATCCGCACAAATTCTTTGCAGATCATCCCGAGTTTTCAGGATATTTTGACAAAGCACATAGAACAGCCGGACAAACTATTTGGGGGTTGTAAGTCCATCGAGTCTTGATACCCTTTTTCCCTTGCCCTGAGTAAAGATTGGGCGGATTCCCCGCCAGTCGATCCTCCAGTTTCCCGTCTGGCTGTGAAGACTCTGCTAGATGGTTCCTCTATTAAGGACCTGGCCGACAGACAAGTCGAACAACTTGCCCACTTGGTTTTTGAGGCGGCAGGTTCTTCCCTTTCGCTTTTGTTTGCTTCAGTGTAGGTTTCTAAGGTGATCATGACTTGGGACGATTCCCCTGCAGGACAGCGTCCTTCCATCAGAACAATCAGATTTAGCCGCCCAAATATCAGTTGCCGGAGAATACCTAATTCATGCATCCTTGGACTCGGCCAATTGCGCAGCTATTGTGGCCTCAAAACGTGATTACCATTCACAGAGCGCTTTGGCTCAAAGTGAAGGGGGGATTCTGCATCTAAGAAATCCTTGACTAGCCTCCCGTATCAAAGCAGCCTTTCTTTTGCTGAGCGTTTGGACAAGCTTATTTTGGACCACTGGGGGAAAAGAGTACCTCTCTCCCACAGCACAAACCGAAACGTCTCTTCGTTAGACGTCAACAGGTCCGGTTTCGGTCATCCCGCAAATCATTCGGCTGGGTTGAAAACATATATCAGCTCACAGCAAAGATGTTACAAGCAGGCACACAAGCAGGACCCCCATCAAAGTACAACACAAAGGTGCACGGAAACCAATAAATATGTCTCCTGGCAAAATAGCCCACCTAAGCATAACATTACCACATACCCCAACACATATATCAACCAAATGGTTACCCACAAAGTGCAATCAGGGCAGTGAATTGGGTAAGAAAATAGCTACCTGCTTGTGGCTGCCTCCCCTAGACACACGTTTCGCGTTTAGCTTGTTCACAAGGGTGTAGTTCCACACATGTATGAGATCTTTTTATACCCTTTCAGGTGCACTGGCGTGTGACATCACTTCCTGTCTGAAGAAAGGATACTGAGGAAGTATTTGGATTGAAATATCAGAAATCCTACCATTGTGTCCATATTTGGTCCATTAATAAAGTTACTGGATCGTCATTGCCATTTTCATGTATTATTTGTATAATTGTGCTTTTAGCCTTATTCTTATGTTATATACTGCAGCCCATATCGTTTTTGATCAAGTTTGCCCATTCTAGGTATTAGGATAACACACTGTCATTTTGCAGCTCCTGGACATAGTGGTAGTATAGTTGGAGGATTGCTCCGCCTACCAGGCTGTGTCACTGGCTGTGATGTCGGCTGATGGTGGGCTGCCCGGCTCCTGCCCTGTACCATTGGTCGGGATGCGGTGAGGACGTGGCGACCTGTGATTGGTCACGTTCGGTCATGTGGCGGGTCACGTGGGACGCTAAGAACACTGGGAAATGTAGTATCCTGGCACCAGTGACTGTGATGTATGCGAGGGGCGGGCCGCGCGTCTCCTACTCCGAGATTCTCAGCCTGTGAGTGGGACGACGTGGAGGCTGGTGACTGGCTGCACGCAATCTGGTTGCTAGGCTACACACAGATACAGGAAAGGAGGGTGATTTACACACCTGTCTGCTTTAGGAAGTGATGTCACACACCAGTGTACCTGGAAGGGTATAAAAAGATCTCATACATGTGTGGAACTACACCCTTGTGAACAAGCTAAATGCGAAACGTGCGTCTAGGGGAGGCAGCCACAAGCAGGTAGCTATTTTCTTACCCAATTCACTGCCCTGATTGTACTTTGTTGGTAACCACTTGGTTGATATGTGTTGGGGTATGTGGCAATGTTATACTTAGGTGGGCTATTTGGCCAGGAGACATATTTATTGGTTTCCGTGCACCTTTGTGTTGTACCTTGATGGGGGTCCTCCTTGTGTGCCTGCTTGTAACATCTTTGCTGTGAGCTAATATATGTTTTCAATAAAGTTGTTCTGATTATATAATATTTTGGCCTTACTCCTGGTCTTTTTCTATGACGTTTCTTATGGTTGGAGGGCCTTATAATTAATTTTCTTTGGTCAAGTATATGAATTTACCGTTCCCTCTCAGACTGCGAGGAGTGCATACAGAGTACCATAGACACGCTCTCCCGTTTGAGGTGGTTGGTCAATCTGAGTAAATCCTCCCCAACTCCAGCCCAGACAATCACCTTTCTGGGGATGGTCTTCGATACCTCCCGCGGATTGGTGATTCTCCCTCGGGACAAGTCACGGCACTGCGTCAAAGAGTCCGCATTCTTCTCTGACCCTCGCCTCATTCCATTCTTTTTGGGATGACAGTTCTGGAGAGGATAGTGGCGGCAATGGAGGCAGTTCCGTTTGCTCAGCTACATTTCAGGCACCTGCAGCTGGCCCTGATATCATCTTGGCACTAGAGCCCCCTCTCGCTTGACAGTACTTTTCAACTGTCTCCTCAGGTGAGGCGGAAACTCTAAATAACAACAAAATTACTACCCTTACAATGTTTTTATCAATTGTGGCCAAAGGGGGCCTTTCCTATAAATTAATCTATAAAACTGAGATAAAGAAGGAGGTTTTTGGCCCTGTTTTACCAAATTTGCATCACAATAACCCATACTGTAATTGATTTAACTACAAATTTATTCATGTTTCATCAAAAACAAAAATTCATTTCATTTACAGTTATATATAAAGATGCAAATTATGAAAATGTTTTTACAAGTTTCTTCAGGTGACCAGTTATCAGTGTGAGTGTGACAGTAGAAATCCCAAAAGAACACAGAGATGAAAATCCCCTTTTTTTTTTTTTTAAATTCATAGGGGGAGTTTTATTTTAGGCTGAGGGGTCAGTCTCACTTTTATTTAGTTGTTAAACCAGGGTAAAACTCAGCCCATCTAGTTATTATAGAACAGGGTTTTCTGCTTGGTCCGGCCCTGAGAGACGTGGGAAGTGGGGCTATAAAGCTTCCATCACCTCCCTGTCATCTACCCAGGTCGGAACCAAGCAGATTTTAATCCTTCTATTGCCCTTTTGTAGAGAGTCCCTCCCGCAGGTATAAGGTTTATTGCAGTCCACCCGTAAGGTGCCTATGCACTCACTGCATTAAGGATCCATGGATGGGGGATCCCCCCTCCTCTATAGAGCGCAACCTAACACAGGCGGAAACTGTTGGTGGGTTCGGCCTGTCTCCCTCTCGCGGGGAAGGTAGTTCCTCCCAGTCCATTGGGCCATTGGGCGGTACTCGCCACTGACGTCAGTCTGGTGGGCTGGGGGCTCAAGACTGGTGGTCCCCTCAGGAGTCTTCCCTCCCCATCAACCTGCTGAAGATTCGGGCCATATTTCTGGCCCTGCAGGCTTTTCAACTGGGGTTGCCATATTTGAGTCCAGTCAGACAATGCCACGGCCGTGGCATACATCAATCATCAGAGAGGCACCCGCAGTAGGCAGGCAATGTGCGAAGTGGAGTCCATTCTTCGCTGTGCCCAGTCCGTCATTTCCGCAGTGCACATCTCATGCATATACAACTGGGCAGCGGACTTTTTCAGCCGTCAGGGCATCACATCGGGAGAATGAGAATGGGCTCTACATCCGGAGGTCTTCCAGCAGATTTGCCATCGCTGGGCGGACTCCGGATGCGGATCTGCTAAACCAGGGTCCGATATGCCACCAGAACTCGGCGGCCCTGAGTTTGACAGTGTGGCTGTTGAGACCTGGGTGCTAACCCAGGCAGGTTTCTCACCGGAGGTGATCAGCACGATGATCAGGGCTAGAAAACCTTCCTAGGCTCGTTTTTACCATCGCACATTGAAAACCTTTTTCTCTTGGTGCAAGAACTGGGGTCATCCTCCCCTTGTTTTTTCTATGCCTGTAATTCTGGGTTTTCTCCAGTCAGGCCTGGACTCCGGCATGGCATACAGCTTTCCGAAGGGTCAAATATCCGCGCTTTCGATCCTTTTGCAACACCAGCTTGCTACGAGATCTCAAGTCAAGACTTTCATTCAGGGAGTATCCCAGCTTGTCCCTCCTTACCAGAGGCAGCTCGAAGCATGGTACCTAAATTTGGTCCTGGATGCACTTCAGAGACCCCCCTCCCCCTTCAAGTCTCTGAAGGAAATTCCGCTCACTCTACTGTCCTGGAAGGTGGTCTTCCTCGTGGCGATAACTTCCATACAACATGTCTTGGAGTTGGCCACGCTTTTCTGCAGAGTGCCCTTTCTTAACTCTCATCAGGATCAGGTTGTACTCAGACTGGTTCCCTCTTTTCTTCGAAGGTTGTCTCTTCCACCTTAATGAAGAGATCGCCCTTCCCTCCTTTTGTCCGATGCCAGTGCATCATGTTGATAAAGCTCTGCACATCCTGGATTTCATGAGGGCTCTTAGATGCTATGTGTCTAGGACTGCACCTTTCCGGAGGTGACCTTCTCTGTTCATCCTTCTGGAGGGCCACAGGAAAGGCATGGCGGCTTCCAAGGCCACACTAGCCAGATGGATAAATGTGGCCATTTATGAATCATATCGACTGAGGAACGTGCCCATTCCAGGCAGGTTGAAGGTGCACTCTGGTCCAGCCTGCATACGTTTGCAAAGCACTACAACATCCATACTCGGGCACCAGCTGATGCAAGTCTTGGTAGGCGTGTTTTGCAGTCAGCAGTGGCTCACCTGTAAAATGGTGTGTGACTCATGAGGTATGGTATTGTTTCTGGTATTTATATTTTCCCCACCCATGGACTGCTTTGGGACATCCCATGGTCCTGTGTCCCCCAATGAGGCGACTGAGAAAAAGGGATTTTTGTGTGTGCTCATCGTAAAATCCTTTTCTTTGAGCCTCTATTGGGGGACACGGCACCCATCTTGTTGCCCCTTCCGAGCAGTATAATACTTTACTGGTTACTTTGAGTTTCTTAAGATAACGTCACACGCGGCAATATTGCTAGCAATTTCACTGGCAATTTGCTGGTTGCTGTGAAATCATGGACACATTGTTCCATTTGTACACGGCAACAAAATAGAACGATGTGTCCATGATTTCACTGCAAGCAGCAAATTGCCAGTGAAATTGCTAGCAATATTGCCGCGTATCCTTTATGTTTACCTTCTGATTATAATTGTTCTTTCCTTCTCCTACTGCTTGGTCACTGAACTGGTTCGGCTTGTGTCAGCCAGGGGGTGTATACTGCAGGGGAGGAGTTAATCTGTTTTTTATATTCACTTAGTGTCGGCCTCCTAATCACTGCAGCATAACCCCATGGTCCTGTGTCCCCCAATAGAGGCTCAGAGAAAAGGATTTTATGGTACACACAAATCCCTTTTTTTTTCTTCAGTATTTTTCACTTTTACAACTAGAGCATACACAGAGTCAAACACTGATCACAATTCCACTTTCACTTTAAAACTATTAGTTGTTAGTTTACATATTGGTAACTAATATAAAATGTATTTACTGCTAGAAGAGAGGCGCCTTAGGCATTCTGCATAACCGCATTTATGTGGTAATATATTTCTGCACGTGGGGATCCCAACTTGTCCGGATGAGGACGTGGAGTGTAGCGGTGGCCATACCCAAGCCTGACCTGCATCTATTCTATAGATAGGCCATAGATATCTGGATTATCCCTTTAAGTCATCAATATGCTTTTGCAGAAAGAAAAAGAAAAGGGCGCATGTGTAGACACACAGGGCTATTTGTATAAATAAAAAGTGCCAGTGCACTCACCTATAATGGTTGTGTACGTCTACACAACCAAGATTAAACGTGTGGGTGATGGGGCTCCGGGTCGCCTCTTACTATTAGTGCTGCCGTCCTGCCGGTGTTTGCGTTCACAAATCTGTGCTCCGCGATTTTCACGTAATCCTACCGGACCGGATACCGCGTCACCGCAGGTCCTCAGTGTGTTTATCCCGGTAATTAGGTAACCACAGGTCCTCAACACTCCAGATGTTCCAGGCTGCTCCTGCCGCTTTGGCTCCGTAGAGAGAGAACTCACATCCACTAATTTGTCCAGTATTCCTTTGGCGCTCCCTGAGACCGCTGTACTATTGTTTTTATATCAATATGCTTTTGACTTGTATTCCTCTATATTGATGAATAAAGTGAGAGATTTTCCTTTTTCTAGTCATTGCATATATTTTAAGACAATTTACCGTACCTGCTTTAGATGGATTAACCCTTTAACACTTTTTTCTGTGTATTTTTTTTAGCAGCCGTTATCCTGGGCTCCTCCTCTTCCTCTTGTGGATTCATGTTCCCAGCAACAAATCCGTAAACGAATAGTACTAGAAAAACTCAAAAAAGTGTAAGTATTCTGTGTGGCATTAAATTAAGTATCGCCAACAATTTGTAGTCTCAATATCAATTAGGTAAAACACTTTCTACCTTTTATGTAGATCTGCAACCTCAAATACAGCCCGATGTTGGGGCAAATATTACTTCTACAGGTGCAGCTTCCAGGTTGGCCAAGGCATTCATGAGGGTAGCTTAAATTTGGCTACCAGGATTACAGACCTGTAGATATATTTACTACCTTTTGCGTAGGACTGCTTATAAAAGGGTTTGTCTAACAGGAGTGCACCAGCTTCCTGCCTACAGGGTGGGGGGGGGGCAGTGTGTTCCTGATTAATTGGCAGTTCGGACTAGCCACACAGCTGGGCCTTTGTTCCAAATTGTTCATTCTCCGATGCTGCAAGCAGAGTCAGCTTTGGAGTAGCGCAAAGAGCAGCGCTTACAAGCTTTATGGCAAAGAGCTTGTGAGTGCTGCACTGCTTTCCTGGAAGACTGGCCACCGTTGATAGACTACAGGATGGCTGAAGACCTAGGCAAAGAGCTGTAAACAATGCAATTAAAAATTCCTCTGCTTTTTTTAAGCATAGAGGAAGTAAAATTTAAAATTTTAATTTAAATTTATTCTAAAGAGAGCTGATAGACCGCACTAGTAGACTAAGGAAATGTGGCAAAAAAGAACAGACTTTCTCCCTCAGTACTTCTGCACACTCTGAGTGTGCATGTGTTCTCTGTAGGAAGCCACAGCCAGACCATGTCAAGATGCCTATTGTTTGTCTGAAAACTGAATTCCTCGCTCCTTATGTTCTTCGACATCTGACATCGGGGTGAATCAGGAGGTCGTCATACTCGTAAGATGGTCAGCCGCCACTTAGCGAGATAGGGCGACACACATCTAGTGTGTACGGCGAGGTGGCTACATGCTTAGGTCTCCTCTATGGTGACAATGGATGATATATTTGGCTTTTAATATTATAATTTGTTAAAACAGATTGTTTAATTTTGACTTTTTATGTCAAATGACTTGATGATATAATGTCCTCTCAGCATTAGTCCTGTTATGTCAGCTTGCCTTTATTACAGAATGTGTGTTATTACATCCGGCCGTGTCAGGCATCATATCTATTATTTTAAGCTCTTCGATCTGCCCCTCTTTCTTGTCACCTTCCCCTGCCCACCTCGAGCAGGAAACGGCCTCCTTTTTTAGTGAAGTGTGAAAAGTTGCACTGTTCTTAATATACCAACGAAATTCTTGTTTCTCTCTGTTTGCAAGAATATGGTGGGTGCAACAGCCCGAATATATATATATATATATATATATATATATATATATATATATATATATAATATTATATATATAATAAATAAACCAAACCAGGCTTATCAGCAGAGCTGTGGAGTCTGAGTCATGGAGTCTGAGTCGGTGTCCATTTTGGGTGGAGTCGGATGTTTGGCTTACTGACTTCACAGCCATGGTTGTGGAGTCGGGATCAGTGTCCATTTTGGTGGAGTCGGATTCAGGGAAACTGTAGAGTTGGAGTCAGAGTTGAATGTTTGGCTTACCAACACCACAGCCCTGCTTATCGGGAGAAGCCTATAGCTGTGCTCCTCTATAACCACAGTCCCCCACCCAGGGCTGTGGAGTCAGTGAGCCAATCCTCCGACTCAGACTCCTCAATTTCCCTGAGTCTGACTCCCAAGACTCCGACTCCTTCATACATGACTCATGTTTAAGTGATACTGTAGTGCAATGTGAACATCACATTTTAATCATTATTATGATACAATAAGCTATTTAGAACATAATAATAATACATTTCAGCATATATTGCATTGAACTACTGTACCCAATTTATTATATAATTTAGGAGTCGTAGTCGGTGTATTTTATTCCGACTCAAACTCCACTGAGATGAGCTCCAACTCCACAGCCCTATCTCTTCCTGCAGTAGCCATAGCCGCTTGCAGTCCCCATTGGAACAATATAAGCACCGTCCAGATTATTGTTGTACTCTCTATCACCATCGGCCTCTCAGCTCAGTCTGATACAATGAAGACTCTGAAATATCATTGACTTGTGTCAGGGGCAGTGAAATTAAATTGTTAGGAAAATAAATGCATCATGAAGTCCTGCTGGTATGAGTGGTGTGAAGCATGAGAGTCTATAGGGATAGGGCCCCTGTATCCTGCAGGGGTCACTGTTGTATATAGCCTAAAGTGATAAAGGCAAATGTTAATGGCAGATTAAACCTCACTGACCGGCACAGAGGAGTCCAGTGTGCTCACTCCCTACTGCGGGGAGATGGAGAACGTCTTATTACTGCATTGAATGAATCAATAAAAGTAGTATCTTTGTTCAATTTCTCTTAAATGTTTTCATAGATCTCTCTATTAGGAATGAACGAACACAGACTTTTGCTAAAAAAATAAAAAAGAAACCGGGTTCGTATTTCGGGTACTTTACATATACAAATCACAGGAGCGTGCTTTATTGCTGGCTGTCTGTATGTAAGTGGAGAGCAAACTGCCCAATCGGTGACTTCCAATGAGGTTCAGGTCCACAACAGAACTGTATATAAAGTCCAGCTGAACCTGCGGGACCCAAATTTCATTGGGACCGCTCATCTCTACTCTCTATCTTAATTACTGATGTGGAATCCACTATCCCCAAATGGAGATTTTCTCCCATATATAAATATAGACGGGTTGTATTTGATGCCTAATTATAGTGTTCATTGGAAGCTGTACTATATGGACAAAGTATTGGGACGTCTGTACATTGCACCTACAGGGGCATTTTCTGGTCGTCATAATGGAGACCCAGACAATGGGGTTTAGGGCTCTGCCCTCCGGAGGTCACACTAGGTACTACAAGTTTGTAGACACCGCCTCCTCCGCTTATAAACCCCCACCGTAGGAGACATCCTCAGTTTTAAACTTAGTGTGCTCGGAGGATCACGCTTTGCTTGCACTTCACTGCATTCTCACAGCTTACGTGATGGCGTATGAAGACAAGGTAAAATGGTCCCGCTCGGGACCCCCGACAGCCTCCCCGCTCACCCTCTGCGGAACACGCTGGTGGAGGTACCGGAGGGCTTTTAGCCTGGACACTTCAGTGTTCTCCCGGTACGCTGTCGCGCTCTTTCCTTTCCATCCCTCCATGGAGGCTCTGGTAAGGGGGAGCCTGGAGCCTTGCACAGCTCCGCTCCGTCCGAGGCCTCCCTAAATGGTGCTTACAGACCGGACGGAGCCAGCCCAGTCCGAGGCCTCCCTAAATGGTGCTTACACTCCGGACTGGTGCTGTACCCCCGTCCGAGGCCTCCCTAAAGGTGCTTACAGACCGGACCGGCACTGAGGCACCTGGTGTGTCTCCTGTGTGCCTGGGGGTAGTGTCTGTCACTGTGGTGTCATGACACTCAGACCGCGCGGTTACCCTCGGGTCCGCGGTTCTGGCGGTGACCCTGTGCTGGGGTCGCCCTGGCTGACCGCCCTGTGTCTCACAGGGGCTGAGGCTGTAGACTGCGGGTGTTTTGTGTGTACATGCAGTCTGAGTGTGTGTGCGGTGATATTCACACTCTTTTCCCGCGCTGCGGGCTCCGGCACCTCCATTGCGGAGGCAGCCTGGAGGAGGAGGAGGCAGCCCTTGTGGTGACATCACCGCTGGGCGTGTTGTGTGTTCTTCCCGCGTGTTCCAGGCTCCGCCCACATCTTCACTGTCGGCGGCCATCTTCTCCCTCACTTCCCGGCTGGGATCTGACGGCAGCGCGTGTCTGCACTTACAAGGGAGACCGGAACTCGCGGAGGTCACACACACACACACCGCTTCCTCCTACCGCTTTACTGCGGTCGGTAAGCCACCGGGATTCCCGGTTTGTTTGTGAACTTTGGCTTATATTCCCCTCACTGTGGAGATGTCCTCAGTTGGGAAGCATGCTGCTAAGGCGGCGGTGGTCTCCATTGCCTGTATTACATGCAACGGGACACTGGTGGAGGGGTCCTGCAATAACTGCGGACGCCCAGAGACCCGGTCTGCTACTACTGAGTCTGCAAATCCGGGATTATACCCTGAGGTTCAGGTGATCCCAGGGCCATGGGAAACGCAGAACAAGATTAATGAATCTCTGCTGTCCCAGATGTCCTCCATGTCGCAAACCCTGGAGGCACTGCATAGGAGACTGGAGAACCCAGCTACTCCTCCTAGTTACCCCCGGGTGTCTCTTACTTCTGCCGTAAGACCCCCTAAGCGAGCTCGTGAGGCTTCTCCTGAGCTCCAGACTCTCTCTGAGGAGGAGCGTTCCTCTGATGGTGAGGAAGATGATGGGGGTTCTACTCTCGGGTCTATGTCTGAACCTCCAGATGGGGTGGAGGATCTGGTGTCCTCCATCAATGAGACATTGCGTCTTGTCACTCCTCCTGAGGAGGTGACTGTACACCCCAAGGAGGTCTATCAATGGCTGCGGCCAGAGGCTAGACCAAGTGGCTCCTTCATGGACCACACTAATTTCGGAAGGGTGATTAAAGCTCCCAGGTTGCATCCTGGGCGGCGTTATGTCCGTAAGACTAAGGACAATCGCTTTCCCTTTCCCCAGGAGGCGCTCCAGGAATGGTCGCAGTCTCCCAAGGTGGATGCTTCCATGACTAGGATTGCTGCGCGCTCCTTGTTTTCTGCCTCTGATAGCTCCTCATTGAAGGATGCTACTGATAGACAGGTCGAGCAACTCGCCAAGTCTTCCTATGAGGCTGTGGGGTCTTCGTTTGCCCCTAATTTTGCCGCAGTCTGGACCCTACAAGCGATCACTATCTGTTTGGATGGTATCACTGATCTAGCTAGGTCCAGTCCAGAGGTCCTGGCGCTCACTGAGAGAGCAAGGGCCTATGCGGACTATGCCAGGACGGCATCTTTGGAAACTGCCACTCGCTCTGCTGTGGCCTCGGCCAATGCAATTGCGATCCGCAGGCTGTTGTGGCTACGTCTTTGGGACTCAGATGCCACATCTAAGAAGATTTTACAAAATCTTCCGTTCGCTGGTGACAGGCTTTTTGGCACCGAACTGGACAAATTGATAAAGGATTCTGCTGAGTCTAAGATCCCGCAGAATAAGCCTAAGCCACGGTACACCGTGAAAAGGAACCCTAAGCAGTGGTCCTTTCGCTCCGGTTCACAGTCATCAACGACGTCCACTCGCTCAGACCGAGGGGGCAAGCCTGCTACTCAGTGGCGTTCCAAGAGTCGTCAGAAGAAGCCGGCGGGGGCAGCGGCTGCCACCCCCAAGCCCGCCTCGACATGACTCGCTCTCTCATCCTGCCTCCCCACAGGTGGGGGGCCGCCTGTCTGGCTTTCAGGACAAGTGGCTTCTTCACATTCAAGATCAGTGGGTTCGAGACGTGATCTCGCGAGGGTACAGGATAGAGCTTACGTCAAAACCGATATCCCGATTCCATCGGTCGGTTCCATCTCCAGAAAAGGCTCAGGCTTTTCACCTGGTGTTGGAGGGGCTCCGCAGAGACGGAGTGGTGGTCCCTGTGCCCACGGAAGAGAGGTTCAGGGGTTTTTACTCCAACCTCTTTATTGTCCCAAAGAAGGACGGCTCCTTTCGCCCGGTTTTGGACCTCAAGTTGTTCAACCGTCACGTGTTGGTTCGGAAGTTCCGCATGGAATCCCTGCGCTCAGTGATCGCGGCTGTGTCACAGGGAGACTTCCTAGCGTCCATCGATATCAGGGACGCTTACCTTCACGTTCCCATTGCACCAGCTCATCAGCGCTGGTTGAGATTCGCAGTGGGGGAAGAGCACTTCCAATTTGTGGCACTGCCATTCGGGCTAGCCTCGGCACCACGGGTGTTCACAAAGGTGATGGCCTCCATGATGGCTCTCCTGCATGCGCAGGGACACGCCGTCATACCCTATTTGGACGACCTGTTGGTCAGGGCGCCTTCGGAAGACCTTTGTCGGGTGAGCCTGGAGGTGACCATGAAGTCTCTGGAACGGTTCGGGTGGCTTATCAACATTCAAAAGTCGACCCTGGTTCCGACCCAGTCATTGACATATCTGGGCATGGACTTCCACACGGACTCGGCCCTGGTGTCCCTACCTCAAGCCAAGCAGCTTGCGGTCCAATCAGGAGTGCAGACTGTCCTCCTGTCTCCACAGTCATCCCTACGGGTATTGATGAGACTGGTGGGTCGCATGGTAGCGGCGATAGAGGCGGTGCCGTTCGCACAGTTTCGCCTCCGTCCTCTCCAGCTGGAGATTCTTCGCAGATGGGACAAGAGGACGATCTCTCTGAATCGGCTGGTGACACTGTCACAACCAACCAGGGACTCTCTACAGTGGTGGCTCCAGCCACATCACCTGTCACGGGGCCGGTCCTTCCTAAAACCGTCATGGTTAGTGGTGACCACAGACGCCAGTCTGAAGGGCTGGGGCGCGGTGTTCTTACACCACAGGGCTCAAGGCCTCTGGACTCAGTCGGAGTCGGCGTTGCAGATCAACGTGCTGGAGATCAAGGCGGTTTTTCTGGCGCTACTGGCGTTTCAGAAATTCCTGTCAGGACAACCCATTCGGGTACAGTCCGACAATGCGACGGCCGTCGCCTACATAAATCATCAGGGAGGGACCAGAAGTGCTCAGGCCCTCGCCGAAGTCCACCGCATTCTACTCTGGGTGGAGGAAAACGGCTGCCTGATCTCCGCAGTTCACATCCCAGGGGTCGAGAACTGGGAGGCCGACTATCTGAGCCGACAGGGGATGGACGCCGGAGAGTGGTCCCTACATCCAGACGTCTTCCGGGACATCTGCAGCAGATGGGGTACTCCGGACGTGGATCTGATGGCCTCACGGCTGAATCATCAGGTGCCCCAATACATAGCGAGATCTTGGGATCCCCAGTCTCTGGGGGCGGATGCCCTGATCCTGAGCTGGTCCAGCTTTCAGCGGCCATATGTGTTTCCGCCTCTGGCTCTGATTCCCAGGGTCCTGTGGAAGATCAGGACAGAATGCAGAGTGGCCATTCTAGTGGCTCCAGATTGGCCCAGGAGGTCTTGGTACCCGGACCTGTGGCAACTGTCAGGCGGACACCGGTGGGCTCTTCCAGAACGCGCAGATCTACTCGCGCAAGGCCCGTTCTTCCATCTCAATTCCAGGGCCCTCAGATTGACTGCATGGCTCTTGAGGCCTGGCTGCTAACATCCAGAGGTTTCTCCCCTACAGTGGTTGCCACTATGAATCGGGCGAGGAAACCTGTTTCCAGGAAGATATACCACAGAACGTGGAAAATCTTTTTTACCTGGTGTGCCTCTGGTGGCCGCTCACCGTGGCCTTTGTCTATCCCGACATTGTTGGCCTTCCTACAGTCGGGGTTGGAGTTGGGATTATCCCTTGGCTCTCTGAAAGGTCAAGTATCAGCACTTTCAGTGCTGTTTGACAGGCGCTTGGCGCTCCTCCCGAAGGTACGTCAATTTCTGCAGGGGGTGTCTCGGGTGGTTCCGCCCTATAGACGACCTCTGGATCCTTGGGACCTCAACATGGTCCTGGCGACACTGCAGAAAACCGCCGTTTGAGCCACTGAGAGAAGTCTCTCTCTCTCTCGTCTGTCCCAGAAGGTGGTCTTTCTGGTGGCGATTACGTCTCTGAGACGGGTCTCAGAATTGGCTGCACTTTCGTGCAAGTCTCCTTTTCTGGTGGTTCACCAAGACAAGGTGGTGTTGCGCCCACGGCCTGAATTTCTGCCGAAGGTGGTTTCAACGTTTCACCTAAACCAGGAGATTGTTCTCCCATCATTTTGCCCCGCTCCCGTTCATCAGGTTGAGCGCGACCTCCATACTCTGGATCTCGTGAGAGCTGTACGCATTTATGTGTCCAGGACCGCCTCCTTTAGGAGTTCGGATTCTTTATTTGTCCTCACGATGGGTCGCTGTAAAGGGGGGCCGCGGCTTCGAAGTCGACCTTGGCCAGATGGATCAAGGCTCCCATTCAGGAGGCATACCGGTCTTCTGGTTTGCCTCTCCCGGTGGGTTTGAAGGCACACTCTACGAGAGCTGTAGGTGCCTCCTGGGCCTTGCGACATCGAGCTTCTGCTCTACAGGTGTGTCAGGCGGCCACTTGGTCCAGCCTGCACACTTTCTCTAAGCACTATATGGTGCATGCCCATGCCTCTGCGGATGCGAGTTTGGGCAGGCGGGTTCTCCAGGCGGCGGTTGCCCACCTTTAGAGGGAACCATGTGTTATCCGTCTTGTTGAGGAACTCTTCCCGCCCTGGGGTATTGCTTTAGGACATCCCCATTGTCTGGGTCTCCCATTATGACGACCAGAAAAAAGAGAATTTTGTTTACGTACCGTAAATTCTTTTTTCTTTAGTCATCAATGGGAGACCCAGCACCCACCCAGTTGTTCCGTTGCATATTTTGCACTTGTTCTGTTCTCTGTTGAGACAGTGTTTGCCGGGTTGTTGAACCGTCTGTGCACGGCATTCTTCCCGATGTTTCGGGTGTGGTTTAATTTCTCCTCGCAGCTTATGGACTAAACTGAGGATGTCTCCTACGGTGGGGGTTTATAAGCGGAGGAGGCGGTGTCTACAAACTTGTAGTACCTAGTGTGACCTCCGGAGGGCAGAGCCCTAAACCCCATTGTCTGGGTCTCCCATTGATGACTAAAGAAAAAAGAATTTACGGTACGTAAACAAAATTCTCTTTTTCTGGCCCATCATACATCCATAGGTATTAACATGAGGTTGGCCCCATCCTCTCTTCTGGGAAGTCTTTCTACAAGATTTTGGAGGCGTCTGTGGGAATTTTTGCCTAATTAACCAGAAGAGCATTTGTGAGGTCAAACACTGAGGAATTAGAACGGAGATTGTGACTCGGCCCTTTATTTCCAAACTCTCATAGTAGGAGCTGCAATTGTCCAAAATATCTTTTCTCTGCTTCATTCACTGGAATAAGGGGCATTGTCCGACCACAATTCCAAAACATCATGTTCTTTTGGCATTTACCAAACCCAGACTTGTCAATTATATACTACGTAGAAAAGTGTGATCCATGACTCCACAGAACACAGTCCAATTGCTCCAGAGTCCAGGGTGGTGGCCTTACACCACTCCATCCGACGCTCAGCATTGAGCTTGGTGATAAGGCTTAAAGGGATCCTGTCACCCCCAAATCGCCTCCTAAGCTATCCAAACATGTCCCTGCAGCATCCCATCACTAATCCCACACTCCTTTTGGCGCAGAAAAGCATCCTGTGAAAGTGTAGAAAAATATTTTATAACTTACTCATAAGTGATGATAATGAGCTCTGGCTATTTCTTTAGTCACCAAGGCTGGCCATCTTCATCCTAATATCACGCCTTAATAAGCGTGATCTTCTATGCATATTGTAATCAGCGCCTCCCTGCTCTCCTCAGAGCTGCCTGGGCTGCAATGGGGCTGTAATGACGCAAATCGCGTCATTTCCGGGTGACGTCAGTACACCCACGCCGCATGCGCAGTGCGGGGCCTACAGAGCGGCGCAGGTGTACTGACGTCACCCGATGCCGGAAATGATGTGATTTGTGTCATTACAGCCCCATTACAGCCTTTACAGCGCCGAGGAGAGCTCGGAGGCGCTGATTACAATATGCATAGAAGATCACACTTATTAAGGCGTGATATTAGGATGAAGATGGCCAGCCTTGGTGACTAAAGAATATAGCCCCTGCTAATTATCACTAATGAGTAAGTTGTAAAACATTTTTATGCACTTTCACAGGATGCTTTTCTGCGCCAAAAGGAGTGTGGGTTTGGTGATGGGATGCTGCAGGGACATGTTTGGATAGCTTAGGAGGCGATTTGGGGGTGACAGGATCCCTTTAAATGAAGCTACTTGGTCAAGGAACCCGAGGACATGAAGCCTCCTGTGCTGAGTTTTTGTGCTACATTAACACCAGAGGAGGTCTGGACTCTGGAGTGATGAAGTGACTTTTACGTTGTTTTTCCTCAGTGCCTGCGCTCTGTAACTGTACATGGTCTCCACTTTGTGGCTGAGTTTCTGCAGTTCCTCCCCTTTTTAGTAATCTCATTCACAGATAATGGATTAGGAGGGAAGAAATGTCATTAACAGACTTGTTGTATCGGAGGCTCCTATTACAGGACTTCACTAGTATTGATGAGATCTTTACTACTAGATGTTCTGTAACATGTTTGTTTGGGCAGATGGCATGTTGGGGACCGGATGTTATATACCGGGGTTAGGCCCCTTTTCATTCAGCGTTTTTTACATTTTGCAGCAGATTTACCGCATCTGCCGCCTAACAGTCGCACTTGCGGCACGCCCCATGCATTGTCTATGGGGTTTGCGGCAAGTGCGGTATAGTTGCAGTTGCGGCTGCGGAAAAAACTCTGCTGACCGTGATTTTTTTCGCTGCCGCAAGTGCCGTAACCGCGGCTATACCGCACTTGCCGCAAGCCCCATAGACAATGCATGGGGCGTGCCGCAAGTGCGGCTGTTAGGCGGCAGATGCAGTAAATCTGCCGCATCTGCTGCAAAATGTAAAAACCGCTGATGTGAAAGCGGCCTTAATGGGACTGAATGAAATACATTTTCTGCTTGACATTTACCGGGGCTTGTTCTGAAGAAGCATTGCCGCGTGTACTATGTAAAATGCGTTGTGTATGTTACTCATGACATGAAAAGAAATAATTTTGTAATATAAATCTGATTCCTATTGTGCACAACTTTCTTGTTATATGAATACTGTCTATGGAAACTACAGTGGTGTGAAAAAGTGATCACTCCCACCCTGATTTCTTATTCTTTTGAATGTTTGTCACACTTATGTTTCACATCACCAAACAAATGTAAATATTAGACAAAGATAGCACATGTAATCCCAAAATGCAGTTAATAAATGAAGATCTTTATTATTAAGGGAAAAAGAAATCCAGACCTACAGGGCCCTGTGTGAAAAAGTGGCTGCCTCCCCAAACCGAAATTAAATGTGGTTTATCACATCTTTGGGAAGTTGAGTTAAATTTCCCCAGCCACATCCAGTCCGGAATAGCGAAATAGCTCTGCAGATAGTGATATATTCCCCATCATAAATTGCAGAATATGAGACGGAGGCTCAGACTAAGACAATAACTGTTTTCAGAGCCTGATGCACCCGTGCATGGATGTAATTCAGGTACAAACACAGACTTACCGTTCTAAATATATTTCTCCTTCTCTGTAGACTTCCAGGTATACTGATACCTCTTCAGATAACATACAGTGATGTATCAAAAGAATTGCACCATCTTGTTAAAACTTTCCGGTGAGTTTATTTTTTATTTTACATGTACGCATAGTCCCAAATGTAAAAGGTAATGATCACTGGCACGTCAACAAATTTTTCTTAAATCAATACCAGAGGCAAAATTAGGGAACACTGGAGTAAATAATATCAGAAAAATATTCTGATTCTACACTTATCAGCCACTGCTTCTCCTCCTCCTTCCACCTCCTGATCGCTTTATTCATTCTGGAAAAGTAAAAAGTTAAAATCCATCTTGGTCAGGACAGAACAGACTGCCGGTCCACTGAGGGATCAGATTACAGATGTCTGTTAAAGTCTATGGGGAGAGAAGGAGGAGAACAGGGTGAGAAAGTAAAGCAAAGGCTAAGCTGATTCTTTCTAGTAAGTGTTTTATCTCACCTTAGTGTTGGATTCACAGCTACACTGCTCAGAATTGGCTATATAATGTCCTGATGCTATGTTTGAACATACGCTACATAGTCAGGAGAGCAGGAACCTCTCATGGTTCTCTGTAATGTGTATAGGAAACCTCATAGGACTTGGCTCTATCCACTACTTCAGAGAAAACTGAAAAAGAGATTGTATAGCGGAAAACTCGCCTCAAATGCCGAATAACAGTCCTTTAAAGGGAATCTCCCTGTCAGATCAAGCCTTCTAAGCCATCTGTGTGGGCATGCGGGTCATAGAAAGTTGAATAAAATGGTACCATAATATCTGTGATCTGATGTCTTATTCCAGAGAAATCTGTGTTTTTCTTATTATGTAAATGAGCTGTTGAGATCTCAGAGCTGGACACAGATCTCCTTGAGACTCCTCCTCCAGGGGGTATTGTAAATGAAAGGAGGCTATTCCAATGTGAGACATGTAGACCAGGAAAGCAGACTGTCAGTCATTACATCTCTCACCCTGGTAATAATCTCTGGAGGCACAGTCTCAGGGAGATCTATGTCCGGCCCATAGAGCTAAACTGCTAAATATTAAGAAAAATGTGAATCTCTTTTGAATAAGACATTGGATCACAGATTTCAAGGTGTCGTCTTATTTCTATGACCTGCATGTCTATATAGACTGCTTAGGAGGGTTCATCCTACTGATAGGTCTGAAAATTACAAAAGAGAGTCTATTTGTTTTAAAATATTTCCAAAACCATGTATAATTTCCTTTACACTTCACAAATAGTTTCTACTTTGTGTTGGTAAAATCACAATAAAGTACATGGAAATTTCTGGGTGTAATGAAAAAATATGGGAAAGTTCACGGAGTGTGAATACTTTTTCAAGGCATTGTATATAGCACACTATTATTTCAGTGTGATTAGGTTGTGTGAAGTTGCGTACAGACTCTACTTTTGGTCTCCATGTATTGGTCTATTATTAGGGTGTGCATTAGGCAATAGGGGCCACATTCCCCTTTCCCTCACTACAAGACATGACAAGTGATTGTAGCATTAAAAGGCTGCAGTGATATCATCAGTGACCTCTGCCCTCTGTATGAGAGTCTGTTGTCACATAGTCCAGTGGAGGGGACTAACCGGGACCGGAGCTGTCATTTTCCCCTTCGCTGAGTCCTTCACAAACACTTCTAGTTCATCCGATTTTATTGCAGCGTTTTAGTCCACTCTGTACAGATGAGAAAAAGCTCTAAGGAGATCTCCGAAGACATTTTAGTACAGTTATAGTTCATTCTCGGCGATGTCCCAGCGTGCCTGTACGCTTTTGTTACCAAAACTGAGATGTCACATTTTTCTCTAGAGGATATCTGTCTGTCAGGCCACGAAGCAAGCTAAAAGGTAAATCATTTGCTTCACTTAGGCTATCAGATATAGTACGGTACCTGTGCGTGTCAGAGCTCTACCATTGATTATGGGGGCTCAGCACCAGTACAAATATATGGTACATGTCCTGGGTACAGCAAGTCATAACATGTTCTAAGGCTGTGTTCACACAGGCTAAATGTGATGTTGATATCAATGTGCATTCAGTTCCCCCGATCGGTTTCCCATGCATGTGAGTAGGGCATTGGTGTATTTCTGCACATAAAACGCACATCCCAGAGAGCCAAAGTAGCATGTTAGTCATTTCTTCAGATTCAGCATAGAAAAAAATGGTGGATTAGGACCTTTCACCAAATTCTTCATGTTAAACTGGACACATGAAATAATGGCAAAGCAAAGTCCTATTGATATTGACAATCTAGGTATATGGCACCTAAGGGGTGTTATCACTTTTCACTGTAGGTGTGTACTTCCTTTCCCTGTATTAGACAATTACAAATGAGCCATGCACAAAGTGAACAGGTCTATAAGGCTGTGTATACACCAACAAAAACTGGATCATAAAAAAGCTCAGTAAAACAACGTGTAAAAATACTCTGCTGTGACGATAGTAGTAAAAAAGCAAGTGCTGATAAAAATGTCAATAACAGGGTATTTAAGGGTATTTAATATAACAGGGTATAATTTTGTATGCAACCCCTTCTCATGTACTGCACCATGGAAATGGTGCTATATAAATAAATAATATTTAGTTAGTACGGTTTTTGCAAAGAAAGTACGTAGCTGCTCTACCACCACCATACACATGATCAGGTTTTAAATACATTAGATAGAGACTGGTCTAATATGGGTTACCTTGACGGTGGTAGAGCAGCTTTGTACTTTCTTTGCAAAAAACTTACTAACTAAATACCCTGTTATTGACATCATTTATCAGCACTTGCTTTTTTACTGCTATCTTTACAGCAGAGTATGTTTACATGTTTTACTGTGCTTTTTTGTGTTCCTCTCCCTGTATGATGCTGACCAATCAAAAGCAGACAGCAACATGGTATAGAAAGAACAAGCCCCATCAAAGCTTTCAGCAGGTTTCATAGCCTGTAAAATGTGATGATACAGCTCAGATCTCCTGGTCTCTCCTC
The DNA here is from genome assembly GCA_033576535.1 of Allobates femoralis. Classification (NCBI taxonomy): domain Eukaryota; kingdom Metazoa; phylum Chordata; class Amphibia; order Anura; family Aromobatidae; genus Allobates; species Allobates femoralis. The sequence continues at coordinate 176,574,899 of JARQOC010000007.1, forward strand.
CTGCATGACTTGGTGTGGCGGGAAGGGACTGTGCAGCTGAGTTTAGCTGTGTAATATCACAAACTATTCTATCTTCTCTCATAATTACTGAGTGTGTCAAGAATCATAGTTATGTCTGCTGTGCCAAATGTAATCTCTTTGCAGCGAGATAAGAGCTGTCATTACATCTCACATAAGGCCCCGTTACATGGCACGACATCGTTAACGACATTGCTGATACGTCACGGGTTTGGAGGCGTACCAGCGATTTCGTTGTGTGTGACTGGCAAGTTGCAACAATAAATCGTTTGGTCAGAGTTGACAGGTTTACCAACATGTTGGTAAACCTGACGATCTCATCTCTATCAACCTGCTGCATCGTTCTGTGTGACCCTGCGATACCGATGTCATGGATGACTTCGCCCATTCACAGCAATGAGCAGGGATCGTTCGCGGGGTTGGCGAACGATACCTGCTCACAACATCATTGATGAGTTGTTCACGATATCTAGACGTGTGACATCTCACCAGATGTTGAAATGATATAAAAAATGACCGCACGCCCACGAGATGGTTGAGGACATCATTTCAACATTGTGCTATAGGAATAACCTGCCTGTTCTTGTTTGCTCCAGTGTGAGATTTAATGGAGTGCAGTGCAGACTTTCATGTAGAGTAATTACAGGTGGTGCACAGCAGACATAAGTGTGATACTGAAATAGCTCTGGAGAGGTGGTGTGGGAAAGGATGGCATAGCAGAGCTGACAGTGCTAAGAAGAGAACTGATACCCACACAGTCAATAAGTCATGCAGGAGGATATACCAGGAGATCAGAGCTGTATCATTACATCTTACACACTGGGAATCCTGCTCTAAGCTGTGGGGGAGGGGAGTGTTTGACTTTCCATGTTGCGGCCTTCTTATGATTGGTCAGTGTCGTACAAGGAGAAGTAGTACACGCCCCCAGTGTAAAAACTGATAACGCCCACTTGCTTCAAGAAAAAGATTATCTCATTAAGTTCCATTGAGCGATCAGTTCATCATCAGTTGTATTGGGACGAAGTGTCTCCGGATCCGCGCTGCTGAATGAATGAAACCAGAAACCGGAAAACTGGTTTCAACGGGTGTTCTTTATTCCTATTTGTTTCGGAGCGTTACCATGCTCCTTCCTCAGGAAGGTGAAAAAAGGTGTGTTTGTTGTTTTTTTTTTTTTTTTCTTTTGCCCGAAGGAAGGTGCATGGTAACATTCCGAAACACGTAGGAATAAAGAACACCCATTGAAACCAGTTTTTCAGTTTCTTGTTTCATTCATTCAGCAGCGGATCCTGAGGCACTTCGTCCCAATACAGCTATTGTTCGCCACGTTGATCGTGGATGTGTGGGTCCTGCAGCAGCTGTATCCAGGCGCGCACACTTATTGTAACACAACTTTTCCAGGTGAGCAGCTTTCAATAAGGTTCTTGCCGATATCTGTAAGGAGAGAAGACCCTATTTGCACATTGTCTCACCCCCTATAGATTCTATACAGTTCATCATCAAACATTTGATGAAGGGTCATCTTTAAATAAGACTGATCATCATGTGAATCCATGACACGTTCCATGGCAGCAATATAAGTCATCTCAGATTTCTGCTTCAGGCTGTAGGGACAGGATTTATCTGACCTGTGGGCAGTAAAGCTGGCCATACACATTAGATATTCAAAATCGGAGATGCGTGCTCAACATCTGCCCGACCATAAGACGGCCGACATTGTCATACTCATCAGACGATCAGCCGAACCCATCAACGTTCGCCTCTATGAGGGCTTTAGCCTTACATGCGCTCTGGAGATGGACTATATTAAATACGCCAAACCTCCAGTGACCTTTCACTAAAACTGTCTTAAGGCCACTTCACACGCTAGGATATTGTTAACGATACCTTTAGAACGATCACGTGACAATGATCGTTCCGACATCATTAGTACATTGTCACACACAAGGATATCGTTAATGATATCCCATTCGGCAACGCACCAGTTAAATAGGAGAGCAAGGACTGAACGATCTTTTAAAGCGGCAGGAATAGGAGATTTTTGAACGACATCGTTCATAAAGGTGTCACACTGAACAATGTAGCTTCTTCCAGCAGCGTTAATTGGACGATGAACGATAGATCTGAGGTCAGGATCTCAAATCTTGGATGAACGATTGAAGGATTTTTTCACCCTATATCGTTCATTTACGCCCGAACGATATCTTTTGAACGATCACAAATTTGTGACGCTTCAAGGATATCGTTCAGGATATCCTCGCGTGTGAAGTGGCCTTCAGATGTCTGGCACCACATTAATCATGTAGCTCAAACACTTGCTGGCTCATTAAGTGGACATGACTCAAGATGCAACACTGCCAAAATGTTGCTGCAATTTTCTGATTGAAGAAAGGCGACTGATGAATGGTGTAAGGGGAGTGTAGATATTTGGTTCCTTTCTAAGACTCTCCAGTATCAATTTACTTTCAGTTTAAAATGATTAGTACAGTGCAGTACAGATTTGTTATGGCAGATAGAGAAGCTTTCCTTCAGATCTGTGCATTGACACGTCTAGAAATCCACTACAGCCAAGACTTCTGTACCTTTATTAAAATAGTTTTTAAGGTTGAAGGAAGACCTTAAGTCGATCTAGTTCAACCCATAGCCTAACATGTTGATCCAGAGGAAGGCAAAAAAAACCCATGTGGCAACACTAAGCTCCACATTGGGGGAAAAAATTCCTTCCTGACTCCACATACGGCAATCAGACTAATTCCCTGGATCAACGCCCTATCAAAGAATCTAGTATGTATAACTGGTAATATTATAGTTTTCAAGAAAGGCATCCAGGCCCTTCTTAAATGTTAGTAGTGAGTCACTCATTACAGCATCATGTGGCAGAGAGTTCCATAGTCTCACTGCTCTTACAGTAAAGAATCCACGTCTGTGATTATGATTAAACCTTCTTTCCTCCAGACGTAGAGGATGTCCCCTTGTCCCCGTCTCAGGCCTAAGAGTAAAGAGATCATTAGAAAGGTCTCTGTACTGTCCCCTCATATATTTATACATTATTATAAGATCACCCCTAAGCCTTCGTTTTTCCAAGCTAAATAACCCCAATTTAATAACCTGTCTTGGTATTGCAGTCCCCTCAGTCCTCTAATAATTTTTGTCGCTCTTCTCTGGACCCGCTCTAGTTCAGCTATGTCTTTCTTATACACCGGAGACCAGAATTGTACACAGTATTCTAAGTGTGGTCGCACTAGTGACTTGTATAGAGGTAAAATTATGTTCTCCTCATGAGCATCTATGCCTCTTTTAATGCATCCCATTATTTTATTTGCCTTTGCAGCAGCTGCCTGACACTGGCCACTAAATGTGAGTTTGTCATCTACCCATACACCCAGGTCTTTTTCAGTGATGTTCTACTGCAGACATCTTTGTTAGTTGGCAGATGAATCTTTAAGGCATCGTACTACAGATGAAGCTCTTTTTCTATTTATCCATTTTGTTAGCAATAGGAGACTAAATCCCATCACTAATCAAAGCCCCACATTTTGGCTAATAATTTCTACCAGACTGGTTACATGCAAAAAAAAAAAAAAATTGGCAAACTTGAAAAAGATCACTGTGGTCAAATTTAATTTCTAATTACCGTATTTTTCAGACTATAAAACGCACTTTTGGTCCCCCAAATTTTGGGGGAAAGTAGGGAATTGCATTTTATAATCCGAATCTAGTCCAGTGTTGTGCTGTAGGGGAGGGGGGCAGCTCTGCAGAAGTGTGTGGGGGCAGGAGCATGCTGGCACAGGCTTAAGCTGCGGCCCGTGGTCACTTGCCCCTGCTAATTATGCTCATATAATATTCACTGCATCCCGCTGTCCACCACCTCTGTGCTGAACCCAGCTCTGAGATGTGGGCAGGGGAGTGGTGCATATTATATGAGCCTGCTCTCACTGCCCTATTCTGGATATGGCCCCCTTGTCCTGGCACATACTCCCCTTGTCCTTGATATGCCCCCCCACCCATCCTGCATATGTTCTTCCCCCATCCTAAATATGGCCCTCTTGTTCCCTTGTTCTGGAACATGGCTCCCCCCATTCTGGATATGGTACCTCGTCACTCTTTATGGCCCCCCATGCTGCTGCACACACTAAAATAATAAACGCTGTGAACTTACCCTCTGGCGCTGCCCTCCGTTGCTCCCCGCTTGCCGCACTTCCTGAGTCCTCCTGTGTCCCCGGGGCATCCTGTCATGTGACCCAGTACAGCACAGATATGTAATCACTGCGCGCCTCGATCGGATGACGCAAGTGGACAGGAGGACTCAGAAAGTACGGCAAGCGGGGTGCAACAGAGGGCAGTGCTGGAGGGTAAGTTCACAGCGTTTATTATTTTGGTGTGTGCAGCAGCATGGGGGGCCATAAAGATGATGGATACGAATGGGAGGGCTATTTAAACAAGCAGACATATGATGGGTAGGGACAATAAAGGGGTATGTCAGACAAAGGCCATATTGGGGCATAGTCCATGGACATATCAGAGATGAGTGGTTATGTATCAGGACAAAGGGGCCATATCCATGGAGGGGCTATACAGGAGGTGTATTATCAGGATGGGGGCCATATACCAGGATAGGGGGGCTATAATCAGGATGGTGGGCCATTACCTGGATGGGGGTCCATAGGTAACCAATTTGGGGTATTAGTGGGTATATTTTCCAGGATGGGGGACATAGATACTAGGATGGAGGGGTCATGTACAAGGATCAGGGCTATATATACTGATTGTAAGATGGACACTCGCATTATAAGACGGACCTCATTTAACATTAATAATTTTTTTTCTCTTTTCCTTCACCAAATTTGGGGTGCGTCTTATAAAGTGAAAAATATGGTATTCTCTTGTTTACTTTTATCAACTATCTTTGAGGTTTACCGTTCCTTTAATGGGAATCTATCATTAGAAAATTAATATTGTTTTAAATTAGGCTTTTGTGTTGCATGTAAGGATTTGTTATTAAATGTCAATTTTTTTTTTCATATTTCATTTTTTTGTTAAGGAAACTTAGTAATTTTACAATTCTCACACTGGCCACAGACTGTTTTAGGCTACGTTCAGACGCAGCATATTTGGCCGCATAATGGGCAGTGGCGCTTTTTTGCGCGTGTTTATGCACAAAAAAGCGTGACTGCACACCGACGACGCACTTTTCCCGAGGCAATTTTAACATGTAGCCTATGGGAAAAGCACGCTGAAATAAGTGAGAAGAATTGCCATGTAATTTCTTTTTGCGCGTGCACACGTGCAGTGAAAGCGCACATGCAAAAATACTCGGCGTCTGCACGCCTTTCAGCAAAAGCAATAGCTTTTGCTGGAAGGCGCATCCAGCTTTCTTTGGCACTGCTTTTACGCGAGCGCTCAAAAGCGCCGCGTAAAAGCAGGAATATGCGGCAATTACGCTACTTCTGAATTTACCCTTACGGGGATGTCACACGCGTCAATATCGCGTGCAATATTGCTGCTGCACATGACGTTGCAGCGATATTTGACGTGTGTGACAGGGCGCATCAACCAGCGATAAATTACTGGTTTATGGTCTCCAGGTTTTAGAGCCTGCTCTAAAACCTGGCGATGGTTGCCCGGTGGACACGCAGCATCGCTGAGTGTGTCATCGGGAGAAGAGTGAGAAGCCAGCTCCCAGCGCCTCTCAGCAAGCGCTGGGAGCTGGTATCCATGGTAAACAGCGGGTAACTAAGCGCCGCGCAGCGCTTAGTTACCCGCTTGTTTACATGGTTACCAGCGATCTCGCTGGTACTGATCGCTGGCGAGTCTGCCTGTGTGACAGCTCACCAGCGATCAGCCTTCAATGTCGCCAGCGATGAGATCACTGGTGGCATTGACGCGTGTGACGTCCCCATTAGACTTTTACTTCCTATCTAGTCAGGAAGACTTTTCACCAGGCTCCTTGTCATCAGAGGCAGGATTACAATGACAGATAACACCTTATACACAGCTGATAACATTAGAGCGGCCAATCAATATAGGCCAGTGATGGCGAACTCCAGGCCTCGAGTGCCACCAACAGTGCAGGTTTTCAGGATTTCCTTCTATTGCACAGGTGATAATATAATCCCCTGCACTGGTGATGATTCCAACCTCTGTGCAATGCTGAGGAAATCCTGAAAACCTGCACTGTTGGTGGCACTCGAGGCCTGGAGTTCGCCATCACTGATATAGGCGATATCACCACTGACCCTCTCTGTAACTTCATAATGATCTGTGCACACGCTCATTAGATGCTTCAATACAAAATCATTGTCAAAGTCTGACCATTGTGGCTGATGTCCATGTGAATTTGCTTAAACAACAAGAGGTTAGAATGTAAAAATGCCTCAGTGGTCAGGATGAAAGTTGAAATATTTCACATTTTTATTTTTAATAAAGATTGTGATATATAAACCTGATATAAATATTAGGATGTTTTCTGATGACACATTCTTTTAAGTGCCATGTAGAACATCCTCTTTCTGGAAATCAGTGGTCCACGATCGCAGACCTCGCCGATGTGGTGTCTTCACTTTTAGATTTATCAGATTGTTGTGAATGGGTTTCCCCTTTGGCTTCATGTTAGGGAATCTATTGCTCAGAGCCAGGTTTTGTATTGCATCTCATTTAATATGTACTGTTTTGGGCTATTTTTAGGTTTCCTGTAAATCTCAAATTTATTTTTTATATTTCAAGTATGCCTTGTATTGTCAGTGCTGACAATTAGTAATCTGACAACAGATCGACTGTATAGATACAGTTGATGAAATCCAGTTTTATGCCTAAACACTGCAACCTAAGAAGTGCCATAATGATGTCGGTAGAAAAAAAAATATGGAACTCTTGCAAAGTAATACTAAGATCATAAAATTCATGACCAAGTGTCTGGAGAAAAAAATCTATACATGACCCATGTGATGTTTGCATCTGCAGGATAGATTATTCCTGTGTCTAAAAATAATAATTTTGTATTTTCATGACTATGAAAATTGTAGATTCACACTGAAGGCATCAAAACTATGAATTAACACGTGGAATAATATACTTAACAAAAAAGTGTGCAACAACTGAAAATATGTCTTATATTCTGGGTTCTTCAAAGTAGCCACCATTTGCTTTGATTACTGCTTTGCACACTCTTGGCATTCTCTTAATGAGCTTCAAAGCAGCAAAGCACCCCAGCACCATCACACCTCCTCCTCCATTCTTCACGGTGGGAACCAGGCATGTAGAGTCCATCCGTTCATATTTTCTGCATTGCACAAAGACACGATGGTTGGAACCAAAGATCTCAAGTTTGGACTCATCAGACCAAAGCACAGATTTCCACTGGTCTAAGGTCCATTCCTTGTGTTCTTTAGCCCAAACAAGTCTCTTCTGCTTGTTGCCTGTCCTTAGCATTGGTTTCCTAGCAGCTATTTTACCATGAAGGCCTGCTGCACAGTCTCCTCTTAACAGTTGTTGTAGAGATGTCTGCTGCTTGAACTCTGTGTGGCATTGACCTGGTCTCTAATCTGAGCTGCTGTTAACCTGCGATTTCTGAGGCTGGTGACTCGGATGAACTTATCCTCCTCAGCAGAGGTGACTCTTGGTTTTCCTTTCCTGGGGCGGTTCTCATGTGAGCCAGTTTCCTTGTAGCACTTGATGGTTTTTGCAACTGCACTTGGGGACACTTTCAAAGTTTTCCCAATTTTTCGGACTGACTGACCTTCATTTCTTAAAGTAATGATGGCCACTCATTTTTCTTTACTGAGCTGCTTTTTTCTTGCCATAATACAAATTGTAACAGTCTATTCAGTAGGACTATCAGCTGTGTATCCACTGGACTTCTGCACAACAGAACTGTGGTCCCAGCCCCATTTATAAGGCAAGAAATCCCACTTATTAAACCTGACAGGGCACACCTGTGAAGTGAAAACCATTTCCGGTGACTACCTCTTGAAGCTCATCAAGAGAATGCTAAGAGTGTGCAAAGCAGTAATCAAAGCAAAAGTGGCTACTTTGAGAGAACCTAGAATATAAGACATATTTTTAGTTGTTTCACACTTTTTTGTTAAGTATATAATTCCACATGTGTTAATTCATAGTTTTGATGCCTTCAGTGTGAATCTACAATTTTCATAGTCATGAAAATACAGAAAAATCTTTGAATGAGAAGGTGCGTCCAAACTCTTGGTCTGTACTGTTTATAATGCTTCTGTGGCTTGGAGAAAAATAATTACTTGCAATAAAAGTTCTGAAATAACCTTAAACATGAAAGGGGAATCCTGTAAAGTGAATATGGGATGTGTTGAAGATATGTCATATGTTAGAGTCGGGAGTCGGGGACGCCCTGCCTCGGAACCGTGATGCCCTGCCTCGGAACCGTGACGCCCTGCCTCGGAACCGTGACGCCCTACCTCGGAACCGTGACGCCCTGCCTCGGAACCGTGACGCCCTGCCTCGGAACCGTGACGCCCTGCCTCGGAACCGTGACGCCCTGCCTCGGAACCGTGACGCCCTGCCTCGGAACCGTGACGCCCTGCCTCGGAACCGTGACGCCCTGCCTCGGAACCGTGACGCCCTGCCTCGGAACCGGGACGTCCTGCCTTGGAGCTGTGACGCCCTACTACGGAGTCATGATGCCCTACTTCAGAGCCCTGACGTCTCTGATCTCAGGCAGATTCCCAGTACAGTAAGGATTTCTGTGTATCATCCTGCTTTCAGTGCATTCGAACAGGCAGATTCTTGCCTGTTAACGAGCACTGATCAACTACATCCAAGTCAATCATCGCTCGTTTACTGGCCTGATTAAGTGGGCCGATGAGCAATAACGAGAGCAGAACAATCCTTAAAGAAATGTTTAATCAGAAAATGACTTATTTAAATCAGGTTTTTTGGGTTCAAATTGATTTTTTTTTTCTTCTAATTTGGGCAATTGTTTTTTTTTCCCCCAGATCACTATTTGTATTAATAATGAAAATGGGTAATCTTGTACTCTTCACACTGGCCACTGGGACTATTTAAGATGCACATGCACACTTAGGGCGGCTTCAGACTGCGGCAGCGTCCGGTCCGGGGCTGTCAGGAGTGACAGCCTGGAGCGGAGTTTTTCTGCATAGAATCCTGTCGGGCTGCACGGAGCTGGATCGCGCCGGGTGGTAATTAGCTGCTATCCGGCTGCTAGCTCGCCGGATGAATCCTGCAGAAGTGGGGATTTGTCTGCCGATTCCAAAACCGGTGCATGCAACGTTTTTGGAATCGGCAGACAAATCCCCACTTCTGCAGGATTCATCCGGCGACACAGCAGCCGGATAGCAGATAATTACCACCCGCCGCGATCCAGCTCCGTGCAGCCCGATAGTCTCCTATGCAGAAAAACTCCGGTCCAGGCTGTCACTCCTGACAGCCCCGGACCGGACGCCGCCGCAGTGTGAAGCCAGCCTTACAGTGAACAGACTAACTATCTTTAGTATGGAGAAATCTAATGAATGTGTGAAAAGATCATTGTGAAGGGAGAAATTGGTGAAATTACCTATTGTATATGGTGGCTGTGATGATATTGAATCTGATGAAAACTATCATTGAAAGGCCCAGAATAGTGATGAGCGAGCTGTACAATGCTCGGGCCCTCTACTCATAATGAGCAGTTGGAAGCTCAGATGGGCACGACTTAAGTACCCGAGTATAATGGAAGTCAATGAGGAACTCAAGCATTTTTCCGGAAAATCTTCAAATGCTTGAGTTCCCCATCGCCCTCCATTATACTTGAGTTGTGCCAATTGAGGATCAACTGCTTATTGGGAGTACAGAGGACCGAGCATGATAGAGCTGACTCATAAGACAAGGTATGAGTCTAAAATAATCTGTGATCAGGGTGAAAATTGCAAGCTTACTAATTCTTTTTAGTATAGATTGTGATGTGAAAAAATTGATAACATTGCAAAAAAAAAAATACTTGCAACACCAAAGCTTAATTAAAAAAAAAAAAAAAAAAGGTGATTTTTAGATGATACTTTTTCTTTTGTTATGTTAACTGGATTCCTTGCTATTATTTTTTAATTGAAAGGCATTGACCAGGCTTGAGGTTAAAGCCTCCCCAGTGCGCGCACTGTATGCTGTGAGGATTCGCCATCACCGGGAGCAGGAGTTCATACATCTGGCTATATTCCGACTAGACGTGTCTGGCCTCCCTCAGTTCACATGTGTTGACTGAGGCCGCACACATCTAGTCAGCACTTGGCCGTATGTATGGACATCGCATGGATATGTGACCGCCCGCTAATGGCACCGGAGAATCCTCGCAGTGTGCGCTGTTAGGATTAACAGTCTACAGTCACGAAGAATTACTGCAGACTTTACCTCAAGCCTGGACAATTCCTTTCATTTAATGATCAGACTTGTGCATTACCCTGCAGCTAATGATTGATTGCAGCGGTCACATCCTGAAGATGATGAAGCACAGAAGACTGCTGCGGACAGTCAGGCAGGTGGTGCTGGGAAGAGAGGGGGATCGGTAAAGAGAGAGTGATTACTATGCCAAAGCCTCCTGCAATGTTAAAAGACAAATCAAGGGCAGGAAATCTTTCTTTTTCGCTCCATTGGGAGACCCAGACATTGGGTGTATAGCTTCCGCCTCCGGAGGACACAAAGTATTACACTGAAAAGTGTAACTCCTCCCCTACTGCCTATACACCCCCTCCAGGAGGAATCCCATCAGTTCTTTGCTTTGTGTTGAAGGAGGCACACTCTGCACTCATGCATCCTCACTTAGTCTTACTCACTCTCCCTGGAGAATGTCGGATGGAAGCAAAGAGGATCCTTAGGGATCCCCAGCATGTCTCCTTACTCACCCTCGGGCAGAGGCGGTTGAGGTACCCTTAGGGTACAACGAGCTGGAGCCCTCATGCTGTTTTTTCCTTCTCCATCCCCTCGGGGCTCTGGAGAAGTGGGATCGTTATGGGCTCCCAGAACTTCTGGAGCTCTGGCTCCATTCGCAGCCCCTGTGGGATCCTGTCGGCTGGAGTTGTGGACCTCAGGGCTCAGCCCCCTGCACCTAAAGGCACTCTGGGGGTTATGCTGCGGCTGCAGCCCGGTCCAAGCACCTGGGGTGTTCCCTGGGCCCTGTTCATTCAGGGGTACCTCCCTGGCCCCCTGCACCTTGTGCTTTGGGGGTCTGTACTGCGGCTGCTGCTCGGCCCTTTCACTGTGGGGGCCCCTGGTGGGTTCTCCCCGGTCCCTAGCGGCCTGTCTGTGCAGCACCGCGAGTTTCGCGGGGTTTGAAGGAGTACCGCGCTCGGGTGCTCGCGAGCGCCGGCCGTCTAAATTGAGGCCCTGGCTTCATTGCGGCCTAGTTTGGAGCCTGGAGCCCGGGCTCCACTGGAGGCGGGCTCGGCCGCCTTGGTGGGCAGTCCGGGAGCGTTGGCCGCTCCCATCTCTTTGAGGTGGCAGGCTTCTAAGCCTGTTGGGATTGCCCTCCGGATTCCCGCCCATCGTTGGCTCCGCCCCCTCACTCGGCTCCGGCGGCCATCTTTTTGGGGCTTCTCTCAGCATTCTCCTCGGGTCCCTGTGGCTGATAGGAAGGAGCTGGCATCCGGAGGGCACACAATCCACCTTGTCAGGCTGGTAGGTCACCCCAGTTTATCTGGTGGTGTCTCCCTCTCCCTGGGCCCCCCTCTAGTGTATCCCCTCTCTGAGGTTACTGCTTGGGGGCGACATGTCTGCCACCAGGAGCAAAGCCCCTAAGGTGCAGACATTCTATTCCTCTTGCACTGCTTGCAAGGTTGCGCTGCCTGCTGGGTCTGTCTTTCCTCATTGCTCAGCCTGCACTTCGCATGTGTCTGAGGTGGATCATGGGGCTCCCCCCAGCTCTGCAGCTTTGGAGCCTTTCCCTAGCCAGGGGGACCCGGCAGTGCCACCTCCTTGGGCGGTAGCTTTCACTAAGTCCTTTTCTGACTCTTTTTCCCAGTCTATGACTGCTCTGACCAGAGTTCTGCAGGAGTCTTTACAGGCTAGTCACCGGGAAAGTACCCCCGGTCCCTCTGCCTCTACACTAGGCACTACAGCGAGTCGTCCCTTCTAGGGGAATGGACTGTGGAGACAATGCAGGGGTCTTAGACTTGGCTCCCTCTCCCCGGCCCCCCAAACGGCCACGCAGCGCAATCTCTCCTGCTTCCTCGCGTCACACGGAGTCTCATGCTGAGGGCTCTCAGCTTGAGGGCGAGGATAGGCAGGATTCTGTGAGATCTCCGGTCGAGTCCTTGGAAGAGGATTCCTTGGTGGATGATTTAGTGTCCTCCATTAATACTGTGTTGGACCTGACGGCCCCCCCTCCCACGGTGTACACGTCGCTCTCGGAGGAACTTTATCAGTTCCTTCCTCCGGCCAGGTCTCGGGGTTCATTCTTCGATCACTCGAACTTCAGATCCACTGTTCAGGCTCCTAGGGCTTGTCCTGATAAACGGTTTTCCAGGAAGCAGAAGGATACCCGTTATCCTTTTCCTCCTGACGTAGTGAAGGGTTGGTCGGTTTCTCCTAGGGTGGACCCCCCAGTCTCTCGACTGTCGGCCAATACGGTTATGTCCGTTGCGGATGGTTCCTCTCTGAAGGATCCCACTGACAGGCAGATCGAGCTTCTGCAGAAGTCAATCTATGAAGCCACGGGAGCCTCGTTTGCTCCGGCTTTCGCGGCAGTTTGGGCCCTGCAGGCAGTTTATGCCTGCTTGGCAGAATTAAATGTAGCTCAGGATATTCCCGAGGTGTCCACCCTTTCGTCTCAAGCCTCTGCGTTCACTGACTACGCTAGGTCGGCGATTATGGAATCTGCCAGCCGTACTGCGGTTGCCTCAGCTAATTCACTGGCAGCCGTAGGATGCTGTGGCTGCGGGACTGGAAGGCTGATGCCACTTCCAAGAAGTTTCTCCAGGGCCTTCCCTTTGCAGGAAGCAGGCTTTTTGGAGAGCAGCTGGACGATCTCATAAAGGAATATACAGGTGGGAAATCCACCTCCTTGCCCCAGTCGAAGGTGCAGAAGTCTGGCCAACGTCAGTTGCACGCCAAGTTTCGGTCCTTCCGTCCCTCCTCGAAGTCCACTTCCTCCTCTTCCCGTTCAGATAAGGAGCAGAAGTCAAATCGGACGTGGAGATCTAGGTCTCAGCAGAAGAAGACTGCCGGCGCCTCAGCCGCCAAGGCTGCCTCTGCATGACTTGCCATCTCTCCCAGCAGCATCCTCGGTTGGTGGCAGGCTCTCCCACTTTGGAGACGTCTGGTGCAGTCATGTCCGGGACCGATGGGTAGTGGACGTCATCTCCCACGGTTACAGGATAGAGCTGTCCTCGCGTCCTCCGACTCGGTTTTGCCTCTCTTCGCCCCCGCCGGCGAGGGCTTTGGCCTTTCGTCGGGCGTTGGACGCCTTGAGGCAGAACGGGGTCGTGGTCCAGGTTCCCTCTGGGGAGCGTTTCCAGGGGTTCTATTCGAACCTCTTCACAGTTCCCAAGAAGGACGGCTCAGTGAGGCCGGTCTTGGATCTCAAGCTTTTCAACCGGCACGTGAGGGTCAGGCCATTCCGAATGGAGTCTCTGCGGTCTGTGATTGCTTCACTGTCTCAAGGGGACTTTCTAGCTTCGGTGGATGTCAAGGATGCCTATCTACACGTTCCCATCGCTCCTGCTCATCAACGCTGGCTGAGATTTGCAGTGAAGGAGGAGCACTTTCAGTTTGTGGCTCTGCCCTTCGGCCTTGCCTCTGCTCCAAGGGTTTTCACCAAAGTGATGGCCGCCATGGTGGCTGTTCTGCATTCCCAGGGCCATGCAGTGACTCCGTACTTGGACGATCTATTGGTCAGAGCTCCCTCTGCGGAATTGTGTCAACTGAGTGTCTCAGTTACTCTGGACACTCTCCAGTGCTTTGGTTGGTTGATCAACGTACCGAAGTCTGTTCTCCTCCCTGCTCAGACGATCACTTATCTTGGCATGGAGTTTCACACGGCTCAGGCCCTGGTCATTCTGCCGTTCCACAAGCAAGTGTCGATTCGGGAAGAAGTTCAGTTTCTCTTGCAATCAGACTCTGTTTCCATCAGGCGTCTGATGCACGTGCTGGGGAAAATGGTGGCGTCCATGGAGGCAGTTCCCTTCGCGCAATTTCGCCTGCGTCCACTGCAGTTGCAGATCCTGCGCGGATGGGACAAGAATCCGGCTTCTCTCTAACTGTGCATTCCTCTGTCGTCGTCGACGAAGGAGTCTCTCCATTGGTGGTTGCGTCCCATGTCGCTGTCTCGAGGCAGATGTTTTCTGCCCCCCTCTTGGTTGGTGGTGACCACGGATGCCAGCCTCTTGGGCTGGGGAGCCGTGTTTCTTCACCACAGGGCTCAGGGCTTATGGTTGGAACGGGAATCCTCCCTTCAGATCAATGTCCTGGAAATTCGGGCCATTTACCTGTCTCTTCTGGCTTTTCAGAGGTTCCTGGTGGGGAATCATATTCGGATTCAGTCCGACAACGCAACCGCGGTAGCGTATGTAAACCACCAGGGAGGCACCCGCAGCCCTCAAGCCTTAGCGGAGGTCCAGCGGATATTGCAGTGGGTCGAGGACAATGGCTCGTCCATCTCGGCAGTCCACATCCCCGGGGTGGACACTTGGGAGGCCGACTATCTAAGTCGGCAAGGTATGGAAGCGAGCGAATGGGCTCTTCACCCGGACGTGTTTCGGCACATTTGCGACAGATACGGAACTCCGGATGTGGATCTGATGGCCTCCCGGTTGAACCATCAGGTTCCAATCTTCATGTCTCGCTCTCGAGACTGCAAGGCGGTAGGGGCAGATGCTCTGGTCCAGGATTGGTCCAGGTTTCGTCTCCCCTACGTGTTTCCTCATTTGCCTCTGTTGCCCAAGGTTCTGCGGAAGCTCAGGGCGGAATGTCGGCAGGCCCTGCTCGTTGCTCCAGACTGGCCCAGGAGTTCGTGGTATCTGGACCTGTTAAAGCTCTCAGCGGGGGATCCTTGGAGGCTCCCGGCCCGGCCATACCTCTTGTCGCAAGGTCCGTTCTTCCACCACAATTCAGCGGCCCTCAGCCTGACTTTGTGGCACTTGAAGACTGGTTGCTGACATCTCGTGGTTTTTCCTCTGAAGTTGCCGCAACCATGAGACAAGCCAGTAAACCTGCTTCGGCAAGGATTTACCGCAGGGTTTGGAAGATCTTCTCCTGGTGTCGTCTCCACGGAAGTTCTCCCTGGCCTTTTTCTCTCCCAGCCCTTCTTGCTTTCCTTCAGTCAGGGTTAGCTAAGGGTTTGGCTCTCAGCTCCATCAAGGGCCAGATTTCGGCACTTTCTGTACTATTTAGCAAACGTCTGGCTAACCTTCCTAAGGTAAAGACGTTTGTTCAAGGGGCGAGTCACATTATTCCCCCCTACAGGCGTCCCTTGGACCCCTGGGACCTTAATCTGGTGCTTGCGGCTTTACAAAAGCCGCCTTTCGAACCTTTGAGAGAGGTGTCCCTCTCCAGACTTTCCCAGAAGGTTGCCTTTCTGGTCGCCATTACATCTCTTCGGAGGGTTTCAGAGCTGACAGCCCTGTCTTGCAAGTCTCCATTCCTGGTGATTCACCAGGATAAGGTGGTGCTTCGACCTGTGGCAGAGTTCTTACCCAAGGTGCTTTCTCCGTTTCACCTGAATCAAGACATTGTTCTGCCGTCCTTTTGTCCTAATCCTGTTCACCAGTATGAGAAGTCTCTCCATACTTTGGACCTGGTCAGGGCTGTCAGGATTTATGTCTCCCGCACGGCTGCTTTTCGCCGTGCGGATGCCTTGTTCGTTCTTACGACAGGTCAGAAGAAAGGTGAGCCGGCTTCCAAGTCCTCCTTGGCCCGGTGGATCAAGGCTCCTATCCAAGAAGCTTACCTTTCCTCTGGTACGCCTTTGCCTGCGGGTATTAAGGCGCATTCCACAAGAGCTGTGGGTGCCTCTTGGGCCTTACGTCATCAGGCCACGACACAACAGGTGTGTCAGGCGGCCACTTGGTCCAGCCTGCACACCTTTACAAAACATTATCAGGTTCATGCGTTTGCGTCGGCTGACGCTACTGTGGGCAGACGGATCCTTCAGGTGGCGGTCGCTCACTTATGATGTTACTGCCATGCTTGGGTCTTTTCCCGCCCAGGGATAGCTTTTGGACATCCCAATGTCTGGGTCTCCCAATGGAGCGAAAAAGAAAAAGAGAAAAAGAGAATTTTGTTTACTTACCGTAAATTCTTTTTCTTCTAGCTCCTAATTGGGAGACCCAGCACCCACCCTGTTGCCGTTTGGGCTTTGTTCTCCTGTTTAAGTGACTGGTGTTTCATGTCGCTTTTTATGGCCCTGTGGGCCGATGATTCTTAGCCGGACCTTTCGGTCTTGGTGTGGATTATTTTCCTCCTTCCTGCTTGTGCACCGAACTGACAAGATTCCTCCTGGAGGGGGTGTGTAGGCAGTAGGGGAGGAGTTACACTTTTCAGTGTAATACTTTGTGTGTCCTCCAGAGGTGGAAGCTATACACCCAATGTCTGGGTCTCCCAATTAGGAGCTAGAAGAAAAAGAATTTATGGTAAGTAAACAAAATTCTCTTTTTTTTTTTTTTAATATATCTGTGATGTTAAACACAGACAGTAGACAAGAGTGGTGTGTGGGCAATCATCCTATATCTATAGGAAATATAAATAGAAAGGATCCAAACTAGTACCACCGCCTTCTTCTCCATTGCCTCCTTTATTTGACCTTTGTGGACACGTTGGTTTGTCCTCTTTTGATAAGTTTTTGCCCAAGAAGTATGACATGAATTTTTGAAGGAATCTGTCAGCTGTTTTTTGCTACCTCATCTAAGAGCATCATGATGTAGGCAAAGGCCCTTAATCCAATGAAGTATCACTTAGGGTGCTGTTACACGGCACGACTTTGAAACGATATCACTAACGATCTCGGGGGCGCGCGGTCGTTAGGACATCGTTTTGACATCGTTGGTGAGATGTCACGCCTAGATATCGTGCACATCTCACCAACGATCCACCGAGCAGGTATCATTCACACAACCCAGTAAATGACACTTGTTCACATATGTGAATGGGCGAAGTTGTTAACGACATCATTATCGCGGTGTCACACACAATGATGCAGCAGGTTATCTGATCGTGGATCGTCTGATTTGAGAACATGTTCTCAAATCTGCGATCAACGATCCAACGATTATCATAATCCAATCTTGGTGTTACACGCAACGACGTCGTTTGAACAACTCCAAACACACGATGTTTGAGTGATATCGTTAAGGATATCGTGCCGTGTAACGGTACCTTTAGTTTACTGGGTGCAAGCGGCTCTTGACACAATCAAAGTTTTTAGATTTAGCCATAAAGCAGAGATCAAAAAGTTTCCCCCGCCCACACCAGGCTCTTTCTACAAAGTCTATAGACAGTGAGAAGCTGCTAATCACAGTGGGGGCATTCCGGACTTGGACTGGTGTGTCCAAGCAGTGATAAGCTACTGGTGCTAAAACAAACATTGCAGGTAAATAACACAGTACAATGAGACATTGCTGAATTATTTGTGTTAACCCTTACAGCATACTATTTTCAGATAACAGACATGTTTGGCATATCCACATAACTTTATATGTAAAGTGAAATTCTTTTTAAACTAAAGCACAATAAACTGACACAGGGGTACTAGAAATGTGAGATAAATCAATGATTAAATCCCCGGTTAATGTTAGTTTCAGAGCAGTGTGCTCTGTATATGTGTGCAGTGTGGAATGCCATAGCCTCTTATAGGCTCCAATGTGGTGTCCTCTATCCCTCTCCGCATAACAGCGGCTCTAGGAGCCTATTAATGACAGGGACCAGTGTTGGGAGCTTGCCAATCAATAAGGACATTGACTAGAAGTTAATAAGACACATATATCTGCAGCTACTGCTGTCTGTGTACATGGACATGGCCTCCCCGTGCTTCAATCAATAGCAGGACATACTGCTCGGCACTCGCCGCTCCTTAGCCGGTTTGTTGGCGGGTCCCCAGATGAATCAGGCCTGTCTCTATCACTTATCTTCAGCCTCGCAGATTTACAGCATTGTCACATGAGCGCAGACTGTCAGCATGATTCCTATAAGCATGTCACCACTCATCTCACTCTCCGCAATGCTAGACGACCCTCTCTATACACAGTATAAAGCTGATCCTATAGCAGAATTGCCTTCATGGAAAACGTTAATAAATTATACTTCAATGAAACTACAGTGTGAAAATTCCTCTGTTGTTCCTCCTGGAAATGTATTAATAAATTGACAACTGGGCAGCACCATTACCCTGTGTGTTCTGGAAATGTCAGCACATATTAGACGTTATTCCGGAGGGTAGGGCAAAAATGGAGAATTAATTATCCTATTGGCAATGTGTCCATTTCAAGAGTATTAACAGAGGGACTGCACAATTCAGAATTCTGCTCCTGCATTGTTTTTTGGTGAATACTAGTATTTCCTAAGACATACGGTATGTGGTGGGAGTACAGGGGTTGTCCACCTTTGTTGACTTATTTTGTTTTGTTTTTACTTAAGTGCAAGTATTTGGGGCTAAAAGTATTAATCTTCTAATTGTGTTTCATTACAAATGGTGCATCATTTTCCTCTGTAGCCTCTGCTTTGCACTGTTTATAGCCGACTGCATAATGAGGTAACTGAGAATCCATCAGTGAGCTCATTTTAACAACCTGACAGGAGAATTTCTAGCTATATTTGTCCTTTTCTGAACTCCTCTAGGCTTATTTATGACCACAGACCACATGAAAGCTGAATGTGCAGGAAAATCAAGAGCCTGTAAGAGACAAACGGTTAAAAATTTAAAACGAAACCCAATTGCAAAATTGAAGTTTAGTCCAAAATTCATGCATTAATGAATATAAAAATTATACCCCAAAATGGACAACTGTTCTAAGGCGTATAATCTTTATCCATTTAACTTGACAGTAGAGCGGGCCATGGACATCTGCTATTGGGAAAGTAATCAGTTGGTATGGTTTCCAGCCCAACCCTGTAGGAGGGAATTTCTATGTAAATTTATCGTAGTCTTATCAAAAGTTGGCGTCACATATTTGGTTTTGACTAGTGGTTTTATTCTTTAACACTATTTTTAGAGGATGAAAAAGAAATCCAAACTTCCCTTTACTCCAATGAATGAAGAAAATCATGTAAGGCTTTGTGCACATGGCGCCTTTAATTACCGATGCCGCTGCCGAGTTTTCCCAGGCAAAGCCGCGTCTAGAACATGCTGGTGGATGAAGAATGAACATGTTGCTTCTTTTACCACTGTAGGGTTTCCAAACCTGAAGCGATTTGAAGAAGTGACATAAAGCGGAACATCTACATATCTGTGTCGTTTCAACTTTACTGTACATTATGTTCATTTTATTGGGCAATGTTGCTGCACGTTTTAGGCAGATTGTGGGTGGAATCCACCTTAATAACACACTTGTGCGCATAGCATAAAGGCATTTTCTCCTATCGATGGAAATTTGTGCTAAAGGCAATACTCCTCAAAAGACAGCCATTACTTACTTGACTAGTTTGCCATCACTGTGGTAGTCGCAGGCGGTCTGTGGCACGAGTCACTACAGTAATAACTAGTCCCAGAAGTGGAGAGTAAGACTACAATTACAGATAGTAATTATATTATAATACTGCTTACTGGATAAGTAAAGGGGAGGTCAAATGATCCAAGGTCAGGTCCAGGAAATGGCGCAGTACAACAAGGAGTAGTTAGAGATTAAATCCAATCACAAGCCGGGGTCAGGAAAAGGAAAAAGACAAGACCGTTTTCAGGGAGCAGGCAAAAGAGTAGTCAGGTCACAGGCAAATGGTCAAAGTGCAGGTAAGGGAATAAAGTCAGGCTGGGTCAGGCACAGAGCACATAGAGATCAGACTTACACAGGCAACAGCAAGTGTACGATTGGATGGAGGAGCTAGCATGCTTAAGTAGAGGACTAATCAAGGGAAGTGAACATAGATAATTGCAGCACAGACCCAGCACAACCAACAGATTGACAGCTTTCTCACAATAGTAACAAAGCAGACAAGGACAGTGTGGAGATCTTGACATGGTCAGTTTCCTTGTCTGGAATGGTTTCTTGCTGTCTAACCATGTGACCCCCTGCTGCCAATCACTTACTTGTCGGAGATGCCGAGGTGGACTGCACAAGAATACTGAACTGTGTTTGTTTGTCTGTAGCGGTTATGTGAAATCTGCAGGGGAATAAATGGAGACAGACAGGAAAAAAATAGATATTTATAGGATATGAATGGTTATTTTGCACATTTTTTCTCATTTCTATCTTTTGCCAAATTTTTGATGGTTCCTGAAAACCTTGCTACAATTTATTTTTTTCTTTAAAGAATTTATAGTTATGTCAAATATAGGTTAAAGTGTTACTGTTTTTAACAAACTCTACATATAATAATAGTACAAGAAAATGTAAGAAACTTTGTAATACATCTTATGAGACACATGTGCCTCTTTCCCCACTTATGAGCCACTTCTACCTGCACCTCCTGATCTCATCATTCACTCTAAAATCCGTATTAGGGCCCCATTATACGCAGTGATGTTGCAGCGATCCTACCAACGATACGACCTGGCCTGGATCACTGGAACATCGCTGTGTGGCCGCTGGTGAGCTGTCAAAGAGGCAGATCTCCTCAGTGACTCGTATAACACCCTCAACATCGTGGAAAAGAATATAAACTATTCTTTTCACGATGTTGAGGTCCCGCTACTGTATTCAGCGGGAAAACATTGGTAACCAGGGTACACATCAGGTTACTAAGCACAGCACAATCAGACATGAGATTCCTCCTCTTCATACCCCATGCAGCACATGCTCTGAGGCTACACCATGAAGGACATATACAGCAGTACTAAATAGAAGAATCTAGATATAGCACTTAAGGTACCGTTAAGGTACCGTTACACAGTACAAGATCGTTAATGATATCGCTTAAACGTCACGGGTTTGGAGTCGTTCAAACGACATCGTTAGTACATCAATGCGTGTAACACAGATACGATTACGATAAATCGTTGGATCGTTGATCAAGGATTGTTTGATTTGAGAAGATGTTCTCAAATCTGTGATCAGCCAATCTGCAGCTTTGTTCTGTGTGACACCGCGATAACGATGTCGTTCACAAATTTGCCCATAGACATCAGTGAACAAGTATCGTTCGCTGGGTTGTGCGAATGATAGCTGCTCACTACATCGCTGGTGCGTCATCCACAATATGTAGGTGTGTGGCATCTCACCAACGATGTCAAAACGATGTCCTAACGACCGCGCGCCCCCGAGATCGTTAGTGATATTGTTTCAACATTGAAGCGTGTATCAGTACCTTTACAAGAACTCGGCAGCGCATGCCTGGATCTTGGCCACTCTGTTCCTCAATAGACAGCTGTAATCTGATTCCTCAGTGAGCTTGCAGCTCATCTTGTTTTGAGTAAGGGGTACTTCACAAACAGTGATATTACTAGCGACATCGCTGCAACGTCACAGGTTTTGGGTCACTAGCGATGTTGCTGCGTGTGACATGCCGCAGTGACCAGCGATGAGCTTGCTGATCGCTGCGGAATGTGCAGGACCATTTTTTGGTCGTCGGTCTCCCGCTAGGCAGCATACATCACTGTGTGACGCCCCTCTAATTCGATGTGTTCCCTGGTAACCAGGGTACACATCGGGTTACTAAGCACAGCGCGCTGGTAACCAGGGTACACATCGGGTTACTAAGCAAAGGACATCGTTTTGACATCGTTGGTGAGATGCCACACACCTACATATTGTGGATGACGCACCAGCGATGTAGTGAGCAGCTATCATTCGCACAACCCAGCGAACGATACTTGTTCACTGATGTCTATGGGCAAATTCGTGAACGACATCGTTATCGCGGTGTCACACAGAACAAAGCTGCAGATTGGCTGATCACAGATTTGAGAACATCTTCTCAAATCAAACAATCCTTGATCAACGATCCAACGATTTATCGTAATCGTATCTGTGTTACACGCATTGATGTACTAACTATGTCGTTTGAACGACTCCAAACCCGTGACGTTTAAGCGATATCATTAACGATCTTGTACTGTGTAACGGTACCTTAAGTGCTATATCTAGATTCTTCTATTTAGTACTGCTGTATATGTCCTTCATGGTGGAGCTTCAGAGCATGTGCTGCATGGGGTATGAAGAGGAGGAATCTCATGTCTGATTGTGCTGTGTATTGGAGACATCATAGCAGCTAGTCTCCCCACTGGCTCAGAGATGACTGAAACTTGGAAATTGTGCCTGCAAAAGGGAAAGCCAGTGAATTATGCAGGATATGAGTCATATAATGGCCAGATGTCATGTTATTGCTCATGTACACACTACAGATTATTCTGAAATACGATGTATATGGGCATTGCAGGTCTTTGAAAGCTAAATCAATTAACACCTCTATATCTTGTATCAGTTGCTCCATTCCTGAGCATTTGGCTTTTTAATTTATAGGTAAATTAGTTATTAAGTGCAGTGGGTGTGACAGTGCACTCAGGGTGCCTTCACTTCTCAAAGTTATTTTCCCGCCTTGTGTCAGCCTCTCTCAGCTTAATTGATGGCTTGTGTGATGTCAGACACCAAATAGTAAACTATCAAGCTGAAGTACAGGTGCTGGATGGGAAAATAACCTCAGGAGGTAAATGCACCTTAAGTGGTCTGTCACTCCCATAGCACTTAATGCCTCATTTACCTTAAATTGCTAATTACTGAGGAATGGCGCAAACAATTTGAGATATACGAGTCCAAGGACTTCGCTTTCAAAGACCTACACTGCCCTTATTTGTGGTTTTAGGAGAGGTCAATATTACTGACAGATTCTCTTTAAATGCCTCTTTTCTGGACTTTCCATTGGTACTAAGAGTCATTTGTTTAATAATTATTGTAATATTGTCATTTATTTTCCAGTTATATTTTGTGATTTATTGTTTTTGTCATTTTGTTGTGTTTCAGGTTTTCCAATACGAATATTATTCACACAGTCCCCGAATGGTCAATAATTGCCATTGTCCTGCTGTCAGTGTAAGTATTAGTATATATCTGTATATTATATATCTACAGCTACAAACTAGCCCATCCTTACAAGGCCACAGTATGTCAGTAGCAAGAAATAGGATCCAGATTGGAGCTGTAGGATCAGACTACACAATGCTTGTTTGTAGTCTGTAACCATAGAAACGCATAGCTTTTTATAGGGGCTGAGAGCTGAAAATATACAAAATAGTTGCAGATTTTTATTACCAAATTGATTTTCGCGACTTCCAACACTTTTTACAACACATCAGGCATAGAAATGTGACCTTGATGAAGATGGGCGGGGCTTGTTAAAAATGGGTGTGGCTTATTGTACGATTGCATAAGGAAAAAAAATGCCCAAAATCAGAGCTCTCATTTCTGATCTGACGTAAGCCTAGAAATAGCTGGGGTAAATTTAGAGTTCAGAGTCTTAAAAAGAGATTTATCATTCAGCTTGAACATTTTTGATAAATTTAGCTAATTTTAATACTATCTAGTCTGTTTGCACTAAGGATTAGACAGTATTGATAATTCTGATATTACTCACAGCCTTTGAATGTTCTTTTTTGTTTGGTTTAATTTTCTTCCATAGGAGCTTCTCAACAGTACATAAAAAACACCAGAAATAAGGCATGATATGAGTGTAAACTTAAAAAAAAAAAGACATTGCTTCTCTGCCGACAGCTCCTTAAAGAGAACCTGTCATCAGGATTTAACCTATAAAAGTAAAGGCATAGCCATAATGGCCCTGTTATACGGATTTAATCAATCAGTGTAGTATAGAAATTCCTAGCCTAGTTCTTGTTTAATCTATTTTAGCCTTGGTGCCTCTTTATGCATCGGGGCAGGACTGTGAATATGGTTTTCGACTCTTTCATGGCCTCCGCAATTGTACGATACACCAGCTTTAAATGTCACACTAACATCACCATTTCCGCCATTGGCGCCAGTGCATATCCACCTTCCGGCATTCTCCAGCAAAATAGCGCTAAAACAGCGTATGCTCAGATTAATCTTCTGTGGTCTTCAGCAGGATGGCATCAGTGGCGGAAAATGCCGGGAGATGGATATGCACACGCGCTGCCCACAATAAGGGCGGCGTAACTTGAAAAAGGAGTATCATACAAATGCAGAGGGGCCACGTCAGAGCCTAAGACCCTACCCACAGTCCTGTCCCACCCGCCCCCAAGGCTGTGGAGTCGGAGTCTGTGTCCATTTTGGTAAACTCATAGTTGGAGTTGGATTCAGGGAAATTCAGAGGTTTAGCTTACTGACTCCACAGCCTAGCCCACCCCGATGTATGAAGAGGCTATTACACCAAGACTTCAAGAACCAGGCTATGGATTTTACACTACACTTATCCATTAAATCTGTATAAATGGGCCATTATGGCCATACCTTTTACTTTAATAGGTTAAATCCTATTGTCAGATTCTTTTTAAATGTGGGTGCAGTGGTTAATAAAAAAAATTGGAGTCCAGCTCAACAGGACTGGGTTTTCCATTTCTTTTTATTTTTCAAAAGAAAAATATAGTGCATACAAAAGAAAAATTTACATGGTCGACATGACTCAGTCGACGCATTTCGACTGGACTAAGTGTCATGAGTGAGACTGCTTAGTGCAGTGGAAATGCGTTGACCATGTACATTTTTCTTATGTATGAACTATATATATATATATATTTTTTTTTTTTTTTAAATAAAAATAAAATTAAAATCCAGTTCTGTTGAGCTGGACTCCAGTTTTTTTCTATAATCCTTGATGTTTGGCCGGTGCCTGAGCCCCAGGTGGATGAGCATAGAGCAACTGGGTGAGCTGGAATCGCGTTTCTATAGCTACAGTGGTTCCCAAGACCCCAATCATGACCCGATATCAGGTCAAGAGTGGGCAGTGCTCGTATTTTATTCTCGCTGCACCCCTAAGTATTCTGTTTTTTATTTTTGCTTTTGTTTTTTTTATTCATTATATGGCACCAGACGTGTGTTATTTTATTTAGTGCTAATTTTGATGGTCTTTATAAGTTGCCGTGGCTCACAGGGTATTAATGCAAAGCAGCCTAAAGGCCAAAGCCACACCCCAGAGGAACCTGAGAGCCACGCTCCCTTGGTAAAGACCATGCAAATTAGTACTAAATAAAAAGACCCATATCACTGGTACCTTTAATGGCAGATTTAAAAAAATAATAAAATTAATTAAAGTCTAGGGGAACACAAAATACAATAAGAGTAAAAACTAGCCACTTTTGGTCTGGTGAGAGGTCTTCTTTAAAAGGTTTATTCTCATGAGATGACCCCTTTTGGAAACTAAAGTATTAATATATACGTGGCGTACATATTTCTAATCTGTAGGTAATCTAATGTTTTGGAGAAACACTTTGTACTAGAACACTAAGCCGTCAACTTTGCCATAGCGAGATAAACAAGATCCATATCTTCAATTACAGTCATCTCCAGTAAATGTAGCAGTGTTACTTTTGTCTCTTGTTGCGGGTTTTATGAGTCATTTGAGCCTCTGGGGCACGGAAGTACTTTGGAGACTTTCACAGGTCAAGGAACGTTGTGGTCCAACATTGTAGCATCCTTGGCACAGCACTTAATATCTTTTGATATTGCTTCAGTCTGACACATTGTTCTATATTCACTGTCCCAAGGAAGTCCATACTGGTAGGTATTAGCGTAGGCTTCAACGAGCCCTACATCTGTGTCACTCCGTCAGATACTGCTCAAACCATTCATTAAATCAGAACACAGAAAGTAACTTTACTTGAATGCGCTGGCATCAATATTTTATCAGCTATAAGAACAAATCTTTTGTCATTTTTATTATATGCTTTTTTTGGTTGAATTGGTGATTTGTGAAACAGATCTTATGAATTTTTTAGTCTTTCAATGCAATTTAAAAAAAAAAAAAAAAAGTCAAAATTGTTCACCAGAGGTAAAATAGTTTACAAAATAGGTGTGTACTTGTATATCAGTACCCGGGTAAGGCACTTACTAAAATGCAAGATTTGTGGTGGAAATGTACAATTTAGCACTAATCTCCATAACTACATCAAGAACATAAAATGTGAAGGAGCAAATAAAAAGTTTGAGTCGACTTGTCACCTACGAAGGATCTAGAATGTTTTGTTAACCATTTTTTATTTTGTTGATTTGAGCTCATTGCAAGGTCTTTTACATGCTGAATGTGGATGAACTTTAGTTGGGTTGCACAGCTCCCATACAGTTTGTATATTAGCAACAACATATGATGAAACAAGAAAAAAACCCGCGACACTCCATATAATGTGTACAGGTGCAATGCTGAATACAATACATTGTAACAAAAAAAAACTGTGGCACTCTGAAATACTAATATATAATTGGATATAGAATAATATTAATATAGCTAAGGAGACCTGAAAAATATGGCTTACAAATATGGCCATATAGATAACCACCCAGTAACCATGTTGAGGCGTGTCTCTCGTACTGGGTCCCTAAGCTCAATCACAGTCCCTATTTGTAATATAAAGGGCCCTTAAACGGGATTGTTATGTTATAAATAATCCCCAAAAAATAGAAGTGCACTAGTGACCTGAGTGTGGGGTACCTCCAGAGTACAGAAGAGACACGCCTTGATGTGGCTGCTGGGCAGTTATCTGTAAGGCCATATTTATAAGCCAAGTGTCCCATTTTTTTCATGTCTCCTTAGCTATAATATTGTTTTATATTCAACCACATGTCTTAGGGTGCTTTCACGTCTGCGTTTTTGCAAATCTGGCAAGATTCCGCCTTTTTTAAAAACCGGATCGGCAACATTGCGTTCCTGACCAATGAATTTTGAATGTTGTTCCAGAAATGTGCAGTAACTTGCGTTTTTTTTCCTGATCCAGCACTTCAGGCTTTTTTCTTTTTCAAATTGCAATTAGCAGGGGTTTTTGTCTGGCATCCAGCACTCCTAATAACAGTGACACACTGGATGATAAAGTACACAAACGGTAAAAATGCAGTTTTTCAGTTAAAATCTGGATTTTCCAAAACCGCAGATATGAAATTATCCTTAGTATTTCAGAGTGCCGCTGTTTTTTTTTGTTACAATTTTACATGATGGGACATGCTGCCAACTGCAATGGTTTTTAGACTTCAGAAAAGATTTGATTAGCCAACAAACAAATGCTTTCCTCATTTATTGGCTAATTACAATTCTATTTACGCAGGTCGACTGATCGTGATTGATTGAGAGCCCACAGTAAAGGTCGTTTGCTCTTGATCCATCCCTTCTAAGCAGGACCAAGAAGGTCGGCATAAGACACAGAATTTTAGGCTATTTTTTCTAGACTATTTACCTTGTTCCTTAATTTTTTGTCATTATACCTTAAAGGGAACCTTTCATTTATCAAAATACTATTTGCTCTGCAGACAGAATGTTAAGAACAAGAGGAGCTGAACAGATTGATGGACAATTTGGCTAGAAAGGTTTCCATAAAACTTGCATTTTACTCATTGAAATCCTTGTAGTTTGCACGCATTTCAGTCCAGTGGGCGGTGCTACTAGTGATTGACAGTCTTTACTGTATGATACTGCATGCAGCGATAGCCGTCAGTCAGTAGCAGGGCCGCCTGCTGGACTCGTATGTGAAGAAACATCAGGGATTTCAATGAATAACAACACAAGTCTGCTTCTCCTTCTCTATGCCATGCCGTCCTACTAATACTGGAGAGTATAAATTATGCAAAAGAGGGAACTGTGTGTTACCCGCAGCCCAGAAAAATGAAAGGGAAACCTTTGGCTATGTATCTTTATTAGGCTAATAGGAATGCATTAACATTCACTTCTGAATAATAAGCTAACCACAGTCACTGAGACGCCTACATTTCTCAAATGATTTACTTGTGTAGTCTTAAGACTTAGGCTGCTTTCACATTGCAATATTTGAGGATCCATGGCTGTCATTGTAAAATGGACAGCCACGGATCCGGTTTGGCCCCCATGTTATCCTATGGGCACGGATCTGATCGGATTTGGCCTAATTTCCATCCAATTTTGCGGATCCGATTTGTGTCCAATTTTTTGCTGTGCCCAAAATCGGAGACTGCTCCGATTTTGGGAACAGCAAAAATCCGACACAAATCGGATCCTAACAAAATCGGATGGCAATTAGGTCAAATCTGATCCGACCCGAGGCCTTTAACATGGGGCCTATAAAGCACGGGTCCGAGAAAAGACAGGATCGTTTCTCGGACCCGATGTTAATGTACGGAGCATGCTCAGCACACTAAAACTGCTCCTAACCATCTAATTTCACTCCCGCAATGTATACATATACATTGTGGAAGCAAAATTGAGTAAAAGCAAGGGTTAAAAATAAATAATCTGTATTCTCACCTTTCCAGCGATCCCCCGATGGCTCCAACAAGCTCCGGTGTGATTACAGGACCTTCCGTGATGTCACAACCCGATCAGCTGATCTGGGTCACATGACCGGTTATAGCGATAACTGCAGTCATGTGACCGATGACGCTGCCGGTTTGTGACATCACGGCAGGTCTACAGGCATCAGGAGGTGCTGGATGCGTCGGTGGATCGTCGGACAGGTGAGCATAGAGCTTTTTTTATTTTTAACCATTTCTTTTACTACATTTCACCTCCGCAATGTATGGATATATATTGCGGAAGTGAAAGTGCCGCGCACAACGCTTTCTGTGTCCTTAGATCCCACGGACAGGAAAAAATATGTGATGTGAAACCAGCCTTAAAGTAAATCTGTCAGCAGGTTTTTGCCATCTCATCTGAGAGCAGCATGATGTAGGCAAATATATTCTGAAACGATCGATAGTTGATTTAGATTACTGCAGCCAATCTGTCACAGTCAAAGCATTTAAAATGGGGTAGACAAGGGCGCAGTGGGTCGAATCTCCCAAAATTAATTGAAAGCCAATAATCAAAACTGCTCACATTGTACAGTTGTGAGACCCACAACTGGTATCAATGCCTGGTATCAGCTGCTGCAGGACCCCCGCTTGAGCTGTAAACTACAATGAATATGGACAGGTATGGTCCGCCCTGCTGAGAATAAAATGAAGGACGTCTCAGGTAAAATAGATAGGTGCCTTTATTCCATGCCCTACGCGTTCAAGGCCGTCCCAGCCTCTTCCTCAGGAGCAACACCATGAAAATCATTAAGCATTTAGTTCTAGGTAAGTAGTAGATCCGGGAGAGCTGCCCCCTCCCACACCAGGCTCTCAGTAGAGATTGTCCATTGACAGGCAGATGTCAACTCCACAGGGGGGTGTCGGACTGCCTGTGCCTACAGGAAAAAATAGGGTGTTTTTTTTTATCGGCTTGTGGAGCGCTAAATGAATCACAAGCAGAGCAACAAATAAAATCAGACCTTTATTGGCCCCTTGTGCTGCCACAAGGTGTTTCAACATGGAGGACATCCTGTGCCTGACAGTAGTCCTGTATTGGTGATAGTCTTTAGTTTACTTAAACAATGACACAGATCTTGATAAGGGAGGCACGGTTGACTTTTTTGATTTTTTTTTTAACCCCTGCAGCATGCTGTCCTCAGCTTACATAGCAAAAACCTGCAGATTTCCTTTAAAGTGTACTTGACAGTATAATCACACTGCTTTAATCACTTTGCAGCGGATCATCAGTATTTTGACAAACGACTGGGCTATTTTTGCAATATCGCACAAGTCTTTAGGTTAAAAGACCTTCACTCTATTCCATAGCGTTTCAGAGATTGACTATCAGTGAATACTTGCGGTGCGGGTTGCATGAAGCTAGTAATGAAGTTTTTATCCTAAATTGTGCGTTTATTTTTAAAGAGCATCTATAAATATGGCAAAAATTTGATTCGACTCTTTATTTGGTTGCAAATTGTTTTACTTCCTTTTCTTACTCAGAACATCAGAGATTCTGTGATGAAAATTAGTTATTACATCACGTTTTTCTGATTGCGCATACGATTACCAATCGCGCTACAACTGCTTTGTCGCGATTACTAATAAAATTTATTGGACAGCGTTATAACGGGTGTTTCACAGTACGTGCAGCACATGTTTATCACTTTTTCCATTACACTCGCAAGTGTCGCACCTTAATGTTTTTTTATCAATACTTTGCAATCACTTCTTATTGTGTAATGCAATCGCCAAAAGTGACACTACTCAAGAATTTATTGATCCATGCTCATATCCAAAAAAAATTGCAAGAAGGAATTAGTCACTCAGGTTTGCTATTCATCTGAGAACAAGCAATAGTTGGGAGAGACCATGATTCAGCAATTTCATTATTTTTTTTTTGAAAAATTTGTTTTAGTGCTCAATTTTCACTTTCTAATGTGGCCTAAGTTAAACTGCTCTAACATGATTGGCATTCTTCTGTAGTACTGTGCATCACGGGAGCTGAATCACATG
The DNA here is from genome assembly GCA_033576535.1 of Allobates femoralis. Taxonomy (NCBI): domain Eukaryota; kingdom Metazoa; phylum Chordata; class Amphibia; order Anura; family Aromobatidae; genus Allobates; species Allobates femoralis. Next base: position 176,605,438 of record JARQOC010000007.1, read on the forward strand.
TGGGGACAGTACCCAAGGCTCAGAATGGAGGACACATTGCAATGGGTTTACTAGTCCAGATAACTGAGATAATTGCAACTTTATCAACTGCACATAGCAGCCCAATCAGTGGTACACATATGCGGATCAGATTGTCTACTAAGGTAAGAAAATTGCCAAAAACAAGATTTTAGGATGATATTGAATGTATATCTTCTGTTGCCAATGTGAAAACGAAAAAATTAGGCTAAAAGAAAATTTTTGTGAAAAAAAAGTACTATTTCATTTTCACACATCAATTTGTAAAGCACCTGGGGGTTCAATATGCTCACTACCCATCTAGATATGTTCCCTGGGGGGTCTAGTTTCCAAAATGGGGTCACTTGTGGGGAGCTCCAATGTTTAGGCACACAGGGGCTCTCCAAACGCGACATGGTGTCCGCTAACAATTTGAATTAAAAATCAGCTCAAATTGTTAGCTGTACCCATGTTGTGTTTAGTGAGCCCCTTGTGCCTAAACATTGGGGCTCCCACAAGTGACCCCATTTTGGAAACTAGACCCCCCAAGGAACGTATCTAGATGCATAGTAAGCACTTTGAACCCAAGGTGCTTCACAAATTCATCCATAAAAATGAAAAAGCACTTTTTTTTCCACAAATATTTTCTTTTTTCATTATTATGGATCAATTTGTGAAGCACCTGGGGATTCAATATGCTCACTACCCATCTAGATATGTTCCTTTGGGGGTGTAGTTTCCAAAATGGGGTCACTTGTGGGGGAGCTCCAATGTGGAGACGCACAGGGGCTCTCCAAACGCGACATGGTGTCCGCTAACAATTTGAATGCAAAACGAGCTCAAATTGTTAGCGTACACCATGTTGCGTTTGGAGAGCCCCTGTGCGTCTCCACATAGGAGCTCCTCCACAAGTGACCCCATTTTGGAAACTAGACCCCCAAAGGAACATATCTAGATGCATAGTGAGCACTTTCAACCCCCAGGTGCTTCACAAATTAATCTGTGAAAATGAAAAAGTACTTTTTTTTCCGCAAAAATCTTTATTTTTCATTAATTTGTGAAGCACCTGGGGGTTCAATATGCTCACTACCCATCTAGATATGTTCCCTGGGGGGTCTAGTTTCCAAAATGGGGTCACTTGTGGGGGAGCTCCAATGTGGAGACGCACAGGGGCTCTCCAAACGCGACATGGTGTCCGCTAACAATTTGAGCTGATTTTCCATTCAAATTGTTAGCGGACACCATGTCACGTTTGGAGAGCCCTGTGTGCCTAAACATTGAAGCTCCCCACAAGTGACCCCATTTTGGAAACTAGAGCCCCCAGGCAACTTATCTAGATGGGTGTTGAGCATTTTGAACCCCCAGGTGCTTCACAAATTAATCCGTAAAAATGAAAAAGTACTTTTATTTCCACAAAATTTTCTTTTTTCATTTTTACAGATTAATTTGTGAAGCACTGGGGCGTTCAAAATGCTCACCACCCATCTTAATAAGTTCCTGGGGGGTCTAGTTTCCAAAATGGGGTCACTTGTAGGGGAGCTCCAATGTTTAGGCACACAGGGGCTCTCCAAACGTGACATGGTGTCCGCTAACAATTTGAGTTGATTTTCCATTCAAATTGTTAGCGGACACCATGTCACGTTTAGAGAGCCCCTGTGTGCCTAAACATTGGAGCTCCCCACAAGTGACCTCATTTGGAAACTAGACCCCCTAGGAACTTATTTAGATGCATAGTGAGCACTTTGAACCCCCAAGTGCTTTTACAAATTGATCCGTAAAAATGAAAAAGTACTTTGTTTCCACAAAAAAAGTATTTTTTCATTTTTACGGATCAATTTGTGAAGCACCTGGGGGTTCAAAGTGCTCACTATGCATCTAGATACGTTCCTTGGGGGGTCTAGTTTCCAAAATGGGTCACTTGTGGGGAGCTCCAATGTTTAGGCACACAGGGGCTCTCCATACGCGACATGGAGTCTGCTAACAATTGGAACGGTTAGCGGACACCATGTTGCGTATGGAGAGCGCTGTGTGACTAAACATTAGAGCTCCCCCACAAGTGACCACATTTTGGAAACTAGACCCCCCAAGGAACGTATCTAGATGCATAGTGAGCACTTTGAACCCCCAGGTGCTTCACAAATTGATCCGTAAAAATGAAAAAATACTTTTTTTGCGGAAAAAAAAAAAGTACTTTTTTATTTTTATGGATCAATTTGTGAACTACTAGGGGGTTCAAGTGCTCACTATGCATCTAGATACGTTCCTTGGGGGGTGTAGTTTCCAAAATGGGGTCACTTGTGGGGGAGCTCCAATGTTTAGGCACACAGGGGCTCTCCATACGCGACATGGTGTCCGCTAACAATTGGAACGGTTAGCGGACACCATGTTGCGTATGGAGAGCCGCTGTGTGACTAAACATTAGAGCTTCCCCACAAGTGACCCCATTTTGGAAAACTAGACCCCCCAAGGAAAGTATCTAGATGCATAGTGAGCACTTTGAACCCCAGGTGCTTCACAAATTGATCCTTAAAAATGAAAAAATACTTTATTTGTGGAAAAAAAAAAGTACTTTTTTATTTTTATGGATCAATTTGTGAACTACTTGGGGGTTCAAGTGCTCACTATGCATCTAGATACGTTCCTTGGGGGGTGTAGTTTCCAAAATGGGGTCACTTGTGGGGGAGCTCCAATGTTTAGGCACACAGGGGCTCTCCATACGCGACATGGTGTCCGCTAACAATTGGAATTGTTAGCCGACTCCATGTCGCGTATGGAGAACCCTGTGTGCCACTAGCATTGCCATCAGCACAAGGGCAACTGGAAGAGTTGGGGTACAGCACCAGAAAATGGCACCTCTAATGTGCTATTTTCTGTGGTGGCTGTGGGTTGCAATTTGCAGCGTGGGGGGCCACAACATTTGGGTCTCTCCACGATGAGGATTGCAGCCCCCCAACTGCCAAGTTGTACCTGGCTGGCATCCAAAAATAAGGCAAAGCTCCTTGTCATTTTATTGGTAGAAGGAAAAAAATGGCATGGGGCTCCGCCATATTTTTGGTCCAGCCAAGTACAAACTTGGCAGTACGGACTGCCACCAGCCCCAGCTGCCTCGTCATACCTGGCTGGAACCAAAAATACAGCGAAGCCTATTTTTTTTTTATTTCTAGAATTATCTCTAGAAAAAAAATGACATAGGGCTCCGCCATATTTTTGGTCCAGCCAGGTACAACTTGGCACCTACGGACTGCCACCAGCCCCCAGCTGCCTCGTCATACCTGGCTGGAACCAAAAATACAGCGAAGCCTATTTTTTTTTTTATTTCTAGAATTATTTCTAGAAAAAAAATGACATAGGGCTCCGCCATATTTTTGGTCCAGCCAGGTACAACTAGGCAGCTGGGGGCTGGAATCCTCAGCATAGAGAGGCCCAAGCGTTTGGGCCCCCCATGCTGAGAATTGCAGCCCGCAGCCGCCCCAGAAAATGGCGCATTCATTGAAGCGCCATTTTCTGGCGCTGTACCCACGCTCTTCCAGTTGCCCTGGTGCCGGTGGCTAACTGGGTAATAAAGGGGTTAATGCCAGCTTTTTATTGGCAGCTGGCACTAAGCCGAGATTCATAATATAGGGCCAATGTTAGACCCGCCATTAGGAATCTCTGGTAAATAGTCAGAAAATACACACAGAGAAAAATCTTTTTATTTGAAAAAAAAAACACAAACAAAATTCAGACTCCATCTTTATTATAAAGATCCGACGTAGTCCATAACGAAGGTCCCACGATGCTCGATCGCCTCCGATGTAGTCCACAACGAAGGTCCCACGACGCTTGATCGCCTCTGCTACATCCAGAGACTGCAGCAAGGGATCAAGTGGCCTCTTGTTGTAGTCTCTGGAGTCGAGTCATGGTGCACAGTACTGCAGATCATTGCCATACAGTGCACCATGACTGACCCAGTGACTACAACAAGAGGACACTTGATCCCTTGTTGTAGTCTCTGGGGTCACAGTCATGAAGTACTGTATGGCAATTATCTGCCGTACCGTGCTTCATGACTCTGACCCCAGAGATTACAACAGGGATCAAGAGTCCTCTTGTTGTAGTCTCTGAGGTCAGAGTCATGGTGCACGGTACGGCAGATCATTGCCATACAGTGCACCATGACTGACCCCAGTGACTACAACAAGAGGACACTTGATTCCTTGTTGTAGTCTCTGGGGTCACAGTCATGAAGCATTGTATGGCAATTATCTGCCGTACCGTGCTTCATGACTGTGACCCCAGAGACTACAAGGGATAAAGTGTCCTCTTGTAGTCTCTGGGATCAGCGTCATTGTGCACGGGATTGCAATGATCGGTCATTACGTGCACAATGACGCTGATCCCAGAGACTACAAGAGGACACTTGATCCCTTTTTGTAGTCTCTGGGATCAGCGTCATGGTGCACGGTATGGCAATGATCTGTCATACCATGCACCATAACGCTGATCCCAGAGACTACAACACAAGGGATCAAGTGTTCCCTTGTTGTAGTCTCTGGTGATTGTTTCCATGATGATTGGATCCTCTAAGTGCTGTGATCCCTGAGATCACAGCACTTAGAGGGTTAACACAGCCAGGGCACAGCAATCACACAGATGCTGTGCCCTGGCTGTGACACCGCTCCTTGCACAGTCATTTGCATGCTGGGAGATAACTGTGCAGAGGAGCCGGCAGAATAAGCAGGACGGCGCAGGAAGAGGACAGCAACAGAGAAGACAGAGCAGACCGGAGGACAGAGGAAGAAGAGCGGAGGAAAGAGGGAGAAGATCGGAGGACAGAGGAGAAGAAAGAAGACAGGTGAGGAAGAAGAGGGAGCGGGAAGAGGAGACTGGGCGCGGGCAGCGGTGACATGGGGAAGGATCGCATGGCGGGGGCCGGGGGAGATCACAGGGGAAGGAGATCACGGGGGTGGAAGATCACAGGGGAAGGAGATCACAGGGGAAGGAGAAAACTGAGGGGAGATCACACAGGGGAGATCACACCCGGGGAAGATCACACAGGGGGGAGATCGGAGGGCAGGGGCACATCGGCGGCCAGGAGCAAGGCGGAGGGCCCGGGATCGGCGGCGCCCCCAAAGATCTGAGGTGTGGGGGGGGGGGGGGGGGGGAGTCACAGGACCCCTTCTCCAGCCAGTGCCTGATGCTGTCCAGCATCAGGCATTGGCTGTATTGTTATGGTAATATCTTACCAAGTTACATTGGTGCGATATTACAATTACTCTGATTGGCAGTTTCACTTTCATTTCACTGCCAATCGGAGCGGTCCTAGCCCCGATGGGGGGCTAAGCCACCCCCACTGGGGTACAGTGCAGGTCCTTCCGTACCTGCGGCTCTATTAACCCCTTAGTGACCGCGGTTAATAGAGCCGCAGGACGGGAAACTGGCGAGGACGCAGCATATGCGTCCAAGGTCGGGAACGAACTTGTTTTGAGGACGCATATGCTGCGTCCTGGGTCGGGAAGGGGTTTTAACCATGACTTTGGCATTGGCTGTGTTATTGCAATCGTGTATGTGTTAAAAACCGAACGGGATCTATGTATCTTGGATCATTGGTCTGAAATAGATCCCTGGCAGATTCTGTCCTCGCAGGTTCCTAGACTGACAGTTCTCTTCCCGAGTGTGTAGTGGGAGACCTGTCGCAGTAGACGGTGGAAAATGTCTGCTAACCAACCCCACTGTGTAAACCTAAGGCAGTCAATGTCTGATTCATAGAAAAAGATAAAGGAGACAAGAGAGGCGCAATAGTGCCCTATCAATATGACACTGATTCCACACTTAGATCAAAAAGAGGTGCAGTCACCTGGTCTAGGTGTGTGCACCCACAACTAGTTTTTATTGCATGTAGTTTGTAAGCTGCTGCAGGACCTCCACCGCCACGTAGCACGTGTAAAGATGATCAGATCCAGGGATGGTGTATAGACAGTCCGCGCTGCTTGAAATAATCAGGCACAAGTCTTTAGGTAAAAGACCCCCTTCTTTATTTTCACCTACGCGTTTCAGTGCCACTCCGGGCACCGTCATCAGGAAATACCCTGATGACGGTGCCTGGAGTGGCACTGAAACGCGTAGGTGGAAATAAAGAAGGAGGGTCTTTTACCTAAAGACTTGTGCCTGATTATTTCAAGCAGCGCGGACTGTCTATACACCATCCCTGGATCTAATGTCTGATTCAGGCTGCTTGTGGTTTGGGTTGCATTAATCTGCTTTTACGCTTCCTTTAATACATTACTCAGAACATCATATTGATTCTGTTGTAGATAAATTAGGGGCCTTTCAAATCAGCGTGTTTGCTGATGTGCAGCAGATCCGACAGATTTACCAGATCTGCTGCCTAACAACTGCATTTGCGTCGCCGATCTGGCAAGCCATGCATTGTCTATGGGGCTTGCAGTCGGTGCGAAAGTGATTACGCCGGATCGTGCCGCAAGTACGGATCTGCCGCATCCGGCAGATTGCACTTGCCCCACCAGACCGCAAGCCCATAGACAAGCATGGTTGCCAATCCGGCCGATTAGCAGCAATGAGCGCCACTACGGGTCGCCGCAGACATCAGCAAAACATGACTGAAAGGACCTTACTGTTGTTTTTCATCTTTACCAGATCACTTCATTATTGTGAAAATGCAATTCGGTCCAATTTTTTTAAGTCAGCACACAGACTCATACAATTTTATTGATCCATGCTCATATCCAGAAAAAAATTGCAATGCAAAGGGACCAGGTCACCAGGTTTTTGCTATTCTATCTGAGAGCAGCATGATGTTGGGGCAGAGACCCTGATTCCAGCAATGTCACTTATTGGGCTGCTTTTTCTAGTTTTGATATAAACTCTTGTTTTATGTGCTGCATATGTACCCGTTCTCTGAATGTTGAGCTCTAATTAACCCTGCCTACACCACTGATTGGCAGTTTTCTGTATACTGTGCATACACGGAGAGCTGCCAATCAGCAGTGGGGGAACTATAGTACTACACAAAGCTCATGAGCATGGAGGACTACATGACAACGGGTTTACTAGCCCAGTGATAATCTCCCGATGATAAATATGCAACTTTATCAAAACTGCAACAAGCAGCCCAATCAGTGACACATTGCTGGATTCAGAATCTCTGTCCTTACATAATGCTGCTCTAAGATAAAGTGGCAAAAATCTGGTGACAGATTCCTATTAAAAATGGAAATGGATATGTGAATGTAGCCTACTCTTCTGTCTGTCCAAATTATTTTTGGCTGTATGTACTCCATATATTCCGTGTTAAAATTGTTTAAGCATTCACGTTAAGATACTTTTTTCCTTATTCAGACGTATGTGTCTCCACGGTTACAGACTACAAATAAAGCTTATGTAGTCAGATCCCACAGTCATGCCTTACTCCTCTGCGTCTACCTTTGCTTCTACTCTTATTAGATTAATAGTGAAGGGGGATGGACCAAGATTAGTGGCTTTTTTTCACTGGTTTATAATTGACCAACAAACATTTCTTAGAACCCTAATTTCCAATCAGTAGATGTCATACGTATGCCAGCGATAAGCTGACAAATAAGCAAAATGCTTATTTCTTAAGTTATCACATTTTTTTTCATTTTAAATCACTGTTGTCCGCTGGACATTCTTGTAAACAGGGCAATGTGCTGCCAGTAAAAACAGTTTGGAGACTGCATGATCTTGGGGATGACCCTTCTAAAGGGAATCTATCAGCAGGTTTTTGCTATATAATCTGATAGCGGCAAAACATAAGGCAAGAAAACCTGATTCCGGGGATATACACTCTTCCCTTTTTGCTCATCCATCTATCACTTACTGGGCTGCTTAGTGTTGTTCTCGTGGAATACCTGTTTTGTCTGATGTAGATGTAGCAGAGTTAAGTCTTCTGGTCTGTGTATAACCCCGCACACACCACTAATTCACAGCTTCCTATGTGTACTGTGCATTATGAGCAAGCTACCAATTAGTGGTAGGGGCGAGATTACACATAGTAGGCGGACTGACCTGCTCATGAGTTGTAGTCCGGTAGTGATAATCTCCTGCTGGGAAAACACTGATTACATTGATACGGCAACACACAGCCTAATAGTGACACATCACTGAAATCAATGGTCTCTTGTACCTTATGTTTTGCAACTCTTGATAATAGTAAAAGCCTGTGACAAATCACTTTAAGTGCAGGTCACTTCTGCCTGTTTGAGCAGGCAATCTGCAGGATAAATATTTTCTGCTAGCTGCCTGCCACCTTTCCTACAAGTCGAGCAGGATAAGGCTAATTACTTCCACATTTTATGGGATGATGTGTCATGTAAAAATCTGACTCCACAAGGCAGCACTAGGTCATGGTTATTCTTTGGGCCTCAGACGAGTGGATAATATTGTGTATTATTTGTTTTTATTGGTGCTTCATTCTTCTGTTCCTGGAGGAGGAGGGGGTTGTTTTCAGGGATATGTTGTTTCCATCATCTGTTCTTTCACTTCGTGTTGAGTACATATATTTATAGGTAATAAGGTAACTGTTGTTTCATTATGCTGTAATCTCAAGCCTGTGGTTTTAGTGGTTCCTGGATTCTTGTCTCTTTCGTCTTTTCTTGCCGTATACCAACAATATTCCAACATCTATTGACACTTTTTCTAATTATGTTCTTGAAAAAACAAAATCAAGTCCAAGAATCATTATATTGTCAAAGCTGAAATCTCACGGAGAACACCACGTCAGTTTGGACATTCCTACCCCAGATGTAGGCTAATGGAAGCTTTCAACATTTTCCCAAAGAAATGTCTTGTTAGATTGTATTTATGTGAACTGGCTGCTGCCGGTGAACTGTGGTCAGTGGTTCTGCAGGTAACGCTGCCGCCTCTAAAAGCTTGAGAGCATTTCCAAACGTTCAGGGAGCAAAAGCATCAGCTCTGGGAAATGCTATTCAAACAGTCAGAAAATGACCATAATCGCTTGTCAATCGTTCAACCATTTGAAAGTAAATATGTCATGCCGGATACCCTGGGGTGCAGATACGGCACGCAGCAACTAGATGAAATCACATGGTAGACACTTTTTCAAAAGGTCTTTGATGGCCTAATAACTGAGCTCTATATATGAAGACAAAGACGTAGGTATTTAGATATTCTGTTAAAGGGAATCTGTGTGCAGGTTTTTGCTATGTAATCTGAAGACACTGTGATGTCGGGAAAGACACCACAGCAATGTGTCCCTTAAGGGCCCGTCACATCGGTGAGATATCGCCGGCGATGTTGCCGGCAACTGAGGGGCGTGGCCAGGTTTGCGGCAACATCGCCGGCGAATTGCCGCGTGTGACAGGACGATAATCAGGCGATGAATCGCCTGAGTCACATCGCCAGGTTTCCCAACAATGTTGGAAATCTGGCGATGTTGCTCAGGCGATCCTGCCTGATCGCCCTGTGTAACGTGGCAACCCGCAATGTTACGGTGATTCCGCCTATCTCCAACATTGCGGGTTATCGCTCGCTGGGTTGCTGGCAACTCAGCGAGCGATAGCCGCGGCAACCAGCCGGCGACATCGCCGGTAAGTTGCTCCGTCTGACAGCTCCCCGGCGATGTTGTCAGGGATGCGCGCCTCCCGCGATCGCCGGCAACATCGCCGGCGATATGTCCCTGTGTGACGGTACCTTTACAGGCCTGTACTTTCGCTGTTTCAATACAATCAGTGTTTAATCAGCATGAGATTATCACTAGAGGACTAGGTGTTTTAGGCTATGTGCCGACTAGAAAATTGTGGTGCAGATTTTGGTGCTTCACGAAAGTTGCACCTGCAGAAAAAAACGCAGCAGAAAAATGGCTGTGCCAATGGTGCATTTTTGCCACAATTTTTCATGTGGATTTTGATGCTTTTTATAAGCTATGAATAAAGCTAAGTTATGCTGGGAAAAACAGTTTCAAGATGTCATAATGTGACGTTGGGGTTCTACTGTATTTTTGTTCACCAGCCTCAGATACAGCAGGCAGTTGTGGGCTGGCACCCACCCTCAGCTGCCCAGTTGTCCCAGGATGGTAATCAAAAATACTTTTTTTTTTATTATTTCTTAAAAAAAAAAAGTGGGGCTTCGCCATATTTTTCGATGCCAGCCAGGTACAGCAGGCAAGTACGGGCTGCCCCCTACCCCCATCTGCCTGACAGGAAACCAAAAATACAGCAAATCTCCACATTGTGTTTTTGTTTTTTTGTTTGTTTTTTTAATTATTTGAAGAAATAAATCAGAAAAAATGGCTCCCCTCTATTTTGATTACCAACTAAGTAAAACTAGGCAGCAGGGAGATGGGTGGCAGCCCATACCTGCCTGCTGTACCTGGCTTATCACCAAAAATTACAGCAGAGCCTCATGTCCTCATCGCAAAATATACTCACTAAATACGTAGCAAATACTCAGTGTGAACACTGCCATGTATTTGTTGCGTGTTAGGAGCGAACATTGAGGCTTTTGGGTGAAAATCGTGGCAATACCCACAGCTAGAATTGACATGCTGCAGATTTTCCTACACTAAAAATCTCAGCATTCCCACCAACCTGCAGCATGGGCACAGACCTCTGCATTCACATACACTTTTATTACAATAAATGCTGCTGCAGATTTGGGACAGATCTGCAGCGTACCTGCACTAAAATCGCAGTAAAACCCACAATATATATGCAGCATGGGCACATAGCCTCATGCTCCTAGTTTAATCATGCCCCGACTAGTGTGAACCACTGCAAAGTAGGTAAGCCAAGACTCCAACTCCGACTCACCAAAATGGACTCTGATTTCACGACTCTGACTCCACAGGCCTGGTGCGCAGTCGGTAAGCCGAACGTCCGACTTTTCAGTTTTCCTGAATCCGACTCCACAGCCCTGCACTAATTAGCAGTTTTCTATCAATATACATTGTGTACAGAAAGCTGCCCATGGGGGATGTAGGTGAGATATACACAGCTCAGCATTCTGAAGTCTGCTAGATCTGCAGCAGAGAAAAAAACAGAGATTGTCACAACTGCTGCACCCAGCCAGGTCTCTGGACTAGGTGTAGTCCAGCTAATCTGTATAACCCTGCCCCCACCACTGATTGGCAGCTTGCTGACATTGTGCAGTTTACACAGGAACCTGCCAATCACTGGTGGGGCTTAAGTTTTTCTACTAAAACAACAGTTAGCGACTGTCAGTAACTACATACACCCTGCAGGATGAGTTTCTATGAAAACTGCACCAAGCAGTGCAGTATGTGACACATCACTGGAATCAGGGACTCTGCCCTTACATCATGCTGCTGTCAGATTACATAGTAAAAATCTGCTGGCATGTTCCTTTTAATGCTTTATCATCAGTATATATATTATATCATGAAATCAAATCTCCAGTCTCACAAGCCTAAGTTTCAATTTTACTCCCTTATTTAATACCGGGACTGCATCTTTATTTTACCACCATAACTGATCCCTTCAAATGTACACATTTTATCTGTGGCTGAATATGACTGCTTCAGCACTCGAGAGTGGATATCAATCCTCATCTTGTTTAATCAGAGTTTTATTTCCTCTATAGTTGGGCTGATTACATCTACATCTTTCTGCATAGGTTGTTGCTATAGCACATCTTTCCTATTATTGCTTCTTTTACAGAAAAAAAAGAATGTTTCAGCATTATCCTAATATTTTACTCCTATTTTTCATCTAACGAAAGCATTATGTAGGTGTAAAGTAAATCTGTCCGGCTAGAACATGGCCATCGAGCGTCTGTCTAAGATTGAGTGCTCATCTGAGCCACAGCTGCCCATAGACTTGTGATCACTTGTGGATCACACTAAAAATGGAGACACATGTAATATGTCATCTTAATTTTAGTGAAAGCAGGAAAAATTGCTAGCAAATCAAAAGAAATATCCTGCCGGAAATTAAGCTTACGCATTAGAGAGAGATATCTGATCTGACCTGTGTGTAATCAAGTTTCCATATAAATGCACCTGCTCTGTGATAGTCTCAGGGTTCTGTTTCAAGTGCAGAGAGCATCATGAAGACCAAGGAACACACCAGGCAGGTCTGAGATACTGTTGTGGCGAAGATTAAAGCTGGATTTGGATACAAAAAAGATTTCCCAAGTTTTAAACATCTCAAGGAGCACTGTGCACGCGATCATATTGACATGGAAGGAGTATCATACCACTGCAAATCTACCAAGACCCGGCCGTCCCTCTAAACTTTCATCTCGAACAAGGAGAAGACTGATCAGAGATGCAGCCAAAAGGTCCATGATCACTCTGAATGAACTGCAGAGATCTACAGCTGAGGTGAGAGAGTCTGTCCATAGGAAAACAATCAGTTGTACACTACACAAATCTGGCCTTTATGGAAGAGTGGCAAGAAGAAGCCATTTCTCAAAGATATACATAAAAAGTCTTGTTTGACGTTTGCCACAAGTCACCTGGGAGACACCAAACATGTGGAATAAGGTGCTCTGGTCAGATGAAACCAAAATCAAACTTTTTGGCCACAATACAAAACGATATGTTTGGCGTAAAAGCAACACAGCTCATCACCCTCACAACACCATCCCACTGTCAAACATGGTGGTGGCAGCATCATGGTTTGGGCCTGCTTTTCTTCAGCAGGGACAAGTTTAAAATATCCAATAAATTTTGTTCCATTTCACAATTGTGCCCCACTTGTTGTTGATTCTTCACAAAAATATTAGAATTTATATCTTTGTTTGAAGCCTGAAATGTGGCAAAAGGTTGAAAATTTCAAGGGGGCCGAATACTTTCACAAGGCACTGTATATATACAAGTTGATCGGTTTTTGTAGAGAACAGTTGTTAATACGATGGTCATCACTCCACATCACGTTAGCATCAGCTCATTCCTTTTTACATCGGCTGGTGCTCTGCTGATCCAATTGCCCAACGAAGGGCATTTTTTTTGTTCCTGTAGTATGTAATTAAAGGGGTTGTCCGTGAAAACAAGCAATCTCTCAGCAGGATAGGTGATGACTTGCTGATGGGTAGGTGTCCACCCTGAGAACCACCCTGATCAAGAGAATGGGAAATTTCTATCTGTTACAAGTGGTACGGTAGTTTGGACACCCGACTGCTGCGCCATTCATTTTCTGTGCAATTGCCGGAAAAAGCCAAGGGCAGCGCTCAGCAGCCCCATAGAGAATGAATGGAGTGGTGGCTCTGTTTTAATGTGATAAAAATTCACTGTTCGGCTCATCGATGAGGTCCCAATGGTCGGACCCCACAGAACAATAGGTTATCACCTGTACTGTGCATAGGTGGTAACATGTTTTTACCAGACAACCCCTTTAAAGCTAGGTATATTCACAAACCATCTCGCCCTCTTGACGCGTTACTGCTCCATCACGGTGGTTTACGCTTGAGACTAATTTCAAGCTCATGAACTTTCTTTTTTCAGCGACTTGAAAACTTTTGCCATCATCTCCTCTATATCATGGTGTAGTTTATTTAACATATTATCTCTGTGCTAGGCAGCTGTTGTGTAATACAGGAAAGTAGGCATTGCCAGGCAGGTGCAAATAATCTACAGGGCAATTCATCATAATTAAATGTGCAAAGAGCAAAAAGTCTCCATCTCTATCATTAGTGGTCGAGAGATTATTGGGGTGATATATAGAAATGTCACCTGTTAGAAGTATATATAGCTATATGCTTGTTTGTGTTAATGTATATTATTTTTATTAAAATATTTATCGAGATCTGTTTTCATATGAAATAAATATATCAATAATTTGATCTGAATTCTTCCCATCGACAATGATGATACTCGGCATGGCTATTTTTTACTATTCCCTAGGAAATATTTGTTAATCCGTGTTTATAATTCCGAATAATACATTAACCCGAGTAACAAATATTCTGCTAGTAGCGTTTTAGCCGACACATGTCGATGCCTCTAAGATAGGTTCTGAATCTGTGCATTAAATATTAATGTGATTTAATGGAAATGGCTGCTCTCCAGAGGTTGTGTTTTTTACATCATGATAGCATTTGCTGGATTGCAGGGAGTTGCTGGTGTCCGAGGATGAAGCACGTTAGAGGAGGCTGCGTGGTTGTATAACATTATGGCACGAGACATTACAGTATTACCACCATTGGTGAGTGTAGATGGAATGAACTCCTGGAGAATCTAGAGCCCTAGGGTTGGGTTCTATAGAAACCTATGTAGTGAGGACTGCATTACATTTAAAGCTTTAAAATAATAAATAAAGATTTGAAATTTGCCTTGTAATATTTTCAATTTTGTGTCAATTACCAAAATTGTAAATCTGCCCATTCCTATTTTAAAGGGATTATTCAATATCATTTTTGATACCCTAATGTACTAGAGGGTTTGGTTACATACACTTAAAAACCCCTTAAAGTTCAGGTGGCCTGACGATAACAAAAGCTTATTAATTCTGCCCAATGACCGCCTGAGAGGCTGGATTCACACGTCCAAGTACAGAAAGCAATGCACTGACTGTTGAACGTTGATCCAGGGAATTAGTCTGATTGCCGTATGTGGAGTCGGAAGGAATTTTTTTTCCCCAATGTGGAGCTTAGTGTTGCCACATGGGTTTTTTAGGCCTTCCTCTGGATCAACATGTTAGGCTATAGGTTGAACTAGATGGACTTAGGGCCCCGTCACACTGAGCGACGCTCCAGCGATCCTGACAGCGATAGCGACCTGGCCAGGATCACTGGAAGCGTCACTATGTAGTCGCTGGGGAGCTGTAAAACAGGCAGATCTCCCAAGGAGCCACCTCCACATCGCTGGAAGCGGGAGGTTGCTGGTAACTATGATAAACACCGGGTAACTAAGCAGCGCACGCTGCCTATATACTTGCTGTTCACCGTGGTTACCAGCGTCCTTCCTGCTTAGCGCAGCCTGTAAGCAGGGAGGACACTGGTAACTATAATAAACAGTGGGTATCTAGACAGCGCATGCTGCTTAATTACCGGTGTTTATCATAGTTACCAGCGTCCTCCGCTTAGCGCTGGTAACCATGATAAACACAGGGTATCTAGGCAGCGCATGCTGCTTAGTTACCCGGTGTTATCATGGTTACCAGCCTGTGAGGTCACTGATCATTAGTCTTTCGCTGTCACACGCAGCGATGCATGCTGACCAGCAGGAGACCAAGGACCAAAAAATGGTCCTGAACAATATGCAGTGATCAGCGACCTCACAGCAGGGGCCTGATCGCTGCTACATGTCACACATAGCGACATCGCTGGAGAGGTCACTGTTACATCACAAAACCTGTGACGTATCGGCGATCTCGCTAGCGATCTCTCTATGTGTGATGGGGGCTTTAGTCTACCTTCAACCTTAAAAACAATGAAACTATGACTGTGTGTCTCCTGACTTGAACTATTGTTCTCATTGGTATATTTGAGGAGGTCAAGTTCACATCTTGGTCCGTACTAGGATATGTCATTCTGGCCTGAGCCATTGAAAGGAATCGTAGGTATGTGACATAATAGAGCAGTAAAGTCACTTAAATTCTTGTTCACATCCTTAATAATTGTAATCCACTCTGATGGCAAACGATCATAAAACATGCTTTGTATGTGCAAATATACAGTCGTGGCCAAATATTTTTGGACTGAGACAAATTTTGGTTTTCCCAAGGTTTGCTGCTTCAATGGGTTTAAATCTGTACTTTGGATGTGTCTGTGGTCACTTCTCCTGGCATAGATATAATTGTACTTCAGTAACTATAGAAAGAGATGTAAAAACACTTAAAGGGATCCTGTCACCCCAAAACACCTCTAACCTATTAAAAGCTGTCCTAGAGCATATTAACACTTTCCCTACACTCCTTTTAGCTCCTAAATACCCTTAGTCAAAGTGAAGAAAACGTTATAATAGTATTTTGAAGCTGACAGCGCGGCGCGGCTGCAAATACTTACCCGGCGCCGGAATGAGTCATACAGCCCCACAATGAAGCACGGACGCTATGGAGAGTGGGAGGCGCAATTTTGAATCTAGGATGACGATCTCGCCTGAATAGGCGTGATATGAAGAAGAGGGCTGCTTGATGAGTGACTATGAATAGCATAGTCACTCATTATCATCACTAATGAGGTACTATTATAACGTTTTTCTTCACTTTGACTAAGGGTATTTAGGAGCTAAAAGGAGTGTAGGGAAAGTGTTAATATGCTCTAGGACAGCTTTAATAGGTTTAGAGGTGGTTTGGGGTGACAGGATCCCTTTAAGCAGCAAACTTGTGAAAATCAGAATTTGTGTCTGTCTCAAAACGTTTGGCCACAACTGTACTAAAAGTTATTAATGTTTCTAAGCACCACAGGAGTCTTCCGTCAGCCCCAATGTGTGTATAAGCATTGCCCACTTCATGTACTCAACACCATCAAGGGGACTTCAGGAGAGAACATTCACAGTGGCATGTAAAAGTTTGAGCACCCCTAGTCAAAATTAGTGTTATTGTGAACAGTTAAAGAGGTACTCTGGTGAGATAAATAATTTTTTTCTTAAGTGTTCCTGCCCTCCTACACTACGAAGCTGAGCTGTCCACTGTTGTTCTAGTATCTTTAGATCACTTACTATTTCAAAGATTTATATCTGCTCCTCAGCACTCACCCCTCCCATATGGGTCAACATGCTACAAGTTCTGTGTTGCAGCTGAGAACCGGGGGTTGTGGCGGGAGCATGGCTGCCGGAGGTCCATGCTCACCCTACATGCCAGCCCCCTGATATATTTCCTTATATTTAGTGTACTAACACGGGGCATGGCCCCCGGCTCCTTGCTCCCCTAATCTGCTAGCCCCTGATATACTGACTTCTATCTAGTGTATTTATTATGCAGGAGCGGAGAGTGTTGGCAGCCACACCCCCTGTTCATACACTATATAGAAGGAAATATATCAGGGGGCTGGCATGCAAGGTGAGGATTTTGATGATGGCCACACCCCTGCCATACGCCCCGCGGCACAGAGCTTTACACTGCTCTGTGATGTGATATCCCATACGAGAGGGGGTGAGGGCTTAGGAGCAGCTATTGCTAATTCATTGATTTATATGTGATCTAAAGGTACTTCAGTGACCAGCTCCACTTCATAATGTATGAGGGCAGGAACAGTACCACATTTTTTTTAATCTCTCCCGAGTTCCTCTTTAACCCCTTCATGACCCAGGAATTTTTCGTTTTTCATTTTTTGCTCCCCTGCTTCGAAGATCCATAACCTTTTTATTTTTCTGTCAATATAGACACATCACGGCTTGTTTTTTGCGGGACGAGTTGTACTTTCATATGCAATCATTTATTTTACCATATAGTGTACAGGGAAATTGCAAAAAAATTCTAAATGCAGTGAAATTGCAGAAAAAGTGCAATGACACGTTTGTTTTTTGGGTATTTTAGTCGCCATGTTCACTATATGGTAACGTCACCCCGACGTGGCGGGGTGATGCCTCGGATCGGTACGAGTTCGTAGACACCCAACATGTATACCTTTACTGGTATCTAGGTGGTGAAAAAAAATTCAGAAGTTTGAAAAAAAACAAAAACTGACTTTTTGCGCCATGTTCTGCGACCTGTAGTGTTCTCATTTTTCGGGATCTGAGGCTGTGTGACGGCTTATTTCTTTGCGTCTTAAGCTGACATTTCTAATGATACCTTTTTTGGGGGGATCCGCAGTTATGATCGCCCGTTATTGCATTTTATAGCAATGTTGCGGCGACCAAAAAAACGGTATTTTGGCGTTTGGACAATTTTTTCCGTTACGGAGTTCACGGCTCTCGTTAACGGATTTAATAGGATGATAGATCGGGCGACTCTGAACGCGGCGATACCAAACGTGTATTTTTTTTCTTTTTTTAATACTTTTATTGTGAATGTGGGGAAAAGGGGGTGATTTGAACTTTTATATATTTTTTTTTTTTTTTTTTTTTGCAGGTTTTTAAAAACCTTTATTTTTTCATTGATTCTTATTTTTACACTGCCTCTTTAAGAGGCACCCTGCTGCACAGTCCGATCGCTTCTGGGAGATACAGATGAGCAGCAGCTCATCTGTATCTCCCAGAATCGCAGACCTGCTGTGGTTGGCAGCGCCTGCCAACCACAACAGGAAACTGCGCTGTGACCGCATCCGGGTCTAGCCAGGACCCCGGGCTGTCATGTCAGCGCAAGAGATCCCGGCCGCGGTGCCTTGGATCCCGCGGTCAGTGATTGACATCGGGATCCAAGGGTTTAATAGCGCCGATCGGAGCTGTTAGCCTGACATCTCAGATGATCACATCAGCTGAGATTTCAGCTGTGTGACGTGAGCGCCGCGCCAGAGCTCACATCAAACACCCCTTACCCACCCATGACGTTATATAACGTCATAGGTCGGGAAGAGGTTAAGCAAGTTGCAGATAATTTTATCTCTAAAGTACATAACATTAAAGATGACAGTTTTATTTTGTATTTTAGGCAAAAAAAAAATTATTTTTTACATTTTAAAATTAACTAAAACGGAAAAGTCTTCCAGTTTTGTGAGATTCCAGGGTCATCTTACATGCACTGCTCTTTTCAGGTCTAGCCACAGATTGTTCAGATCAGGGGACTGTGAGGGCCATTGTAAAGCCTTCAGCTTGCGCCTTTTGAGGTCATCTGTTATGAATTTTGACGTGTGTTTATGATCATTATTATCCATTTATAGAAGCCATCCTCTTTATTACTTCATCTTTTTTACAGATGGTGTTATGTTTGCATCAAGAATTTGTTGAAAATTCATTGGATCAATTCTTCCCTGTGAAATGTTCTTGTGCAATTGGATGTAACACAACCCCAAAGCATGATTCATCCACCACCATGCTTAATGGTTGTCAATATGTTCTTTTCCTAAAATTCTGCGCCATGTTTTCCACACATTGTGGCCAGAGAGTTCTATTTTAACCTTAATGGTCTACAGGACATTTTTCAAAGTGCATCAGGCTTTTGCATACTTCTGACGCTGAATTTCTTAGTGAGGACGCAGAAGAGGTTTTCTTCTGATGACTTTTCCATACAGACCATATTTGTGCAGGTGTCTCTGAACAGTTGAACAATGTACCACAACTCCAGAGTCTGCTAAATCTTCCTGAAGGTCTTTTGCAATCAAGCTGGTGTTCTGATTTATTTCTCTAGCAATCATATGAGCAACTCTCACATAAATTTAGCTTGGCCTTCCAGACCTTATCTTGAGCTCAACTTTTCCTAATAACTGCGATTTCTTAACTACACTTTGAACTGAGGAAAGGGAACTTGAAAACACTTTCATATCTTCTTACAGCCTTCTCCTGCTTTGTGGACCTCCACATATTAAATTTCACAGTGCTTGGCAGCTGCTTAAAAAAAACCATGGCTGCTGTTTTTTGGCAAATGGTTAAAAGAAGGCTGGGTTTGGCCTTTCCTAACAATGTTGGTGAACAAGGTTAATTAATTTCCTATTGGTTTCTGGTCAGGTGATTGTCTTGGCCATTCTAGCAGATTTATTTTTTCACTGAAACTAATTGAGAGTTTTTTGGGCTGTGTGTTTAGGATCATTGTCTTGCTGAAATGTCCACCCTCGTTTCATCTTCATTATCCTGGTAAATGGCAGCAGATTTTTATCAAGAATGTTTTGGTACATTTGTCCATTCATCCTTCCTTCAATTATATGAAGTTTGCCAGTGCCATATGGTGAAAAAAAAAGGTCCCACACCATGTTTTCACCTCCAAACTTCACTGTTGGTATGTTGTTTTTGGGGTGAAATGAAGTGCCTTTTGGTCTCCAAACATGGTATGTATAATAGAATTCAAAGAATCAATTTTGGTCTCCTCTGACCAGACTCTATTTTGATGAGGCCGCTTAATAGTTTTACCCATCATGAGGTGTTTCTTGTGTGACACCTTACTTTGATGCCTTAGATTCTACAAAGGGAGAAAATAGAAAGGGCTGGCACAGATCTAAATGTAGCAATGCATGTTAGTTAGTGGTAATGGTAGTATATATTAAAACTGCTAACCTTTATGGAGTCTTGGAAAACTGCTAATAGTAAAGCATCTCCTTTGGTGTGCAGCACGCTAAGCCGGCGGAATCAGGTCTCTAGGAAGAGGATCCTGTTGGCAGAATGTGCCATAAATGGGATTCCGGTTTGATTTAAGTGCCGCTGAAATCAAACCGGAATCCCCTTTCTGGCACGCACATCGTGTGACATCTTGGTAATGAGACACCTATTTGTAGGCCATCAGGTGAATCAACTGATATGATTTACTAAGTGGCAGGATCACTTTCTAATCACTGTTAGATTTCAGCTGATGTCATGAAATATATAATCTGTATTTACATATATGCATATATGTGTGTACACATGCAGTGATGTGAGAAAGTGCTTGTCCTCCTTCATAATTTCGTATTCTTTTGCATTTTTGTCACTTAAATGTTTCAGATCAACAAACAAATTAAAGAGGACCTGTCACCCCCCTTCCTGGTGCTATGCTAACTGAATGCAGCGTGTCTGCTGAATTCAGGGACTGGGTACCCTATGTTTCTAGCCCCCCTGTAAGTTGTTAACCTCTCTAGCGGTATTCCCGAGCAGGACTCGGGGTTAAATGTCACTGCCAGAAGCGGTAACCCCGAGTCCTGCTCGGGGTGAATGCCAGAGCTTGAATTTGAGCCCCCTTACCCCATCCTGGTGGTCCAGCGGGGTCCCGATGTGCTCTGTCTGTGATTCCCGGTGGGGGCTGCCATCTTGCTTCCTGGATCTGTGTCTCTGAGCCGCAGAGGCTCATGGGAGGCGGAGCTAGGCGCGAGATCCAACTAAATAAAGTGACACTCACACAATAAATAAATAAAAAAATAAAAAAGTGTAATCTTGTCAGAATTCCAGTCAGATATACATTGTATACACTGAGATCTGACATTCTGATCATCCTCACTGCCCTGCTTGCCCTTTTTGCTGTCATTTCTGCCATGGCATCGCGTCTCCGAAGCAAGCGCCGCGTCTCCAAAGCGACTTTGGATCTGATGGATGACAGCGGCAGCGACAAAAAGCCCCTCGCAGAAGTGAGTGACAGCGACAGCGATTCATGGCAAGAATCGTCATCTGAGTCTTGACAGCGATGATTCTGCACCTGACCTCAGTGATGCGCTGACATAGAGCAGGGCGGGGAAAGGTGGTGATGTCAGAGCAGGAGGCCGGCCGCCCCGCCTCCAGCAGTGACATCACTGCTTATACCCGCCCTGCTCTAAGCGGTGACGTCACCGCAGGGGACGGGGCTAAGCGGCCATTTCTAAAATAAACGGTGTTATGCTACAGGCGAGGGAGACAATTATTGGCATCAGGGAGGTGGGCAGATTTAACATGCAGGGGGTGTGAATCTGCCCTTCAGCCTCTAGCCACCTCTTTTCTGGCTGCAGGATGTTAGTTTTCTAAGTGTATTTACTCGGGGTACAGGGGGGCTCAAGTGCTGGGGGACCCCTTGTCTGCATGTTGCAGACATACTGCATTCAGTGCTGTAATTAGATCACCATGCCTGGTTTGGTGACAGGTCCTCTTTAATCTCCAAAATGCTCCTTAAAGGGGTTTACCGCCAACTTTTGATCTACATTACGTTGTTTCAGAATTCATTGAATAAAGTGTGAATTTCTTCTGACTGTTATGAAAATGTTGTAATTTTTGGGGAAAAAAATAGCCCAGGTGCTCAATGGATTGCTGAAATATTTTTCAGAGGACTTGTGTAAAATGGGGCGGAAAAAAATAAAATACTCAGTCATTAATTTCCCCGCAGCCTCTTTTCTGACACCCATTGGTCTGTGCTTGCCTGGTCCCATTTCAATACACACAAAATGCCCATTCAGCAAGTCGCTGGACTTGGCCAGTGTTTGGCTGAGTGGTCATTTCTGGCCCTAGGGTGTACAGACCAGTGGTAGATGAGTAACCGTTGGAATGGGGGGAGCCTCGGGATCAATAAGGGTGGATTTTCGACTTTTATTTTATACCACTCCAGATCCTTTTTTTAAGAAACCTAATTTCATGGGGCTGGATAACACATTTTAATAACTGGGGTGCTCATGTTAAAAACAGTTTTTCCATTAAATGATTCCAGACAACTGACCTAATTACAATAATAACCCAGCCGATCATTGTTAACCAATATTACCGCTTTTCTCAGCACTTGCTAAGAAAAATAATTATTAGTCTAGTCTTTGTTTGATTTTTCTAGTGCCCACTAAAAATAAAAAGGTAAATTGAAACTGTAAGCATGTCTATCTTCAGAAAGTTTTAGCAAATAATTCTGCAAAATATCAAAATGTTTTTGTATGTAGGTAAAGTTTGGAAGATCTAGATACCAACAAGGAGAAGTGGCTGGTGCATGTTCAGACTTTCATTTTCTCTAGGCATGCATTGGTATAATTATACCTGTCGGGTACACAAATAGTAAAGCTGAATTTCACATTTAAAGGGACATCCTTGCAAATACCGGCACTTCTCATTGTAATTGTATACTATTGTTGTGTTATTGTTAAGAAGCCCAAATATGTTTTAACCCAGTGCGCTGTAAATGCGTCGCCAATATTTACTGCAAGTGTTGGGGATACGGCGCCTAACCCTAAATATCCTAGAGAAAGCAAAATGGCCATCATCCAGCAGTGATGGAAAGAGAATAGCAAGGCAGGTAAGCAATTCATTTACCTGCAACATTCTGGACGTTCATAGATAATTTATGGAAATCTGCGACAATCCAGTCTGCTGCATTGACCTACTTGATTGTGCTCCAAGCGTTTAGGCTTCAAAAGGCCTACTGGAAAATGGTATCGTCAACAATCATCCCATGTGATCTGATGAATTCTGCTATTTTGCAGGCATACTGACATCAATTGCCCATTCTAGCACACATTGTTTTTTTCACCTCTTGGACCAATCTTCTGGGGCTGAGCCTTATGTACTGAGTCTCATAAGACTTGCAGCTATTTATATAACCTACCAGGCTATATGGACATCATAATGGGTGGTCCTCCATTTGTGACATGCCTATATAAGCCAAGACTGAGAGCAGTCCTCCAATCAATATTTTCCTATCACCACAACAGCACCCACTAAGAGAGGGGATCCGCTCATAGGAACAGGAAATCTATAGGTTAAAAGGAGCTGTCCCAGTCACCTCCTCACTTGGTTTTCTGTTCTTATGGGGAACTGCAAGGAAAAGTTGCTTGGGTCCAAAGCAGCCTTTGTGCAGTATCTGGGGCAACATCAGAGCTTGGGATGCCAGAGGCAGTGTTGGGGGAGCCCTGCCTGTCAGACTCCAAATATTCCTCCCACCATCCCTCGTCTGTGGTGGATGGTGCAACGCCAGGGTTCCGGGTTGTGCCGCCCTGGCTCAGGTCGACAGGGTGCGTTGGTTTGGAGGAGCACCTCACAGTCATCCTCGGGCGCAGGATGTGGGCATCAGCCACCCTGTGCCTCCGATAGGCCGAACTTTGGGTTTCAGCCCCCGCATGCGCACTGCCCACAAAACATCGGTGACCTGGAAGTGATGAAATACAGCTTCCTGGGTGGTCCAGTGAGGTGATCACTGCTATTATTTTTAACACAACTGTATATATTGATCTGTGAAAGGCTTCCAAGTGGAAGATCACCTGTAGCCAATCTGAGCAAAAAGAGATTGACGCCAGTCGCAACAGGCAAGTAGTTAGCAGCTAAGGCTGGGTTCACATTTGCGGACCCCTCCGCAGCGTTCTGCGGAGGGGATCCGCAATGTGACCGCAGCCACCGCAAGCTCCTATCTTTATAATGGGAGCGCATGACCGTGCGCACCCATTCACTGCTATATGTCATCTGTACGCAGGCGGATGCCTGCGCACAGATCACCTAGTCTCATCCGCACCAGGGACGCGACATGTTGCATTCCTGGTGCGGACGAGACTGTGTGATTTGTACGCAGGCATCCGGCTGCGCACAGATCACATATGGGAGTGAATGGGTGCGCACGGTCATGCGCTGTCAAGCGAAGCACCGTGCGCTCCCATTATAAAGATACAGTCCCTACAAGTAGTATTCAACCCCCTGCAGATTTAGCTGGTTGACACATGCGGAATTAACTTGGCATTGTGACATTTGGACTGTAGATCAGCCTGGAAGTGGGAAATGCACTGCAGCCAAAAAGATTTTTAATTTTTTTTTTTTTTTAAAGCGTTAAAAGTTAATTCAGAGGGTCATTTATTATTCAACCCCTCAAACCACCAGCATTCTGTTTGGTCCCCCTAAAGTATTAAGAAGTAGTTCAGGCACAAAGAACAATGAGCTTCACATGTGTGGATTAATTATCTCTTTTGCCAGCCTTTTCTGACTATTTAAGACCCTCCCCAAACTTGTGAACAGCACTCATACATGGTCAACATGGGAAAGACAAAGGAGCATTCCAAGGCCATCAGAGACAAGATCGTGGAGGGTCACAAGGCTGGCAAGGGGTACAAAACCCTTTCCAAGGAGTTGGGCCTACCTGTCTCCACTGTTGGGAGCATCATCCGGAAGTGGAAGGCTTATGGAACTACTGTTAGCCTTCCACGGCCTGGACAGCCTTTGAAAGTTTCCTCCCGTGCCGAGGCCAGGATTGTCCGAAAAGTCAAGGCTAACCCAAGGACAACAAGGAAGGAGCTCCTGGAAGATCTCATGGCAGTGGGGACATTGGTTTCAGTCAATACCATAAGTAACGTACTCCACCGCAATGGTCTCCGTTCCAGACGAGCCCGTAAGGTACCTTTACTTTCAAAGCGTCATGTCAAGGCTCGTCTACAGTTTGCTCATGATCACTTGGAGGACTCTGAGACAGACTGGTTCAAGGTTCTATGGTCTGATGAGACCAAGATCGAGATCTTTGGTGCCAACCACACACGTGACGTTTGGAGACTGGATGGCACTGCATACGACCCCAAGGATACCATCCCTACAGTCAGGGCCGGTTTTAGGCAAAGTGGGGCCCTAGGCAAAAGGTTAAAGTGGGCCCTAAATGCTCAGGCCACTTTCACATCTAAGGCTGTGGTCACAGTACCATTTTTCACATGCATTTTTGGAGACCTGCGTTTTCAAAAACGCATGTAAAAAACGCACCCATAGGCCCCCATGTTAAAAAACGCATGCCCTAATAGCCAAAAAGCATGTGTGACTGTCCCATGCGTTTTTGGAGCATATCCAAAAACGCATGCGTTTTTTAATAAGGGGCCTTATGGAAAACGCATGCAAAAACGCATGTACAATTAGTGCCATTCAAAAATGCATGCGTTTCCCATAGGAGCCTATGTTAAAAAAACGCATGCGTTTCCGGAAACGCATGCGTTTTTTTAACATGGGCTCCTATGGGAAACGCATGCGTTTTTGAATGGCACTAAAAGGTACTAATTGTACATGCGTTTTTGCATGCGTTTCCCATAGGAACCCATGTTATAAAAACGCATGCGTTTTCTACAAAAACGCATGCGTTTTTCAAAACGCTCAAAAAAATACTACAAGCACTATTTTTATGTGCAGATTCAAAAACGCAGCCAAAAACGCAGGGAGCCATCAGAGACCTTAAAAAACTCATGCTGACATGAAAAACGCATGTAAAAAAGCATGCGTTTTTAAAAGGCACTAAAAAAACTGTGACCACAGCCTAACGCTTTGCTGCATTTTGCTCAATTTCCATGCGTTTTTACCGCAAAAACGCATCAAAACGCATGCGTTTTTGTTCCCATTGATTTTAATGGAAACACATGCAAAAACGCATGTAAAAACGCATGTGCGTTTTCAAAAACAGAAAACGCATGCGTTTTTGCCAACGCTGCCCAAAACATCGGGGAAGACGTTTTGTGCTGCGTTCGCAAAAATGCATGCGTTTTGCGTTTTTGAAAACGCACATGCGTTTTGCATGCGTTTTTACATGCGTTCCCATTGAAATCAATGGGGGAAAAAACGCTAGCGTTTTTAGCGGTAAAAACGGCTAGAAAGGCAAATTTAGCAAAACGCACACCAACCTTGGATGTGGAACAGGCCGTAGTTATATGGTAAGAGTGACTTCATAAGTTGATTATCTAGGTCAGAATAAGAACATACTGAACATCATTTTTATTTCAATCGTAAAAAAAAAAATTTTTTTTTTATTTTCCGAGACCCATGATGTTTTAATTTTTGAAGATACATAGATATGTGAGGGGTTACTTTATGTGCCCTGAGCTGACATTTTTACTGATACCATTTTGAGTCAGATACAACATTTTGATCGCCTTTTATTGCATTTTATTGTAACAAGGTGGTGGCCTAAAAAACATAATTCTGGCGTTTTTATTTTTTTCCCATTACGCCATTTACCAATTGGATTAATTTACTTCATATATTGATAGCTTAGATTCTTACGAACGCAGCGATACCAAATGTGTATTTTTACATTTTTTTCACTGTTTTATTGCTATTTTCAGTTCAGCTCCTTTGGGGGCCCCTAAGAGAGTGGGGGCCCTAGGCAACTGCCCAGTCTGCCCCCCCCTAACGCCGGCCCTGCCTACAGTCAAGCATGGTGGTGGCAGCATCATGCTGTGGGGCTGTTTCTCAGCCAAGGGGCCTGGCCATCTGGTCCGCATCCATGGGAAGATGGATAGCACGGCCTACCTGGAGATTTTGGCCAAGAACCTACGCTCCTCCATCAAGGATCTTAAGATGGGTCGTAATTTCATCTTCCAACAAGACAACGACCCAAAGCACACAGCCAAGAAAACCAAGGCCTGGTTCAAGAGGGAAAAAATCAAGGTGATGGAGTGGCCTAGTCAGTCTCCTGACCTTAACCCAATTGAAAACTTGTGGAAGGAGCTCAAGATTAAAGTCCACATGAGACACCCAAAGAACCTAGATAACTTGGAGAAGATCTGCATGGAGGTGTGGGCCAAGATAACTCCAGAGACCTGTGCCGGCCTGATCAGGTCTTATAAAAGACGATTATTAGCTGTAATTGCAAACAAGGGTTATTCCACAAAATATTAAACCTAGGGGTTGAATAATAATTGACCCTCACTTTTATGTTTAAAATTTATTAAAATTCAACTGAGCAACATAACATTTTGGTTTGTAAGATTTATGCTTCTGTTAATAAATCCTACTCTCGTTTGCAGTTTGAAGGCTCTAACTTATTTGCATCTTATCAAACCACCTAAATCTGCAGGGGGTTGAATACTACTTGTAGGCACTGTAGAGCTTGCGGTGACTGCGGTCACATTGCGGATCCCCTCCGCAGAACGGTGCAGAGGGGTCCGCAAATGTGAACCCAGCCTAACTGCTTGTAGCGTCTAAGGCAAATTAGAAAAAAACATTAGTCCTGGAAAACCCTTTTAAGCATTAAGGAATAGGCAGGATAAAGTCATTATCAACACTTTTAGGATTCTTGTAATGGTGTTGTATCAATGAAGAGCTCAACTGTAAAGTCTTACCTAAGACCCCTTCACATGTTCCTTTATTAAAACGTACTAGGAAAACCAGTACTGGTGTTTAGTGTTTTCCATCATCCATGTTTTTCCAGTAAGGATTAATAAAGAATGAAATGATAAAGCTTCTCCTATACTTGGCATCTGTATTTGTTTAACATTGCAATCTGTGTGCCATACACATTTTTCCCGGACCCATAGACATGTATTGGCCCCTGTTATCTATCCTGCCAGAAAAAAAATGGACATATCTCGATGTGATTCACACGGACACACAGTCCATGTGAAGGTCACCATAGGTTATTATTAGTACGCATGGTGTCAGTGAAATAAACGGATACAATACATACTAGAAACATGGGCATCTTAAGGAGGCATAGAGAGACATCTGCATTTAACAGTTGTTGAGGGATAGTGAAAATAGATATATATTTTTTCTGAACAGCTCCACACTTGTCTTCGGACTGTGTGTAGTATTACAACTGCCATAACGCAGTCCATGGACAGAAGCAACACTTCACTTGTTTGCTGGAAATTATTAGCTAGGGTGGATGTGTTAAGTAGGTGACTAGTATATAATTCTTGCATCAGGAGGAAAAAAAACAGCACCAAGTTGTGTTATACGTTTCTAGGTGGCAGAAGATTGATCTGCAGGTGCTGACCTAGAATGCATTGTCACCATCTGCACTGACCTCATTAGGAGTGCACATGTCTCCTAACCGCTCTGCCAGAAGTAGAGGGTACCCCTATCCTCCACATTGTCATGAACAGATGTAAGCCCCCATACACTATAGATGTGGGCCAAATGACTATTGGGCCGATCATTCGGCCTCTGGCTATCCTGCCCGACCCCTCCATACACTGGAGCGTTTGCCCTGCTGCTTGAATTATGCCTAATGTTACAGCTTTCTGCAGGTAATTCCCATTCAGGTGAATGAAGCCAATTGATTGGAGGGGATGTGGGAGGCCAACTGACTGGTGGGGATGCGGGAGGTCAACTAACTGGTCAGGATGCGGGAGGCCAACTGACTGGTGGGGATGCGGGAGGCCAACTGACTTGTCGGGATGCGGGAGGCCAACTGACTGGTGGGGATGCGGGAGGCCAACTGACTGGTAGGGATGTGGGAGGCCAACTGATTGGTGGGGATGCGGGAAGCCAAAACTCCCACCAATTTGGTATAATGACTAAAGCATAACCTGTTGGTAGAAAAGCGACAGAAAATCAGCTTACAAAAAAAGTAAAATTCGATAAATAAAAAGAGAAGCTGCAGTAAACAAAATATCCAAATTTTTTCTCAATAAATATAAATTGTTGAAAGTCCAAGTTCACAAACGAATATACTTCTGTTTGGCATCTCCACACTTGTAATAACCTGTGTGATATGACACAAACTATAAGGGTATGTGCACACAGTGCGGGTTTTTTTATGCATATTTTTTGGTACAGTTTTGTCAGATATCTGCATGCCTATCCTGAAGCCAGTAAAGTCTATGAGAATCGTGAAGTGTTGTGCACACGGTGCTTATCTTTCCATTGCAGGATCAATCGAGATTTGATGCAGAAAAAAAAATCTACAGTATGTCAATTGTTGGTGCGTTTGTTCACACAATGCGTTTTTGGTGGGACTTTAGTACGTTTTTCTAACAAACACATGCTTTATGAAATATTCTGAAATGAGATCTAGATACCAGAAAAATATCTCTCTCCCTTCTTCTCTCTCCTCACCACTCTTCTTTCTCCTCTTTTTCTCTCTCCTTTTTCCTTTCCTCTCTTCCCTCTTTTCTCCTCTCTCCTCTAGAAATCCAAACAGGGTTTAGTGCTTGTATGAAGTCCCTGCACCTTCCTCAGGGTACTGCACCGAAACACGTAGGAATAAAGGAGCATCTTTGAAGGAGCCTTGTCTCCCGTGTCTTTCATCTTGACAACAGCACGGATCATACAAGCACTAAACCCTGTTTGGATTTCTGGATACGACACCACTGTGCACGTGGAAGTGCAGATCCACCGGCAGCTGTCCAGGCGAGCAATACTGGTTGTGGGTCATCGCAACCGAACCAGGTGAGCACATTTACTCACAGGGGCATCATCTTAGCTAAACAATAGGACCCATTTGCGCCTTTTGTGTCTCCTTTTAATTTAGACTCCTCTCTCCCTTCTCCTCTTTTCTCTCTTCTCTCTCCTCTTTCTCTTCCTCTCTCTCTTTCGCTTTCTCTCACTCTCTCTTCCTTGTAACCAGGCTGTCAATTACCTGAATTCACTGTAAAAACGCTTGCAAAAACGCACAATAGATGCTTAAAAACACATTGTGTATTCTGATGCATCTTTATGCTCCAAATACTCACTAATGTGCTAGCTGGAACTGATCTTTGATCTTCTTTCTCCTTCTCGCTTCCCAATCAAATAAGTTTTATTTCTAAAACACTAATGTTTATAATATGTAAAAAAAAATGCTACTGTAATAAACTATATGTTTTCAGCCTTTTCTCAAAAAGAAATTACTACTTTGCCCTGGGGAAAATAGTTCTGACCTCTGGAATGCAAAAAAAAAAAAAAATAGAAATGAAAAATGTTTTTTTGGCCTAAACTTCAAGGGGTTTAGGAAAAGAATATTCCTGTTAGGCTGCTTTCACATCAGCGGTAATCGCTGATCGTGGCAGTTGCTGTGAAAAAAACGCAACTGCCGCGATTACCGCATAACGGCCGCACTTTCGGTTCACTTGCGTCAAGCCCCATGCAATGTCTATGGGGTTTGCAGTAAGTGTGCGGCCTCAGCACTTGCGGCCGATGCGGCCGCAAGAAAACCGCGGCTGACCGCGCTTTTTTCGCGGCCGCATCTGCCACAAGTGCCGAAACCGCAACTGTACCGCACTCTCCGCACCTGCCGCAAGCCCCATAGACATTGCATGGGGCTTACTGCAAGTGCGGCCGTTATGCGGTAATCGCGGCAGTTGCGTGTTTTCATTGCAACTGCCGTGATCAGCGATTACCGCTGATGTAAAAGGGGTCTTAGATGTATCGTAGCAGAAAATTGACAACAGAAAACCGCTGTGTATTTAGTAGAAGAAATGCTGCAGAGTTGCCGCACTGTCTGTGATTGGCATTGAAAATCTGTGCGTCATATTCCAAATCCTCTGCGCCAGTAGAACGTTGCTCATGTGGCATGAAGGGGGTTTTCAACCTGGTAAATCTGGATAGAAAATCTGTGTGTAGGTCCTGTGGGTACAAACATGGATCCTCTGCTATCCTGATAAAGGTGTTATAGGGGTTACCAGTATTCGGACCAGACCCCCTGTAATTCTGACTTATCCCATGTCCAAGCCCCGAATGAGAACTGTATTAAATAGTACATGGATTCTATGCAACAGAATGTCTTTTTATATATTTCAATGCCTTTTTATCTGTTTGATCACCTGTAAGTGAAACAGAGTCTCTGAGTAACTGTTGATTGAGTCTTGGGCAGGATTCGTTGCAAATCACAGATGGTGCATTTTAAGGTTTGTCAGTCTGGCTTATGTGGCTTATTCTGGCGAAGACTGAAAATCTTACTATAACCTGGAGGTGTTAACTGTGAAAATATGAGAACATCCATTGTGAGCAGATGTGCAAGTAACTGCCACGTTCTTCACTACAAAGCAGTTTAACTTCCTACATTGACACAATCCTGCATCTGCCATATGCCGCCGCCTCTCTCGCGGTGCAGGGTGAGCTGCTGGGAGCCGACTTCAGTGATTTCCATGGAAAATACAAGTTTCACCTGCCATTTTCTTTGTAGACCTGGTTTTATTACATCTCTAACCTGATAAACTCTCAACCAGTGTTTGCATCATTAATTTTTAAATATTTATATGATGTATTTATTACCACTAGGGGATGTGCATGGTGCAATAAGGCAATGGGACCTCATTTGGGCATGCTCACCTAGCACATACTACTTATAATAACTATAATGATGACCAATCTTTCTTCTGTCTGTTTTGTTGTTCACTGACTTTTTTTTTAAATGTAACCTGTCTCTAGACTGATTACATGAGGTGGGCAAAGGGATTTCTTTTCTTGATTTCAGGCCTGTTAACCTGCATATACACTGTGTAGAATTATTAGGCAAGTTGTATTGTAGAGGATTATTTTTATTATTGATTAACAACTATGTTCTCAATCACCCCAAAAGACTCAAATATCAAAGCTTAATATTTTTGGAAGTTGGAGTGTTTTTTTTTAGATCCGGCTATTTTAGGATGATATCTGTTTGTGCAGGTAACTATTACTGTGCAGAATTATTAGGCAACTTAATAAAAACCAAATATATTCCCATCTCACTTGGTTTATTTTCATCAGGTAAACCAATATAACTGCACAAAATTTAGAAATAAACATTTCTGACATGCAAAAACAAAACAGAAAAAAATCAGTGACCAATATAGCCACCTTTCTTTATGTTTTCAAATGATTTTTGTTGAATTTACTGTACAAAACAGGTAGCTCACGAGTACATTACTAAACGTATCAATTAAAGAATAGAGTATATAACTCGATAATAATAATACAATAACATGTACAATTAGAAACATTAATTACAATGTCAGGAATAAGAAGATAATATTAACAATTACAGATAGAACGAATTGTTCATAACAGAATTACTCCGTCAAATATACATTAACAAATGAACTATGTGCATATCGTGTAACGCACTATCCTTAAGTGGGGTAGTCAATAAAGCCATAAACATAAGTGACCTAAGATCCAAGTGAGTCTCAAGCAGGGTGGTCTTAATGTATCTAAGCAGTTAGTATACGTTGTCCATGTCTCTGGGAATATGTGGAGAGGGCATAAAGGCATTCCAATAACGCCATTTCTTTTTATATTTTCTTAAAAGGTTATGCCTAAGTGAGTAAGCATATTCATAGACACCACCTTTCTTTATGATGACACTCAACAGCCTTCCATCCATAGATTCTGTCAGTTGCTTGATCTGTTTATGATCAACATTGCGTGCAGCAGCCACCACAGCCTCCCAGACACTGTTCCGAGAGGTGTACTGTTTTCCCTCCCTGTAGATCTCACATTTTAGGAGGGGCCACAGGTTCTCTATGGAGTTCAGATCAGGTGAACAAGGGGGCCATGTCATTATTTTTTCTTCTTGTAGACCTTTACTGGCCAGCCACGCTGTGGAGTAGTTGGATGCATGTGATGGAGCATTGTCCTGCATGAAAATCATGTTTTTCTTGAACGATACCGACTACTTCCTGTACCACTGCTTGAAGAAGTTGTCTTCAAGAAACTGGCAGTAGGTCCGGGAGTTGAGCTTCACTCCATCCTCAACCCGAAAAGGTCCCACAAGTTAATCTTTGGTGATACCAGCCCATACCAGTACCCCACCTCCACCTTGCTGGCGTCTGAGTTGGAGTGGAGCTCTCTGCTCTTTACTGATCCAGCTTCTGGCCCATCCATCTGGCCCATCAAGAGTCACTCTCATTTCATCAGTCCATAAAACCTATGAAAAATCAGTCTTAAGATATTTCTTGGCCCAGTCTTGACGTTTTATCTTATGTTTCTTGTTCAAAGGTGGTCGTTTTTCAGCCTTCCTCACCTTGGCCATGTCCCTGAGTATGGCACACCTTGTGCTTTTTGATACTCCAGTAACATTGCAGCTCTGAAATATGGCAAAACTGGTGGCAAATGGCATCTTGGCAGCTTCACGCTTGATTTTCCTCAATTCATGGGCATTTACTTTGTTCCTTTTTTGCCCAACACGCTTCTTGCCACCCTGTTGGCTATTTGCCATGAAACGCTTGATTGTTCGGTGATCACGCTTCAATAGTTTGTCAATTTCAAAACTGCTGCATCCCTCTGCAAGACATCTCACAATTTTGGACTTTTCAGAACCCGTCAAATCTCTCTTCTGACCCATTTTGCCAAAGGAAAGGAAGTTGCCTAATAATTAAGCACACCTTATATAGGGTGTTGATGTCATTAGACCATACCTCTCCTCATTACAGAGATTCACATCACCTGATTTACTTAATTGGTAGTTGGCTCTCAAGGTTATACAGCTTGGAGTAGGACAGCATGTATAAAAAGTTTCATGTGATCAAAATATTAATTTGTCTAATAATTCTGCACACAGTGTAGGCATAAGGGAGAGACAGGCTTTGAGTTTGTGGCAGTCAGGTTTTGGACAGTTTGAGTACCAATGTATGGTGGGAAGTGATGGAAAGTAAGCTCCAGGAACTATTTTGCTGGCAGAATGCAGAAAAATAACAAAGACAAGTTACATAGCTTTAAAATCAGGACAGTTCCTGGACATATTTGACTGGTATGTGCAGCAGAGGCAATTTTAAAGACAAGGACTGTGCTTTTTACTCTGGATTTGTGCTAAGCGACAGGTATGCCTTCAGGTCTAGA
This sequence comes from Allobates femoralis, assembly GCA_033576535.1. NCBI lineage: Eukaryota > Metazoa > Chordata > Amphibia > Anura > Aromobatidae > Allobates > Allobates femoralis. Next base: position 176,639,285 of record JARQOC010000007.1, read on the forward strand.
GCCAGCCATACACATTAGATGGCTGTCGATAAAACAATGCTTTGTCCGATCAGTCAACCAACAGCTATCTCGGCCAACTCTCCCATACGCAGGAGCTCTTGGTCAGCCTAGAGAGCCATGGTCTATGAGAGAGCCATTAGCTGTCAAGTCGGCCAGAACCTTAAATCTAGGGCAATAATGTAATTGGCAGTCCGAAATCAGACCTGTCCGACCGACTGTTAGTCAGGTGGTGCCCCCATACATAGTAGTCATTGTCCGAACCTGTCGATTTTGGCGTGCTCAGACACAATTACTCTGCTGTGTATGGGGGCCTTAAGTCGGGTAGATACTTTGGTGTTCTTGTGTATTTTTTGTAATCCATTGGAAGGTGACACAAGTAAATGTAATGCTAATCAGACAAGGTCAATCAAACAGCAGTCTAGCTCCAAACTCTCTTGCACATGTGCAGCGCTGTGGGTAAGCTGCTTTTTATTATTTTGAATTTTTTTGTGACTGATTTATTGTGAAAATGTATTTATTTTTTCAATGTAAAAAAAAAAAAACTTCTATTGCCTATTAATAGAAATACAGAGGCCAGTTTCCTGTTCTCATTTATACATATACTATATGCAATAAATATTTTATTGCAGTCTCTTGTTTATACGGTGTCTCGCCGCTCTATGTACCAACTGCTCGATTGTTCTACTGTATTAAATCAAGCAAATACCTTCATTTATTGCACTGTGGATTTGCATCTTATTCTTAAGAAAATGTGGAAACCTTTTTATTCATACTTGTACCAGAAGATTTCTGGAGAATTATTTTGTTTTTGTTTCCTTAAGGGGGAATCTGACAGCTGATACATGCTGCCTGTAGATTGAGCACTATGTATCAGACACTGGATGTGTGATTAACTCTGGAACACTGCTACATTTTCAAAGAAAAACATACAGGGTGATTCACTCGCCACTTTACCTTGCAGTTCGGACTGTACATACTTTGGTTCATGATAAACTGATTTTTAAGTGTTGAAAATGTCCATCGTTTGCACCCAAAAGAAATAGAAGGGGCGCAATAAGAAGCACCTAAGAGCTAATTACAGGGGCTTGTGGTGGGTTATTTAACCGCGCACCTCTCTGTGTTGTGCGCCTCCGCACAACACCAGTTAGTGCCCCAGTCAAATCCTCGGGGCACCAGTCTGCTTCACCTCCGGCGGTCTTTCCGGAAGCGACCTTCACGTGATCCGCAAAACTGGAAGTTCATCACTGCCGATCCTTTTGCTTTTGATCCCAGTAGCCTGGCAACCACAGGTCCTTCAACCTTCGGTGTATGTTTGCACCCAGGCACACCATGATGCACTGTTCCATATTGTAGAACGTATTCCACAGGATGACTGGGGTTATAGCCTGAATTTCTCACAGTATGTTCTATCGGAGTGTCTGTTCGTGGCTTGTTACTGTATACCCAACCTTTCAAATGGCTTCAAACAAAAAAATCCAGCTGTGTTCCTTAACCTCCCTGGCGGTCTGTTTAGTTCTGGAAATTGTTGCCAAAAGCGGGCTACCCGCGTTCGCGGTAGATGCGGTTAAAAAACCGCATCTGCCGCACTTGCCGCATAGCTGCCGCACTTGTGCCGCACTTGCGGCGCTGTTGCGGCGCGGTTGCGGTAATCTGCATAGGAACCAACCACCTCTGATGACCCTCATACATTGTTAATATGTGCCCCTGCACCCTAGTAAACCATTAGCAGCACTGTTGTTGTGTGCTAAGTGGCTGGAGTACAAGTGCGATAATGATTTGAGAAACTTACATGCCAGCGTACATGAGGCCGTCTCCCTGTGTGTTGCTGGGACTTGTTGTGCTGTGCTCATCATGTCTGCTCGCCCCCTCCCTTATGCACGCCCCCTCTCAGCCTGCTATAGTGCTGTGAGGCTGATTGCGTCATAAAGGGGCGGGGCTACCGTTATGCCGCGATTTAGCCCCGCCCCTTTATGACGAGATCAGCCTCACATCACTATAGCAGGCTGAGAGGGGGCCTGCATAAGGGAGGGGGCGAGCAGACATGATGAGCACCGCCCACACATCCCATCACACACAGGGAGACGGCCTCATGTACGCTGGCATGTAAGTTTCTCAAATCATTATCGCACTTGTACTGCAGCCACTTAGCACACAACAACAGTGCTGCTAATGGTTTACTAGGGTGCAGGGGCACATATTAACAATGTATGAGGGTCATCAGAGGTGGTTGGTTCCTATGCAGATTACCGCAACCGCGCCGCAAGTGCGGCACAAGTGCGGCACAAGTGCGGCACAAGTGCGGCACAAGTGCGGCACAAGTGCGGCACAAGTGCGGCACAAGTGCGGCACAAGTGCGGCACATGCGGTTTTCTCACCGCATCTGCCGCGAACGCGGGTAAGCCCGAGCCTGACTCGGGGTTAACGCTTCTGGTAGTGAATGTTAACCCGAGTCAGGCTCGGGAATAACGCTAGGAAGGTTAAGGGATTCTTGGTGGCCGCAGTCCCTAGAAGATAATTTTATCAAAGATGGCTTCAATCTCTATTATGCTGACAACCGACGTGTGACAGGTTGAATTATCCAGATGGAAGTAGCCCATTCTAAGTTCCTTGTCCAGCTAATTGACATAAGTTTGGAAGATTTCCATATACACCACTGTTGTCACTATTGCTTCAAAAATTTTGAGCCAATTATGCGCCACCTTGAAAGGGCTCAGCAAACACCAACCTTTTCTGGATGAAGCAGCATCTCATGAAGTGTGGACTAATTGTCAGCTGCCCAATTACGGGAGTTGTGTGATATGATGTAGCAACATAGGTGTAACCAGGCTTCAGCAGTGTACCACGTATGGTCCAATATGTTTTCTTCTTCAGCAACGGAGATCTGAACTACTGACATTACTACTTCTTTTCTCTTGATTTGGGCCTTTTCAATGCCTGAATAACAGTGACTCTGTACAGATGAGTGCAACCTTTTCTTGGCCACTCATTGTCATGTGGAATACGACATGCCTGTCTCCTGGGAAAGCCTGTATGACGATTTACATGGAGATGCCAGAAGGTGCTGGTTCACATCTTGAATTACTTCCTCAGACATTTTTCAGGATGTCCTCCATCAGGCCTATCCAATAATGTTCCTTTACATTCCAGCTTATTCACCAAGGACACAATGCACAGTTTGGACGGCAGATGTTGACATTAAAAATGCTTTAAAAACTCACTTTGGCTCTTCTTTAAGGACTCGCTTAAGGATTTTTCTTCAAAAATACAACTCACAATTGATGAATCAGCTGAGTACAACTCCTTAACCCTGCCCACAATGGATACTTTAAAAACATAGAAAAAAAACAGGTGAACGAATAAAAAAAGACTGCAAAAATTAAAAGAATAATTTGGTACAAATCAAGGTGAAAAACAAATAATAAAACAAAATGAATATGTAACAACGAATGGAGCATTATGTATTAGAGAATTGTCTCACTCGTGTCGGTTAACTGTTATATTGCATGCAAAGTTCCAGTAAGTCTTTCTTTCTTCTACAGCTATTATCATATAATTCATGTGTCCGTTAATTGAGAAATCAATGTAACAGAATTCTCGGAGTTGTGTTTTTCCTTCCGTTTCCAAAGATTAGCAATTTTTTTGTGGTTGCACAGATCTATGTCTGGGAGATGGTGCCAGTGAGGTTGGCAATCTCTTGACTGATCTGTACTGCTGAGCTGTGACGAGGCTGTTTACATGTGCTCCACTCTTTTAATTCTGATATCCTTGTCTCCAAACGTGCAGACGTAACCACACTGCGATCTCGCTCTCCCAGGACTTCCTCTCTATCTTTCCTGATCCCTATAATATTATCAAAATGCTTTGCAAGCACAATCTTCTTCCAGCCAAGATGCTTATGCCTTTTCTATTTACCCCAGTAGTCGGGCTTTAAATGTGTATACTGTTTTTATACCCATGATTTTTATATCTCAAAGATGTGCAGCTGTTCAGATTTTTATCCCATACATTCAGCATTGGAGGTTATGTAATGGAAAACACATCCATTCTGGCTTTATCTTGTGAATATTTTAAGCAATCTGCAGAAATGTTACATGTTTAATCAGATACACACTCTGCGCTGCTACGAACACAACCGTTCTGCTTTTTATTAAGAATATTTTTTAAAATTAAGATTTTTTTTAATCTTCAGTTTATTTCATCTTTAAAATAGTTTACAATTTCCCCTGTAACCCACATAGTTACCCAGAACTTTATTATATGGAAGAGAGAAGTTGCCTCCCTGTATCCTACTGCTATGAGAGTCCAGTAATGTCTTAATAGAGTTCCTTGAAAAAGTATCAACTTTTCCCCTTTTTTTCACATTACACCCACAAACGTATGATTTAACAACCCTAGGTAGCAAGTACCTACGTTTCTAAATATTTAAAAATATGTATGTGTGGAAATTGTGACGTGCAATATAAATTAAGGCCCCTGTTGGCTAAGTGACCAGTTCCCTACACCTAATTAATAGAGTCCACCTGTATGTAATTTATTCTCTGTATAACTACAACTGTTTATAAAGGCCACAGAGATTTCTTTGAGAATATTAGAAAGGAAAACGGCATAAAAACCAAGGAACGCATCAGACAGGTTATGGATAGCTTTATGGAGAAGAGTAAAGCAGGGTTAGGTTATGAAGAAAAATAATTGCCCAAGCTCTAAATGGAACGCTGTTCAGTTCATCATCCAAAAATGGAAGGAGTATGACACAACTGCAAACTTACTAAGACATGGCCGTCCACCTAAACGGACATCCCAAGCAAGGAAAGCACTAATTAGAGGAGCAGCCAAGAGGCCCATGGTCACTCTAGAGGAGCTGCAGAGATTCATAAATCACGTGGGAGACAACATCTAGTCATATACTCTACAAATATGGATGTTAGAAGATAGCAGAGTTGCAATAAAAAAGCCATTTTTGAAATCAAGCCTTAAGAAATCCATTCTTGCAGTTTGCAAAGAACCATGAAGGGGACATAGTGAGGAAGTGGAAGAAGGTGCTCTGGTCAGAGGAGAGCAAAGTAGAACTTTTTGGGGCCAAATGCAAAATGCTATGTGTTGCGGAAAACTAACACTGGACATCACCCTTAAAACACCATCCCCATTGTCAAACATGGTGGTGTCAGCATCATTCTGTGGGGAGGCTTTTCTTCAGCAGGGACAGGGAAGCTGGTCAGAGTTAATGTGATGATGTGTGTAGCTAAATGAAGGGCAATCCTGGAGATAAACATCTTAGAGGCTGCAAAAGACTTGAGACTGGGGTGTAGGTTCACCTTCCAGCAGGACAGCAACCCTAAAGATACTGCCAGAGCTACAATGGATGGTTTATATGAAAGCATACTAATGTGTGTGATTGGCCCAGTCACAGTCCAGACCTAAATCCCATTAAAGGTACTGGTTCACGGCACGACATTGGAACGATGTCGGCAATAATCTCGTGGACGCGTGGTCATTTCCGACATCGTTGGTGAGATGTCACACGTCTAGATATCGTGGATAACTCGCCAACAATGTTGTGAGCAGATATCGTTCGCACAACCCAGCAAACGATACTTGCTCATTGCTGTGAATGAGCAAAGACGTAAACGGCATCGTTATCGTGTGTCACACACAACTATATACCAGGTTTTCTGATTGTTGTTCGTGTGGTTTGAGAACATGTTCTCAAACCTGTGATCAGCGATCCAACAACTCTTCGTAGTTGAATCTGTGTTACATGAAACGACGTCCTAACGATGTCGCTTGAATGACTCCAAACCCGTGACGTTTAAGCGATATCGTTAACGAAGTTGTGCCGTGTAACGGGGCCTTTACAATCTTGGCAAGATTTGATAATTGTTCACAGACACCTCCATCCAATCTCGCTGAGCTAGAAATGTTTTGCAAAGAAGAATGGCCAAAAATGTCAGCCTTTAGATATGCAAAGCTGATAGACATAACCGAAAAGACTTGCACCAGTAATTGTAGCAAAAGGTAAGCCTACAAAGCTTTGACTCAGGGGCGCTGAATACAAATACTTGGCATTTTAACCGTTACTAAAAAAAAAAAACTAAAAATAGAATTGCTGTTTTTTTTCATGCCACATCACTAAAAAAACTAGTGATCAAAAAATTGTTTATGTCTATATGGTACCAATAGATACTGTAATTGCTTGTTATGCAAAAAGCAGACTCTCCCATTCAGCTCTATAAATGCGGAATGAACATGTTATGGCTCTCAGAGCAGGATGCAAAAAAAATATTTTTTTTAATGATTTTCTTGTGTAAAAATATTCTTATTTTAGTAAAAGTAGTAAAATGTAAGAAAAAAAAATATAATTTTCATTTATTACAATTGAGTGTTTAAATTACGACTGTGTTTTTTGCAAGTTAGTTGTAGCCGCATCAGAGGGATTATCCAGAAGTGCCCTCGCCGCTCCGCCTGTGATAAAATGCAAGGTTCTGATTCTTTCTCTGTGGTTATTGATCCATCACTTCCCAGGAGTTGTGTCTATTCATATTTCATGTGCCCGGCGGCTGCGGCTCAAGTTAATGAAATAATCATTTCAAAAAATCTTACTGGGAGAATCGGGTTAGCTGAAATCTTCAGCTGGAACTAAATGTGAGGTCAAGTTCTTTTTGCCGCAGCAATAGCTTTGAAAGGGTCTCACCAGATTAAATCCTGTTACCCCAATTAATGAATTTCATGTATTCGTCTAAAACTGTAGTCTTTGACATGCAGCATGTGAATCGTGTGTGTATGTTTTATATGTGTAGTAAAAATTGGGATATAAAAAGAGAGGTAGTTGACTATGACAATAATTCGCTATATGTCACTTCTATTTACATGGTTGAATAAACTATCTGATCTTTCCTGGATCCATTAATACAGATGCACAATGGTTCACTTTCGCTAAATGTCGAAGTTTAGTAAAAGCTCATTCAAAGGGAACCTGCCAGTACGATAGGACCACCTAAATATATGCACACAATTATGCAAAATGGTTTTCAAGCATAACACTGGCTAAATTATGAGCCTGAAACATTGTGGTGCCCTCACAACTATCATGCTTCGTCATGAGTGACTGATGCCCTGCTCAACACAGCTTTACATGACAATCAAAGCTTATTGGGTATGCCACTGAAGACTGTTAAGGGATCATTCCTAGCCCCCACTGCAGCACTGGCAGCTTGACTTGAAGGAGCAGCTGTTGTAAAGGGAATCTGTCAGCAGGTTTTTACTATAGAATTCTATGTAGGTGCAGAGAACCTGATTCTAGCAATGTGTCATTATTGGATTATGCAAGAAAGGGTGAAAACCGGGGCACAAAGTCCAGCAAGGCTAATCAGCTCCTCTATTGGAATTACAGCAGGTGTGTACCAGTGTTGCTCTGCCTAAGCATAAGTCTGTAATGCAGGCAAAAAAAGAGGATTCATAGTGCTACATGTGCGGGAGGGAAGGGGGTGCAGAGTCGGACGACAGTCGGCTGTTTCACGCTGCATGCGCTTCAACAGGTCCAATTGGACCAGATTAATGGCAAATTTGCAGTTTGAGCCGGTGGAAGTTGCGGGGCATGAGCGGTTTGGGTGGTGGGCGTGATTTGGCATCAGTAGGCATGGTTCGGCGTTTCACCGAGGAATAAATGTTAATTTTTAAGTCGACGTGGTCGTGGAGTTGATTATAATAAAAGCAGGGCTCTGGGGGTAAGGGTGCGTTCACACATTGCGTATTTGCTGTCTATTTTTACCCCTGTGCTCATCAGGTTTTGTAGCCAAAACCAGGAGTGGGTAATTAAATACAGAAGTGGAGCACTTGTTTCTATTATACTTTTCCTCTGATTGTTGCACTCCAGGTTTTGGCTACAAAAACTGATGAGCACGCACGTAAAAATATGCAGCATGTGCCAGCACCCTAAGACCGCTAGGCAGTGGGGTGCGGGGGGGGGGGGGCATGATCCATTATAGTGCACAGATGGCTTCCCCACAACAGCCACTAACTAAACTGGTTACGCCCAGTAGTAAGCTTTAGGTGTGCAAGGGAGCTTTGCCCCCACCTGCATCCCCCCTGCCTGGGTGTCTTTCTACTTTATATTATAATTCGCTCCACGACTGTGTGGACTTGAAAATTAATACACATTTGCTTCGCGGAAGAAGCTGCTGTGCCATGCCCACCGACCCTCAAACCATCCCCATCAGCACCAAACATGCCTACCAGTCCACCCGCTGACTTCCGGACACTCAAACTGCAGTTATGCCCAGATTAACTAGATTTGCGTCTAGATGCGATACTTATTCCTGCAGTTATTATCTCCTGCTGATAACACGATGATTGTTTTGAAACTACTGCAAACGGTATGTGACACATCACTGGAATCAGGCTCTCTGCCCCTACAGTATGCTGCTCTCAGACTAAATAGCAGAATCCTGCTGACAGATTCCCTTTAACCACAAGCCCATATAGCCTTTTATCACCATTCTGTATACTAGCATGTCCCTAATGTAAATGTTTACTGGTTCCATTTAAAGAACATTTCCACCCACTGCTGTTAGGTAAATTAGAAGTTAGAAACCTAATATAACAGCAAAGGCAGTGCAGCCAATACATTTTGAAAATGATAATCTGACACTTTGTAGAACATGTTGCAACAAAAGGCAATTATTTGGGGGACTTGCCCAGTATGATAAGTGTTACCCCATCACTTTACACTGTAGGATATTTGCAAACTTACAAACCTTCAATAGAAGTCAAAGGGAGATGCCATTTAAATAAACCATAGCAGGAAGACACCAGCTCTCTTCCTTTGAGATGGAGTCAGTGGGTGTATATGGACATGCAAGCAGCAGTGCTGCAACCTGTAGACCTCTGGGCCTACTTTTATTAGAATCAAGAAAGCGCAATGGTCAGTTTTATCTTACGGTAATTTACTATCATTTTTCTTTGAAAGTTAAGTGAATTATATGCTCCATATAACAAAGAGTACATACATTATTGAAGTATATATTTTTTCTTCTCTTTCAGTTTATTACCCACGATTCCTCTTCACAAGGACTTTGAGAAGAATGTACACTACACCAAGTTTATCGCCAATCTCCTAGAGGAAGTACACTTTCAAAAGGAAGACTTAGAATTCTTAAAAAAGAACTTTTCTAGTCGTACTTTGTCATTGTCTTCAATCTAGTTCTTAAGAATGAGTTATGTTTTTACTATCATAAAGAATCATTAAATGATTACAAAAACAATATTAATTATTCTCGTCTGTGAATATTCAAATACTTAGCTTTCATATTCTTACCAAATCCACCACTAGAACAGGATGAAAACTAGAAGGACAGAAGAAGTGCAAATAGGGTTTTATCTGACAGACTGGGAAGAAAATGTGAGGGACCACAGGCTCACACAAGGTAGTTGTGTACAGCTACTACGGTATCAGAAGCATGAGGACGGATGTCGAAGCATCCCTGGGCAAACGGATCTAAAATGGAGGAGCAATGGCATGAAGCCATGAAGAAAAGATGACCCAAGAAGTATAGAGTAGGGTGATTTTCATTGTGGAGGCGTTTGAGTATATTCTCCTTTATCAGAACAATAATCACGTATTATATGTGATTTTTATCCTGATGAAGAATATACTTAGAAAAGCGTCAACAATAAAAATCTTAAAAGGAATAAGTCCAGCGCTGTAAGTCCATAAAATCCATTTTCTTTTATTCTATAGCTTCAAAGGGTAAAAAAAAAAATAACCTCATAGTCCAGACATTAAAAACAAATGCGTTTCAACGCAATACAGTGCGTCTTAATCATTGTCGTCTCCCCACCCCCGATGTATAACATCCAACCCTTAACTATCCGATCTGCCTTTACTAACTTTTGTCAAAGAATGGATTGTGCTAAAGAGCTCAATTAATGACAAGTCACTCACGATTAATGGTAATGTGGAGAACTGGAAGAGCTTACAAACCACAGGAACTCGTCTACTGATGTCAAATCGCAAAGTTACACAATGTTCGGGTGCATCTAACGTATAAATTGTGTGTATATGTATATCTGTATGCATGTCCACTAATGGAATTAGCACCACTGCATCTACTATCTCATAATTTTGCACATCCACCTCATTTAACTCGGGGAACATCAGAGACTGAGGGGAAATTTTAACCCCGCGCTTTACAGTTATTCCCCCCCAAAAAAGGCCTATTTACCATTTGTGTGTGAGGTAATAGATACTGCATTGGCTGTTTTGACAGTTGGCCTCAATATTTATCAGGTGTCATATAGGAACCATTCACAGCTCAGCTTCTGATTGGTTGCAATAGGCAATGAAGGACATTCACAGTATAACACAGCTTATGCAAGTCTGTGAAACATTCAGTGAAGCTGCCAAAAGCAAGGACTCCTGGAAAATGCTGCACACTGGAACATGACTGTCTGTGAAGTAGCAGCCATACAAGCTCTAAATCAACTAAGACAACTCTTTGCTATTCTTCTTACAAACTGTAACATTTCAAATCCCCTGGAGATTTGGACAAAGTTCAAAACTGATTATAGTGAGGACCAGTGGTGGAGTAAGAGTAGCAAGGGCCCTGGGCTGTTTGGAAGACGAGGGTTCCCCAACACCAAGTATTATGTGGTGACATAATCAACTTTTCAAAGATCATGTGATAGGTCACAGGCTTAGCACACAGGGACCGATCTGTAGAGGCAAAAGAACAATAGTAGTTCAGGTAGCCACCTAGCCACACATATCCCTAAGTATGCATCAGGAGGCCACACACAGCCTTCAGTATACAGCAGGAGGCCACACACAGCCTTCAGTATACAGCAGGAGGCCACACAAAGCCCTCAGTATACAGCAGGAGGCCACACACAGCCTTCAGTATACAGCAGGAGGCCACACACAGCCTTCAGTATACAGCAGGAGGCCACACACAGCCTTCAGTATACAGCAGGAGGCCACACAAAGCCCTCAGTATACAGCAGGAGGCCACACACAGCCTTCAGTATACAGCAGGAGGCCACACACAGCCTTCAGTATACAGCAGGAGGACACACAGTTCTCAGTATACAGCAGGAGGCCTATTTACTTGGTGACTTTTATATGCAAAATATTTTTTTTTAAAACCATTTTATTTTGTTATAGCTAAGAATAGTTACTGTCCCGAGCAACACTGGGTTCTACTGCTACAGCCATTACCTCTACAACACCAGTTTCTGACCTTACAAATACTCTTCTGAAAGACGGGGCAAAATTGTTAAGTGACACCTCTAAAATATTATACAAAATCTTCCCAGAAGAGTGGACGCTCTTTTTGCTGAAAAGGAACAAACCCCATATTAATGCGTACAGATTTAGAATGAGATGTCATAAAAGCTACAATAGGGTAATATGTATGTGTCCCAAAAATTGTCAATATAGTGTATATCCTCATTTACTGATTGTGCTACTGTTAAGGATCATTTCTATTATTATTCCATTATATTTACGGTACATTTTTACATTTATTTTTCAATTTTAGAACGATAAATCCTCTGCAAGTAATAAAAGCAATGTACCATTGTTCTTATGGGTTCAGAGTTTTGGCTGCTGTACATCTGTAAGAAACCACAGCACAGGGAAAGCGCTGTAACAATTCTAACACATGACAGCCCTCCGAAGTCTCTTTTAGACCGTGGTACCTGAACACGTGTTCATGAGAAGTCTTGCCCTGCGCTGAACACTTTCTCACAGACTTTTTTTTTTCTAAGAAAACTTTCTACAATCAGTAGCACATACTATTTGTGAGAATCAATTGAGGTGTGCCAAGATTTATTCAGCTTTCTCTTGTGTTTCTATGTGGTTAAGCCCTAAAGGGAAGGGTACATGTGTAAAAGGCTTGTATGTGGTTAGAGAGTTGCTGAGCGGTTGGCTCTATCTACCAAGTCTACTGGAGGGTCTCAAGGTGTCATCTACACTGACACGTTTGATCAGTGCAGCTGCTGTAAAATACTGTTTTCAGCAGAGAAAAAAAAAATTGTCAATAAAAGCACAATGTCATATAAAAATAGTGTATGACAAGTCTGTCTAATAATATATACAGTTGTGCCCAAAAGTATTGACACCCCTGCAATTCTGTCAGATAATACTCAGTTTCTTCCTGAAAATGATTGCAATCACAAATTCCTTTGTATTATTATCTTCATTTAATTTGTCTTCAATGAAAAAAACACAAAAGAGAATGAAGCAAAAAGCAAAACATTGATCATTTCACACAAAACTCCAAAAATGGGCCAGACAAAAGTATTGGCACCCTCAGCCTAATACTTGGTTGCAGAACCTTAAGCCAAAATAACTGCGAGCAACTGCTTCCATAACCATCAATGAGTTTCTTACAATGCTCTGCTGGAATTTTAGACCATTCTTCTTTGGCAAACTGCTCCAGGTCCCTGATATTTGAAGGGTGCCTTCTCCAAACTGCCATTTTTAGATCTCTCCACAGGTGTTCTATGGGATTCAGGTCTGGACTCATTGCTGGCCACCTTAGAAGTCTCCAGTGCTTTCTCTCAAACCATTTTCTAGTGCTTTTTGAAGTGTGTTTTGGGTCATTGTCCATGACCTCTGAGGGAGACCCAGCTTTCTCACACTGGGCCCTACATTATGCTGCAAAATTTGTTGGTAGTCTTCAGACTTCATAATGCCATGCACACGGTCAAGCAGTCCAGTGCCAGAGGCAGCAAAGCAACCCCAAAACATCAGGGAACCTCCGCCATGTTTGACTGTAGGGACCGTGTACTTTTCTTTGAATGCCTCTTTTTTTTCTCCTGCATAAATAGCACGAAAATATACGAGAAATTAAAACTTAACCTTTACTAAACTCAAATTTAAAAGACAAGAGTTGTCAACCATACAACATATATAAAGCAAAAGTGACAGTGCATACCTGTGTAATGTTTAAAAAAGACCCTTCTATCACTAAGGGTCTATACAGAACAACCAAATGTCCCATCCGTATCACCTAAGGACACTGGTTATCATCTATTTACCTTGTGGTTAACACCCCACCAGAACAGGTTACCATTTTATACAATCACCTTCGTGGTGAGTTTAACCGCATGCATCAATGTAAACAGTGGAATAATCCCTATGTAAAAAGAACAATCTCACCCGGCTGTCTTCAAATATACGGGTTGGAGGTCACTTGGGTAATCGTGATCATAACATAATAAGTTTTCAAGTATCCTTTATTAAGATGTGTAGTAGAGGGGCTACAAGGACACTGAACTTCAGGAAGGCAAATTTCCAACAGTTGAGAGAGGATCTTAGTGCAATAAACTGGGACGATGTCCTGAGACATAAAAGTACACAAAGCAAATGGGAGACGTTTAGCATCCTGAATAGGGCCTGTGCACAATATATACCTTATGGGAATAAGCATTCTAGAAATAGGAGGAAACCACTATGGCTAAATAAAGCATAAGAGGCCCAATGAGTGACAAAAAGAAAGCATTTAGGGAATTAAAGCAAGTAGGTAGTGATGAAGCATTAAATAAATACAGAAAATTAAATATCTGTAAAAAGCCAATCAAGGCAGCAAAGATTGAGACAGAGAGACTCATTGCCAAAGAAAGTAAAAATAATCCCAAAATATTTTTTAACTACATAAATAGAAACTAAAAAATGATGGTGTTGGCCCCTTTAAAAATAGTCTGGGTGAAATGGTGGATGAGGATGAGGAAAAAGCCAATATGCTAAATTACTTTTTTTCAACAGTATTTACACAAGAAAATCCCATAACAGACAATATGATCAGTGATAACAAAAACTCTCAATTAAATGTCACCTGCTTAACCCAGCAGGAAGTACGGCATCGTCCAAAAATCACTAAAATTGACAAATCCCCGGGCCCGGATGGGATACACCCCAGAGTGCTGCAGGAATTAAGTACTGTCATAGATAGACCATTATTTTTAATATTTAAAGATTCCTTAATAACCGGGTCTGTACCACAGGACTGGCGTATAGCAAATGTGCTGCCAATATTCAAAAAGGGGACAAAAACTGAACTTGGAAATTATAGGCCAGTAAGCTTAACCTCTACTGTGGGTAAAATCCTAGAGGGTTTTCGAAGAGATGCTATACTGGAGTAGCTGAAGAAAAATAACCTCATGACCCAATATCATCATGGTTTTAAGAGAACTGACATTTTCACAGCTCGAGAGATTGCTCGTAATGTTCTACTTCTTTGTTCAAAATTTATGTAAAGTGATCTTATTGGGTTATACCTATCAGACCTGAGAGGATGGAGGGAGGGGAGGGAGGCGGGATGGGAAGGGTGGACGGATATACATGATATGTTATAATTTTTTTTTTCTGTGCCTATTTGATAGTACTGTTCATGTATTGACGTCTGATTTTTGTACGGTATATAAAATTTAATAAACAACTGATTAAAAATAAACATGGTTTTAAGAGGGACCGTTCCTGTAAAACTAATCTGATAAGCTTCTATGAAAAAGTAAGTTCTGGACTGGACCAAAGAAATGCAGTGGATGTGGTGTATATGGACTTTTCAAAAGCTTTTGATACGGTGCCACACAAAAGGTTGAGACATAAAATGAGAGCAATGGGCATAGGGGAAAATATGTGTAAGTGGGTTAGGAACTGGCTTAGTGATAGGAAACAAAGGGTGGTCATTAATGGAACACATTCAAAATGGATAACAGTTAACAGTGGGGTACCACAGGGGTCAGTGTTGGGCCTGCTTCTTTTTAATATATTTATTAATGACCTTGTAGGGGGCATACAGAGTAGAATCTCAATATTTGCAGATGACACAAAACTCTGCAGGGTAATCAATACAGAGGAGGACAATTTTATATTACAGGAGAATTTATGTAAACTAGAAGCTTGGGCTGGTAAATGGCAAATGAGCTTTAATGGGGATAAATGTAAAGTCATGCACTTCGGCAGAGGAAACAAAAGGTATAATTATGTGCTTAATTGTAAAACACTGGGCAAAACTATCAATGAAAAAGACCTGGGTGTATGGGTAGATGATAACCTCACATTTAGTGGCCAGTGTCAGGCAGCTGCAAAGGCAAATAAAATAATGGGATGCATTAAAAGAGGCATAGATGCGCATGAGGAGAACATAATTTTACCTCTATTACAAGTCACTAGTGCGACCACACTTAGAATACTGTGTACAATTCTGGTTTCCGGTGTATAAGAAAGACATAGCTGAACTAGAGCGGGTCCAGAGAAGAGCGACAAAAGTCATTAGAGGACTGAGGGGTCTGCAATACCAAGGCAGGTTATTAAACTTGGGGTTATTTAGCTTGGAAAAACAAAGGCTTAGGGGTGATTTTATAATAATGTACAGTCATGGCCAAAAGTTTTGAGAATGATACAAATATTAATTTTAACAAAGTCTACTGCTTCAGTTTTTCTAATGGCAATTTGCATATACTCCAAAATGTCATAAAGAGTGATCAGCTTAACAGCAATTACTTGCAAAGTCAATATTTGCCTAGAAAATGAACTTTAACCCCCAAAACACATTTCAACATCATTGCAGTCCTGCCTTAAAAGGAGCAGCTAACATCGTTTTAGTGATTGTTCCATTAACACAGGTGTGGGTGTTGATGAGGACAGGGCTGGCGATCAATCAATCATGATTAAGTAAGAATGACACCACTGGACAATTTAAAAGGAGGCTGGTGCTTGGTATCATTGTTTCTCTTCAGTTCATCATGGTTCGGAGAAGAAGAGGTGAGCGCTACCACCAGTCTTGTCTCATGCCAACTGTAAAGCATCCTGAAACCATTCATGTGTGGGGTTGCTTCTCAGCCAAGGGAATCGGCTCACTCACAGTCTTGCCTAAAAACACAGCCATGAATAAAGAATGGTACCAGAATGTCCTCCAAGAGCAACTTCTCCTAACCGTCCAAGAGCAGTTTGGCGCCCAACAATGCTTTTTCCAGCATGATGGAGCACCTTGCCATAAAACAAAGGTGATAACTAAATGGCTCAGGGAACAAAACATAGAGATTTTGGGTCCATGGCCTGGAAACTCCCCAGATCTTAATCCCATTGAGAACTTGTTGTCAATCATCAAGAGACGGGTGGACAAACAAAAACCAACAAATTCTGCCAAAGTGCAAGCATTGATTATGCAAGAATGGACTGCTATCAGTCAGGATTTGGTCCAGAAGTTGATTGAGAGCAGCCAGGGAGAATTGCAGAGGTCCTGAAGAAGAAGGGTCAACACTGCAAATATTGACTTGCTGCATTAACTCATTCTATCTGTCAATATAACCTTTTGGTACTCATAATATGATTGCAATTATATTTCTGTATGTGATATAAACATCAGACAAACACAAATAAAAACCAGAGGGCAGCAGATCATGTGAAAATATCATTTTGGTGTCATTCTCAAAACTTTTGGCCATGACTGTATAAATATATGAGGGGACAGTATAGAGACCTTTTTAATTATCTTTTTACTCTTAGGCCTGAGACTGGGACAAGGAGGCATCCTCTATGTCTGGAGGAAAGAAGGTTTAATCATAATCACAGACGCGGATTCTTTACTGCAAGAGCAGTGAGACTATGGAACTCTCTGCCACATGCTGTTGTAATGAGTGACTCTCTACTAACATTTAAGAAGGGTCTGGATGCCTTTCTTGAAAACTATAATATTACCAGTTATATATACTAGATTCTTTGATAGGGCGTTGATCCAGGGAACTAGTCTGATTGCCGTATGTGGAGTCAGGAAGGAATTTTTTCCCCAATGTGGAGCTTAGTGTTGCCACTTGGATTTTTTTTGCCTTCCTCTGGATCAACATGTTAGGCTATGGGTTGAACTAGATGGACTTAAAGTCTTCCTTCAACCTTAAAAACTATGTTACTATGTAGGTTACCTGAAGAATACTAACGAAATCCTGAAAAAGTGATCAGTTGATTGCTCCTGAGGACTGGAGTTGGGGAACACTGGTGTAGAATATGTCATCATTTTATGATTGCTGCCAGTCCGCTTTACTGTGGATAGATTCCTATAAGACTAGAGTCGTAGCCATTGAGATAGACATGAAACTAATACCATACTAAAAGTTAGAATTTAGGATCATATACGCTTTAATAAACGATTAATACTTATAGGAATGGTATAGCTAGAGTACCTGGGTTACATTTGGTGTTTATGGAGTGTTATTATATGTTGTCAATGGGCAGGGGTGGTCATTGTTAAATTTATGGTGAATCCTGTTTAATGATAGATCCTGATTAGAAAACTTTGTGTTAAAGAGATAGAGGTAGGTTCAGCATATGGCTGTCATAAAACATGGTCTATGAGTCACGATTTGCTTGCCAACTGGTAAAGTACGTGTTTGGGGATCTTAAGCGAGTCAAGCTTACAATTTACTGCTCTGCTGCACAGCTTAATTGTATTGACCTGATTTGAGGGCACACCCAGAGCAGATAAAAACCAAGAAAGTCAGTGAACTATTCTCAGGGCACACCCTTTAAAGGATCTATATTAAGACTTCACGTAAACCAAGTACTCATTTATGGGCACCCTAGTGGGAAAAAAACTTGTGCAGTCAAAAATGCATACTATCTATCTATCTATCTATCTATCTATCTATCTATCTATCTATCTATCTAAATTCAGCTTATGAAATGTATCACATTAGATGAAAAAACATTATTTTCACTTTGTAGTTTTAAACTTTGGGTAAGCCATGGTTGCACAAAAAACACTCATTCGCTTTCTATAATGCCATAAGGGGTCCTCTGGGTAACAACACCTGTCCATATGCCCAAATTGGGACCCCTGTGTGAACTTCACTCTGTAACAGAAAGGAAAGCTGCACTGGTGAACTTGGAGCTTACACACAGTACATTCAAGTATTCATCTAAATGTAGCACTCATCTTCATTTTATAAAGTGAGCTGAAGAACAGTTGCTAAAGTATCTTGGACCACTCCTTCAAGCAGAATATTTCCATTTCCTTCATCTCTTTGAGCCGGCATTTGTGGTTTGAACTTTTCAATATCAGCAGGTTTTTATGTGATGGCTGAAAGGCAATTGCAAAACTTTGATTTTGATTTTTTACAACTATTGCTTAGAGAAGCAACCTCCTGGCAGAGATAAGTATTTATTGGGGTGCAATGCCATAGCATTCATTATGCCATAGACCTCTAGTACATCAAAATGGAGGCCAATATCATTGAAATCCATCAACTTTTTCTTTTAGACAGAGACATATGTATTTATTCATTTGAGCTATTACTGGTACTTGTATTTCCAGCAATTTACAGTTATGGGTTTTTATATATATACAGCTCAAATAATAAAGGGAACATGTTAAATGTTAAATGTTCCCTTTATTTTTGTGAGCAGTCTTAGGCTACGTTCACACATTTGCATATTTTGCTGCACTTTTTTGCGCGCGCTTTTTGCCGCGTTTTTCGGCCGCGCAAAAAAGCGCAGCAAAATACGCAGGGGCTTTCACACACTGCGCTTTCTTCCCCCCAGAAAGCGCAGTGATGTCACAGAGGGGAGGAAGAATCCTGCTTCCTCCTCCCCTCTGTGACATGTGTGACAGCCCCATTAGATTCCACAGTGTGTTAATACACACTGTGAAATCTACATTAAACAAAAGCAAGTTAATGAAAAATAAAAAAGAATCAATACTTCACCTCTCCGACGCCTTCTCCCGCTGTGCGATCTCCGATTCCAAGTAAGATCTCTTCTGACAGGACCTGTGATGACGTCAGAGGGGGGCGTTCCCGGGGCGGTCCCATCGCTGATTGGCTGCTCGCGGTCACATGACCGCGAGTGCCCGGGAACGCCCCCCCTCTGACATCACCACAGGTCTTGTCAGAAGAGATCTCACTTAGTATCGGGGATCGCACAGCGGGAGAAGGCACCGGACAGCGGGAGAAGGCGTCGGAAGGTGATGTATTCATTCTTTTTTATTTTTCACACACTTGCTTTTGTTTAATTTAGATTTCACAGTGTGTATTAACACACTGTGGAATCTAATGGGCGGCCACAGCTGTCACAGAGGGGAGGAGGAAGCTGGATTCTTCCTCCCCTCTGGGAGAATACGCAGTAGTAGCTGCGTAAACAATTGACATATCAATTGTTTACGGAGCTGCGTTTTCTCCCGGAAAACGCACTGCGTATTTTTACGCAATGTCTGCACTGCAAAGTGAATTTCCCATTCACTTTGCAGGCAGACAAAAGGCACATTGCGTATTTTGAAAAGTGCGCGTAAAAAAAACGCGGCAAAATACGCAATGTGTGAACGCAGCCTTAGACCAAGGCAATTGTCCATCACTAGAACAATAAAGGGAACGTGTAACATTTAACATGTTTCCTTTATTTTTTTGAGTTGTGTATATTCTTACAATATTCATTTGTAGGAGCCATTTGTTTATCTGTGGCTTGCTTTACCTCCTCCGCTAAAGTTACTCTATAGTTGTACTGAACCAGAATAAACCTTCTGTATCAAAATGCGCATCCCAAAGAATGTGATCTGTAGATGCTTCTCCACATGTCTGCATTGCTGTGATATCTGCCAATATAGCCACAGGCAAAAAGCACTTACTCTGCTTGTTGCATTAGTTTGAGAAACCTATTTGTAGACAAAGCTGTGTGATTTAAAGACTCTGCAGAGAAAACTGGAGATTCAAGCAAATGTCTACAGTCCTATAATCCAGGATTGCAGGTTGGGGAAAAGGGATTAAAGGACGCGCTCCCGCTCCGAAATCAAATCCACATACACGGGCCGTATGAATTCAGCATGTGGTATTTATTCTACGCATTTCAGGGACGAGCCCCTTCCTCAGGAATACCATAAAGATTGACACAATAAAGAGAGGTCACAATCCTATAATAGCTGATACAGGCAGCAATACAAAAACATGTAATACATAGTAAAAGAAGAAAGCAGCACTCACCAGATCTTCCTTGTACAGACATTATTAAGGGTGAGGGTTACAGCAGTGCAAGGAGGGGGAGCAAGACGGACTACAGCTTGCTGTTTCATGCGGAGTGCACTTCCACAGGTCCTGTCTTGCTCCCCCTCCTTGCACTGCTATAACCTTCACCCCTAATAAAATCTGCACAAGGAAGATCTAGTGAGTGCTGCTTTCTTCTTTTACTATGGATTACTAATGAGCTTTAACATGCACCGCAGTTGTCCTAGGTGTCTCTGAAGAGATCAGAATGAAGGGCCCGGATTAGGCCATTATTATATGGTATAGTGTGTAGTGCCTGGCACTTCTAATTTGTTTACAAATATGTAATACAGCAAATATCAGCGGTAATAAACTGTACACTGCAGGTATCTTTAATGAATGGTATGTACAGTCCTGCTCATTGTTATTGTCACCCATGAAGTTTCAGTACATAATGGATAATAACTCCTGAAAGAAATGAATCAAGCCAAACAGCTTTCTTATATAGAGCACTTGTGTTAAATACAAAAAGAGCAAATGATAAACAACAATTTAAAACAAAAACAATGGGGGGAAAAATAGAAAACCTAAAGCTTGCTGTGACACTGATATTAGCACCCTTTACATTTATTTAGTATGGACACATATTTTGACTCGCCTGTCGTAAATCACAAATGAAAATCACCTGTGATAAATTGTTGGTGCGCATGTGACATCGATTAGCAAATGAATGATGACTTCACTGTTTTAAAAAGCCACATGTTAGGCTCTGTTCCTTTGTCACAATGGTGAAGACAAAGGAGCTGTCTGAGAACATTAGAACTGCTATTAGCAAACACAAGACTTCAAAAGGGTAAAAGCAATCTCCAAAGACCATGCTATCCTAGTATCAATGTTGCACAATGATATTAATTAAGAAGTTTTAGAAGCATGGAACCATCAAGATTTCTTCAAAAGTTGGTGTGAATAGTAGAAAAAACACCAGGTCAAACATCCAAAGACCTGAGGGCCAACCTGGAACGGTCTGGGGTCATGGTTTCAACAAGTGCCATAAGCCGCACACTAAACCAAGCAGAGCTTTATGGGTATAGGCCAAGGAAGAAAGCATTGGTGTAGAAAAGACATAAAACAGAATGCCTGATGCTTGCCAAACAGTTCCTTGACAAACCACAATCGTTCTGAGAAAATGTTCTGTGGACAGATAAAATAAAAATCAACCTTTTTAGCAATGCAAAGCAGCAATTTCTTTACAGCTGGTGCAATGAAGCTTATAAGGAAAAGATCACCCTATGAACAGTTAAGCATGGTGGAGGATCCATAATGCTGTGGGGTTGCTTTCCTGCGTCTGGTACTGGAGGCCTTGACCATATCACAGGAATTTATGAAATCAGGGAATTATCAAGAGATTTTAGAGTGAAATGTCCTACGATATAAGAAAACTTGGTTTGAGTTGAAGATTATGGGTCCTCCAGCCAGGCAATGGACCCAAAGCACACATACAAAAGTACACAAGATTAGTTCAAAAACATGGACTGTTTTAAAATGGCATCAATGAGTCCTGACCTCAATCCCGTTGAAAATCTTTGGGTTAAGCTGAAATCTGCCAATGGGAAAAAGAACCCTGCAAGCATTCAAGAGCCTGAACAAACTGCCAAGGAAGAGTGGGAGAAAATAGCAACTACAAGAAGCTTATAGATGGCTACAATAAATGTTTGGAGGCTGTCATTAAAGGATTTACAATCAAGTATTAATTAGGGGCCTTTATTGCTCCACATGCTGTTTATTCTGTTTCTTATTTGAAATTACAACATATAAGCTGACAAACTATGTTTATTGTTGTATTACTTTGGACACTAATTAAAAAATCCTGAGGATATAACTTTGGTACATGTCCATTTTTTTCTTGAAAATACTGTAGTCTATGAAAAAATGAAGGGGTTAATAATGATAAGTAGCACTGTAACTAAAAAACTACTGAAACTATCCGATTGCTGATTGTATTCTCATTGTGGGATCTCATCTGGGGCATCAATTTGAGTTTTTGACACTGTCTATCTTTGTTGACAAAAGATGCAGTGTTAAAAATGCTATAAAATAAAAGAAAGGGAAGGGGAACAAGAGGCGCAATAGTGCCCTATCACTCAGACACTTCAAATGTAGGTGGTATAAAGAGACTCACAACTGGTATATAGACATGTAGTGTTATATCCTGATGGCTACTGCTGGACTCCCACCGACCACTAGCACGTGGAATCACAGACGTTGTACGGGAAAAAACGGTGTTCTACAGTCCGCGCTGCCAAGGTCCACTTATTCCAAGGAAACACACGGGTAGGTGAAGTATATCCAAAATCCTTTATTGCATCCTACGCGTTTCGGTGCCCTCCTGGCACCTTCCTCAGGGATCAAAATGCTATAAAGACGCATGTTACAAAAAACTCATAGGTAACTTAATTTGCTCTACAGGTGCAGAAATACTGCCAAAAATCTGCAAGATCAAAAACTCAAGAAATGCGCTTTCTGGGATAGTCTAAGAAAGGGGTGAGAATGCGCAAAATAGGGTCTTATCCTTAGGAGACAGGATTATTATGGTGAAATTTAGGAACTGCTCACCTGATAGGGTTGTGTAGCACACAACCGGCGTGATCGCTCAGAACAGTACAGCTGCTGCCAGGACCGTACCTCCACAGGTCACTGTGGTCACAATAAGCTTCTGCAGGACAAAGTACCTCGTGATCCGAGCTGCTGTGTTCGTATGATGTAAAAACCAGATACAGCGGTATGTCTGGGTATAGTAGTAGCTGTTTATTTTCCGACGCATTTCAGAGTCATATCCCAAACTCCTTCCTCAGGGAAGGAGTTTGGGCTATGACTCTGAAACGCGTCGGAAAATAAACAGCTACTACTATACCCAGACATACCGCTGTATCTGGTTTTTACATCATACGAACACAGCAGCTCGGACCACGAGGTACTTTGTCCTGCAGAAGCTTTCTGGGATAGTAGCCTAATGATCTAGTTCAAAGTTACCCTTTTTTACCCAAAAAATGCACTTGTGGTCATGTGGCCATCCTCGTGTACGCGTGTGTCATCCATGTGCCCCTTGTGTGACACATATCGAAATAAAAAGCATTCATTAAATGAATGATTTTTATGTGTTACAGATGTGCAAAGATGAGGATGATAACATACATGGCTAGATAGATTGTATTGCTTTTTATTAATCAAATAAATTATTAAATGAGAAAAAATGACATATAGTCCCACTAGGTCAAGCTGCACTGTTCATGACTCTGACACTCTACAGACCTGTAATGTTCCTCATCTCATTACTCCTCAGAGGTGCCGGGTCTCACACGGCACTGCATGATCTGGAAATGGTTACTAGCAAAGCCTATGGAGTGACACAACGATTAAGTATTTTTGTGTGTGTGTGTCTTTTTCTTTTATTACTGGCTTAGGGTCCCGTCACACTTGGCGACGTTCCAGTGATCCCGACAACGATATCACCTGGTAAGGACCGCTGTCGCTACGTGGTCACTGGTGAGATGTCAAATAGTCAGATCTACTCAACAACGCAGCAACAATACAGCGACCCATATAACGACCTCGGCGGTCATTGGGACCTTGTCACACAGCAGCTAGTCTGACTACTCAGACGTATGTGGCTGAGTTCTGAGTCGCCAACGAGGTCTTTGTTAAGGCGTCAAACACACCGGTGCATGCTGCCCAGCGGGAACCCGACGATCAAAAAATGGTCCAGGCCATTTCGACACGATCGGCGATGTCACAGCAGGGGCCCGGTCGCTGCTACGTGTCAAACATAGCGAGATCGCTGGCGAGGTCGCTGTTGTGTCACAAAACCTGTGACGCAACAGTGATTTTGCTAGCGATCTCGCTATGTGTGACGGGGGCTTTAGTGATGGGGGTGTCTGACAGACACTTCTCCATTACCATACACCAAGGTTTGATGCCAGCTGTTTTTGGACGCTACACAGCTGACATCAACTCCTAAAACTATTACCCTGATTGCCAATGCAGCAGGACATCAGAAAGAGCAAAGGCGAAGTGTCATGTATCCCCAAGGGGCTCCTTCCTGGACGTATCTCCGCCTACGTCCCGGTCAGAGTCCACCTGGTTCAACCATGGTGTCCCCACTCTAGGAGCCCTTTTAACCCCTGCTTCTGACCTTCGTTACATACGCCTCAACGGGCCCTGTGGGTCCCAATGGCGGTACCTGCCGCCTGGCTTTAGTCACCCAGCTTGATGACCTAACATTACCCCGTAGTCAGGATTCCTGCCTGACCGGGCCTTACATACCATGTGTGATCCATCATTCAAATGTCCATGGATCACATACATTTCTTCCACACGCTCACAGCCCATCATCCATGGACTGTGGCTCCTCCATGGCCCATTACAGGGACTGGCAAACCATAGTACACGGGAACCTCATCCGTTACCTACTAGGAGCCCTATTACCCCTGTGTCTGGCACCACAGGCACACCCACACCATTAGAGGCCGTGGTTGAGGGACGGGTACCCTCTGCAAGCAGCAGGGCAAGCCTCCCTCTCGTCCCGCAGGGACGGAACGCCTCCAACATCATCCATACTGGCTGGGTCACTTTCTCCCCACATTATTATACAATGTTCTTACATAGGTCATCATCTTACATTCAGGGCAATTGCCTAAGCCCCTACATACATCAACGGGTCCTTTACCGACTGCCTAGTCGGACCCAATAGCGGTTATGCCCGCCTGGCATTAATCACACACAGCTCACTCCGTTACACGGGAACCGCTGTCTTACCGGGCACGGATCCGGGTCTCGCTACCTGTGTAACGGGTCCACCAAGCGTCCCCCAAGGGCTCCTTTCCCGGACGTGGTTCACCCCACGCCCGGACCAGTCTCCACCGGGTTCAGCCACGGCTTCCCCACCAGGTGCTATCACAACCGCGGACCTTGGCACCGGCCTGGAGCTAGCATGCTCCCTTCATTCACACAGCCTCTGGACTGCTCTGCACTTGGCTGGTCTCAGCTTCCATCTGAATCTCTCAGCACGAGTCTCAGCTTCCATCTGAATCTGAATGAATCTCTCAATCACTCAGCTGGCTGCCTCTTATCATGCCAGCCACTCCCACATGGACACACACCCTTAGCTGCGGGTAATCAGCCTTTCACACAGCTCAGGTTAACTCCCTGTGTTTCGGGTTGTCAGCACTCAGCCCTCATTCCTTAGGGCTTCCTCGATCTCATCCCACTCTCACTGCCGCTCATTAGGCTCATGAAACCTTGTGTTCAAAGTTGGTTCACACAGCATTATCACAGTCAACCCGGCCAGTGTGCACAGGATCATACCTTGATCCTGAATGTGATGCGCCCCGGCCATGAGGATCATGCCGGCGGTGCCTCACAGTCTATTTATATATCTATCTATTATCTAAATATTACTTATAATATATATCTAGCTATAATCTTTGCACATGTTTACACATAAAAATCATTAATTTCTTAAAGTGGAAAAAGCTGCACTATGCTATGACAATTAGGACATAGGAACATTTCATAAGGAAAAAATTAGACACTTAGCTTTATAATACGGCCATATCGATAAACCACCCAGTCGCCGCGTTGAGGCGTGTCTGCGTGACTGGGTCCCTATACTCAATTTTCAGCCTATATTTGAGTTAAAAACCTTCTCTTTTTATGGGCAAATTGGTAAAAAAGGAAAACTGACAACAGAGAACACTAGCTCAAATGGGCCAAGGGCGAAGAAGGTGCACAACAGAAGGTGTAAACCCATACTAACATACAAAAATGACTGTGGCACTTGATCCTGTCAGTGCGCTCAGGTGCACACCAAAGAAGCTGAAAATTGAGTATAGGGACCCAGTCAGGCAGACATGCCTCAACGCGGCGACTAGGTGGTTTATCGATATGGCCATATTATAAAGCTAAGTGTCTAATTTTTTGCTTATGAAATGTTCCTATGTCCTAATTGTCATAGCAGAGTGCCGCTTTTTTCTACTATTGTAAGTATTGTATTTGGTGTGCACCTGCACTCACTGATGGGATTGAGTGCCACAGTCATTTTTGTAATTTCTTAAAGTGAACCTGTCACACATTTTGGGCATAATAAACTGTGCCTAGCACATCAAACATTCTGCAATTGGGGTTCCTGTAACCTCTCTATCTCCCCAGAAGTGCTCTTACATACCTCATAAATCAACTTTTTATGTGTCTCTCGTGTTATGTTAATGCGTTGTTAAGGGTCTGATGGCGTGCGGCATACTTCAGTCTAAGCAGACCCGCTGCCTGGAAAACCAACCTTGCTGCCTGGAAAACGCTGCCCCTCCAGTTGAAGCTGCACAGTGACCGAACTCTTGCGAGATTCCACTGCGCAGGCATAAGACTTGCCAAATCTTGTGAGACTTTGGTCGCTGCGCAGCTTCAATAGAGCATTGTGACCTGCACGACTGTGCAGGCGTGAGAGCTGTGAATCATTCACATACATACACAGGAGTGGCAGCATTTTCAATGCAGCGGCGCAGGTTTTCCAAGCAGCAGGGCGGCTCAGGCTGAAGTGAGCACCACTCCATCAGACCCTTAAGAACTCATTAACATACAGTGCGGGACACATTATAAGTTGTATTATGCGGTATGCAGGGGGACATCTGGGGATGTAAAGGGGTTACCAGTACCCCAATTACAGTATGTTTAAGATGCTGGGCACAGTTTATAACACCCAAAATGGGTGACAGGTTCACTTTAAATGCCTTTAATTCTGGTACATGTCACAAAAATTGAATGCGGCTTGTACACAGATGCCTTCCGTTGCTGTACGTGTGTTTTTTACGGATCCATAGACTTTTATTGTCTTTTTTTTCATCCATGCTGTCAGTAAAAAACAGACATGTAAAGATCACCTTAGGTTATCATGGGTATGTGTGGTACCTGTGAAAAAAACAGATGTCACGTACCAGAAACACTGACATGTACAGGGGACCTAACATGAGTCAATGCTTTAAGCGGTACCAAAGCCCTAATTATTTCAATTGTTCCACTGTTTTTATTTGTATATAATTACCAATATTGTTTGCCAAATGCAATAAATGTATCAATGTTCTTTTTCTGTACTATTATAGGAACTGTTTAGGTGAGGTAGAAATTATGTAAAATTAATATACAGCTGAAACCAGAAGTTTACACACACTATATAAAAAAAACACATTTTTTTTTTCAGAACTTGTCGTTTTGCCCCACCCCTCAGGGGGCGGGGCCAAACAGCAAGTTCTGGAAAAAAAACACCTCTGTTTAATGCTGCTGAAGAGGGAGAGAATGATTGGCAGCGGTGGGCAGATTAAACATGCAGGGGGTGTGAATCTGCCCTTTGGCTCCTGCCCCTAGCCACCTCCTTAATGGCTGCAGCATGTAAGTTTTCTAAGTGTATTATCTCAGGGTACAGGGCTGCTCAAGTGCTGGGGGACCCTTTGCCTGGAGGCTGCAGACATGCTGCATCCAGTGCTGTAATTACATCACCATGCCTGGTTTGGTGACAGGTCCTCTTTAACTGCTTGGCTGATGTCTTGAGATGCTGCTTCAGTATTGCCTTAAATTAATTTTCCTCATGATGCTGTATCAGTCCTAAGGGCCAGGTTACTCAGCAGCTTGGCCAAAGTTCAGTTCACTATAGCCGTGCCCAGCAGCTGTGGTCCTAACCGCACATATAAAGGGGAGGTAGTAGGGATATAGTTTTGTTCCTGCTGCCAGTTGGGATAATCAGCCTGATGTGGCTGGCACTGCAGATGATCCCTCGGGTTAGGTGGTATAGCAGCGCAGACAGAGAACTTTTCCCAACTAGGGCTGGCCCCAGGGAGATGATGTGGGTAGTGGTGGTAGCTGTAGCAGAGGAATGAGACAACAGGAGACAGTCTTTTGCTTTACTTTTTTATTGCAAGTCTGTACAGGGTCCAGGGTTGTACAACCAAGACTAGGCATGTGCACAGCCTCAGTGAGGGGGCAGGTATAAATGTATGGAGGCTTGTTATACAGCAGAGAAATAGAAACTCACATCAAAGCTGGGAATGCACATATAAAACATTACATATGAAACCATTTTTTTCACAGCCAGATGCAGGAGCGCCACAATGTAATCAATTTTGTTAAGTGCACCAGTCCCTCCTGCAGCAAAACAACCCCATAACATGATGCGACCAGCCCAGTATTTCACAGTTGGGATGGTGTTCTTAGGCTTCCAATCTTCTACTATTTCCTCCAAACATAACGATGGTCATTATGGCCAAACAGTTCAATTTTAGTTTCAGACCACAGGACGTCTCCAAAAATGTAGGTCAATGTTTCGGTGTGCATTTACAAAAATTAATCTGACTTTTTAGGCTACATTCACACATTGCACATTTTTGAGCGCTTTTTTACAAGCACTTTTAAAAATGTGAAATGTGCCTTTTGTCTGCCAGCAAAGTGAATGGGAAATTCACTTTGCCGTACAGACACTGCGTAATTTTATGCAGCGCTTTTATAGGAAAAAGCAGCGGTGTAAAAAGAATTTGACATGTCAATTCTTTACGCAGCAACACCGGTGCTTTTTCCCGTAGGGGCCGGCGCTGCTGCATCTGATGTCACAGAGGGGGAGGAGGAATCCTGGTTCCTCCTCCCCTCTGTGACATCTGTGACCTCCCCATTTGATTTCGCAGTGTATTAATATATACTGCAAAATCAAAATAAAGCCAAATGTATTCAAAATAATATAAGAATGAATACCTAC
Organism: Allobates femoralis; assembly: GCA_033576535.1. Classification (NCBI taxonomy): domain Eukaryota; kingdom Metazoa; phylum Chordata; class Amphibia; order Anura; family Aromobatidae; genus Allobates; species Allobates femoralis. The sequence goes on from JARQOC010000007.1 coordinate 176,668,038, forward strand.
CCTTTCCAACGCCTTTTCGCGCTATCCGGTGCAGAGCCAAGGCCAGGAACCGATCCACAGGACCTTGCATGACGTCATTGATGTCATCTTGGGCGCTGATTGGCCGCTCGTGGTCATGTGATCACAGGCTTCACCTATCAGAAGCTTCCAAACACATGACATCATCATATGGGCTTTCCCAAACTGTTTAAAGGCATATTAATCTTAGTGTATGTAAAGTTGTGATTTTGCAGGAAGTAATAAAAATGCCTTAAAACATTCTCTCTTTCATTATTTTGGCATTCAGCAAATATTAATAATTAAGGTAATCCTAATTCACCTAAAAAGGGGAAAGGTTTATACTGATTTCATGTCGGTGAGAAAAACATGCGCATGTGAAATGCACTAGAATGGAAAGAAGCGTAGATAGGGTCTTATCTTTTATATATGGTGAGGCTGGTACAAATTATATCTGCTCACCTGGAAGCACACAACCAGCATGGAAGCAGGAAATAACAGCTGCTGCAGGGTCCACATTCCTTATGGTCATCGTGGTTACAAATCAGAGAAAGACATGTGTACCTGGACCCGCGCTGTTTAAAATCAAAGCAAGTAGACAATGTTCATAACCAAATCATTCCTTTATTCTCCTACGCGTTTCAGAGTCGTCCGACTCCTTCCTTCTCCGACTCCTTCCTCTCAGGGAGAAGAGTCGGGACTGACTCTGAAACGCATAGGAGGAATAAAGGAATGATTTGGTGATGAACATTGTCACTTGCTTTGAATTAAGTAGCGCGGGTTCAGGTACACATGTCTCTCTCAGATTTTTAACCACGGAAACATGCACATGTGTCTTTTATATAGTGTATGTATAATGCTGAATAATGCATTAAAGATATATATATGTATAATGCTGAATACGGAAAATCCAGCAGAATTACTGCATCTGCCGAATCTGCTGCCTAAGAGCCGACTTGCGGTACACCTGCGGCAAGCCCTGATTCATTCTCTATGGGGCTTGCGGCAGGAGTGTCAAGTGCGGTATTGCCACGATCCAGCAAATCTGGCAGTTGCAGCTGGGCAAAAAAACGTGGCTAGATGCGTTTTCTTGCGCGGCCGCAAGTGCCGGATGGCAGCAATACTGCACTTGCTGCACCTGCCGCAATCCCCATAGAGAATAAATCGGGGCTTGTCCATACCGCAAGTTGGCTGTTAGGTGGCAGATCAAGCACATGCGGTAAATCTGCCGGATCTGCCGCATTCAGTGAAAAACACTGATGTGAAAGGACCCTTACAGATGTGTGAATACAGACAATACAGACTGAACTTTCATGGTGGGTTTACACGTCCCGATATCGGGGTCCAACTCTGACAAAAGTCATGTGGTTCGTGCGTTGGCCCCGATATCGTTCGTACGTTGTATGGTTTAAACATCCAATACGATGCACAAACGATGCCAAAACGAATGAGCCTGCTCTCCAACGGGCCGATATTGGATGGAGGTTGGAGCAGGATCGTGCTGTGTAAACGCCCAATTACGATGTGCAGTACAACGTCCCCTATTCTCTCCCATGTTAAATGGTCGTTCCTGGTTCGGCCGTACAAGGGGGGCGTAGACATCGTAGAGACGTTGTATGCCGATATCGCGTTGTGTAAATCTCCGATGCGATCTTGGAAAATCTGGGCAGAAAAAGCGCGCTCCAGCGCCGTCGGATCCAATATTGGACCGACGTTGGAGTGTGTAAACCCACCATAGGCCAGTCGCAGTCCAAAAACATGTTCACTGCTGTGATGGAGCTAGGGCTAAGTTCACATCCAGTAATCATCTCTTAAAACGGATCCAGCAGCAATCAGTTGGCAAAATGTTGTGCAAACACATCTTTTTTGTTTGTTTTAAGATGACTCATTTCTGCAGGATCCGTTTTTTCAAATTGGAGTCAATAACGAACGGATCCGTTAACAGATCGCTGTTTATCTTCCACTTGTAACTGATCTAGTGAGCAAAAACGCAGATTTTTTACAAGTAAAATAAAAATGGATGACTAAATAGTAATCCGTCATGTATCTGTTTTACGCAACTCATGTTAAAAAAACAGATCCTACAAAAATCTATTTTTTCAAAATGAGAAAAACACAACTTTTTTGCCATCAGATTGCTTCTGGATCCAGTCTGATGGATGATTACTAGACATTGACCTTAGCCTAATTTCGAGCTGTACTTTGGCTATAAAAAAAAGTGGAGCAAAATAGCCAAATCACAGGCAGATCATAGGCAAGTTGGAAGTCTTATGTGGCTTATGTTCTAACTTATGGCACAAAATCTTTGGCAACCTGTGTCCAAAAATCAGAAGTATATGATTTATTTCAGCATTCGTGTCATTATTGCAGGTTGACAGTCATTAAATGCAATATAGCAATGGGCCATTCCATGTCAAGTGAACCAATGATTATTACCTCTATATTTTTAATTCTTTTGAGACTTTGTTATTTGATAATAGCATGTCAGACAATGCAAAATGTGAAATTTAAAAAAAAAAAATTTTTTTTTAATGATTTTCAAAGTTTGAAAAAAGTGCGAATTTCAGTGTTGCCTGCCTTTACAGTTCTCCTCATAACTCAGGCTAGAAATAAGATAGAGAGACAAAATAAACACCATTCTACTCAGAATTGTACAGGCTTTCATCAGATATGTCACAAGAGAATCTTTGTTAATATTTTACCCATGCGATCGCAAACGCAATATTTTAAAATGCATTTACGAAAAATCGGCATCATTTAAATATTTCAAAAACTGCCCATATGTCTGCTGTGCTCTTAGCCACATCTGTACCAAATTTCAAGCTGGGATCACCATGAGATCATATTTTAAAATATTTTACTATTAATAGCGTCAATGGGTCATTCCATATCAAGTGATCTAAATATGAATATTTTTTTTTTACCTGATGTCTTTAGATTTTTTAAATTTTTTTTCTATTTGAAGTACTACTTTAGTTAATTACAAATTAAAAGTTTTGAATTTTTTTCTTAATCAGTTAATTTTTTACAGATATTTAAAGTTTTAAAAAAGTTCGAATTTTGGCCTGGTATGGCTTTACATTTTTGTATCTCGGGCTAGAAATAAGATAATGAAGCGGAGAGGCATCATTTTACTCAGAACGGTAACAGCTTTCTTTTGATATGTCACAAGACTATATTTTTTTATATTTTGTTTGGGAAAAATCTAATTCAAAATTTTGATGCGCAATTGTGAAATAAATGTTAGTTTGAAAATTGTGAAAAAATGCCTGTGTGTTACTTGTGTTCTTGCTTATATTTGTGCAGAGATTCAACTTGGGACCTGTCAAATTTATATATTTTTTATTTTATGGTTGTATGAGTTATTACAACTTATTGAATAAAACATTTATATGCAACAAAAAAGAAACACAAAACACAAATCCCGTAAAAGTCAGGATAAATATCTTAATCATCAGAACACAACACTCAGCATTTTCAACCTGAATGCATTGAACAAACCAAAAGAAAAAAGGTGATCATATCCTCAAGTTTGATTAAACAAGATTAAAAGAAACAAAAATGTTAACCTCTATTTATACATGTAAATTTGTTTTCTATTATATCACTAAACATGACATTTATGAAGTGTTCTATATGAAGTACAACTTTAGTTAATTACTAATAAAACGTGTGGAATTTTTTTCTTTATCAGTTAATTTTTTACAGATTTTTAAAGGTTTAAAAAAGCGTGAATTTTGGCCTGGTATGGCTTTACATTTTTTATCATATCTCGGGCTAGAAATAAGATAAACAAAATAAACACCATTCTACTCAGAACTGTCAAGGCTTTCACCAGATATGTAACAAGAGTATCTTTGTTAATTTTTTACCCATGCCATCGTAAACTCAAAATTTTAAAACACATTTCCGAAAAATCGGCATAATTTAACATTTTCCAAAACTGCCCATGTGTCTGCTATGGTCTTAGCCTCATCTGTACCAAATTTCAAGTTGGGATCGAGATGGGATCATATTTTAAAATATTTAACTATAATAGTGTCAATTTGAAAATCTTGAATTCAGATCTGTTCAGCCTGTGGTCTAAAAGTGTGGGGTCTATATTCACCAAATAATCCATGATTTTTAGACAATACTGTATTATTTTGATATGTTACATCTTAGAAGCAGGAGAGGACATATAGGAGAAAGCTTTATTAGGGCTCAACCTGAGAATTAACAATATTGTATTGAATATTGTACAAACCGGACTACGAAGAGGAGGAGAGTTTGTTAAAACATCGGTTACAGGAAGCAGAACCCATCAAAGGGACTCAGCAATAAAAACAAGGATGTTTTCATTCAGTAAAGACAGTGAAATCCATGAAGTGGTAGAAGGCGGCACAACATTTTTGGTTCTTTTAATCTTGTTTAATCAAACTTGAGGATATGATCACCTTTTTTCTTTTGGTTTGTTCAATGCATTCAGGTTGAAAATGCTGAGCGTTGTGTTCTGATGATTAAGATGTATTTATCCTGGCACTTACGGGATTTGTTTTTTGTGTTTCTTTTTTGTTGCGTGTAAATGTATATTTGTGTAGAGATTCAACTTGGGACCTGTCAAATTTATATATTTTTTATTTTATGGTTGTATGAGTTATTACAACTTATTGAATTTTTATTCAATAAGTTGTAATAACTCATACAACCATAAAATAAAAACTCATCAGAACACAACGCTCAGCATTTTCAACCTGAATGCATTGAACAAACCAAAAGAAAAAAGGTGATCATATCCTCAAGTTTGATTAAACAAGATTAAAAGAACCAAAAATGTTAACCCCTATTTATACATGTAAATTTGTTTTCTATTATATCACTAAACATGACATTTATGAAGTGTTCTATATGAATAGTACAGTACTTAAATCATCATTCTATAAAACATGAACTAATCAAACAATTAATAGTACGTTTTTAAAGTGGCCTTTTATCATCAATTTGTCCCTTCTAGTGGGTGAAATGTAATCTTGTCCATAAGCGCTTACTAGCAATCGCCATTTCCTTTTGTGTCACAGTATGTACGGCCTGTCACTGTGTTCGGCTTCACCTGAGTTATTATCTAACTTTTGTGCACTTTTAAAATGTCTGGCTTTCTTGGATACACAAATGATGGCGCTGGACCAGAAGGATGCAATAAAGTCAATTCTATTTCTTCATTTTCACAGTCTTTGGAGAGTACAGTAGCCAGCCACCAGCACCAACCATATTCACAGGTCACATAGTCAGTTATGTCATCCATTGCCAATCTTGTGCCGCCTTCTACCACTTCATGGATTTCACTGTCTTTACTGAACGAAAACATCCTTGTTTTTATTGCTGAGTCTCTTTGATGGGTTCTGCTTCCTGTAACCGATGTTTTAACAAACTCTCCTCCTCTTCGTAGTCCGGTTTGTACAATATTCAATACAATATTGTTAATTCTCAGGTTGAGCCCTAACAAAGCTTTCTCCTATATGTCCTCTCCTGCTTCTAAGATGTAACATATCAAAATAATACAGTATTGTCTAAAAATCATGGATTATTTGGTGAATATAGACCCCACACTTTTAGACCACAGGCTGAACAGATCTGAATTCAAGATTTTCAAATTGACACTATTATAGTTAAATATTTTAAAATATGATCCCATCTCGATCCCAACTTGAAATTTGGTACAGATGTGGCTAAGACCATAGCAGACACATGGGCAGTTTTGGAAAATGTTAAATTATGCCGATTTTTCGGAAATGTGTTTTAAAATTTTGAGTTTACGATGGCATGGGTAAAAAATTAACAAAGATACTCTTGTTACATATCTGGTGAAAGCCTTGACAGTTCTGAGTAGAATGGTGTTTATTTTGTTTATCTTATTTCTAGCCCGAGATATGATAAAAAATGTAAAGCCATACCAGGCCAAAATTCACGCTTTTTTAAACCTTTAAAAATCTGTAAAAAATTAACTGATAAAGAAAAAAATTCCACACGTTTTATTAGTAATTAACTAAAGTTGTACTTCATATAGAACACTTCATAAATGTCATGTTTAGTGATATAATAGAAAACAAATTTACATGTATAAATAGGGGTTAACATTTTTGTTTCTTTTAATCTTGTTTAATCAAACTTGAGGATATGATCACCTTTTTTCTTTTGGTTTGTTCAATGCATTCAGGTTGAAAATGTTGAGTGTTGTGTTCTGATGATTAAGATATTTATCCTGACTTTTATGGGATTTGTGTTTTGTGTTTTTTTTTTGTTGCATATAAATGTTTTATTCAATAAGTTGTAATAACTCATACAACCATAAAATAAAAAATATATAAATTTGACAGGTCCCAAGTTGAATCTCTGCACAAATATAAGCAAGAACACAAGTAACACACAGGCATTTTTTCACAATTTTCGAACTAACATTTATTTCACAATTGGGCATCAAAATTTTGAATTTGATTTTTCCCAAACAAAATATAAAAAAATATAGTCTTGTGACATATCAAAAGAAAGCTGTTACCGTTCTGAGTAAAATGATGCCTCTGCCACTTCATTATCTTATTTGTAGCCCAAGATAAAAAAATGTAAAGCCATACCAGGCCAAAATTCGCACTTTTTTAAAACTTTTAATATCTGTAAAAAATTAACTGATTAAGAAAAAAATTCAAAACTTTTAATTTGTAATTAACTAAAGTTGTACTTCAAATAGAAAAAAAATTAAAAAAAATCTAAAGACGTCAGGTAAAAAAAAATATTCATATTTAGATCACTTGATATGGAATGACCCATTGACGCTATTAATAGTAAAATATTTTAAAATATGATCCCATGGCGATCCCAACTTGAAATTTGGTACAGATGTGGCTAAGAGCACAGCAGACATATGGGCAGTTTTTGAAATATTTAAATGATGCCGATTTTTCGTAAATGCATTTTAAAATTTTGCGTTTGCGGTCGCATGGGTACAATATTAACAAAGATACTCTTGTGATATCTAGTGAAAGCCTGTACAATTCTGAGTACAACGGTGTTTATTTTGTCTCTCTATCTTATTTCTAGCCGAGATATGATAGAAAATGTAAAGTCATACCAGGCCAAAATTAGCGCTTTTTTAAAACTTTAAAAATCTGTAAAAAATTAACTGATGAAGAAAAAAATGTAAAACTTTTTTTTGTAATTAACTAAAGTTGTACTTCATATAGAAAAAAAATGTAAAAAATCTGAAGACGTCAGGGAACAAAATATTAATTTTTGAATCACTTGACATGGAATGACCCCAATGTTAAAGATCAAGGAGGAGACTTAAAGGGGTCCTTCCACCTGCATAATCAGGAGTAATGGTGGTCTTGGGCCAAAGAAGGGTTAAAATATATTGCTTTTTTTCCATATTTTGTTACCATAGACCTTGATTCTTTCCTGGATAACTGCATATGTGATAAATGAAATGTGAGGACATTTAATTTAGTTTGCCTTCCAATATACGGTAACTAATTTAATTTTTTTTCTTTATCCAATAAATCTAATAATAGAGTGGATTTAATAATAATGGATTTTTTACCTTGTCTGACTTTCAACTCCTCTTGTTATTTGCACCTGTTTTTATAGTAAAAAAACATTAAACCTTTCTATTCACAAAGGGTGCAATGTTTTACTGCCTGGCAGGAAACAAATACTCTCCTGCGGTGCATACCTTCTGTTAGGTGATTAAATTGATATGCGTCAAGCACACATAATCAGGCTGTTAACAAGCTATTTTATATCATAGAAAGTCAACAGAATGATGGAGGCAAAGGTTCTATGGTGCATTACAATTTTGATTCATTGGGCTGCAGTAGAGACTTGAAGATTGGTCACCTGTTAATTTTCTTCTCTGGGTCCTGACAAGGATTTCTGGCTTATCCTCCAGCTATTGTTAGCAGACCTGACATGTGATCATCCGTATAAAGGTACGGAGCAGGCCTGCAATCTGTTCTGCACCAAATGAATACTTTATGATGCAGTAAACAAAAGGAGTTGAATCAGATACATTGTCTCTAAAGTTTTCTATTCTTCATATTGATTACTATATTACAGGTTAGGTTCGCCCGTCCTTTGCCAGTCTTGTTAATTTTTTTTTTCTTTACTATTTTAAATTTTCTTACATTTCTGCATCCATTATATTTATTTTCTGGGTTATATAAAGCTCAAACATTCACCTATTAATTGCTTTACTTAAAAATATTGCTATATAGTCTGCAAATTAAAGGTTTGACTGAAAAGTAATGGTTCATGGTTCCACCTTCGTAACTTAGGTTTCAATGGGAATATGATAATACATGAATAAACAAACGGATCAACTTTCTCGCATATGAGCTTCTGTTTATTTTCAATAAAATTCCTGTGTGGAATGTGACAATGTGCTAGTGTATTCACAAACCCAACCCTCACCAACAACAGTACATACAAACATTTATTCACTGATTGTGTAGCTATACGAGGGATCTCTGGGTAGGACTCACGGACAGTGCCGGGACAAGGCATTTTGGTGCCCTAGGCAGGTAAGGCAAACGGCGCCCCCCCCTGAAATATGTCTGGGAATAAAAATGTCAACATACTTTGAAAGTAAATTTTAACGGGGACCTATAAAAGGTTCGTCCAACCACACTGCAGAGACATACTGATAGGATGTTTACATTGTGAGCCCCAATGGGGACAGTGTTCATGATGTATGTAAAGTGCTGTGGAGTTCATAGTGTAATATAAATGCAAAAAGTATTATTCTTAATATTATGTCACAATACCAGGATATGAGGATCTTCCATTTCGAGGTCAGGGACTCTCTGATGCCATGTTGCTGCTTGTTTCGCTGTTGTCCTCTTTTGACACTGCAGTGCGGTGGACAAGAGAGCATTAACTGGTTAATAACAAGAAGTATGGAGTGTGTACTGAGCCATAAACCCTCCCCTTACCATGAAGTATGGAGTGTGTACTGACTGAGCCATAAACCTCCTCATGCCATGTCCAGCAGACATTGTAGGATTACTACCCGTATATACTCGTGTATAAGCCGACCCATGTATAAGCCGACCCCCCTACTTTTGCCCCAAAACCTGGGAAAACCTATTGACTCGTATATAAGCCGAGGGTGGACCCCAGCACAGGTATACATCCCCCAGCAGTGTGGTATACAGCAGCCTCCCCAGTGGTATATACAGACCCCAGTGGTAATACAGCAGCCCCAATGGTAATACAGCAGCCCCAGGGGTTATACAGCAGCCCCAGGGGTTATACAGCAGCCCCAGGGGTTATACAGCAGCCCCAGGGGTAATACAGCAGCCCCTGGGGTTATACAGCAGCCCCAGGGGTTATACAGCAGCCCCAGGGGTAATACAGCAGCCCCAGTGGTAATACAGCAGCCCCAGTGGTAATACAGCAGCCCCAGGGGTAATACAGCAGCCCCAGGGGTAAAACAGCAGCCCCAGGGGTAAAACAGCAGCCCCAGGGTTATACAGCAGCCCCAGTGGTACATACAGGCCCCAGCAGTATATACAGCAGCCCCAGTGGTATATACAGGCCCCAGCAGTATATACAGGCCCCAGCGGTATATACAGCAGCTCCAGTGGTATATACAGGCCCCAGCAGCATATACAGCAGCCCCAGTGGTATATACAGGCCCCAGCAGTATATACAGCAGCCCCAGTGGTATATACAGGCCCCAGCAGTATATACAGGCCCCAGCGGTATATACAGCAGCTCCAGTGGTATATACAGGACCCAGCAGTATATACAGCAGCCCCAGTGGTATATACAGGCCCCAGCAGTATATACAGCAGCCCCAGTGGTATATACAGGCCCCAGCAGTATATACAGCAGCCCCAGTGGTATATACAGGCCCCAGCAGTATATACAGCAGCCCAGTGGTATATACAGGCCCCAGCAGTATATACAGCAGCCCCAGTGATATATACAGGCCCCAGCAGTATATACAGCAGCCCAGTGGTATATACAGGCCCCAGCAGTATATACAGCAGCCCCAGTGGTATATACAGGCCCCAGCAGTATATACAGCAGCCCCAGTGGTATATACAGGCCCCAGCAGTATATACAGCAGCCCCAGTGGTATATACTGGCCCCAGCAGTATATACACCAGCCCCAGTGGTATATACAGGCCCCAGCATTATATACAGCAGCCCCAGTGGTATATACAGGCCCCAGCAGTAAATACAGCAGCCCCCAGTGGTATATACAGGCCCCAGCAGTATATATAGCAGCCCAGTGGTATGTACAGGCCCAGCAGTATATACAGCAGCCCCAGTGGTATATACAGGCCCCAGCAGTATATGCAGCAGCCCCAGTGGTATATACAGGTCCCAGCAGTATATACAGCAGCCCAGTGGTATGTACAGGCCCCAGTGGTGGTATACACAGGCCCCAGTGGTGGTGTATACGGGGCCCAGTGGTGGTGTATACAGGGCCCAGTGGTGGTGTATACAGGGCCCAGTGGTGGTGTATACAGGGCTCAGTGGTGGTGGTGGTGTATACAAGGCCCAGTGGTGGAGGTGGTGTATACAGGGCCAATGGTGGTGGTGTATACAGGGCCCAGTATGCGGACTGGGGGGGGGGGCGCCTTTTCACACTCACCGGTCACCGAGGCCGCCGTCACCGTGCGTCTGCTGTAAGTGCTGTAAGGAGGAGGAGAGGAGGGGCGGGCAGAGCTGCAGGACAGGAAGTCCCGTCCTCCCTCCTCTCTGGCCGGCGCGCCGCGGCCGCCGGCGGACAGCACGGGGCTCCCCAGGGGGTGCGGGGCCCCCCAGCCGGGCGGGCAATGGGCCCCTCATGAGGAAAAAAATGCGCCCTGCACAAGATGGCGCCCTAGGCGATCGCCTAGGGTCGCCTAGCTGTCGTCCCGGCCCTGCTCACGGAGTTTCTTGTTCAGTCATAGGAGGTTTATCAAGGATAATCCCGGACACAACCTGTCTCCAGGGTCACATCCAAAGGTAAACCCTCCACTGTTCAGTCAAGTTCATAACCTAGTAGTCAACTCCTAGTTAGTGGTCCACTCCCACCCCCCTGTAATAGGTCCAATCTCAATGAAAAGATAAATTTTTCTGGTATGTGCCAACAATGTGGTTTTTCAGCCCGCCCTACGCGTTTCGCCACCGCTCTTTTCTTGGGAGGCTCATCAGGGGCATCCTGGTTTCATACAAGATATAATAATCCTTATGGATGTAGGGGCCATCTCATATATATGGTATCCCAGGTTTGTGAATACTAGAGGACTTGTCTGTCCGGTCCCGTATAGGGAGGTATCTGGATCCTGTTGCTAGATAGGTCTTCACTCTGTAATTCAGTAAATATATAACCGTGAAGTATCCCATTGATGTAACATTGGTAAAATTATATGGGGCTCCAATCACCAAGAAAGTGAGGTTTATGTATTTGGTCACCCATAAGTGAGTCAGAGGTATTTATGAAGGTATCATACCCACATATATTGCTGTGAATTTAAGATATAGTTTGCTTAAATAGCATGCTTCACCTGTGTAATCCTACCCTAATATGGCATAGGGCAAACTTTCAATTATACAATATAGGTCTGTGTTACACCTGTGGAATTTTATTAATTAAACTACAAGTATATTCATTTCTTAAAAATACCACACTTTATAACATTGGGGATTCATATTACGGTAGATCATTAAATACAACTCTAAATAAATAAAAAATAATAAAGTTTACACTTTCATCAAAATCTAAGATACGATGCAAAATTGGTCAAATATATTGCACGTGCCTATATTGCTTTATAGATCAAGCAAATACACAGGACTGTGCTCCACTGGACCCGTGCTGCCGACCAGGGCCGTATTTGGCCTTCATGCTGCCCTAGGCACTATAAGTGGTCACGCCCCCTAGCCAAGTTAGACTAAGGCCCCATTCAGATGTCCATGTTCTTCATGGATACATCGGCTTTATTTGCCCATCTAAAACTCAGAGATATGTCAGTTTTTTCTTCTTTTTTTCACTGTATCACAGAAAAGGGCCAAGACAAGTCTATAGGTCTGGAAAAAACATATGCAGCACACGGTTGGCATCCATGTGCTGTCTGTATTTCACATTACAGAATATAGGAGAATCCGAACATCGCAGGATGCACATGCTATGTGGATTAACAAGTCTGCATTCACAATAACTGCCGATCAGCTTCATACAACCGGGAGGCATACAATTGTCCACAATTACATCCGGGTACCTTATTGGGTGACATCTTCTCTGATAAGAATCATCTTTATTTTTAGTTCTCTCTTGACCAGACACCATGAGGACTTTGGACATCCACAGCTCGTCTCTGCTGACGTTCCTCTTCTCTGGTCTTCTGTGGCACATGCCAACATGATTCCCTTAAAAATAACACTGTCATTACTATTATACCTAATTAAAAAATGTCCACATACACTGTGCACCTGAAGAAATACTTGCACCCCGCTGTGCTCCATCACCAAAATGTGACCCCCACATTGTCCCTTCCTATAAAATATTGCTTTCATACTTTCCCCCTTACATACTATAACACTATCCATTTCCCATAAAGTATGGCCACCATACTGTCTTTTTTAGGAACAATATTTGTCAAATAATTCCCCCTTAAGGACCATGGCCTATACACTGTCCAAACTACACAATGTACCTGTGATATAAACTATGGCCTGCACACTGTCCATATACTTCGTGCCCCTCTCCATCCCTCACATTGTCCCTCGTATGCTGCTTCCCCCATACATTGTCCTCACACTGATTACATTTGTATACTGCCTCCCATACTGTGACCTCACTGTATACTGAGTGAATTCCCCTATTCCCCTCCACAATCTAGAGGTAAAAAATATTCACATCTTCAGCTCCACTGTGGAGCACTTCATTTCTCCCTCATCTTCACCTACATTATGGTGCTCTATCTTAAACACCCTGCACCTTCCATCTCCCTGCACAGCCTGCATCCCCACGTCGTCTGCATAGCCTGAACCCCCCATGCCCTCTGCACAGCCTACACAACCCCCATGCCCTCTGCATAGCCTGCACAACCCGCCATGCCTTCTGCACAGCCTACACAACCCCCCATGCCCTCTGCATAGCCTACATAACCCCCCATTCCCTCTGCACAGCCTGCACAACCCCATGCCCTCTACACAGCCTGCACCCTCCATGCCCTCTGCACAGACTTCACCCTCCATGCCCCTGCACAGCTTGCACCCTTCATCCCCCCCTGCACAGAATGCACCCTCCATGGCCCCTGCACAGCCTGCACCCTCCATCCCCCATGCACAGCCTGCATCCCCTTACGTCCTCTGCACCCTCCAGGTTCTCTACACCTTCCCATATCCTCTGCACCTCTCATATCCTGTGCATCCCCTCATGTCCTCTGCACCTTCCTATATGCTCTGCACACCCTCATGTCCTCTGCACCATATCCTCTGCACACCCCTCATGTCCTCTACACCCCCTCATATCCTCTGCACCCTTCAGATCCTCTGCACCCCTCAGATCCTCTGCACCTTCCCATATCCTCTGCACTGCCTCATGTCCTCTGCACCCCCTTATGTCCTCTGCATCCCCAGGTCCTCTGCACCTTCCCATATCCTCTGCACCCCCCAATATCTTATCCACCCCCTCATGTCCTCTGCACCCCCTCAGGTCCTCTGCACCTTCCCATATCCTCTGCACCCCCTCATGTTAACTGCACCCCTCATATCCTCTGCACCCCCCATATCCTCTGCACCCCCACATGTCATCTGCATCCCCCAGGTCCTCTGCACCCCCTCATATCCTCTGCACCACCATGTCCTCACCACCCCCCCATATCCTTTGCACCCCCCATATCCTCTGCACCCCCTCATGTCCTCTACACCACCCCAGGTCCTCTGCACCCCCCATGTCCTCTCCACCCCCATATCCTCTGCACTCCTCATGTCCTCTGCACCCCCTCATGTCCACTGCACCACCTCATGTCCTCTGCATCTCCCCCACTTTCCATGTACCTTGAGTATGCAGTCCCAGCTCCACATTTGTTGACATTCTGATTCTACAGTATTTTTTCCTGACGGCAAAACTCGGCTCCGCCCCCGGGTCACATGAGCTTGACATCACCGCAGGTCCTGTTGTGCTCCAGCGTCAGGTGGTACAGGTACATTCTCCACCACCGTGTATACACAGGGGTGTATACTGCTCCTCCTCTGCCCCTGCAGCGGGCTGATTCCTCGCACTCCCCCCACCGCCTTAAAAATACGCTGGTCTTGTTACTTAGCCCGGCGAAGGGGGTGACATTTCTTTCTTTCTTTCTTTTTTTTTAAGAAAAAAAAAGTCTTAATTCTGGTTCCGCCCCCCTGAACTTGCCGCCCCAGGCACCCACCAACAAGTGCCTAATGGATAATACGGCCCTGCTGCCGACAGAGAAGTCGTCCAAGTGGCTTTTTATTTCATCCGACGCTTTTCAGAGCCAGACCCGACTCCTTCCTCAGGGAGCACATATTACCAATTTTATTGCTTTATAGTGGCATAAACCAAGGTCAGTTCCTAGAACCACACCAGGAAATAGTACTTGGGTGCACATTTTATTTGTGGACATTTAGTGTTTATTATTAAATTCTAATAAAGGTTACGTTTTACTATCCTATTCAGTGAGTTTGACCATATTGGGGATTAAGGAGCCATCGTGGATCTTTCTCTGCTGTGGTTCAGAAGACAAAGAAGCCGACCACAAAGCACAAGTTCACTGGTGGATGAAGACGCATGGGGAGTAACATTCCTAACAAGACAAATACCAAGTATACATAACAGTAATCCTAACATGTAGTATATGTATACATATATACATACTTCCAAAATGCCTGTAGCTTCGTTCACATGCAATATGTTAAATTTGGCTGTGTGATTGCGCTAAGGTTACGTTTTCAGTTTCACCTTGAAGTTGACATCTTCAGCATTTAAAATTAGTTTTTTCAATTCTTCTTTTTTGTTACTTTGTTGTTAATGATTGATTGTTTATTTTTCATAACACTAAGGCAAACAATAATTTCTTTTTGATCAAATCTTAATTAAAAATTAAAATGTACCCTTCTTTCACAAACTCATTCTAAAATTAAGAGGGGGACCGCATAGTGCGACCCTTTACCCCTCTCCCCACAATGTAACCTATGAGTGGTTATCAGACAAGGGAGTAAGACTGATTTACAGATACACAGCTGTCTATTGTAGGGCTCTTAGGTAAACAGAGTTTTTTCATTTTACCTTCAATGGCATATATTAAAAAAATTTTAGGATCAGAGATCTAAGGGTTCATTCACATGCTGTGAAATTGCTGCGTTATTGATCGCTAATTGCGGATCCGCTATTGCAGTGGAATGCAGTGAAACACATTGACGTTAGCTGTCACAACAAAGTCAATGCATTTCACTGTTTTCCATTCATATTCTATGCTTTTTACGGATCCGCTTTTGGGCTGGTCCGTAAAAAGCAGTTACATGTTAATTATTGGGCGTTTTTTCGCTGCGCTTTTTACTCACCTTGCCCCGCTCCCATGCTGATCTCTCTTCATCTCGATGCTGTAGGACCATTGGAGGATCCAGGACTGTACCATGTGACCGAGCGACGTCACCCGGTCTTATGGCAAGCTGCAGGGTCCTAGAGGCTGTGCTCGCTGCTTCCTCTGGGATGAGGAGAGATCACCAGCGGTCACTGAGGGAGAGCGGTGAGATGAGTAGGCTCAGGCGAATAGCACAGCAGCGTTCACACACAGAATGCTATTTTCTGTAAGGATCTGTTCTTGGTACAGTTTTTGCACCAAAAACAGATCCTCACAAAAACGCAGCAATTCGCTGTGTGTGAATGCAGCCTAAGAGTTGAATCCAGAGGCGTATCTAGTGGGGGGCTGGCAGGGCATTTGCCATGGGTACAGCAGGCAGTGGGCGCCGTCGGGCCGCCTGATCCAGTAGTCTGCAGTGTCTCCCTGGCAGCTGCATTTCATGGCCCTTGTAGTGGGATTTTTCCGTTTCTGATTCAGCTGTCAAGCAGTGTCTCAGAGAAGGTGCTGCGTGCCAACTCCAACTCAATTGTACTTACGTCTATCAGACATGAACACAATTAAAGCCCTGACCTCAAGCATTTCCAGGTCAGGTTAACGTCAGCAGCATGATCAAGTCAGCTGATCAAATTGCTGACATCACTCCTCGGCACCGCATAGGAGGTAGAAGGTTGGTCATAAGCACCTGTCAAGCCCACTGGGACGGGTTTGCTGCTGGGGGATGTCACGGGGGGTCCTGGTCCGGACCGTGGCCCGGGCCCTGGCAAGTAAAAGGGGAATATTTACAGGGGATTGAATGTTTGTCGTGACGTCACCCACGGCTTGTGGTCAATAATGGGACCACCGCTGCTGCAGAACCTCCGGGGATGATGTTAAAGCAGCTGTAGATGGAATAGTTCTCCGCAGGTAGAACTGGGTTCCCCGGGGCAGTGATGTTAAGGTGTATGGTGTAGGTTTGTAGTAGGTGCAGTTCACTTACTGTCCTGCTGCTGCAGACTTCTTCCAGCCTGTGTGGAGCTGACAAGCTGTGGCTCTCCAGGCGGGATCTCTCTGCAGTCCTGTTGGAGGGAATCATGCACAGACAATTGAGAATCATGCAAGGGAGTCAGAGGCAGGGTTCACCGTGTTTACTTTGCAGTTCTTCAGTACGACAGTTCAGTTACAGTTCTTACACGGGTTACAAGCTTTCCCCTCCGGGTTCCTTTCTACTCCCTGCAGCCAGGTTGTTCCTCTCTTTGACCCCTCATTCGTTCTCTGTCCTTTCCAGGCTTTACTCCCTCACTGTGTGCGTGTCTCTGGACAGTATAGCGGTAGCTCGGACCCTGTGAGTCCTCGTGATCGACACTTAGCTGCCTGTCCTTTGGGTAGGAACTCCAACCTGGAGCTAGAGTTCCCCGTCGGTTAATCTTGGGTAACCGGGTGGATCATCGGTCCCCTTCAGAGCCGACACTCTGCCACTAGCCTAGTCTCCAATAGTCCTTTAGTACCAAGGCTCCATCAGGCTTCCTTCCAACCGTGTGTCTCAGGTTCTATACAGAAGGCTACTACGCCTGCAGTTGGTCGTCTCGGCTGTGTTCCTAGGACCTAGTGCTACTGGTCCTCTCTTTCCTCACACTCCTGGGGTGCTGGCTCTGGATGGGCTTACTCTCCGTGGCTGCACTGGCTCTTCGGATTCTGCGCTCCATTCACCCCACTCCTCCAGGACGTATGCTTCTGTTCTTTTCTGCTCAGCCTACCTCGGCCTACTGACTCCTTCCTCCTCCCCTTCCCTATTTCTACCATCTATCACCTGACCTGCTTACTGTCCCACCCACTGTTCTCTAAACCCTCCACCCCTTGCCCGTCTAGAGTCCCGGGCTCCGGGTTGGGTGCTGCCCTCTAGTGGTGTGTGGGATGTCTGTGAGGGTGTTGTGGTGCAACTGTCTTCCTATCTTACCTGGCTGCAGTTCCCTATGTGGCCTCCTGGTCGCAGGGGCGCCACACACCCCAGTGGAGCTGAAGACACCAAAGATATATTGTAATTTAGGGGACGGGGGAGAGGGTGGGTGAGTGTAAGTGGATATATCAAGCAAAGAAAATAGAGGGGAATTTAAGAACACATAATAAGGAAAAAGGGGGTGATGGATGCAGATATAGTATGAGTAGGACAGTACGGGAAGCAAGGGGGTAAATTTGAGAATTTTGTATGAAGAATGAGAGGGGATGGCTGTGAACACAGGATGTGGAGTGAGGGGTAAATGGCTGTGAATACAATGTGTGGAATGAGAGGGGTATGGCTGCTGACACAGTATGTGGAGTGAGGAGTGATGCTGTGGACCAGTATGTGGAGTGAGGGGGGGATGGCTTCCTGCACAGTATGTGGAGTGAGGGGTGATGCTGTGGACACAGTATGAGGAGTGAGGGGATGGTTATGGACACAGAATGTGAAGTGAAGGCGGATGGTTGCACACAGTATGTGGAGAGAGGGTGGGATGGGTGTGAACACAGTATGTGAAGTGAGGACGAAGGCTGCCAACAAGGTATGTGGAGTGAGAGTGGATGCCTGTGGAGACAGTATATGGAGTGAGGGGTGATGGGTGTAGACACAGTATATGGAGTGAGAGGAGATGGGTTTGGACACCGCATGTGGAGTGAGGGGGATAGATGTGGATATAGCAAGTGGAGTGAGGAGGTATGGGCATGGACACAGTATGATGAGTGAGGGGGATGGGTGCAGACACAGTATGATAGGAAGGGGGGATGGGTGTGAACATAGAATGTGGAGTGAGGGGGATGTCTGCCAAAACAGTATATGGGAATGGAGGGGGATGGCTGTGGACACAGCATGTGGAGTGCAGGGGGATGGGTGTTGCACAGTATGTGGAGTGAGGTGGATGGCTGACAAAACAGTATGTGGAGTGAAGGGGGATGACTGCAAACAAAGTATGTGGAGTGAGGGGATGAGTGTGGACACAGCATGTGTAGTTGGGGGGCTGGGTGTGGACACAATGTGAGAGGGAGCTGGGTATTGACATAGCATGTGGATTGAGGGGGATGGGTGTCAACACAGTATGAGGAGTGAGAGGGATGAGTGCAGATACAGTATGAAGAGTGAGGGCGGATGGCTGTGGACACAGTATGTGTAATGAGGGGGTGTGAGGTAGTGAGGAACAGTAGGGGATGAGAAAAATGTGAGGGGGCACAGAATAGAGACTGAGTAGTGTGGGGGTAGGGTGGTATGGAGAATGGGCAACATGCGGGGACAGTGTGAGACCAGGAGGGAATAGTATGGCAAGGAATGGGAGTGTGATTATGGGGACAGTATAGAGACTGGACAGTATAGGGAGACACAGTTCAAGAAGAGAGTGTGATGAGGAGCATATAATCGAAAGGAGAGAGTAGTGTAGAGGGCATGTACCATAAAGGTACCTTTACACACGGCAACTTTTCTAGGAATTTCACTGGCAACTTACTGGTTGCAGTGAAATCATGGACACATTGTTCTATCTTGTTGCTGTGTACAAATGGAACAATGTGTCCATGATTTCACTGCAACCAGTAAGTTGCCAGTGAAATTCCTAGAAAAGTTGCCGCGTGTAAAGGTACCCTTAGAGGGACAGTGTGTAAATCATATTTTGTGCGGGAAGCAGTGAGGGGCAATTATTTATTTTGGGGCACAGTGTAGGGAGATATTTTTATTCAGGAGCATTTGATCATTCTGCTGTTTTTAAGGATATTGTGACAAGATGTGCTGTAGAAGAGCGGAGAAGATGGAAATCTGCAGGAGAGAGTTGTGGCTGTAAAAAGTCATCATGGTGTCTGGACAAGATGAAAAAAAGAAACCGAACAACTCCGTTCAGAAACAAGGTTGTCTATAAGATACCTGGATGTAAATTATTTGTGATACTGACTAATTCTTATCAGTACCGTGGTTCCTTATGGCCCTCTGTCTGATGATGACTTATAGTAACAACTCCTAATATGCCCTTACCATTGGTAAGTATTTACTGGGAATTGTAGTTTCATGCGATACTAATATATATACCAGGATGACTTGACATTACAATTGGTTTAACTTGTATTGATGGTAGTTCTGATGATGAATATCTGTACTGATGAGGGTGGTGGTGCTGTGTTTCTGCACTGATAAGGGTTTTATTAATGTTTTTCCGTACCTCTGATGGTTCTGATGACATAATCCTGTTGTGCTACCACAGCAGATTCAGGTCAGACGACCATTACACTCAGTGCTGTGTGCAGCTCTGCCCAGGTTATAAATGAAGGCACTATGAATGCAAGACACCAGCCCCAATCACTAGCAACCTCCTTTCTCACAGAGGGACTGACCACTGGTTGTCCTGCAAACACAATGGGTTTCATATAGGGCGCAGTTCACACAGGTTTGCACAGTGTATGCCCAGCCTCTTACATTAGCCCCCATCTCAGTAGATTGTAGATTGTGTTTGCAGGACAACCAGTGGTCACCTCCTCTGTGAGAAAGGAGGTTGCTAGTGATTGGGGCTGGTGTCTTGCATTCATAGTGCCTTCATTTATAACCTGGGCAAAGCTGCACACAGCACTGAGTGTAATGGTCGTCTGACCTGAATCTGCTGTGGTAAGAAAATGTATGACTGAAGATAGCATATGAATGATTGGTCACATGATGACTATTCAGTTCACTTTGGGGGGGGCACTAAACAGAATTCTTGCACCCAGGTGCCAGAGAACCTAAATACACCTGTGGGTGCATCTATATATATAAAACATAAAATTTGTGTTCTAGAGAATCTCAAATCTCAGTTATGAAAATTGCCTCACAGTCAGACTGTTATAGTTTTATCTTACAACCAATTAGTGCTTAGCTTTCACTTTACCTCAGCAGCGTAAATGCTGACAGCTGCACTCTTGCTGCCATAGGCAACCATAGCGATCTTACTGTGAGGCAATTCTCGTAAATGAGGCCCAGTTACTGGTGCACTGGTTGTTGACAGCCATCGCTATAATTACAGACTTTAGACTAGAGTGACTTTTCAGGTTGCCACACCTCATCGCCTAGTTGATGGTTGCTGCCCCTTTTAGTGCGACTCTTTGAGCGCTGTAGTTTTAATTCTTTAAGACCCTTTGGACAAAAACTGTGGCTTTGCATTCAACACGCAGACCCCTGTTTCATGAAGGGGGGAGATTTTGTGTTTTAATGTTCACAATATTTCTAGTCTGGTGTTAAAAACGGGCAGAGCAAAGTTTCCCTCAAATCAGGTAAACGCTATGGTTTTGTATTCCATTGCTTAGCACACACAGATTTTTTACTTTATATATATTAGAGTATTGAGTAATAAGTGTTTGTAGCTAATAAAATGCTGAAGTTGCACCTAGCTTTAGGATGGGTCATCAATATTCCAGATCTGGATGGTTCCTATAAATGGAAGCTGCATAGATATTTCAAAACTTTTTTATTTAGTTTTATAACTGAAGATTATCAAAATTGTTGGATTTTTCCATTGAAGGGGCTGTACATTACTTGGACAACGCCTTCTCATTCCTCATGTGCCCCCATAAAAATAAAAAAGTCTTTACTCCCCTCCAGTTCCAGCGATGTCACAACTCTTGTTACCAGAGCCCACATGACATTGTTATGACACACACGCCCCACGACCAATCACCACCAACTTCATCCTCCTCACTTTCGGATGCAGGAGCATTTTACAGGAAGTAAATGGGAGCAGCAGCGCTCACTTCCATGTAATTGCTTAACCGGCAGGGAAAAGGAAGCCGGTGATGGTTGGTGGCAGGTCTAATGTGTCAGAACAATATCACATGGGCCCCAGAAACTCGAGTTCCGATGTCTCTGGAACGGCACCATCACTTGAGGTGAGTATATGCTGTTTTATTTTTATCGGGGCGCACATTGGGAATGAGAAGGGGTTCTCCAAGTAGTGGATAACCCCTTTAAAGAGGACCTGTCACCCCCTTCCCCATGGATTAGAATCTAAGTGTTGTGCTATGGAGCAGGGCGGAGAAATGAGAGGATGTCATAGCGGGAGGCGGGGCATGCACCTCAACCTCGCTCTGCACTTGCGTCAAGACCACAAGAACGCACAGAGCAAGGATTTCATGTATAACACGAGCGAGGCGGTGTGGACATGGGCGGCACAGAGGAGCAGGGGGCGTGAAATGCCCCCATGTATAAGCTGCCTCAAGCAAGTCCCTCGAATCCCGGGGACTGGGGTATTCGGAACCGGGCCCTGTCGTTCTCAAGGGCTTCGGGGTTGTCACGGTGACGTGACCCGGCTCCGTGGTCCCAGGTGTGGCAATAAAAAGGGGAATGATAAAAGGGGATTAAAGTTTTAGTAGATTGTAGTTCGTGACGCCACCCGTAGTTATATGGCCAGTATGGGCCACCGCTGCCGTCTAGGCCTCTGAGGATGATGAGGGTTGACAGCTGGGATGTTGAGCCCTCTACGAGCAGGGCTTGTTTCCCCAGGGCAGGTATAGAGATGAAGTAGGGGTACGCTGCACTCAGCCCCTTCAGGCAGTCTCCCTTGCGGCTGGAAGAATCAGTGTGCGGCTCTGCAGGTGAGCCTCCGCTGTGAGCACACAATAAGTCTCACACAAAAGTCCCGAGTTCACCGGGTACTTTATACCACTCTTTCGCTTACACGACACCACAGTCACTATACAGCAGTTCACGCACGGTCCCGGTGACAGGTTGGCAGCTGGGACAGTTTGCTAGGGGCGCCTCCTTTCTTATGCCTTTCGGGCCTCTCTGTCCTGTCCCACGCACATCTTTCAGGCCAGCGGTCAAAGGCTTCTCTTGGATGGTCCCCTTGCGGGACCCCTAGCCCTATATGACAGCCTTTCCGTTTCTGTGCCGGGGATTGGGACGGGCATACAGTCCCTTCACCCCGCTGGTTAATTTCCATTCCTGGTCTCGGCCCAGTTCCATGGTGTCCCTGCTGGTTCAGGCCCCCTGTGGACCCCTCTACTCTTTTGCAGTACGTAGCTTTGGACCCGGATCGGCCATATGCTGGCACAGGCCACCGGGTTCTTACTTTCTGGTGTTACAGTTTTCATGGCTTTCCGAGTGTCTCTGCTTAGGAGTTCTCCTCCTCTCCCTCTACGGCATGCCAGGAACATGAACCTGAAGATCTGTTGTCTCTCCAACTAGGCTCTCCTAACTTGGTGTTCCTAGATTTTAATCTAGTTCCTCCACCCCTTTCCCGGGTTGTCTATCTTCTCTCCACCCTCCACCTCGCTCCTCCCACTGTCCCCTGCCTGACATGGAGTACTATGTCTAGGGATTGGGGGATGTCTTGGGTGTTGGTGTGGGGTGGCTAGCTTACCTGTCCCAGCTGCTGTACCTCACTGTGGCCACCGGTCCGTAGGGGCACCACACACATGTACATGAGGGCCCGATAGGAATTGTTGTCAGACAAACGAGCATTCAACCAACGGCTATCGAAAATTATGGACAGCTTTAGTTCAAAGCTGTGTCTATATTGTGGATATACAATCTTGTGATACACTGTTACTTATTAACTAGACTGAGCGTATGGATGGCATAGGGCAGAGGTATTGTACGAGTGGAGATATTTATACAGTATTCTGCAATCTCCACAGACAGGGAGTTCCTCGTTAAATCTGTCACTTCCTAATCAGACCTGCAATAAAGGGTTAATATCTGCTCTTCAAGCAGCGCATACTTCCTAATTGTCTGTGTAATTTCTTCAGCAAATATTTACTTTGGGTGCAACTGACTGAAAATATTTGGTTTATACCAGATGTGTCGCGTGTCCATCTATTAAAACATTAGCTAAAGGAGTGATTTGCAAAAGCCTTGCCCTGCAGGTGAACATGAAAAAAATACACATATATATATATTGCTTTAGGAAGGGCAAACAATTATTTCCTCAAAGAATTACTTTCTCCTTAATGGTTTATAGACATTCAGAAAGCATAACAGCAGAGGGCTTTGTCTCATTGATTGCATCTAGGGTCACACATACAACTGCCATAGTCTGCTTTGATTTTAACAGTTTGAACAGCACCCCTAGTGGCTAAACTATAGTATAATAAGTTTAAAAAAAATTTGTTTCACAATCTGACATTGAATTTTAAAACTAGTGATGGGCAAACCTGAACTGTAAACTTCAGGGTCGGTACTGAACACCTAATGTTCAGGCACGGACCCGGAACACAGACTGCTTGAGAAGTCTGTGTCACTGTTCTGGTTTGGGGGTTGTAAAGAAAAACAAAACAGTGATTAAACAATTTTGTTTACTTACCAGGGTCTACGCACTTATACTTCTGGGGCCGCTCATTAGCTTCCTCATTATTCACTGCATGGTAGATGCTAGAATGTATGGGCTGTTTCCAGGTTACACATTGGCTCTAGGTTACACACTGGTTACACCAACTCTCTGTGAGAGCATCTGTGATTGGCTGTTGTGCACCTCACCCATTGTGCTGATGTCAGGGTGGATAAAAATCTTGATTTTTTTTAAAAAATCAAAAAAATCAGATTTTTTTGATTTAAATCAGATTTTTTTGATTTAAATCATTTGATTTAAATCAGATTTTTTAATCAAGTTGTACACAAGCAAAACTTTGTCTTTTTGCAAATCTAATTGTTTTACACAAATAAAAATATTAAAACAGTTGATTATGAAACCTAATAATTTTTATTTGCACTATTAAACACTCAGAATTGAACTACAGAGAGTAAGTACTTTTTAACAATAGCCTATCTCTAATGGTGGGTTTACGCCGCGATATCGTTTCGATATTGCAACTCAATGGCGCGGGAGCGCGCAATTAGTGCACGTTCCTCCCGCATCGCATTGAATGTTTACACGCTGCGATATCGAAATACAACGTCCGTGCGATGTCTACGCCCCCCAACCCTGGATCGCATAGTTAACATGGGAGTGAATGGGTGACGTATCAAATCGCATCGTAATTGGGCGTTTACACAGCACGATCGGCTCCAATCTCCCTTCAATATCGGGGCATTGAATAGCACGCTCATTCGATCCCCGATATCGCATTGACATCGTTCCTGCATCGTATTGGACGTTCACACCATACAACGCAGGAACGATATCGGGTCCAACGATCGAACCACGTGACTTTTCATTGAAATTGTACTGCGATATCGCGACGTGTAAACCCGCCATAACAGCCTGAGCCAAGCACTGCTGATGTTACTACAGCCTGAGCCAAGTACTGCTGACTATCCAACAAGTTTGGGCATGTCAACTGAATGCAGGGAAAAAGAAACTAAACCAAAACTGAAACCAAGCTAGAAGTGTGGAATTAAAGGGGCAGTATGAACAAAATGTGGAGGCTATTAATAGTTTATACAATTAAGACATGCTGCTTTTAAACACCTACCTATTGCCATATAGTAAAACAAAAAAGATTTTTACTTACTTTGGGGTCCCCCCCTCACCCTGGCGTTAGATCGTTGCCCCTAGTTTCGTCCGTGTAACTATGGGCGCACATGCACACTGCTCTCACTTCTCATTTTAATCGTGATTTATATTAAAAAAAAAACCTTTTGATTTAAATCAGTGATTTAAATCATGATTAAAATCATGATTTAAATCGATCCGATTTAAATAGAAAAAAAACTTTTGATTTAAATCGTGATTTAAATCATGATTTAAATCGGCGTGATTTAAATCAATCCACCCTGGCTGATGTCTGTGATTGGTTGCCATAGGCAACAAACCTTATGTAATAGTAGTGTAAAAAATAAATAAATAAATAAATGACATAGAGCTTCGCTGTATTTTTGATTCTCAGGACAGATAAATTGGACAACTATATTATATCTATTATATAATTGCGAATGGCTTTTTTGCCCCCGGTGTGGTCATGTGGATACGCGCGAAGCATTGGCCGCGAAGCTGCCATTGCGAGTCGGCGTGGTCATGTGGATACGCGCGAAGCATTGGCCGCGAAGCGGCCATTGCGAGCAGTTCTAAGTCGACTCGCAATGCGAGCCGGCGTGGTCATGTGGATACGCGCGAAGCATTGGCCGCAAAGCGGCCATTGCGAGCAGTTCTCAGTCGACTCGCAATGCCCATGCAGCGGGCATTGCGAGTCAGAGACTCCACGTACTAGAATCCCGATGCATGTGCATCGGGCTCCCAGCTAGTTTTATATAAATATAAAAAAAATGTGCAGGATTTGCCCTAGTTTTGTTTGCCAGCCAAGGTTTTTACCCAGGCAGTTGGGGGCTGGTATTCTCAGCATGGTGTGGCACATAGATATTGGGCCCTCCTGGCGAAAGAATAGCAGCCTGCAGCCACTCCAGAAATTGGTGCATTGAGTAGAAGCGCTAGTTCCTGGTGCTTTAGCTGGCTTTTCCCGATGCCCTTGTGCGGTGGCAGCGGGGTGATATAAATGGTTAATGATAGCTGATTACTGACAGCTTTTCATTAAGCCCAGATTAATAACATTCAGGTCTCTATGAGATCCACCCATTATCAATCCTATGAGGAAATAGTTAAAACAAAAAAAAAAACAACACACAGAGAAAAATATTATTTGAAATAAATCACACAGACAACCCTAATTTTCCTTTTTATTAACACACACTTACCCCTCTGACAACAATCCACACAATGGTCCACTCGAAACACGCGGCTCTCCTTCATCCAGAGACCCCAGTTAATGAACAAGCGTCCTCTCCCTGCAGCGTCTGCGATCACGCTGAATGCTGCAGTTGATGTCATTCACTCAGGCACTGATGCACCAAGGCAGTTAACTCAGGTAATCCCACTATCAGCATCGGGGTCACCAGTGTTGACTGTCGTGGGGGCTCAATGACTTAGTGAGTGATGTCACCGATCCTTGTGACGGTCAGGGTGATTGCAAAGTAGGGGCGTAACTACAACAGGTGCAGGGGTTGTGATCGCACCTGGGCCCTGCAGCCAAGGGGGCCCCAAAAGTCCCTTTGGCCCATAGAAAAAGACATACTATTAAAGATTTGCAATAATTGGGGGCCCCATTGGAGCTTTCGCATTGGGTCCCCAGGGCCTGAAGTTATGCCACTGTTGCAAAGGCTGCAGAAAGAGGATGCTTGTTCCATCGATGCAGCTTCAAGATAAAGCAGCGCTGAGTGTGCTTTGTGGGACCATCATTGTGGATTATCATCATAACTTTAAAGTCGGGGTCTATGGTCCACACACCCAGCTACACAATGTGCTGCCACCACTCATCAAACCATGGGGTGAAGAGTTCCCAAAATATGCTACTGTCTGACAATTAAATGATCACACTCTCTGTAAGGCTATGGATTATTTACAGCATCAAGGATCAAACTTATTAAGTTTTAACCTTTAATATAAAAAATAGTGCTTACAGTAAAAAGGTATAAAAGATAAAAACGACACACAAATGTGTAAAACAGTTATAAAATAAAAAGAGAGAAATAACAGAAATACCTAAATGTTAGAGTCGAAAGTTATCTTCTGTTTCCTTGAGACAAGGAAAAGTTAAATATGGATCATATAAGCATAGGTTGATTCCCACAACTCAACAGCTTTCTTTTGTGCCATCCTGCTTTTTATATGCTTGACCCTGGTTTCATGTTTCCAGGACGGCCTAGATATTAATATTCCATTTGCAGGTCTGTGACTGGACCATGGGCTAATTTAGGGGTGAGCAACTTGCAAGTTAAATGCCCATTTTTTTTCCAAACACCCCCTTTCTTATAATGAATAGAAAATGTCAAACCTGGCCACATGGGACCATCTCTTCAGATTCTGAAGCTCAAGTTCATCAGGTCAAGGTGCATAAATTACACCCTCTGTATTCTAATGGAAACCCCCTTTGGTTCTGAGTTCTTGTAATTAAAATGCTTAAAAGTTATGCCTTTTGTGAAAACACAAGGATGGCAGACTTAAATCAATGTAACTTTAATGTTTATACACTTCTACAATTATATATTTCCTTCAAAGACTAGTTTAAAAAGCCTCTCCCCAGTGGCTTCTCTCTAAAGGTACCGTCACACGCCGCCATATGGCTTCCATATCACTGACGATTTGACATGAGCGCGCACCGGGCACTTTTTTCAACCGCTTCAGAGATGTCACATATAGCAATTTTGCGTGCGATCACCGGCGATCCTGCATTTCGGAAATCGCCTGACCAAGACCGAAAGCGATCTTCCTTTTTCACATCGACATCAGACGCCACCACCACATCAGCGATGTGGGTGTAGTATTTGGCTGCGGTGAGGAGATAGGCGTGCCAGAGTGTGTTACACCGCGCCCCTACCACTCCGATTGGCCTACACAACTGCGTTACCACCAAGCCACCAATCACTGCAGACGGGGAGCGGAAAACAGCACGCTCAGGCACGCCTATTGGATTGATTCCAGAATGTCTGAGCTCACTTTATACATTGCTATCTCCCTGTCACACACCACGAAGCGCTGAGATCGCCTGGTGGCTATCGCCTGATTTCACTGCAGTGCAGGGCAATCAGGCGACGCTCCACCAGCGATTTCTCGCCGTAGAATCGCCCAGTCACACGCCACTACGCACATGTGATGTGGTTTCCACATCTCCAAAATCGTGAATTGCCAGTGATCTCGCCGGCGATATGGTGGCGTGTGACAGTACCTTAAGAGTACTTCTATTTGTGGAGGGCAGTGGAGATGTGTGCCCATGCAACTTACCATGTATGATTTAACAAAGAATTGCGATAGTGGATGCCACTATACCGCTAGACTGATTCACACACACAACAGTTTAGCTGGTCAATGTCAACATATATCCGTTAAAGCAAAAAGCAGCATAAACAGATACAGATGAGGCATAAAACAGAATGAGGGAAAACCATGGAAACGAGCCCCCATTATTGATGGGAGTATTATGAGAAACCTGAGGAAATCAACATATAGATGATCCCAGCAAACACATGTGTGCAAAACATGTCACCATATACTGAAATCGCTTCACTTGAAGCCATATCAAATGTTAACTGTGCAGGTGGTAAAGGAGGGAGATAAACAAAAGTGTTGTGCATGGCAACCAGATACCAGATATGATCATACATGTCTACTTAGGGTCATTGTATTACATCATGTCCGATGAAGCACAGTTACATCTAACCAGGTGTGTAAATTTGCAGTATACAAGGTATTAGTACACACTATATTTACATAAGCTGCACTATCTGCCAGTTCATGACCCTAAAGACACAGCAATGGGCATGGTGCATGGGTAAATTTAGAGAAAAAAGTAAAGTCTCAGCCAGCTTACCCTTAAACGTGTTGTCTGGAACCCATTAGGTGCAGAGGAGATAACGCTCGGACTGGGTGGAGGTAAATACAGTAAATCCAGGGGAGGTTCCTTGTCCATTAAAAAAATTGTTTTATTAAATACATTTTCACATTGTCACAATTATTAGTATTATTATTTATTTATAGAGCACCATTGATTCCATGGTGCTGTACATGAGAAAGGGATACATACAAACAAACTAAAAATACAACGAGCAAACTAACAGTGACAGACCAATACAGAGGGGAGAGAGGGCCCTGCCCTTGCAGGCTTGCATTCCACAGGGCAGTGGGGAGAGAGACAGTAGGTTGGGTCTGCTCTGGTGGTGGTGGAGCGCCGGGTCTGATGGTGGTGGAGCGCCAGGTCCAGTGGTGGTGAGGTGGCACTGTGGTCATTGCAGGCTGTAGGTTGTTCTGAAGAGATGGGTTTTCAGGTTCCGCTTGAAGGATCTGAGTGTGGGGGACAGTCGGATGTTTTGGGGAACTCCAGAGAGTGGGGATGGTCGGGCAAAGTCTTGCAGGCGGTTAGATGAGGAACGTACAAGTGTGGAGGAAAGAAGGAGGTCTTGGGGGGATATCAGGATATATGAGGGGACAGATTGTGGACTGCTTTGTAAGTCAGTGTTAGTAGTTTGAATTGTATACGTTGGTGAATTGAGAGCCAGTGGAGGGATTTGCAGAGGGGAAAAGTGGATGAATAGCGAGGAGAGAGGTGGATTAGTCGGGCAGAAGAGTTAAGGACAGATTGGAGAGGTGCAAGAGTGTTAGCTGGGAGGCCTCAGAGGAGGTTGCAGTAATCGAGATGGGAGATGATGAGGGCATGCACTAGTAGTTTAGTAGATTGAGAGTTGAGGAAGGGCTGGATTCTGGAAATATTTTTGAGTTGGAGGCAGCAGGGGGTGGCAAGGGCTTGGATGTGCGGCTTGAAGGACAGGGCAGAGTCAAGGGTTACTCCGAGGCAACGAACTTCAGGTACAGGGCAAGGTGTGATGTAATTTATTGTGTTAGATAGATCTGGTAAGGAAGGTGTGTGAGATGGAGGAAAGATGATGAGTTTGGTTTTGTCTACATTGATTTTTAGGAAGTGAGAGGAGAAGAAGGAGGATATGGCTGATAGACACTCCGAGATTCTGGACAGGAGAGAGGTGACATCTGGGCCAAACAGATAGATCTGAGTGTCATCAGCATACAGGTGATACTTTATGAGTTGTCCCAGACCAAGGGTGTAGATTGAAAAAAGGAGGGGCCCCAGGACAGAGCCTTGAGGGACCCCAACAGAGAGGGGATGGGGTGAGGAGGTCGTGTGGGAGTGGGAGATGCTAAATGTGCTGTTGGAAAGGTAGGAAGAGATCCAGGAGAGGCAAGGTCAGTGATGCCAATAGAAGAGAGGATCTGTAATAGGAAACAGTGGTCGACTGTGTCAAATGCAGAGGACAGGTCTAGAAGGAGTAGGATGGAGAACTGTCTGTTAGCTTTTTCCGGGAGTAAGGCTACGTTCACACATTTGCGTATTTTGCTGCGCTTTTTTGCGCGCGCTTTTTGCCGCGTTTTTCGGCCGCGCAAAAAAGCGCAGCAAAATACGCAGGGGCTTTCACACACTGCGCTTTCTTTCCCCCAGAAAGCGCAGTGATGTCACAGAGGGGAGGAAGAATCCTGCTTCCTCCTCCCCTCTGTGAGATGTGTGACCGCCCCATTAGACTTCACAGTGTTAATAAACACTGTGAAATCTAAATTAAACAAAAGCAAGTGTGTGAAAAATAAAAAAGAATCAATACTTCACCTCTCCGACGCCTTCTCCCGGTGTCTGGTGCCTTCTGCCGCTCTCCGGTGTCCGATTCTAAGTGAGATGTCTGTTCTCACAGGACCTGTGGTGATGTCAGAGGGGGGCGTTCCCGGGGCGGTCCCATCGCTGATTGGCTGCTCGCGGTCATGTGGTGTCACATGACCGCGAGTGCCCGGGAACGCCCCCCCTCTGACATCACCACAGGTCTTGTCAGAAGAGATCTGACTTAGAATCGGACACCGGAGAGCGGCAGAAGGCACCAGACACCGGGAGAAGGCGTCGGAAGGTGATGTATTCATTCTTTTTTATTTTTCACACACTTGCTTTTGTTTAATTTAGACTTCACAGTGTGTATTAACACTGTGAAGTCTAATGGGCGGCCACAGCTGTCACAGAGGGGAGGAGGAAGCAGGATTCTTCCTCCCCTCTGGGAGAATACGCAGTAGTAGCTGCGTAAACAATTGACATATCAATTGTTTACGGAGCTGCGTTTTCTCCCGGAAAACGCACTGCGTATTTTTACGCAATGTCTGCACTGCAAAGTGAATTTCCCATTCACTTTGCAGGCAGACAAAAGGCACATTGCGTATTTTGAAAAGCGCGCGTAAAAAAACGCGGCAAAATACGCAATGTGTGAACGCAGCCTAAGTCATTAGTAATTTTGGTCAGGGCAGTTTCAGTGGAGTGGTGGGGGTGGAAGCCAGATTGAAGGTTGTCAAAGAGAGTTGGATGAGAGTACAGTGTGGACATGCTTTTCAAGCAGTTTGGAAGTGAATGGGAGTAGGTATATGGGCTGGTAGCTGGATGTAGAAGTGGGGTCGAGGGATGGCTTCTTTAAGATAGGTGTAATTGTTGCATGTTTGAGAGCAGAAGGAAAGGTACGAGAAGTTAGTGATAGGTTGAGGACAATGAAGGCTTATTGCCGATACGCGTAGTCCCTAGGACCACTGGAAGCATATAATATTATGCCTATTTTATAACAGCTGGAGCTATCACATTGACTGGACTTTTTATGAAAATATATGTAATAAAATATATATTTTTTAATGGACAAGGAAACTCCATTGACTTTACTATATCTTCTATATATAATGGAAATGGATTGTAAGTCCAATATAAAAAAAAGTGAACAACTGTGTACATGAACACCTGCCAGCAGTCTCATATATAGATAAAGAAAGTCTGTCAGCACAAAATGACTTTTCAAACTAAGCACAGGTGCTCGGCATGGCCCAACAGTTCACTCCTACTTGCTTGTTCTACAGCTATCTTTTTATCTTTTCCCGCCTCTTCCTTGATTTGACAGTTCTGGCTTTATAGGTGGCAGTGAAGCGCTGGGATAGGTAGAAAATAAGTCGCTGTGACGGTGGATTGTAACCTGTACTTGGTCTGAACAGTCATTTTTCTGCTGCTAGACTCCTGTTAACTGATCATAGGTGTAAATATTGTTACTTTAAGCAAGAAATGAGGTTCTGTTTTTATAGCCCACCCCATTTACTGTGCAATTTGACAGCACTTGACCAATGCAAGATTTAGTGCTAATTAGTCAAGATTTATTGTCCTACAAATTACAATAATTAATATATCAAAATACAGAACTTACATTGTGGTTGTGGAAAACTTTATACAGACTCCTGTCTATGACATCACTGCCAGCAGTGAGTGGTCTCCTCTGGATCGCTGGTTTCTATTTTTTATTGCAAACATTTAATTAAAGGTTAGTAGAAGTGACCTTGGGACAAGCGATGAGTAAGGAGCGAGCTTTTCAGAAGTCTTACTAGACTTTTTAGAAGTTGAAATAGCAGCACTTTCTGGTCATAGATTGCTCATTTCCTCTACTTACCGTAAAACTATTTTCTTTTTTTCTGTTTTTAAATCTACATCAACTACATAATTTCATGGCGCCAAATTAGATTTTAAATGGTAATGCATATTGAATTACATGGACAGAATCCAGACTGAGCCTGGCGATATAGGGTGCCGTACAAATGAACACTTTCTGGTTACAGTGATAGATATCTGTCCTAGAACGTTAATATGCCAGGTGCCTGTGGGCATGTGCTGTAGGATATTTGCTGACCTGGAGATAGTTTGACATTATGTAGAATAAGTTATCTTTAGGTCACAGCATACCGGAAAAATATGGTGGATAGCAGTGTGAGCAGCCTCTTCTTACATCAGCTTACCTGGCATCTCCAGTATTAGATCAGAAAGGCAGGGTGGATGGCAGTGTTAACTGCCTCCTCTTACCTCAGCACCCCTGAAGACTACATTATGAAATTAGAAAGATAGGGTGATCAGCAGTATGAACAGCCTCTACTTAGTTTAGCACCCCTGGTGTCTTCAGTTCTGTTCGTGGACCCCACAGGGCTGTATGGTCTCTAAAAATAGGGATGAGAGAGAGAGATACAGGCACAGATCTAAGTGCAGATGCAATAATATTCAATTAAAATCTGAAGGGAATCTCCTCACCTATTAGTCGTCTTGTGTAGCATGTATCAATATGGTGCAGGAGCAGAGCTGGCTCTTCCTGGTTTGCATCTTCGTGCCGGACACTCAAAACCTCCAGCTGGTAGGTTCATCAGGAATATTCAAGGAAAAAAAACATTCAGTGGTGACCACGAGCGCTTCCAGGAAGGAGTGGAAGTCTTTATATTACTTCAAAAGATCTTTATTACAGTTTAAAACAACATGTTTCATCTAAAACATTTAAAAATAGCCTTCCTCAGGTATGATACATAATCGGGCAGATCGTTAATGGGAGGTTGGTGAATCGGACCTTAAACCAAACGATGAGTGTTTGTTCAACCTGCAGCATGGGTGTGTGTGACACCTCGATAACGATGTCGTTAACGACCTCGCCTATTGAGAAGGAAAGGGAGTAGGCGATCAACGACCGCAAGTATCGTTTGTTTGTTGTGGAATCGTTGCTAAGTCATTAACAAGATCTATACATGTGACATTTCACTAGCGATCATTGAACGTCGTTCAAGTGATCTAGGTCAAGTCGGATCGTTGATTGGATCGTTCAACAATTGAAGCGTAAGACGGGGCCTTAAGACAGGTTTCTACAAGTGTAACATGGGGTTGATCATTTTAATGTTGCATAGTGATTGCCTCCCTAACAAAACAATTGTGCCCTGCTAATTTGCTAAATATATTTAGGAATTTATTTAATAATAAATTGTATTTATTTATTTTTAGTGGTACTAGGGGAAAAGTAGAAGGAAAGTTCAGCTCACCCAGTTGAAATAGTAGTACTCCAGTACAAGGAAATGGTGCACGGATATAGTCCTGGTCTCTGGACCGGCAATCACCAATAATAATGTAGAAAAATCCAGCACTCATAAACTTGCAATTATGAGGATGTATTCAAACAAGAACGCAACAATGCACCAGCGATCTCTGCACATCATTATCGTTATCGGTATTGCTGGTGCGTCGTTATGTGTGACTGGGCCTTTAGAACGCCTTTAACCAAAGTTTTATACTTTTATAATTAAAAATGCTGATAAAGAAAACAAAACAAGGACATCATGACAATCTCTTCCTGTCCCTAGTTATCTAATAAAGCCAGGATTTAGAAGATAAGACTGATAAGTGATCACAAGTAAAAGTGTAATCTTATGTGTCCTATGTTCCTTGTTATCTTTTCAAGGTGTGGCACAGTGGCTAATAGATACTATGAACTATAGCAGGTCGGTTGCAGTATATTGATTCTGATATTTCCCCTGTAAGGGTGAATTTACACTAACATATAATGGCTTTTAAACGACCACCAAATTGCTACATGTAAGTCGATCATTTATAACCCCTTCAACCCTGGTTGATTTTCCATTTTTTGTCCACCCCTCTTCTTCCAAGACCCATAACATTTTTATTTTTCCATCAATATAGACATATGAGGGCTTGTTTTCTGAGGGACGAGTTGTAATTTCTCATGAAATCATTTATTTTACCATATAATGTACAGCAAAAAGGGAACAAAATTCTAAGTGCGGTGAAACTGCAAAAAAAGTGTAATTACAGGTTTGTTTTTTGTTTTTTTTTAGTAAACATGTTCCCTATATGGTAAAACTGACATGTCAGTATGATGCCTCGGGTCGGGACGAGTTTGTAGATATCAAGTATGAATACTTTTACTGTTATCTAAGTAGTGAAAAAAATGCAAACTTTTTTTTTTTTTTTAAACATTAAGTTTTTATTGTGTTATAAGGCAGAGATAATATACAACAACATTCGATTCCACACGATATTATAGTCACATTTAAGTTTAAAGGGGTAAAGAATGAAAGAGTAAAGGAATAGAAGGGGAACGATGAGGGGGGGGGGAGAGGGGGAAAAGAAAGGATTATATTCGTTATACTGTACCAAATTAAATTAAGTCTTCAATTTGGGTTCAGTGCATAAAATTTGTTCCAAACATGAGAATGTGTAATATAATATATATTATAATAATATATGGCCTCCTAATGGGACTTATTTGAGTATTGTGATGTGATCCAAGGGTCCCACCAGTTTATTTTTTTTCGTTTTGATTTTATTATCATGCGATAGTATAGTTTCATATTGCATATGCATATTTACGAGGAGATGAGTTCATCTTTTGTTGGGGCGGATCTATCCTTCCAATATCTTGCCACACACATCCTGGCGGCTATTAGGATATTGGTGATAATAGGTTTGAGAAGTGAAGGGAATTCTCCTAAGTCAATGCCTAGTAGGGCCAGGGGGGCGTCTAAGGTTATGGGTAACCCTGTGACTTCATTCAAGATTTGTTCTGTTATCTTCCAGAAGTTCCGCACACTAGGGCAGTGCCACCACATGTGCTCCATTGAGCCTTCCTGAGAGCAACCTTTCCAGCACTCCTTAGATTTAGAAGGTTGAAATTTGTGTACTTTTAAAGGGGTTAAGTACCAGTTTAATTGTAATTTTTTGGCCTGTTCCAGGTGATTTAAGCAGGACGAGTATTTAGCTGTGTGTGTCATAGCTGCATGCCATCCCTCTAAGGAAGATGTAAAGGCGAGTCTCCGCTCCCAGGTTTCCATAAATGGAAGTTTAGCGTCTCCAGCTGATGGGAAGATGAGGGCTTGATAGAATATGGAGACGCCATGTTGATTGCAAGATGACTTGAAGTATCTTTGTAGGGATGCGTCAATTTGGGCCAAGTCAGTTGGAGGAGGTTTGCATTTATTTATCAAATGGCGGATCTGTAAATATTGATAAAATAATTTGTTAGATAGCTTGTATTTTATCACTATGTCCTGGTAGGGTTTTATCCTTGAGAATCAAGAAGATCGTCGAGACCCAAAATCCTGCAATCTCTCCAGTGTTTCAAAGACAGGTCGGGGATCAAGACCTCTAATGCTTTGAGGGATATATATTTAAATAAGAATTGAAGGTGAGTTCGGCCTAGTTGGTGCCACATGCCCAGAAGAGCCCTCATGGAAGTGAGACTCCCGTCAGTTCCCTGCGGGCTCAACAGGTTTGCCTCCAGCAGGACCCTGAGAGAATTACATGGGGTCAAACTGGCTTCTATTTGTAACCAGTCTAATGAAGTCGCATCTCCTGACCACCATAATTGTGCAGGTTCCATGATGGCCGCCCTATGATATGCGAGGACATCTGGGACCCCTAGGCCTCCCTTGTTATATGGTAATATCATAACTTTATGGGATACACGGTGGGGTTTTCCACTCCAGATATATTTGTTGAGAATGCGTTGAAGTCTAGTTAAACACGATCGAGGAAAGGAGAGGGGCACGCATCTAAATAAGTAAATTAGTTTGGGGAGTATTAGCATCTTTACTGTTTGTATCTTGGCAATCCAAGAAAGGCCCACTGAGGTAATCCTATCCAATTCCTTTCCAATGTCTTTGGCTAACAGATCAACGTTTGTTTTGACTATTTTATGAACTTGGGTTATATAGACACCTAGGTATTTAAACCCCTCAGGAGACCATGAGAAAGAGAAGCCCCTTTTAACCTCTTCCTGTGTTTGCTGGGGCAAATTTATCGGGTAAATAACAGACTTGGAGGCATTTAGGCGGTAATAAGATGCGGATGAAAATTCGTCCAGAACTCTCATTATTTCCTGTAATGACGGAACAACGTCTTTGCATGTCAAGATTACATCGTCCGCGTAGAGGCCAACTTTGTGTTCTATACCTCCAATGTTGATTCCCTTGATCCGGGGGTTTCGCCTGATTTGGGCTGCCAAGGGCTCCATTGCCAATGCGAATATTAGTGGTGATAGTGGGCATCCCTGGCGAGTGCCATTAGAGATGTTAAAGGGTTTTGATACAAAGCCTGAGGCGCAGACGGAAGCATTAGGAGAGGAGTATAACGCCATAAGGGCCGACAAGACCGGGCCTCTGATTCCAAATTTTTTTAGCACAGCTTCAACATACCCCCAGTGTACTCTATCAAAGGCTTTTTCAGCGTCAAGAGACAAGAGCACACCGGGGGAGTCGGACTTCTCCATTGTTTCAAGAATATTTATAAGGCGTCTAGTTCCGTCTCGCGCCTGTCTGCCTGGCACGAATCCAACCTGGTTTGGGTCCACCAGAGATGGAAGAACTTCCATCAATCTAGTAGCCCACACCTTCGCATATAATTTAGTGTTGCAATTGAGCAGCGCAATCGGGCGAAAGTTCCCCGGTTCTGTGGGTGTCTTTCCCGGTTTTGGGAGGGTGGAAATGATGGCTTCCAAGCCCTCTCGCCTAATTTCCCCCTTTGATTGCCAGAAGGCGAACAGCCTCAATAAATAAGGGGAGAGGATGGAGAAGAATTGAGTATAATATGGGAAGGGAAAGCCATCAGGGCCTGACGCTGTACCCTTTTTAGTAGTGCTGAGAGCTTGTCTTAGTTCTGTTTCTGTAATAGGAGAATTTAATGTGCTCAGTTGGGTCGGTGTGAGCTTGGGTAAATTTAAATTATCTAAAAAGGCCGAGATTGTAGTGTTGTTTGGTTGTGTTGTGCTATTATCATTTTTTAAATTATATAGTGACTCGTAATAAACCCGGAATTCTTCCGCTATAGAAATGGGATTATATATTTGGGACCCTGTTTGAGATATGAGAAAAGGAATTTTAAATCGTGCAGATCTTTTTTTAACCCGTCTGGCCAATAATGTTCCGGCCCTATCTCCCATATTATAATATTTGGCTCTTAGTTTTTTGAGATTTTTTTCAGCTTTTTGCAATAAAAGGGATCTTAAATAATTTCTGGCGTCTAGGAGGGCTGTTAATATTTGTGGGCATGAAGTAGTTTTGTGTTGCTCTTCCAGAAATTTAATTTTAGTCAGGGTTTTTTCCAGATCCGCCATATAACGTTTTTTAGTGTGGGCAGCTATTTTAATAAATAGGCCTCTGACCACTGCCTTATGCGATAGCCATAACACTTCATCGTGTGTTTCTCCGTTATCATTAATATGAAAATATTCTTTAATCTGATCAGACATCTCCTCAATGATATCTGGATTTGTTAAAAGATAAGTATTCATTTTCCAATTGTGTGGTGGTGTTATGGCCGAGGAGTCCATGATTTTTAGAGTGACCTGAGCATGGTCTGACCATGTTATGTTATCTATTCCAGATTGTTGACATTTGTGTAATAAAGCGTCATCGACTAATATGGCATCTATGCGGCTATATGTGTGGTGTCTATTTGAGAAGAAGGTATAATCCCTTTCATCACCGTGTTGATATCTCCATATGTCGTGCAAACCATTTTCTGAGATTACAGGGCCTAGTTCCCCTCGTGCATGTGAAGGACTAGAGCAGTCTAATCGCTTGTACATAGGCATGTTAAAATCTCCACATACAAGTCTGTGCCCTTGCGCATGTAGTTGTATTTCGTCCAGGAGAGACCGCATAAATTTAATTTGTCCGGAGTTGGGGGCGTACGTTGAAACCAAAGTATATTTACAATTGTTAATAGTACATAAAAGGATGAGGTAGCGCCCTTCCGGATCGGACACAGTTGCTTTAAGTTGGAAAGATACTGTATTTTTTATAAAAATTCCCACTCCTCCTTTCTTAGTTGCATTATTAGCGAAGTATTGATGCGGATATACATGTGATTGCATTCTAAAATTATCTTCCGCCAACAAGTGTGTCTCCTGGACAAATACAACCTCGCTTTTTGATTTGCGTATTTGACGCCATGTTATAGACCTTTTTGCTGGGGAGTTTAGCCCGTTTACATTAATAGATAGTATATTGATACTCACAATGGAATATTACACAGACATATACATGGGCTTGTGGCGGGCCAGACCACCAGCATCTAACATCTTTTCCTTCATCATACATTGACATACAATCCTGTCTCAGGGAAGAAGGGGAGGAAGAAGGAGAAAAAAGGTATAGGGGCATTGTATAACAGTCAACAAGCAAAACTTCCACAGCTGGGGTGGACTAGTATCTCTAACCCCAATAATAGGGCAGTAAAAGAAAAAAAACAAAAACAACCCAAAAAATATCAGAAATGGAGACGTAACCGTGGTCTCCTCAAAAAAAAAACAGGTGAGTGCCAAAAATACACTCTGTGGGGTCAAGACCAGGAGTTCAGATCTTATCCCTGGCTCTTGATTAGTCACTTAATGTAGATGGAGTATCCGAAAAGGAAAAAAACAAGTCCTCTTCAGATAGAGTGACTACAGAGAGAAAAAAAAAGGACAACTTATGGTCCATGGCCAATTTCGGCGGAGAAGGTCAGAAATCCACAGGGATGGTTAATGTGCTCAGACCGTGTTCCATTCAGGGTCAAGGTGATTCTTGCGTGGTGACTTCGGGGTAGAGTGGAGGTCCCCGATTTTTGTCGGCGATCCCAGCCCCCATTGGGACAGTAGTTTGGCTGCCTGCTCTGGAAGTATGCAGACATGAGTAGTGTTGTTTCTCCGTATGAGGAGCTTGGTTGGGAAGCCCCAAATGTATGGGATATTTTCCTTCCTGAGGGTGGTAGTGTAAGGCTGGAACGCCCTCCGCAAAGCCAGCGTGCCTGGGGATAGATCTGAGAAAACTGTGAGGGATGAAAATTGCTCT
The DNA here is from genome assembly GCA_033576535.1 of Allobates femoralis. NCBI lineage: Eukaryota > Metazoa > Chordata > Amphibia > Anura > Aromobatidae > Allobates > Allobates femoralis. The sequence continues at coordinate 176,707,708 of JARQOC010000007.1, forward strand.
GGAAGGGCTGGTTTGCCTCTCAGGCTGTAAAGAAAGTCCTCTTTTAACTCATAAAAGTGGATTCTTGCAATTGTGTCTCTGGGCAGTGAAGGGTTAATATGCACAGGCTTTGGCACCCTGTGTATTCTGTCAATAATAATGTCCTTTCTCTGTACTTCAGGCATTGCTGCCATAATGAAGTCCTGTAACAGTGGGCGCAGATCTTTGGGCTGAACTGTTTCGGGTATCCCTCTTATCCGTACATTATTTCTTCTATGTCTATCTTCGAGGTCTAATTGTTTGGCTTGCATTTTAGCCATGTCTGTTTTGAGCACTTCTTGTGCATCTATTAGTTCATTATGGGACTTTACAAGTTCTGTCATTTTTCGCTCAAGACCATCCGTCCGTCCTCCCACCTCTGCCAGTTCCCTCCTCATGTCAGCTACCATACCTTTTATGTCGTCTTGTAGCGACGTTCTGAGAGAGGCGAGCATGGAGGAGAGCATTGCCTTCATGCTCTGATGTGTGACCGGGGAGTCCTCCCTTCCTCCCCTGGTGGACGATGATGATGCCACAGAACTCCGTCTAGTGGAGGAGCGGGCTGAACGCGGCGATGTCGGCGCCATCTTGGGAGAGTTCCCTGCAGGTCTGGAGCAGGTAAAGAAATCGGTCACACGCTGCGGGGGATTAATCTTCCCGCTCCGGGTCTTCCCCATCCGCTCTCCAGACTCTCCTGTGCCCGTGAGGGAGGTTTTTAGGTTGGTGCTGGAGATCTGAGCACTGTATGAGCCGCTTTAGATCCTGTGTTCTCCGGAGCTCCGGGATCAAGCGGCCATTTCCTGGCTGCGTCAAGCCACGCCCCCGCAAACTTTTTAAAGAAAACAAATTGCGCTTTTGTTGCCACCTTCGGGGACCTGTAGCGTCCTCATTTTTTGGGGTCAGGGGTTGTGTGACGGCTTATTTTGTTTAAGCGTAAGCTGATGTTCCTAATGATACCATTTTTGGGTACATGTAATTTTTTTGATTGCCTATTATTGCATTTTATTGCAATTTTGCGATCACCAAAAAAAAAATCAAATTTTGGCATTTAAACTTTTTTTTCATTACAAAGTTTTTTGAGTAAATGCAATGTTTTACTCGCCTTTTATTGTATTTTATTGCAACATTGCAGCGGCCAAAAAATGTAATTTTGGCGGTTTGATTTTTTCTCATTAAGCCATTTACTGATCAGATCAATTTACTTTATATTTTTGATAAATCAGACTTTTACGAATGCAACGATACCAAATATGTGTATTTTTTTTTTTTTTTTTAAATTGTTGTAATGCTTTTATCAGTGTAGCTCTTGATGTAGATAATAGGGGCCCCCAAGGGAGTGAGGGCCCTGGGCGATTGCCCAGTCAGCCCCCTTCTCTTAACATCAGCCCTGACGGCATGTCAGGGATAAGGTTTTTATACTCATGTGGCAATGGGACTGAATGAAAAATCTAAATTCAATTATCAAGACATTTTCATCAAAGCTTTTATGCAAAGAGGGCCCAATTTATAATTTGTGGTTATTAAAGCCACTTTTCTTTCTATGCCTTGAAGTATTTGTTTACAGTTTTAGTGCCAAATTCTTCAAAATGGTCTATGCAGCTCCTGAATTTTGCACAAAATAAAAAATGCTCATTTTTAACCTGCTTTGCAACTTATTAGCACAATATTTCGCTAAATGGTGCAAATGTTTTGCCAAAGTATCTGGCAGATATAAAATGACTCCAAGTTGGTTGTGTTGGGGTGATTTTGTACACCTGCCTTAAACTACTGCAAAGTGAGAATGCTTCCATTATGTATGCATACATGCACTGGGTGTGGTATGTATATAGTTATTGGGCAGCACGGTGGCTCAATCGCCAGCACTGCAGCCTTGCAGCACTGGGGTCCTGGGTTGAAATCCCACCAAGGACAACATCTTCAAGGAGTTTGTATATTCTCTCTGTGTTTGTGTGGGTTTCCTCCAGGCACTCCAATTTCCTCCCACATTTCAAAGACATACTGATAGGATATTTAGATTGTGAGCCTCAATGGCGACAGTGTTGCAAATGTATGTGAAGCGCTATGGAATTAATAGTTCAATGTAAATGAATAAATATTATATATGTATAAAAGATAGATAGATGGTACAGTCATAGCAACATGCACCTGTTCACACATAGCTGTATGCAGGAGGTGTTGGTCATTTTGTTTTTTTTTAGATAGATAGACATACAATGGGTAAAATGAGTATTGAACACGCCTCCTATTTTCTAAGTAAATATATTTCTACAGGTGCTGTTGACAAAAATATCTCACCAGATGTTGGTAACAACCCATCCAATCTAGACAGGTAAATAAATCAATCCATGGATGTCCATAAATTAAGTTATATATAATAATGAGAAATGACACAAGGTAAATGTATTGAAGTATTGAACACATGAAGAATGAGAGGTGCATGAAAAGTCATGACATCAGCTAAAATCTATATTAGTTATAGTAATGCACATCAGGGATAAATCTCACGGGTGCAACATAATGCATGGCAATCTAGGACGTGATAAAAAGAAAGGACTAGATCCATGCACAGAACAGCGTTCACACCAGTCAATATTACTTATATGTACATGATCTTTATTGTGGAACGAAAACAACAATACATACAGTTAAAAACAATTAAAAGAACCTTGTGGGTCCAGAGAAACCCAGTTGCACAAGTAAAGTGTAATAATTAAATACCATACATGTAATAGTTGGCACAAGGGGGATTAACTATCACCAATAATGCAATATATCTTCGATCCGTACAATTATCAAGGTTCCACACTTTTATAGTATATGCACAATTATTAAAACTAATATACAAGGAGAACCGTGTTAGGAAAATATCAAACCATCTACATAACCAGATTTAAGACACAACTATAGCATCTTGATGTACACACCCCACATACAGTCACACCAATTGTAGCTGGGTTATGGTGTTTTTGGGGTGGTTTGCAGTAACTTTTGGCCTCCATGTACGGTTGGTATTAAGGCATTAAGAGTTTAATTTTCATCTAATCTGACAACTATTTCCCAGTTTTTCACAGGCTTGTCTAAATGTTGCTGAGCAAAAACTTTAAACATGCTTGAACATGTATTTTTTTTCAGCAATGGAGTTCTGCGTAGTGACCTTGCATACAGGCCATGGGGGTTGAGAGTATTACTTATTTTTTTCTTTAAAACAATTGTACCTGCTGATTCCCGATCTTTATGCAGCTCTCCGCAGGTGGTCCAAGGATCTTGGAAAACTCATCTGATAATTATTTTCATTCCTCTGTCTGAAATCTTTTTGGGTAGCCTCTAAACCAGTCAGAGATGGTCATGGCCGGTTTATGGTGAAATTATGTTTTTCCACTTCCGGAAAATGGTCAAAACAGTGCTCACTGGAGCCTTCAGTAGGTTAGAAATTCTTCTGTAGCCAATGCCATCTTTATGTTTGCAACAATAAGGTTGCAAAGGTCATGAGACAGCTCACTGGTTTTATCCATCATGAGAGTTTCTTGTGTGGCACCTTGTTAATGAGAAACCTTTTTATAGGCTGTCAGTTGAACCATCTGATATCGTTTTTCACTAAGTGGCAGGATTGCTTTCGAATTACTGATAGATTTCAGCTGGTGTCATGATTTTCCATGGCTTTTTGAACCTTTCCTTATTTATGTGATCAATACTTTTTTCCTGTTTCATTTTTCAATATTACTCATAACTTAATTTATGGACATCTATGGTTTGATTTCTGTGCCTGTGTGGATTGGATGGGGAGTTACTGATATCTGATAAGAAATTATGAGAAATCTGATGATGTGTGAGCGCATTTAGCAATAATGTGTTTAAAAATAAGAACTGAACAAAAAAAGAAATCTAAAGGCCCTGTCACACATAACGATATCGTTAGAGAGATCGTCGTAACAGTGACGTTACAATGATCTCTCCAGCGATGTCGCTATGTGTGACATCTAGTAACGATCAGGCCCCTGCTGTGAGGTCGCTGATCGTTACATTCTGCTCTTAGTCATTTTTTGATCGTTGATTTCCCGCTGGTCAGCACGCATCGCTGTGTGTGACTGCGAGAAACCAGCGATCAGTGACCTCACAGGGCTGGTAACTATGATAAACAGCTGGTATCTAGGCAGCGTGCGCTGCCTGGCTACCCGGTGTTTATCATAGTTACCAGCGTTCTCCCTGCTTGCAGGCAGCCGTAAGCAGGGAGGACGGTGGTAACTATGATAAACACCGGGTATCCAGGCAGCGCGCTCTGCCTAGATACCCGCTGTTTATCATATTTACAAGCCGTGTGAGGTCACTGATCGCTGGTTTCTCGCAGTCACACACAGCCTGTAAGACAGCGCTAAGCAAGGAGGACGCTGACATCGCCTTCAGCGATGTGGGAGGTGGCTCCCATGGCCCTGATCGCGGGGGAGATCTGCCTGTTTGACAGCTCCCCAGTGATCAGGTAACGAAGCTCCAGCGATCCCGGCAGGTCGTTATCGCTGTCGGGATCGCTGTAGCGGTCGTTGTGTGAGACAGGGCCTTTAATCATATCAATTTGCTGTAACTGCCCTTTACCTTCATAACAGCATCAATCCTTATAGGTACTTGGATGGAACTTTGTAGGATATTGCTCCAAACATCTTGGAGAACTAACTACTGATCTTTTGATGTAATGTAGATTTTGGTTTACACAAATCCTTCTGTCTCTTCATGTAATCCTGCACTCGATTTTATGAGATCAGGGCTCTGTGGGGGCCGAATACTCACTTCCAAGACTACTAAGGGGGGTATCCAGGGAAAGGGTGAATAGAAAATGGGCAGTGGTTATCCTTCAGAGAAACCAGAATTTGGCACCATCATTATGGAACAAGTGAATAATTATTGTGAGTAAAGATGCTCAGTAGTTTAGCTGCAAATCTGGCAACGCTATTCCCCTATGGTTTTAGGTGTCATCAGGATGGACCTGCCAATATGAGGTCTACATCCCAATCCACGAGCCATAATGAATAAATGTGGTAGATGCCTTCCTGGATAAAAAGCACAATAATGATAATAATTGAATAATAATTTTAATGATTTGGAAGAAAGACAAACACTGCAGCAGAACATTAATCCTTCCAAACTTGGTTGAATGTGTTTTTGTGATATGATTCAAGGTCTTGAAGAGTCTAAGTAATAGGTGGAGAGAAGTTAAGTAAAAATAAAGATCTAGGATCCACAGGAATCTGGACCCCTAAATATTTGATTTAAAATAGGTGCACTTGGAACAGGAAAATTATTGCGGATATAAAACTTTACGGGTGGGTAGGGAAAGATTCAATAAAGCCTTTTTTTGAGTAATTAACATTAAAATTATGTTTCCTTAGTAGTGATGGCAAAACCTTAACTGTAAAGTTCGAGGTCTGTACCGAGCACCTGCGTTCAGACACAGACTTCGCCGAGAAGTTTGTGTTTCTGTTCGGGTTTGGCTGTGGGGCTGTAAAAGAAAGCAAAACAGTGATTAAATCAGCAGCATTATACTTTCCAAGGACCACACACTTGCAACACCACTGCCAGGTCCCGCACATTAACTTCCTGATTATTCATTCCACTCCAACTCCATCAGCCAATCACAGACACCCACTCTCTGTGACGGTATCTGTGAATGGCTGTTGCGCCCTCTCCCATTGTGCCGGCGTCTGATTGGCAACAAACCTATCGTCATAGGAGAGTAAATGTAAATAAATCATTTAAAAAAAATGCTTAGGGCTTCACCATATTTTTGATTCTCAGCACAGATAAAGAGGACACCCACTCTCTGTGACAACCTCTGTGATTGGCTGTTGGGCCCCTCACCCATTGACTGACATCATAGTACGGTAAAAAGAAATAAATCTTTTTTAAATTTACGTAGCTCTTTACTGTATTTTATCTCAGTACAGATAAGCCACCCCCAGCTGCCTGGCTTTACCTTGGCTGGCAATAAAAAAATACAAGGGAACCCATTATTTTTTTTTATTATTATTACTATTATTTAAATAAATAATTAAAAAAAATATGTGGGCATCACCCTAATTTTGATTGCCAGCCAAGGTAAAAATCAGGCAGCTATTCTGAGCGTGGTGAGACCCATAGTTATTAGGCCCCCCAGAGTACATAATAGCAGCCCAGCAGCCACCCCAGAAATTAGCGCATTCATTAGGAGCACCACTTCCTGGCACTTTACCTGGCTCTTCCTGATGCCCTGGTGTGGTGGCATCGGGGGGATAGAAAGGGTTAATGACTGCTGAGCATTGACAGCTGTCATTAAACCCAGATTGGTAATGTCAGGCCTCTATGAGCCCCGCCCATTACCAATCCTAAAGAATCCAAAGAAATACGGTAGTTAAAAAACACAGACACAGAATAATAATTTATTTGAAATAAAAAACTCTCAAACCCTTTTTCACGACTGTTTTAAAACCCATATCTGAAGCGGTCCAATATACAACGTTCCTTGATGATTCCAGACTCTGCTCCATCTAGAGTCAGCTGCAGTGGCTCCCCGCATCACTTATTCTTCTATTTTGGATGAACTTTATTCCACGGCAGTATGGCTTGGTCCCTTTCACTGTTTTTTTCTTGGGTGATATAAATTTAGTATTGGAGGAAACTTATAACAAAGAATGAGAAGCAGTCACACATTGCAACGTTATTGCTCAAAATCCATTTCTGAAAAACCAATTCAGCTCTAAGGGACAGATTACAGTTGCCAAGTCTGGACTTATCCATAGCCTCATCTAAACATTCTTAGAAATAAAAAGTGAAAATAAACTACATTTCCTTGCATAGCTATTTTTCTTTTTAAAAACTTGAAAACTTACAATTGACCTTCAGCTAATGATGAAGGTAGGCGGATCGGCTTAGTCACCTTGAGGTGTGAGAACATTTTTGATCATAGAAAATAGATAACGGTTCATAGTGAGGTCGGCAAAAGTGAAATTGAAAAATCAGCAATTATGATTTTTCTCAATTTTATTTGTATAGTAGATGTTTTCTCTTTCTGCTCAAAAATGATTCACCTTGTTATTGTAACTTTCTTGTCACTTGCTCAAAATGCAAATTCTCACTCGGTTAGTCACCCAACTTTCCAGAAACAGAAGATCTCACTCTGCTGGTTCAGAATCAATCAGATGAAGCTTCGCGAGCTGATGCTGGGTATGATAGTTTGAGTAGAGAACACTTGATATGTAACGTAATCAGAAGAAAACCGCCTGAGCCGGGCCCTTGAAAGGTTTAGCCTTCCCGCAGATAGCAGTGCTTTTCCACTTTCATGCAGGGACCGGAGCTTCACCAAATGGCATGCTGGAGGTGCTATTAAAAATTTACAGGCAGAAACAAAGGTGTGCTCCAGTATCTTGTGTTGCCCTTCTCTACTGTTACTTTAGCAGACAAAGGGTATTAAACCTGTCTCATGAATAATGTGTCATGAAATATACAGACTGAATATTTAATGCTGCGAGCTAATGACATTAAGAAAGATATCCAGCAATCTCTATCACCCAGCACCCAGATTGTTGTCTAGCTAAATCTAAATGATAGATATGGCATAAAATTCAGATTCAGAGAGAACTGCTCGTCATCTAAAGCTTTCACAGAAGACACAAATTATTTATGACCTGCAACATTATGCCGATAGTTATAGTTTATTAAGCTTTGTCTCTTTATGTTATAGACATGCAACATTTGGAATTACTGAATGCATTTTGCATTGTATAATTTGTTCATTGCAGTTGTACCGTCACCGGTCTACTGTATGTCAGCTGGTACATTCATCGCTAGCAGGACAATGACATTTACCTGTCTATTACAGAACTAAGGTGCACAAAAGCAACGTGAGATTTAGATCGTAGTATCAACTATGTCACCAAAAAGGCAAACTGAATGATAAATTCTACATCTAGAGCTTTAAATGATCTATTAGAATATTAGAGAATTGCTTAAATACCAATTCCCCAATTATCTTATTTTAAGGGTATATTCACACAATGCATTACTTAGATATTTGTGTTTTTTTATGATCCAAGTCATCGTTTTGGGACTTGCAGAAGTTTATATGCTTGTCATTCAAATACCCTCATTCATGCGTAGACTTGGGAAAATCAGTTTGCTGGACTCTGGTCCATCAGTTAGGTCAGCAAACTTTGACAACTGAACAGTAGGCCTGTGGATCTCCTCACCTCTCTGCATCCTCGGCTCCTCTTTTCATTAACTGATTTGAGCAAGGCTGTGTGTATATCACACCGAAATGATAACACTGCACCAAAATCAGTTGACAGAGGAGACAGGAATGGCGTCCACAGGCTGGGTCACAGGTTACTGACCTGGCCAATAGACCAGAGTCCTGTGAATTGAATCTCCCATCTCTGTATGTAACAGATGACAGATATACTGCAACAAGTCATGTAAATATTCTCTAGATGTTATTCGAGTAACAAACGGCATTGCTGATATTTATAAATTGAGGTAAACACTTTATATATCAGTCACTATAATGGGGTACCTACTTGGGTTGCTGGTCGTCGGGTAGCAAAAGGAAACATTTCTCCAGTTTAAAGTGCATATGGTTTATTATGTACCATAAACCAATTCCAAATGTATGCCTTCCTTAGCTTTACAGGGAAGGCAAAACATAAATGTCCGTAACCGCTTCCACTGACCCCTTGTCAGTCTTCTGGTATGGATTTCAGATCCCTTACTTTCCCAGGAGGTCTGGCATGCTCCAAACGCACATAGAGTTCACAGCTTGTCCAGCACACATGCAGGGCCTGGCTGACTTCACAGACATGTGACCTAGAACCAGTCACATGATATACCATCTGATACACTCACAGGTGGAGAGGTGTGTTCACTCACACACACATACTTGCAATATCTCTTCTGTGTAATGCTGCAAGATACCAGCCATTCACACCTTGGCTGGGCGCCATATCACAAAATAAAGAATTCAAAATTTTGAATATTTGGCCATAGCCTTAAATCTCCATCAACATAGTGCAAGACAGTATTAATGCAACCTGCAGGTTTGTCCTATTAAAATTTAAACACCTTTGAGCCCAAAGGTTTTTTTTTATGTAAAACTAGAGTATTGCTGTTTTTACATGTAAATATTTACTTGAAGGGAATCTGTCAGCAGATATTTGCATACTGCAAAGGTTAACAAAAAGAATTCAGCAATGCATCTTGCATCCCAACATGTGTTGTTGTCTGCCTGCAATGTGTGTTTTAGCACCGTAGCTTATCATTGCTCAACACAGCAGCACATGAGTCCAAGTCTGGAATGCTCCCTGCTGTGATTATCAGATAACTGTCTATAGACTTTGCATACGGAGCCTGGTGTGGGTGGGGGCAGCTCTTTGAGCTCGGCTTCATGGCTGAATCTTAAAATGTTGATTGTTTAAGAGCTGCATCACCCAGTAAACTAAGTGGTACATCGTTGGATCCATGGTCTCTTTGCTTACATATTGATGCTCTCAGATGAGGTAGCAATATCCACTGACAGATTCCCTTTAAAGATTGAGGCTTATCTTTTAACCATTTCTCCAGTATTTACAGCAGTACCATAGAAATGAATGAATGCTCCACTCTATTTAGATGGGACTCTACATAGCCTTATTTGCACTGTTGTTTGGCGTCCCAGCAGTTGGGCTACCAAGATCAGCAAGTTATCCCCTGGCAATAACTTGCAACATCCCATATTATGACCAATGCCAGAAAACACAGTTGTGCTATACACGATAGATGGATTTATACAATACAAGGTCGTGAAATGTCATAGATATATAACATCTAAGAAGAACATGAAGTCAAACAAAATGCACACGGCAGATAAATCGCACAAATACATTCAGATGCCCCAGTGATCACAACTGCCTGAAAGAACATTGGCATGTATAGGTGTAATATCAAGCTTTCGTTCACTTTCTACTAAGTTTATTGAGCCTGTTATTAAAAAGAGCTCTTTAAATTGGGGCTTGAATGTATGAGAGTCTGCTTAACGTGACATAATTGTGCCTTGAAAATATAAATGTAATATAGAAATTAATTGCAGTAATTGTATATAAATACTACTGCTTCTCACCAGATCTTGAGATACTTGAGATAGAGAAGGGAACACAAGATTGCCTGACTTCTATAAATAATCCATATACTGATCCTGATTGGCTGTTATGACAAAAGATTGCTTCTACTACATCATTTTTCATATTCAGCAATACCATCATCTTTGTATTTGTGATACCTTTTTAATTTTCTTGGTTAAAGTATACTTAAAAAATAGTTTAAATACATAGTTTACAGAAAAAAAGTAGAAGTGCAGCTACAATCTGTATTTTCCTGTGCCTCTACTTTATTTAGTAGAGACTGGAGAGTTTCTATTTTAACTGACCACTGCACGGTGACATCATCTCATTGCCCTCCCAATATAGTAATCCTCCTACAGATCATGTCTTCTATGTCCTGAAGATTTTGCAGAAAATAGTAAGTAAAATCAGAGCATTTGTTGAAGGATAAGAGGATAGACCTAGGTGATCAGTAAAATAATTTTTTTAATTAAAGGGACAATAAATGTAGATCTTCCCACTATTTACTATAGTGTTGAATTAATTCAAGTATATATAAGAAGCCATCTGAGACAGGAGAAGGATAAAAATGGTCATCAAGCCTTAGATACTTGTTGAGGAACCCCACCACTTTACAGTGACCCAACTTTGGAGAAAGCATATTAGTTTTCAACATGTGAAATCCTGTTGTTCTCACGTGACATAAGCGGATGCCAGGGAAGTTTAGCATTAGTTTAGACCCCACAAAACATCGAGGACGCATGTACACTTAGCCGAAGCAAACCAGCCATGTATAAGGTAGTGGAAAGAATATCTATTTGCCATACCACTTAGCGATGGAGACTCTTGTTGATTGTTGGAGCAATTTGGCAGAAGGCTAGTAGAAAAGCCAGGTCAAAATAACCCGACAAGTAAAAGATGAGGATGAAAGCGGGGTCAAAACCGGAGTGACATATTCGCAGATAACATCTGTAAGCAGGTGGAGGACTACAGAATTATTGTCATCATAAATGGTTAACATTGTAGAGAGTGGAACTGTACAGCTCCATTCATTTACATCATTAGCCCAAAGAACCCCTTTAAAGGGGTTGTCCAGTCTAAAATGATAATTCTGCAGTCACTCTGTGTGACTGCAGACTTATCAATCCTCGCAGCACCTGCACTTTGCACCTCAAGAAATCGCCGGTTTTTAAGACAGGACCAGACTGCAATTATGCGGTGTACATATTCTCAGCAACAAGACTAGTGAGTGTGGCCTCTCTCTACGTATATAAATATATGGAGCGGGTGTGTCTGACTAATGGGCGCATCTGTCTAGTGGGTGTGGACTTGCTCCATACACTTGTATTAAGTGGTGCCGTGCACTAGTCAGGGCTCTGGCTGCAGTGGCAGGGAACATGCATACTGCATATCTGTGGTCCGTTCCCGGTTTAGAAACAGTGAATCCTTGCAGCACTCAGTGCGGGGTCTGGGAGGATTGATTATTATGCAGTCACATAGTGTAAATGCAGAATTGTCATTGTAGACATCTTAATGATTGCAAGCAGGAGACAGGAAAAGGATTTTCACAGTTTATGGCAAATTGGGTTACCACAATTTAAAGTTAATCTGTAACATACATGCATTCTTATATGTGGTTGGTTCTTTATAGATAAGCTGAAGATAAGCAGAATGACAATCAATGTAGTGAGAAAACATTCAGTATAATTTGTGTTTTATTCATTGAAGTCTCTGGTGTTTATGATAAGTCCAGGGCAAGGGTACTCGGATACCGGGCCTGAGTTTGATGGTTTAACTGGGGAAGTCACGGGTGGTCAGGTTCCCGGTTCCGTGCCCTGGCTGTCATTTGTTATATGGTGGGGAGGGAATATTTACAAGTGATTGTGACGCCACCTGTAGTTCCCGGTAATATAGGTACCGGCGCTGCAAGCCGGCCGCTGAGGTGATGATGGGTGCAGCAGAGTGTGGTCCAGCTCCCCACAGGTGGAGCTTTTACCTCAGAGCAGCGGTGATGGAGGATGATGGTGGGGGATGAGGGGAGTAGTTGTTGTAGTCCTTACCCCTCCGGTGAGATGCTGCTGATGGTGCTGAGCCCTCCGGGCACCGGCGAGAAAATCACAGAAACTAGTACAACTCAAACTCCTGTTTACTGGGTACCGGTAGATGTTAAACGTTACACGGTACAGTCCAGTTTACCGGGTGTCTGTTGCCAGGTCATGGTCCCCCCTTATGGAGTCTCCAGATGTTCCTTCTCAAGTTGTTTGGGGTCTAATCTGCTCTTCTCTGTCTTTCATCACCCTTGCAGAGCTCCCTCGCCAGTCCCCTGGTCTACCACGGTGGAGCACGGATTTCCTTTACCAGTACGGACAGGAGTAAAGTAAGCAAAGCCTCCCGCCACCGGAAATCGGACTGTTTGTCCTGTGATCTTGGACCTATTTTTGGGGCCGAGGTGGAGGTAACTTTGTGGTGCTAGCGGCTACCCAGTGATCATGGGCCCGCAGCTCGTCGGTTTGCGGCCAGAGGTGAACTACTGACCGCCTCGGCTTCCAGTATTGCCGGTGTTTCTCTCGGATGCCACCAGCTGGCTCCAACCGGTTCTGGTCCGTCCCGTTCTTTCCTGGCTCCCTCTTAGATATGGGGATTCCTCCTATCAGCAGCCCTGTCAGACACGTCCTTCCTGACTGCCTTCCTGGCACTGTCTGAGGTAACTTCTCTCACTAACTTCCTGCTTCTACAGCTCTAACCTAGGCTCCACCCCCTTTTGGGACGTGCTAAATAACCAGTTCCCCCTATGCTAAGGTGACCTAGACCTGTGTGTGTGTAACATGAGACTCCACAGGTTAAACCCTGAACCAGCAACTTACAGAGATACCACATTTATTTATAAAGTGCATTACCTCTCTGTGGCGCCTAGCCAGAGGGGCGCCACATTTATATGAGTGTGGCGCCCCTGCGGTCCGGTCACCACTAGAACTTTGTAGCAACCGGGATCGGTAAGTTCAGTCACCCAAACAACACCCAACACACTCCGATCCCAAGACTAGGGACTCTATGCCCAGCAATGGGATGGCAGGAGGAGACAAGTGGAGGGTGGGAAAGTTAGCACAGGAAACGGTCAAGGGAGGAAATAAAACCAGGAAACGCCACAGGCAGTTAGTCAGTCAGTAAGTTAGTGAGTTGGGTCCAGGAGCTGAGTTCAGTAAGATGAAGAGGAGAGAGAACACCATCATTACACGAGACTGAAAGGACACAGACCTGGCGGCCTGTACCATCCTAAGGCTGTTCTGGGTCCCAAGCTACAGAGCGTAGAGAGACAGAAGGAGTCCTAGGGGCACGGGTAGTGAGCAATCCACCCATGTGCCCTAATTTAGCTGGAAAGCTGAAGGACGGGGCAGGAACCAGGGTGCCGGCTCTGAGATGGCCAGGATGCTCCACGCTCCAACCTTAATACCGGCCGGTTGCGGGTCTTTATGTCCCATGACCCAACCCCGGCGCAGTGAAGAGAAGACTGCCGTACTAGGGCCAGGGGACTAGGCAGGTCGCCCAACAAAGGCCCGTGGCCACTGGATCGTAGTTTTGCGTGTGGAAGAATAAGGAAGAAAGGCCCATGGAAAGGAACACAAAAGGGGGTGGCTTGGACGAGCCATCCTGGCTGCTAAAATATTACTGGAGCCGCCACTGCATTGTCTTGTAACTTGAACACCTGCCGAGAAAGCCAAGTAAACCGGGTTGAAGCTTAGCACTGTGTGAGACTGTTATTTCTGCGCCTGAGGAGAGGTAGACTGAATCGCAGAGCCGGCAGCAGTAGAAGCCTGCCTGAGAGTGTCCCTGATCCCTGCCAGCAGCCAGTACAGCCCCACTGGCCTCCCCTTCCCCAAATCACCCCCAACGAACTATGACTCCCATAGACTTTACAGTTGCCCTGGGGACCCGCTTTTCTCGTGGAGAGCTAAACCATCAGAGCTGCTACACCCATCATCCCCAGAGGTCCTGACTGCAGCAGCAGCTATACCGGCTGTATTCCACGGGTGGCGTCATGACAAAAACTCTTTTATTTCTATTTTTATTTATTTTTTCATAACTTTTTCTTTTAAATCATATTTTATTCATTTTACACTTCAAACATAAATCAACGTAACTGTAAATCACAAAATATGGCTCATATTTGCTATTTTGTTGACAGATATTCCAAAAGAACAATCAAATTAAACTTTTTCGTATGAGAAATGTCACAGTCCATGTGCCATACCGAGTTGTATAGTTTAGTAACACTTTCAAACATTGTGATTAACTATCCAAGTTCTATTAAGTCTTATGTTTTCTGAAAATTAGAAAAACATAACTAAATATTCTAAACATGTCTACAGAAAAGGAAAAAAGACAAACAAAACAGAGAAGAAAAAAAAAAAAAGAAAAAAAGGTCAGGGAAGGGGTGGGAAGAGGGAAAGGGGCATAAATGCCGAGTGTCTCGCAATCGTGAAGAGTCAGGACTGTAACCTTCACAGTCACATAATTCTTCCACGCTAATCATGTATGGTCTCAATCCACAGAGGAAACCCAGGATTTAAGATCAGCAGAGTCTCTGTATATAAACCAAGAGGTCCATCTCTCACGATGCCCCTCCAGGCAACCGGGGTTCCGTGAGGCACATGATGCCAATTCCTCCATCCTGCACACCTCATTAAGTTCCGCTACCAACTCCCAACGTGAGGGACAGCTAGTCTTTTTCCACCACCTGGGTATGAGGCGTCTGGCCGTCGTCAAGAAGAACCTTAATAAACCCCTCTTAAAACCATTGTTGGACATAGGATGTAGATTCAGTAGGGCCAGTTCCATGGTGAATGCTATCTTGAGAGCCGTCACACGTGTATAAAGATCATTTACATCCCTCCAAAAAGAGGATATCAATGGGCATCCCCACCACATATGAGTGTATGTGCCCACTCCCTCCAGACATCGCCAGCATCGGTCCGAGACTTCCGGGAATACCCGGTGCACGTCAGCAGGGCACCTATACCATCTCGCCACTACCTCATAATTTCTCTCCTGAGACAGAGCAGAGAGGGATGCCCCATACGTGGAGGTAAAGATTTTTTCCCAGTCTAATATAGATAGAGTTCTATTTAAGTCTTCCTCCCATCTCCCCACATACCTAGGTATGTCCCCCAAGTCTGCATTTCTATGTGTGTGGTATATATTATAAATCACTGAAATAGCATGTGGTATATATGTCCGCTTGATGCATAATCGTTCGAAGTCCGTCAGGGAGCGTTTGAGAGATGAGAATGGTAGGGATCTCACATAACTACACAGTCTAGCATATTGGAACCAAGTCCCCTGATGGATATTGATCATATTAGGAAAGTCCACTAGTGGCTTAAGTCCAGACTGGGAGATACAGTCCTTGAGGGATGGGCGGGATGTTTTAGTGAGACCCAAGAATGAGGTGCAGCCTGGGTCTATTGGGAACGATGGGTTATCGAACAAGAAAGTTAGAGGACCCGGGTTAGTAGTAAGATGTAGTGAACGAGCCTGTCCCCTGAAGGAGTCATGTAATTGCAGGGATAAGAACGAGCGAGTTTCTCGTCCACTTGAGTCCATGGACCATATCCATATTAGAGGATCATAGTGAAGTCCCTCCCGTTCTACATCTACCCATCCCCCCTCCCTGAAGAGATCCAGAAGGCACTTATCCATAGCAGCGTAATGATATAGTAAGGGGTCTGGGAGGCCCACTCCACTATGGGCAATTTTCCTACTAAGGGTCTTAAAGGAAATTCTCGGGCGGCCATGTGACCACAAAAAGCGGGTCCATCCCTGCTTCAGTCTGGAGAAAAAGGAGGCCGGTAAATGAATCGGTAAGGTTTGGAAATGATAGAGAAGGCGCGGGAGAATGTCCATACGTAGGGTATGTAGTCTACCCAACCATGTCAGCGAAAGTTTGTTCCATTTGACTAAGTCCGACTCCAGGAGTGACAGCAGGGGCATATAATTGTGTACAAAAAGGAGCGACGGGTCCCTGGACAACCTAATCTCCAAATATCCCAGAGATCCCTCCCTTCATTTAAAGGGATAGTCCCTGGCCAAAAGTGAAACCACCAAACTTGACAAGGGGATGTTAAGCATTTCGGATTTGGAGGGATTGATCTTAAAGTTGCTCAGTCTACCAAATTCCGTCATGTTGTCAAGAATATGAGGGAGGGATATCAAAGGATTTGTGATGTAAGCTAGTAGATCATCTGCAAATAAGGCGATCTTATGCTCTTTCCTTCCCACTACCAGGCCCTGCACCGATGTGTCAATCCTCAAGGCGCACGCCAGGACCTCCATACAAAGGATATAGAGTAAAGGGGATAGCGGACATCCCTGGCGTGTACCATTGTGAATCGAGAAAGATTCTGACAGTACGCCATTAATTCGCAGACATGCAGTTGGGTGAGCATATAAAGCCTTTATGCGATGGAACATGGTTTCGCCCACCCCCAAATGACGTAGAACTGCCAACATAAATCCCCAGTGCACCCTGTCAAACGCTTTTTCTGCGTCTACTGACAGGATGCACATGGGTACCGACCGTCTGCGAGCAGCGTCTATTAGGGCCACAGACCTGATCGTATTATCCCTGGCTTCCCTGCCAGGGACAAACCCCACCTGATCTCCATGTATTATCTCGGGGAGGAGGTGTTTAAGCCTGTTTGCCACCAACTTGGAATAAAGTTTTATATCCAAGTTGATTAAAGAGATGGGTCTATAATTACCACATGACGCCACATCCTTCCCAGGTTTATGTAGAACCACCACGTGGGCCATGAGCGCTTGGGCCGGGAAGGATCCGCCCGAGGAAATATCATTACATACTAACAAAAATATCGGACCCAAGAGATCCACGTATTTTTTATAAAAGCCTGCGGAATATCCGTCAGGCCCGGGCTCTTGCCAAGCTTCATGTCTCTAATTCCGGCCTCTATTTCCCCCAAAGTAAAGTCAGTGGCCAGCTGGTTCATATCCTCCGAGGACAACCTGGGCAGACCAGCCCTCCCAATATGATCCAAGAAATCCTCCTCAGATGCTCGGGGGGCTTCCAAGTTGTATAGTGAAGAATAGAAATCTCTAAATCTATTTAGGATATCGCTGGTTTTATGAAGCATAGTGCCCTCTGGATCCCGAATATGAGATATATACGTTCTAGGGGGCCTGGGGTGGAGAGCCCTAGCCAATAGTTTCCCACTTTTGTTGCCCGATATATAGAAGCGAGATTTAGTCCAGTCCCTGTTCACCCTGTCTTTTTGATCAAGAATAGATAGCAGCTTATGCCTTGTGGTGGATAAAAGGGAAAGGCCTTGTGGAGTCGGATTCTCCTTGTGTCTCGACTCCAGCCCGGCAATCTGGGTAAGCAGGTCTTCTATGTCGCATGACCTTTGTTTCTTGAGACGTGTGCCATGTGCAATGGGCACCCCCCTCAGAACACTCTTTAAGGCCTCCCATTTCACCGGACTAGGCGTCGAGTCCAAAGAATGATCTGATATAAAGTTTTTAATCGTGGTCTCAAGGTCCGAATGACAAGCCTGATCAGACAACAAATTTTCGTTTAGCCTCCAAGTAAAGCCACTTCCCTTGAATGAAGACATAGTCAGTTTGAGATATATTGGGGCATGATCCGACCACAGTATTGACCCTATGTCAGCTGTTACCCCCCGGTCCAACAATGAGTGTGACATGTAGAACCTGTCGATCCTACTGTACGTTGAATAGACATGTGAGAAGAATGTATAGTCTTTTACATCAGGATTAAATATTCTCCACGCATCCACCAGGTGCATCCCCTCCCACTGTCTGCTCAGGTAGTGGAGAGATAGCGCAGGTTGAGAAGACTTACCCGCCGACATGTCGACCACCGGATCAGCAGGATAATTGAAGTCTCCTCCCATGATGATCGGGACCGAGCCGGCGAATGCCTCCAGGCGTCTCCTTAAACGTGCAACAAATCTCAGTTGCTTCCTATTAGGAAAATATACGTTAGCAATGATAAATGTAAGAGAGAAAACATTCACCTTTAGGAACACGAAGCGGCCCCCGGGATCAACCTCCTGGGCTAAAATCTGTGGAGTGCAGGACCGATGAAACGGCACGGAGACCCCCCTCGCCTTAGAACCAGGAAACATGCTGTGAAACCATAGTGGATAATCCCTGGTTTCACACCTGGGGACTCTGTCTGAGCGAAAATGGGTCTCTTGGAGCATTAGTATATGTATTTTGGCTTTATGAAACGAATAGCAGATCTGTCTCCTCCTTTCTGGTTTATTGAGACCATTTGCATTAAATGAACAACAATTACGGTAAGCGTAGTCATAGTCATTGAGCCAAACAAGTATTTCTTTGGCCCTCTCTATCTGAACACTCGGCATGAAAATGGGGAAGGGGATAGACGGGTAAAAAAGGGTATCAAAGTAGAAGATAAAATAATAGCAAGTGTACACAAAAATACAGACATTAACCAAAATGGGGCACCGATTGGTGCATTTTTGCGTGCGGCTATGGGTGACAAATGCCAGCCAGCACTGGGGGTCGGGTGTCTTGCCCAGAACATTTTTCCCTCCGCAACGCCACCTTTAACTCTTAATACCCTTGTTAACTATCGTCCAGCATAACACTATTGAACTCAAATACTGTAAAGACAATTATGTAACATAGAGAAATCAGGTATGTCTCAGGTGTGATTCCCAATGTAGGCCCCCCCCTCCTCCCCGCACACCAGGACCTCAGTAAAATACAATGAGCAAGCTGGTAGATGAAAGGGGTACGAGGTGGACAAGGTGGGGACTGGGAGAGGACCAGGCCCAATAGGTGTTAGGGAAAAAGTATTAGCTAGAGAATAGGAAGAGCAGGAGATCTGGTAAGCCAGGATAAAAGAGTCAGAAGCAGGAGAAGAGGGGATCGGAATTATATGTAGGGAAAAGGAGAGAGGGGAAAAGAGGGAAGAACACATCCATCCAAGGCAGGTCAAGACTATGGAAGAAGGCGAGAAGAAAGAATTTGGAGGGAGTCAGGAAATCACCCCTGTAAGTAGTAATATAAAGGTGTGAGTAGGGGTGCAATAAAGAGAGGAAAGATGGAAGCATGTGTATGGGGACTGATAAATTGAGGATATCAGGGGGGCATGTAAAGGAGACTCCCATGGCAATTTCAGAATCAAATTAAGGCACTAGTATACGGGAGGGGGTCTGATATCATCTCCCAGTTATGGAGGATCAACTACTACCAATTTGCAAAGGCCTGTTGAGGCCTGAAACCTCTTAATTCTGTCTCAGACCAGCAGACCAACAGACATCTCTGCTCACTCATCTCACGACTTAGCAAAGGAACTTGATGTGCAGAAAAGATGTTCAGATAGTCCACAGGTTGCCTCCCTCCTCTTCAGGCAGGTGGATTCCTGGGTGAGCGTTGGCGTCTCACCCTTTGCCATCTCGCAGGAGCTGACGGCAGACCAGGGGGTGCAGGCCAGTCAGGCAAAGCCATCTCCAGAATGTGCAGATTCTTGCAAAACATAGAGAGGTCCGCCAGTCTCCTGAAAGACGCCGAGCGGCCCCCATGTGAAGCGGAAAGCTGAAAGGGGAACCCCCAGCGGTACTTTATCTCTCGCTCCCTCAACACCTCCAGGAGCGGGCGAAGCCCCCGTCGCTGCTGAAGCGTGCGGCGGGACAGGTCCTGCAGAAATAATATAGGGGAGTCCAGGTACAGGATCTTTTCTTTTTGCCTGGCCGCATATAGAATAGCCTCTTTTATGGCGTAAAAGTTCACCCTGCAGATCACATCCCGAGGCCTGGTATCCTGCAGGGTTCTTGGTGCCAGAGCCCATGCACACGGTCTAGTTCAATATGAGGACCCTGGTCATCGTCCAGAACTTGTTTGAGCAGCCCCTGAACCGTGCCAGCAAGCTCCAGGGCTGAAATGGATTCAGGCAGACCCCTAATTCTTATATTATTGCGACGGTTACGGTTCTCCAGGTCTTCCTGAGAATATGCCATTTCCTCCAGGAGAGCTGCATGTGAGGATAGCATGTCCCTGTGTGCCTGGAGCTCGTCCAGCACCGTCTCCTGTGCCCTCTCCACCTCTTCCACTCTAGAGGTGACCTCCTGCCTTAGAGCCGCCATTTCCTCCCTGTATGTATTCTCAATACGGCGGACAAATCGCTCCAAGTCACCTTTGGTGGGGAGATTTTTGAGGTAATCTCCTAACTCACCCCCTGGGAGCGCGTCCGGAGAGTCCGGGCAGTCAGAATCCTCCTCCTGCGCACCTCCCAGTGCAGCAAAGCAGTTCGCGCTCCTCTTCCCCTTCTCCTCCCATCCCCCCATCACCTGCTGTGAGCGGGAAGGCGCCATCTTAGGAATCGCGCGGTCCGGGACAGGGGTCACTCCGGACCTCAGATACCGATCCATGCTGCCCTGGGACCCTCCATCCTCTGCCCCAAGACCCCCTGAGGGCTTCCTCGTCTTGCCCATGATTATTGGACGGCGGGATCTGCAAATAATGGCTGTAAATAGCGGCGGCGTTGCGGAGCTCGTGCTCTGTGTGTCCTACTCCTCCATGCTCTAGGCTCCGCCCCCTTTCATAACTTTTTCAACTTCCCTTTTTTAACTGATCGCCCGACAAGGGGATCACGGACCGGGTCACGTCACCGTGACATCCTGCAGTCCAGACAACGTAGAGAGGGCCTGGTTCCAAGTACCCCACGGTCCCCGCCTGGGGTGAGTCATGAGTATATGTATACAAGTCCAGTGGGTGATCCTACTCATTGATTGAAAGCTATCTCTGCATGCACAATACAGGGAGGACTATTTAGACATGGCAGATTTGTTCAGTTAACTTATGTTACAGGGGATTAATTAAATTAATCTGAATTATATTGTTTTGGATACAAAGATTGGAAATGCATTTATGTAATCCCTATTCAAATAAATTGGACAATTGAAAATCCTGCAAAAAAACTTTTTCACGTGTGAAGAAACCGTAATACGAATGCTACAGATTTGAATCCCCTTCTTGAAATCTTACTAAGTTTTTTTTCTTAACATGTGGATGGAGATATAAACTCTGCACCTAAATTTTGACACCTCTACTATGATTGAAAGTCCCATACAATTATTTCATTAGAAGCTACCGAACTGTAACATAGCAAAAAACATAGCTAATATCACCTGTGCCTGACACATATTTTCTAAAAGGGGTATTCCTATTTTTGGTAGCTTATCCCTATCAACTAGATATGGGATATCTTCCAGGTCAATGGGTGTTCAACCACTGGGACCCCCACTAATGCAGAGAACTGAAGCTCTAAAGATCCCCTAACAAATGAAGTAGTGGCTGATGCACAGTCCTGATCCATTAATTCTTATTGGAGTGCTGAATACTAGTTGGGCACAGCACTCGGCTAACTCTGTCTATTTGTTCCCGATTCTCAGGATCAGTTAGGACTCCAGCAGATAAATTCCCATGAATCAGGAAGATTTCCCCTATTCCATAA
Source organism: Allobates femoralis (assembly GCA_033576535.1). Classification (NCBI taxonomy): domain Eukaryota; kingdom Metazoa; phylum Chordata; class Amphibia; order Anura; family Aromobatidae; genus Allobates; species Allobates femoralis. Next base: position 176,729,338 of record JARQOC010000007.1, read on the forward strand.
ATAGAGTATAGCTTTCATATTTGAGAATACCCCTTTAACTGCCTGGGTTTTTTTTTCTGGCTCATGCCTAATTCAGATGTCCATTTTTCACATATTTGTTCTATCTGTTGTCACAGAACACATACCCATTCTAGTCTATGGGGATTTTCATATGTATGTCATTTTTGGAGACAGAGAAAATAAGACGTAGATGTATGTTTTTGATCCTAGTAATGGATCAAATTTGACCATTCAAATCAATGTATCCATGATAAAAATAGGCAACTCTTAGATGCCATCCTTGTAACATTTCAGTGGAGTTTGTATTCGAGAAAATCAGATTCTGCACATTTAATAAAAATAATCACTTTTTTTCACACACCAAAAAACAGTTTGAATAATGTCTAATTGTCTAAGACCAATTTTGTATAATGCAGAACATTTTGCCCGTATTATAGGATCTCTATACATTTCTTTTTTAGATGTTTTACACCTGATCTAATTTGAAAATCCATCACTCTTGGAAAATTGTTAACTTTGAATTTAAGTCATTGTGTTGGATCTAATTTCTAGTAAATAAATATATCTCTGGTAATGATGTTCTGATAAAACCCCCTTGGGTCAAGGGATCCCACCTGTTAACATTATGTATAGGTACAGCAGCTTGCATACCTGTTGGTACAGCGAACAAGAAAAGCAAGATTACACCTGTTAAAGATGGCTGCCCGGCAGAATGAAAGGAGGGTCTGTTGTGACCTCAGTGGTAACATTTGGCAAGCATGGTCACTCCACATCATTCTGTAACACAATACAGAGGATGGATAATGCTACCTCTATGTCAGACTCTCATTATCTGCTCTTTGGTATCACAATTCACAAGTCCTCATGTGTTCTATCAATCTTTTCCTCGCTCTTTGTATCGGACAATTCAAGTTTAAAAGAAGTTGAAAAAGAGAACTCCAGTGATTTTGTCACCAATCAAATCAATATAAAGAAGTGATCATCAAAAAATGAACTATTGTTTAAATCAGGTTTTTGTATTACATGAATTGTTTAAAAAATGTTGCCAATGTTTTTATTTCATATCACGATCTTTACTCAAAAGCAAATATGGTAATCTTGCAATTGTGAAACTGGCCAATTGTCTTTATTAGATTCTTACTTTGTGTCCTTTCAGGAAGAGTTTTCATCAGGCTCCTTATCTGCAGAGGGAGGATTACAAAGACAGCTAAGGGTGCTTTCACACTACGATTTTCGGGCCCCATGCATCCCTATGGGGATCGGACCGAATCGGATGTGCACTAAATGCCATCCGATTTGGTCCGATCCGATTCTGCCCGATTTTTCCCGATTTTTTTCCGGTGAAAAAAATTGTTGCCTGCAACGATTGTTGCACCGAAAATAAAATCTGACAGACTCGGATCGGACCAAATCGGATGGCATTTAGTGCACATCCGATCTGACCCGATCAATCTAACATGGGGCCCTATGGAGAAGGGTCCAAGGAAACATCTGATGTCTCCTCGGACCCTATTTTACTGTACTGAGCATGCTCAGTACAGTAAAACTCCTAACTGGGACAGTAGGGGTTAAAAAAAAAAAAAAAGTTTATTTTCACCTTCCCCCGAGCCCCCGCCGTCTCCAGCCATCTTCTTTGAGGCTCCCGGTGGCTCATGCAGGCTCCCGGTGTCAGCAGAGGTCTTCCTCTGCTGTTCAGGACCTGCGGTGATGTCACAGTCATGTGACCGCGGGTTACCATGGTGGAACCCGCGGTCACGTGACTGTGACATCACCGCAGGTCCTGTACACATAAAGAAGACCTCTGCAGCCTGCGGGAGCCACCAGGAGCCACCGGGAGCCTCAAAGAAGATGGCTGGAGACGGCGGGGGCTCGGGGGGAGGTGAGAATAAACTTTTTTTTTTTTTCTTTTTTTTTCAGCCCGGCAACGATTTTATGCCGGAATCGGGTGCCTATTTGGCACCCGATTCCAAGCATCAGAAGGGAGCCGATGCTGTCTGATTTATATCGGACAGCATCGGCTCCCTAAAAATCGTAGTGTGAAAGCACCCTAACTCCGCTCAGCTGATAACACAGGATCCACCAATGACAAAGCAGAAACTGCTCCTCGCCCTTCACAATGATCTTTACACCCACTCATTAGATGCTTCAATACAGTGTACAATAAAAAAATAATATTGTAGTACCAGAAAAATCGATGTAAATACTTATGCCCCAAAATAGTGATACCTTTATAGGCTAACCAGAAAAATTACACTGTGGGGGCGTGGCTGAGCTTTGAATGGCACAGGCTACTTAGAGCAGGAGCTCCAGGAGAGATCAGCTTTAACTCAGCACAACAAGATGAAAAACCACTCTGGAAAGCCCTAAATAAGTAACCTGGTACCTGAGGACAGAGTGATTCCAATGGTGAGTGGAAAAGTCAGCAAGAAGATCTCCAAGGAAGGTGACTGCATATTTTTCCAGAGACCAGGTACTGAATACAGCCTCCAACATGGCTGAAGCTCCTCACTCCCTAGCTCTTTCTTCCTGCTCTTCACATGAAGCAGTCTCAGGAGGGGGGAGGAAGCTCAGACAGATATTCCCCTTGCCCTCAGGCAAAAACTCCAAGCTGTTCTTTTTTTTTTGAACCATCATTTTTATTTTTAATAAATATATGTGTACAATGACATATATGACAGTAAGAAAACATTAAAGGTCAAAAGTTAACATTAATGTATCAAAACATATTGTGTCATAACCGCGTAAAATCAGTGACAGCTTAATATCAAAATTTTAGAAAATAATAGCACCCCTTATACCCACCCTCCTCCCTTCCTAGAGAACATCTCTGCAGTATTTGTAATTGTTCAATTTAACTGTAGATTTCTAGATTGAATGTCTTTTCTAAATTATACATTTAAGTCTGCCCAGTGTATCTCTCAAGTCTTCCATGGCATACCAAGCTGAAGACTTATGAGACATCATAAGAGTCCTAACTTCAGCATCAGTGAATTCTTGTTCAATTAACCGTCTCCATTTATGAAAGAATTTTTGTGTTAATTTGCTGGGATTACGTATTGCGTCTAAGGACTCAATTGCAAGGACATTTCGTAATGAAGACTTGATCTGTGACAATTCAGGGGGTCTATCATTAAGCAAAAATTGTAGTAGGAGTCTCTTTGCAGTTATAGCAATATAGTGAAACAATATATGTGGTTGTTCTCTCCCCGTCAAGTCTCCCTGGTAGTGGAAAAGCCATAACATCGGGTTCAATCTTTCTAGTCCCTCACAAATTCCTCTCGCCCATTTTTCAACAGAATTCCAAAATAGTCGAGAAGCAGGACAGGACCAAAGACCATGCTCCAGATCTGTCATGTGTGATTTACATTTATGACAGTCCACCCATCTCTCCTGGGTACCTGGAGCCGGGGGTATATTAAACGCCTGTATTGTCCCATGAATAATCCTAAACTGGGAGTCCCTCCAGCGTTCGTTGTGTATAAAACGTCTGAAGGTCCCCCAACCCTCTAATATTTTCTGTACGAGGTCAGTGTCCTCTATATGCTTTTTCCATTTTGTGAAGAGAGTCACCCTCTTCGCTGGCCGCAAAACTGTTTGCAGTTTAGCGTAGAGAGAAGTAATGGATACATCTCCCTCATTCATAGCCAGCAGATTGGACCATAAGTTGTCATTGACCTTTCCAGAAATATCTCTTAATCGAGAGAGCAGATAATGGTGTATCTGGCGGTATTGCATGGCTTGAGATCGACGAAGGTTATAAGTATGTAGGACCTCATTTTCAGTCATCCACCTTCTCTCTCTTGTGTCCATAAGGTCACCCAAAGTTCTAATGCCTCTCTCTCTCCAAGCCCTGAAGAGTTGGTTTTCACGGCCCAACGGGAAGGCCGGGCACTTCCACGGGTTGAGTGTTTTAGAGATTTTCCAGGATAAATTAAATTTTTTCCTCACCCCCTTCCAAGTTACTATCGTGTCTCTATATATAACCGTGCTCTTAAGAGTCTTAGGCAGATGAGGCATTGGTGAGTGCAGCAAAGCCGATAGGTCCCAGGGTCTAGCAAACTCTCCCTCTAAAACTACATCTGAGTATCTGTTAGTGCCCTTGATCCAGTCAAGAACATTACGTAAGATACATGCCAAATTGTAGCCCCGAACATCTGGGAGTTGAAGGCCTCCCTCTTGCTTCGACTGCATCAAAATACCAAGAGCCAGTCTAGGTTTTTTTCCCCTCCATAGGAATTTTGAGAAGGCTTTGTTTAGTTTAGTTAAATCTGTATGTTTTAACAGCATGGGGATATTTTGAAGCGGGTATATTAGCCTGACAAAACTGATCATCTTAAGTAGATGGCATCTTCCCATCAGAGAAAGTGGCAAATTAGCCCAACCTGTCAGCTCCTTTTAAATTTTTAAGAGAATTGGGACAAAATTAAGCTTATACGTCTGATTAGGGTATCTAGCCAATTGGATACCTAGGTATTTAATACTATCTTTAGCGACTGGGAGATCGCAAAATTGTGAATTTTGTGAGAGTTTACTTTTAGGGTTAATGAACATGATCTCACATTTCTCTTTATTTAGGCAAAAGCCTGATTGTTTGCCCAAGGTTTCAATGTTTGCAAGTATGTGAGGGAGGTCCCTTTCTGGATTCTGAACATAGAGAACAATATCATCTGCAAAAAGCGACAGTTTAACTTCCCTGGTCCCCACTCTAAAACCTTCATATGTGGTACTTTGCTCCAAATATAGAGCCAGGGGCTCTATGGCAAAATTAAAGAGTAGGGGGGACAACGGGCAACCCTGTCTTGTCCCCTTCTGCAAGAAAAAGGAATCCGACAAGTGGCCAGGGGTACTGACACATGCCTTTGGATTGTTGTATAGAGATTGAAGGTATTGCCTGAATGGTCCCACTATCCCAACGGAATCCAAGACCCTTCCCAGCCATGACCACCGTACATTATCGAATGCTTTTCTGCATCTAGGGTGATCACAGCTGGGTTCCGTCCCCACTTTCCTTCCCATAACATCAATCAGAAGCATCGTTCTTCTAATATTGGTAGCAGTTGATCTACCTTTAATAAACCCCGCCTGGTGGGGAGGTATTAATTTAGGCATAGTTGTCGCTAGTCTGTCTGCCATTATTTTGGAAAGAAGTTTTAGATCCTGATTTATCAGGGAGATCGGTCTAAAGCTTGCAGGGTCTGTTGGTATCTTTCCTGGTTTGGGAATAAGTTTTATATGGGCCATGTTCATTCTATCTGGGATAGGAGTTCCCTGAAGTATTGCATTAAATAAGTCTCGCAAGACAGGGGTAACCTGTTCCCTGAGCGCTTTAAAGAATGCACATTGTAGCCATCGGGGCCAGGTGCTTTGCCCGGATTTATATTCCTGATAGCATCCTCTATCTCTTCCACCGTGACAGGGCTGTTCAAAGATTGTTTGTCCTCTTCTGTCACACCCGGCAGACGGATCAAGTGTAACAAGTCAGACTGCACAGGTACGCCAGAGTCGTTATCTGAGTATAGAGATGCATAGAATTTTCCTAATGCCTGATTGATATCTTTAGGGTTGGTCCGGGTGTTACCCCGCCTATCAATTATAGTTTGGATGGGGGGAGAAAGTTGTTTACCACGTGATAGTCGTGCCTTTATAACGAGAGTAAGCGTTCCTCACCTCCAAGCTGGCCGCTACAAATTGTTCTTTTATTTTTTTCTTTATCCCCATGCTGTAAGCCATTACATGTCCCCTCAACACCGATTTCGCTGCTTCCCAAAACAAACCCGGGTCGGAGCGATGGTTTTCATTGTCTCTTGAGTATGTTGACCACCATTCTCTAAGGAGGGAAACAAAATTTTCATCTTTGATAAATGTGTCTGGAAACCTCCACAGATAATCCGTGCCTTTCTCATAGGTGTCCTTGGATTCCAACACCAATGGGCTATGGTCAGATATCACCATGTCTTCAATTTTGATTTCAGTTAACCTTTGTAGCATGTTAGGAGAAGTGAAAAACATGTCTATCCTTGACCAAGACCCATGGGGGTGGGAAAAGTGGGTAAACTCTCTATCAAGAGGGTGCACCGTTCTCCATGCATCGGTCATAGTCACAGCTGAAAAAAGAGATTCAAGGAAGCTTTCTGTACGCGGTCCTACTGGTGTCTGACATCTCCCTCCCAAAGGAGATGATTGTCTCCTATCCTCCTCTGCGTATAGCACCATATTAAAATCACCTTCTACTATCCTGTTGTGCCCATTATCGGTTAGGAGTCTAGTTTGCAGTCCCTGGAAGAAAGCTTTCTGGTTCGTGTTTGGTGCATAGATATTATATATAGAGAAGACGTCCTTCTGGATCTGGATGGTCATTTGGATTATCCTTCCCCCGTCATCTACTTGTGTGGTCAGGACCTTATGCGGTAAAGATTTATGAATCAAGGTTAAAACTCCTGCTTTCTTCTCCACCACACCAGACCCATAGACCTCTCCCACCCACAGTTTCTTAAGACGAAAAAAATCTTGAGATGACAAGTGGGTCTCCTGGAGCAAGGCAACATCTGTGCTCCTTACCTCCTAAAAAACTTTCAATTTTTGGAAATAAGCCATGAAAACCTTGAGGCAGTAATCACAACCATTCCTAAACCTGAGAAACCCCCGAACACTCCTGGTAATTTTAGGCCTATCTCCTTAATAAAAAGTGATTTAAAAATATTCTCTAAAATCCTTGCAGCCAGAATAATGTCTGTCCTTCCCTCTCTGAAAGCACCTGACGAGGTTGGGTTTATCCCTGGGAGACAAGCCAAGGATGGCACTAGAAGAGTAATAGATTTGTTGAAGATAATGGAGTCTAATAAACTCCCCAGTGTACTGCTGTCTCTTGATGCCGAGAAGGCGTTTGACAGAGTGTGCTGGGGTTATATGGGTGAGGTTCTGGATAAGTTTGGTTTTGTGGGGGATATTAAAAAGGCTATATTGGCCCTATACTCTAATCCAAATGCGGTAGTAAAATGCGTCTTGCTTCACCTGAGACCGGTTTATGATAACCAATGGCACCCAGCAGGGCTGCCCTCTCTCGCAGGTTATTTTTGCTTTGTTAATGGAGCTGCTGGCACAGGCTCTTCGAACTAATGCAAGCATACATGGAGTCCGAGTGAGAGATACGGACCATGTGGTGGGATTGTATGCAGATGAACCGAGTCACTTTGCAGCATAATGACCAGACCGTTTTTAGTAATTCTGACCAGTGTCCTTTATGAGGTAATAACTCTGGAACACTTCAATGGATCCTAACGATTCTGAGATTGTTTTTAATGACATATTGGGCTTCATATTAGTGGTAAATTTAAGTCGATCATTTTTGTGTTTATTTGTGAAAAAATCAAAAATTTGGTGAAAATTTTGAAAATTTCGCAATTTTCAAATTTTGAATTTTTATTCTGTTAAATTAGAGAGTTATGTGACACAAAATAGTTAATAAATAACATTTCCCACATGTCTACTTTACATCAGCACAATTTTGGGAAAAACATTTTTTTGGGTTAGGAAGTTATAAGGGTTCAAAGTTCATCAGCAATTTCTCATTTTTCCAGCAAAATTTACAGAACCATTTTTTTAGTGACCACATCTCATTTGAAGTCCCTTTCAGGGGCATACATGACAGAAAACACCCAAAAGTGACATCATTCCAAAAACTGCACTGCTTCTCTGCCAAGGGACCCGGATGACTGATCCGTGCACATAAACAAATTAATGGGGCCATGTATCATGAGAGTCTGAGTGCAAACCTCCTTTCATAAACAAGGGCATTGAAGATGAAACGTGGCTGAGTCTTTCAGCATGACAATGATCTCAAGCACACCACCAGGGAAACGAAGGAGTGGCTTCGTAAGAAGCATTTCAAGCCTAGCCTGTATTCAGATCTCATTCCTATAGAAAACCTTGTGAGAGAGTTGAAAGTCTGTGTTGCCCAGGAACAGCCCCAAAACATCACTGCTCTAGAGCAGATCTGTATGGAGGAATGGACCAACATACCAGCAACAGTGTGTGCCAACCCTATGAAGACTGAAGGTATGTGCTTACAGTCCAGAGGACACAGCTCCTCCGGACCTGAGTGAACCCTCCAGTGGCCGCAGGGAGCCTGCAGCCTCCCTGTACTCACCATGTGCGGCGGGTGAGAGAGCAGCTTCTCCTTGCAGTCACCCGACGACAGCCGTTTCCAACTCTGCAGCATGAAATGAACATGCGGAGGAGGAGCGGAATGCCGGCAACCCGCACCGCAGCTGTCAGAACACTGTGGTCGGGTTAAGCATAGTGGGCGTGGGATTTCTTGAAATCCTATCCACTATGCTTGTAATGTATAGCGGCAAGACGCTGCGTCCAAATCACTGCGTAGACCGATCGTGTGCATGCACCCTTACAGAAAACATTTGACTTCTGTCATTGCCAATGATACATGACAAAGTATTGAGACGAACTTTTGTTATTGACCAAATACTTGTTTTCCACTAAAATTTGAAAAAAATTTCTTTGCAAATCAGATTTTCAGGATTTGTTTTCTCATTTTGTCTCTCATAGTTGAGGTCTACCTATGATGTCAATTAGAGGCCTCTCTCATCTTTTTAAGTGTGAGAACTTGCACAATTGGTGGCTGACTAAATACTTTTTTTCCCCTCTGTATGTTCCCCCTTTTTGTTACTGGACTAACAGTCCTCAGAGTACAAACTCTGACTGATAAGGTCTCCCCTGTTTCTGACTTCTAGAGCAAACCTGCCTCTTCCTGAAATCTGGCTTCACACCATGTTTTCTCTCTCTTTTTCCTTGTAGGTGTGACAAACCTGACCCACTTGTTCTCTCTCTGCTCTCCACACTCTGTTCTAAACTAGAAATTTAAACTAAACCCACTTCTCTCCAACACTCCCACCGTGGGCTGACTTAACATTGACTCCTGCCACGCTTCTATGGGTGCATACACTGCATGGGTAAGAGTGCTGAACATAGCGGCATCTAGTGACAGCCAGAAATACTAGAGTGTTTTGCATATTTCACATAACACAGTTAACACACAGTTATTAGGGGCATAACTACAACAGGTGCAGGGGTTGTAATCACACCAGAGCAATGGAGCCTAAGAGGCTTCAAAAGTTCCTTTGGAGTCCACCGGCTCCCCCCCACCTTCAATGATGTGATAGAAAGGCTTCAATATGACCTTTCATCATGAATATTTCCTTTCCTTAGACAGTTCCTCTAAGGAACAAGTTCTTAAAACGTGGTTTTGGTCCCCTAGCGTCCCCGATACCATAGAGCTTACATTTAGGATTTAACATCTGTGGTAATTATTATTCACATCTTTGTTCTGGTTCTCATTTGACTTTAACTCACCGCCCCTTCCCTCCCCCTCCACTTCTTTCCTCCCATGCTGTTCGCAGGAGGTGTTATGTGTATATGTAGTTTTGATGTCCTTGTTTTCAACTCCTGGGTACTGTGTTACCTTGTTATCTTGTCTGTTTTGTATGTACAAACTGTTAATAAAAACTTATTGGAAAAAAAAAGTTCCTTTGGCCTATAGAAAAAGACCACTGCTATTAAAGATTTGCAATAATTGGGGGCCCCGTTGTGGCTTTTGCATCGGTGGCAATGAGCTTCAAGATACGCCACTGACAGTTATATATATATATATATATATATATACACCTTGTTCCAAATTATTATGCAAATGTTATTTTTCTCTGATTTTCCTAAATGGTATGTGCAAATGACAGTCACTGTAATAAAGGTCATCACCTGTTAGAGTATACATCGAATTTAATTGAATAAACCTCCCCATGATAACAGTATAATCTTCAAAATTAAAGAAACTCTAAATGCACTGTTCCAAATTATTAGGCACAGTAGAGTTTCTAAACACTTGATATGTTTGAAAGAACTGAAAATACTCATTTGTTGAATTTGCAGCAATAGGAGGTCACATTCACTGAAATAAAAAGATATTTATCTCCAAAACATCCTAACAGGCCAAGTTACATGTTAACATAGGAACCCTTCTTTGATATCACCTTCACAATTCTTGCATCCATTGAACTTGTGAGTTTCTGGAGAGTTTCTGCTTGTATTTCTTTGCATGATCTCAGAATAGCCTCCCAGAGCTGCTGTTTTGATGTGAACTGCCTCCCAGAGATCTTTTGCTTGATTATACTCCAAAGGTTCTCTATAGGGTTGAGGTCAGGGAGAGTTGGTGGCCACACTATGAGTTTATCTCCTTTTATGCCCATGGCAGCCAATGACACAGAGGTATTCTTTGCAGCATGAGATGGTGATTTGTCAAGCATGAATATGATTTTGCTCCTGAAGGCACATTTTTGCTTTTTGTACCATGGAAGAAAGATCTCAGTCAGAAACTCTATATACTTTGCAGAGGACATTTTCACACCTTTACCTTAAAGGGGCCTACAAGCTGTTTCCCAATGATTCCGGCCCAAAACATGACTCCTCCACCTCCTTGCTGACGTCGCAGTCTTGTTGGGACAATGTCGCCATCCACCAACCATCCACTACTCCATCCATCTTGACCGTCCAGGGTTGCTTGGCACTCATCAGTAAACAAGACTGTTTGAAAATTAGTCTTCATGCATTTCTGGGCCCACTGCAACCATTTCTGCTTGTGAGCACTGTGTATGGGTGGGCGAAATAGTAGGTTTATGCACCACAGCAAGCCTTTGAAGGATCCTACACCATGAGGTTCGAGGGACTCCAGAGGCACCAGCAGCTTCAAATATCTGTTTGCTGGTTTGTAAGGCCTTTTTAGCAGCTGCTCTCTTAATCCGATCAACTTGCCTGGCAGAAACCTTCCTCATTCTGCCTTTATCTGCACGAACACATCTGTGCTCAGAATCAGCTACAAATTTCTTCGCATTACGATGATCAGGCTTAAGTTTTGTGCAATATCTAATGTTTTCATCCCTTGTCCAAGGCATTGCACTATTTGTTGCTTTTCGGCAACAGAGAAATCCTTTCTCTTTCCCATGTTACTTGACAACTGTGGCATGCGTAATATTGTGGAACACCCAGTTTTCGTTTTATTGAGCTCACCTGCCAAACTAATTATCACAGGATTGATTTCAGTGATTCAAAGAACCCTGAGACGCAATACCATCAATGGGTTTCATTGAAAAAAAAAAAGCAAAACCCTATGACACTTAAAACCAATTTGCATAATAATTTGGAACATGGTTTATATACATAATAAGAACAGAGGGGCACGAGACACCCCCTTACACATACATCACTGGGGACAGAGAGGTTGCGGCTGCTGTGTTCATCTGTGAGACGGGAGAGCATCGGGCGTCAACTTTGCGGACAAAGTACATACACTGGCACTGGTCAGCGTGAAGACGTAATCCTTCAATGCATGTGCACACGGCTTTCAGTAGTGAACAATGCATGCGCATGCTCACGGTGCAAGTGGGGGTTTAATGGGTAAAATGCCGCTGCTGGCATAGCCACAGGTTTGCTTCGTTTGTTGTTATACCATTGATATGAGAGCTGAGTTTGTCTTGCTAAAGGGATTAAAATTTCATCTATAGAAACGTGTCCACATTCAACTAATTTGCACCACCATAAATAGGTAAAACATAATTTAAAATTAGTGATAGTGTTCAAATAAAACCTCTATTCAAGATCTAAATCATAAATCGAAGGCTAACTATGACCATCACATACCACATGGCTTAAAAGTGTTATGGTTTGTTCGTTGGACCCGATATCGTTCCTGCGTTGTATGGTGTGAACGTCCAATACGATGCAGGAACGATGTCAATGCGATATCGGGGATAGAATGAGCGTGCTATTCAATGCTCCGATATTGAATAGAGATTGGAGCTGGATCGTGCTGTGTGACAGCCCAACTACGATGCGATGTTCAACGTCACCTATTCACTCCCATGTTAAATGGTCGTTGGGGGGCGTAGACATCGCACAGACGTTGTATCCCGATATCGCAGCGTGTAAACCTCCGATGCGATGCGGGAGAAACGTGCACTAAATGCGCGCTCCCGCGCCATTGAGTTGCGATATCGCAACGATATTGAAACGTGTAAACCCACCATTACTTACAAATTACCAGCCATAAGCGCAAGGTACCGAAAAGTCTTGTTTTTTCTCAGGCACTTCATTACCTTTGATTAGATGAGAAAATGTCATGGTGACTATGCTGGGAAGCAGATCAGGTGATTGTAATACAGAACTGTGTCCTGAGCTAACCACTAATTGTGAACTGGTAGCCAGAGCCTACTCTCATAGTGAACGCAGCACTTCCCTTAAACACGTGTCTGCCTCCAGGCCGGGGTTATCTGTGTGCATTGTGACATTCAGGTGGCTGAGAACGTGGCTCGGGATCTTTCACTTCCTTCCTAGAAAACAAGTTTCCTTCTGTTTTTTTAATTGTTTTTGGAGGGAAGGGAGGAAGTTAAATATGAGTTGTGCTTTTAATAATGCAGAATATATAATGAGTCGCTTGTGTGTGGGAAAATGACACCTTTGCTTGTGAAGAATATGGTTTGTGGGTTATGATATCATTTCAATTAGAAATCTTGGTTTGTGGGTAATTGTTTAACTTGAATAACAAAAAAAAGCTTCCCATGAAGATTTTTTTGTTAAATAAATCCATTTGTATGTGCATGTAGTGTAGTGTGAGTGTATTAATATACTCATCTACCACCACTCTCTCCGGGATCCATAGTCGTTCTGTTCCTCTTCTCGGTAACATCACCGCTCTGCAGACTCTCTGGGGAGACACACTTGTGAGAGTAATGCGAGAGACTTGTGCAACTCTCTCATCGCATCACCTGGCACCGTCGCCGGCTCTCTGCACAGGAGCGTGCAGCTACATTGAAATACATGCAGATGCATGCTCCTTACCAGAGAGTTGGCATCCGTGCCGGGTGATGCAAGGAGACACAAGTGTGTCTCCGGCCTAAGACTGCGCTCTATGTGACCTGGAGTTGACCTTTACAATTTAAGTCTACAGAGCATCAGAATGTGGCTCAATAGAGTCACAGAAAAGGGAAAAAGGAATTTATTGTATGGGTTTACGTATTTTTTAACATTGCGCAATAAACTTTTTGACATTTTTTATTAATGAGTTCTCTATTTTGTGCTGGATGCTTTTCTCTTCATTACGTTGCAAAGGAGACATTTCAGGCTCACATATAGAGCATAGAGTGAGTTGGCTAATTTGAACAGCGGTAATGCCACTAAGAAATAGAGCAGAACAGCTCTGGATTGCAGAAAAAACACTATCCTACAGGCATGTACTGTGTACACACAGTTACATAGGTTGAAAAAAAACTTAGGTCCAAAAAGTTCAACCTTTCTCCACCATGATACATTCTTTGTCAGTAAATTGCACCTCAGAGAACCTATTTTAGGCGCTTAACTGTAAGGCTGAAGGCACACTGTCATGCATCAAACACAGAGCATGTTTGATGCATGACAGTGATGCGAGTGTCATGTGTGTTTTTTGTGAGTGTGGTGAGTGTGCATGGCTGTGAGGCGGTCGACAGGGTAGGGGGTACTCGGGTACCGGGGCTGATGGCAGCTTCGATGGGGAATCACGGCTGGTCAATCCCCGGTCCCGTGCCCTGGACCCTCAATGGCGGGGAATGGTGGGGCATAGGGAATTGGTAACGTGACGCCACCTATGGTACCAGGTAACGGGTATACCAGAAAGTTATGAGGCCTCCTCTGTCTCTGTGTTCTGTGATTTGGGATGAGTCCTGCCTGTTCTTGAACCCACCGCTTCTTCTCCCTCTCAGGGCTTCGTTCTAAACTGACTATGAGGTCCTTCTGCGGGGTCCCTGTTTCTCCTGTGGCCCCTGACCCTGTACTTGGTCAGTTTGAGTGTCTCTTACTTGACTTGCTTCAGGGGTTAACTCCTCCTGGTCCTTCCAGGCTTTTGCTGTTACACTGAATGCTGGCAGCGTCGGACTCCGGTGTCCGGGTGTACTAACGGGAGACCTTAACTGGCTACCTTTCTTGATTCCCTGCTCTTCTACTGGCCTCCGACCCTTTCCCTCGGGTGCAACACAGCGGTCAGTAGTCCCTGGTCCTGGATTCCTTCCCAGCGACCAGCTCCTCACCCCTCCAGCTCTCTCCACTGCTCACTGCAGACTCACTGACTCTTGGGACTGACTAACTCCTCCCCTCAGGCCTGGATGTTTTAAAGGGGAACTGGCTTAAGGCAGCCAGTAGAGCTCCCCCTTCAGGTCTGGGGTGGAAGGTGTGGTGTGTTGTGCGAACCAAGGTGTAATTCCCTCCTTGCATCGGTGGACCCTGTGGAAATCCCCCGCACAGGTGCCACATTCCCCCCTAGTTAAATACAGTCCTCAGGGACCGAAACATTTTTCATAAACATAACATAAATAACTATTTACATTTAACAATTGAACAGAGTCTTAAAAATTTATAAAAAACAGGTATAAATAAGAAAGACTGTTTAAAGGGTGTTTAAATGGGTGTTTTCCACTACCAGTCCTGCGGCTATGGTCCATTTTTGAAAATAAGAAAAGGGGAAATTCAAGAAGTCCAACAGGTAAAGTCTCTGTAGACTTAAAGGTCAACAACACAACAACAAACAATACGGGTGCCTCGGCATAGGAGTCCTAGGTACTGCAGGGGCCTCTACCGGGTCATAAGCGCTGTAGGCCTCTTGGCCCTGGGGTCACCTATTGGCTAAGGTTTTGCTCTCCCTATACAGCTCCTTACGCCTACTCCACTCACCCCTCTTACTGGTGTTGTTTACCTGGTCTGGGTCGTTTTTGCCCAGTCTTCACCTATTTCTGTACATTAGCATTAATAACATATTTACATTCTGCACATATTTACATTTTCCCACATTTTACAGTTTACTCTCTTCACCAGGGTGGTGGGTGTCCTAGATTGACACGTGTTGACCTACGTAATTCTGGTGTAGGATTGGTGAGAGTGGGTCTATGTGTAACTGCTAAATCTAGTGGATGCCTACTAAATATTCGCTCAAATTCCTGTGCTACCCGGTAAACTCTGTGCTTCTGGTGAGAAGGGGTGGCATCAGTTCCTACGTGCAACTGCTGACACCACTCCTCTAGCTGTCCTTTGGAGTTATTATCCTCCGCCTGGCTAGACAAGGAAACAGGTCCCACTGCCTGTATGTTGTTGTTACAAACAGTATACAGCTTTGCTACAGTAGCATACCAGGGTAGTTTTGCTTCCTCTTCCCCACAATTTAATACACGGATTGGTACTCGTCCCTTGTGTACATCCACCACCCCTCTGACTATCAGTAGTGTAGGTCTATGCTCTGAATATACCGGCTCTACAACTGCCTGGTATTCTTTTCCTCTGAGACCTATTGCTGCTTGACACCATATCATCATCTCACTTTTTGGTGGTAACACAATGGGAACCGGGTCTGTTATCCGCGCACTGCCAATTTCTCCCCTGACAGATTTACCATATATTGCAGGCTCTGCAGGCACTGGATCCCTTAACACTGTTATAGCACAATCTTTAAAGTCAATAAAGTTCACAGTTGGGTGATCCAATACCCACATATGTACCTGTTGGCGGTGGTAGTCTGACCTCAAACCCTCTGTAAACTGTTCTGCAAGCATTTTATCCTCTTCCAATACACTTGCCGGGTCTACCTGTTTTAAGGACCGGAGTACCCCTTGTAAACGGAGGGCATAGTCTCTGATGGTATCCTGCAGTCTCCGTTTACACTGGTAGCACAGCATCCTCAATTCAGACTGTGTGCGTTTTTCAAAGATAGTTTTTAGCTTATCAAACACTTTAGCAACAGAGTCCCTGTCAGCATCACTCCAGGACTTAACCTCTAGCTCCGCTGCGCATGTTAATTGTCCCAGCACAATAGTGGCCCGCTGCTTCTCTGTCATCGTATACATGTCCAGCATTGCACACATCTTCTGCTTAAAGGCTGCTAAGGTACCGGGTTTGCCTTCATATGTTGGTAACCATTTGGCACCCAGTGTATACGGCAAGGTCATCGGCATTATTTGGGACTGTTGCTCCGGGTGCTGCGTTACGGGCATCCCCTCTGTCTGGGACCTGTACATCGTCCGAGTCACTCATGATGGGGCCCCCCTAGTTAATCGCTGCCAGCCGGTGGGATGAAACAAACTTTCCCGGTCGTCGTCGGCTCTGCAGAGGGAGCGGAGCACCTCGGGTATTTCCGGAACTGGGAGCTACGCTTAGTTGATCTCCAGCAGAGTGAAGGGGCGGGGCTTATCTTCCCGCTCTCTTCTACCCGTGCTGTGGCGCAGTTCAATTTCTGTAATGGCGACCTGTGGTACAGTTCAGAAACAGTTAATAAAGTTCAGTTCTTGGCACACAGTACCCAGTTTTACCAGGCACGGGATCCTGTTCGTGACACCAGGATTGAGGCGGTCGACAGGGTAGGGGGTACTCGGGTACCGGGGCTGATGGCAGGTTCGATGGGGAATCACGGCTGGTCGATCCCCGGTCCCGTGCCCTGGACCCTCAATGGCGGGGAATGGTGGGGGATAGGGAATTGGTAACATGACGCCACCTATGGTACCTGGTAACGGGTATACCAGCGCTGCAGCCGGCCGCTGAGGTGATGGTGGGTGCAGCAGAGTGTGGTACAGCTCCCCACAGGTGGGCGGTTAAGCAGGCATACACACACACAGTGATTGTTGTTTCGCTACCTTTTACTGGTGACAGGGTAACAGGTACAGTCCAGAAAAATAACCAGGTCCCCAGTGCAACTTGGGACTTCCACCTTAGAAAGTTATGAGGCCTCCTCTGTCTCTGTGCTCTGTGATTTGGGATGAGTCCTGCCTGTGCTTGAACCCACCGCTTCTTCTCCCTCTCAGGACTTCGCTCTAAACTGACTATGAGGTCCTCCGGTGTCCGGGTGTACTATCGGGAGACCTTAACTGGTTCTCTTTCTTGATTCCCTTCTCTTGTACTGGCCTCCGACCCTTTCCCTAGGGTGCAACACAGCGGTTAGTGGTCCATAGTCCTGGGCCTGGATCTTTTCCAGCGACCAGCTCTTCACTCCTCCAGCTCTCTCCACTGCTCACTGCAGACTCACTGACTCTTGGGAATGACTAACTCCTCCCCTCAGGCCTGAATGTTTTAAAGGGGAACTGGCTTAAGGCAGCCAGTAGAGCTCCCCCTTCAGGTCTGGGGTGGAAGGTGTGGTGTGCTGTGCGAACCAAGGTGTAATTCCCTCCTTGCATCGGTGGATCCTGTGGCAATCCCCCGCAAGGGTGCCACAGCTGTATGCATGTGAGTGTGCTGCAAGTGTGCTGCGTGAGTGCATGTGTGTCAGTGTGATGCTGTCCACAGTCCTGAAGCAAACAATTAGGTCCTAGGACAGCATTTGCCGGTAAATTTAAACTCCGCGGCTGTTAAAGCTGC
Organism: Allobates femoralis; assembly: GCA_033576535.1. Taxonomy (NCBI): domain Eukaryota; kingdom Metazoa; phylum Chordata; class Amphibia; order Anura; family Aromobatidae; genus Allobates; species Allobates femoralis. The sequence continues at coordinate 176,746,762 of JARQOC010000007.1, forward strand.
GGAGTTTGAATTTGTTGGTTTCCCGGTACAGTAAGAATAAACTTTCCCTGCTGTCTCAGCATCATGAAAAGATTATTCATAAAAACCCAGCTGCTGTGAAAAATTAACATTTTCAGGGGTTAATAAGCATATTAACCCCTTCTAAAGATAAGATAAGCTAAGATAAACTTTATTGATCCCGGAAGAAATTACAGAATTACAGCAGCAGAACAAAGATCAAGAACATTACACACTTTACAAAATAAGTCTATATGGACAGCAGATGCGGGTAGACTGGTACATGTACCTCACCTATTCCCCCCCATACCCCTAGAACTTCACTTAGTCTTGGGATGCTTTACACTTATACATTTGTTAAACATCCCCACAGCTGTCAGAACAAACTATTTTCTGCATCTTTCCTTTTTACACATTAGTTGGATTAGACGCTTGCTGAATGTGCTCTTCTGCAGCCTCTGTGCAGTATTTCAGCACAGAGGCTGCAGAAATGGTTAATTAGCCGGTGTCTGAAGGCTTAAACCGCTAATTGTGTGGTGCCAGGATGTGTCCAGGGAGTTTCCACACTCCCTGGACACATGGTGACATGCCACACTGGGTCAACAGGGGTTAGTATGTTTAATACCTAAAAGCCGCTAATTGTCTGTTTTTAACATATTACATTAAAAGCCGGCGGCCCCTAACTTCAGGAGCTGTCAGCGGTGAGGTACGCAAATTGCGTACAGTACAAGCAGGGCAGGCTGTATTTGGTACTGTATGCAAATTGCATATAGTACGGCCACTGCGTAAATGAAAATCAGGAGCTGTCCCTGCTGCAGTGGTCCTGAAATCACAGCACAGAGGACAGCTCCAGGTGCTGAAGTTTAGCAGCGAGTGCTGTTAAACTTCAGCACCTGGTGCTGTCCCATGTGCTGTGATTTCAGGACCACAGCAGCAGGGATAGCTCTTGATTTTCATTAACACAGCGGCCGGTACTATACGCAATTTGCATACAGTACCAAATACAGTTCATCATTACAACAGCCTGCCCTGCTGGTACTGTATGCAAATTACGTACATTACCGCTGACAGCTCCTGAAGTCAGGAGCCGCCGGCTTTTAATGTAATTTGTTAAAAATAGACAATTTTTAAGTATTAAACATATTAACCCCTGCTGACCCAGTGTGGCATGTCACCATGTGTCTAGGGAGTGTGGAAACTCCCTGGTCATGTGCTGGCACCACACAATTAGCGGGTTAACCCTTTAGACACCGGCTAATTAACCGCTTCTGCAGCCTCTGTGCTGAAATACTGCACAGAGGCTGCAGAAGAGGTTAATATGCTGATTAACCCCTGAAAATGTTAATTTTTCACAGCAGCTGGGTTTTTATGAATAATCTTTTCACGGTGCTATGACAGCAGGGAAATATTATTCTTAATGTACCAGGAAACCGGCAAATTCAAACTCTGCGGCTTTGGAGCGATTTTAATGCACACACGTGCGAATATCGCATAGTGTGCTATATGGGTGCGAGTTTGACTTGCTCCCATATACTTTTAACGGCCACTCGCGCTAGGAAATCACATGGAAACGCAGCATGCTGTGATTGCACTCGCATTTCTCTCGCAAGGTGAGTGCAATGCGAGTAAAACGCGCTAATGGGACCAGTATCATTTACTGATACTGGTCCGAGTGCAATGCGAGTTTTTCTCTCATTGCACTCAAGCAACTCTCACACCAGTGTGCCTTCAGCCTAAAATAACCATTTTCTTAACATAGAGTGAAAAACGGATAACGAAGGGAATTCTTTATGTGGTTTAATTATACTAATAGAAGGAATAAGATTAGCACTAAACATTATTGTATGTCAAAATTCTCATAGAAGCAGCAACAATAAAAAAAACTGAGCTGTTGTACTGCAGTAATAAAACAATTTAGAGTGAATATATCAAACTAGATGGCTGTCGATGCTGTTGCATTGGGAGCGCAGTGATGTCACGATGGGGTTGGGCTCTGTGGTGTTTGGAGCAGGTTCATGTGGCGGTAGCATCCTTTCTTTGCAGGGCAGTAAGGTGAGTATGGGAGCAGGTTTGTGACTCACACTGATTCCATCTTTGTTCACCCTGTAATGCGCAGTAGCACACCTGGTTTACAAACATGGTGACCATATGCACCGTTACTAACGGGGTAACCTCATGATGTGGCCTTGTGAGGGATTATGGGAAGGGTTAGCACAGCAACACCAGCAGCGGTGGAGGAAGAGAACCCAGGCCCAGAAGACAGCAGCATCCATCACTGCTGGCAGTACTGGGTAGTGTACCCCATTGACTGTGCAATACCACAAGAAACTACCATATTGGCACAACCATCATTTGGGTGTGCCAATATGGTGTCTGCAACATTTTTTTTTTGCATTTCAGCTGCCCAATCAGGTGGTGCTATATCAGGGACATCCGGATGCCAGTGGATTTATATACAGTATATAGATTAGCACACTTTTTTTCTACCACCTCAACAGGCAATTAATTGGCCCTCAAGAGGCCGTCACACACATCAATGTCGCCAGCGATCTGATTGCTGGCGGCATTGAAGACTGATCGCTGGTGAGATGTCACACAGGCAGACTCACCAGCAATCAGTACCAGCGAGATCGCTGGAATCCATGTAAACAAGCGGGTAACTAAGCGCTGTGTGGCGCTTAGTTACCCACTGTTTACCATGGATACCAGCTCCCAACGCTTGCTGAGAGGCGCTGGGAGCTGGCTTCTCGCTCGTCTCTCGGTGTCACATGCAGCGATGCTGCGTGTCTACTGGGTGAACAGCGCCAGGTTTTAGAGCAGGTTCTAAAACCTGGCGACCATCAACCAGCAATTTATCGCTGGTTGATGCGCCCCGTCACACACGTCAAAATCGCTGCAACGTCATGTGCAGCAGCAATATTGCAAGCGATATTGACGTGTGTGACGTCCCCATTAGAGTAAAGAAAATATTGACCAACAAAAGGATTCTTTGATATAGTCCTGATAAGCAAAAATATTTCCCCTTCCCCACTTTTGTATCCTTGCGTTATACCCTATGTTTCCCAAATTGGGATACCGTAATAATATGATAGAATATATAAAGCATAGCGGAATAATAATAAATATTTTAAAGCTCATCAGTAAAAGTTACACTTTATATCACTTTTCCATCGAAGTTAGTGAATAATATACCGTAACTCAACTTGGTGGAAGAAAATAGAAGACGTGCAGCTGAAACACATGAAATTCTTCATTTATTGGACTGTAGTGCAGCTAGAATGACACAAGCTTCACATGATGTGCGTTATCAATGCGTTTCGGGTCAAAAACCCTTAATCAATTTGGTGGACACTTGAGTTTGACAGGTCCTCATCAGTGAAAGTTATCTATAACCTTCAATACCATTTTTGCCAAGGCAATAATCACCCCTTTTTAAAAGCTGTTATAGTGTTGGCCATTGCTATCTCTTTTGGTCAAAATAGAGGATGGAATGATGTATATGCCTATCTGCACCTTTCTCTTCCAGAACATCTTTTTCTCTTGTGGTAGGACATTACACAGTCTGACTGCTCTAATTGTAAAGAACCCTCTCCTAAGTAGCTGCTTGAATTGCCGTTCTTCCACCCACACTGAGTGCACCTTGGTTCTAAGTATTGTGTTTGGAAGAAATAAGTCACATTTCAGTCCTTTGTATTGACCTCACAAATATTATACATATAACTGATAACTCCTCTGAGATGTCTTTTTTCACACATTTAATAAAAATAATTCTTCAAAAATCTTTTTCTTTAAAAGGGGATTTCAAAGGTGTCACCACATTGTTGGATTTTTCCAAGATATATTGTGGAGTAAAGTTGTAAGCTGAAATAGAAAATGGTGTGGATGTAATGATGGGTGATGGTGAACTGACCAACTGCAAGTAAGCAAGTGCAGCGTGCCGGTCACACTTCACCCTAGCCGTCACACTGCTGCGCTCCCTTGAAGGCCAGGTATACTCATCACCCGCCTCCCGCTCCTGGAAAGGGCATATGTGGCACCCCAGGGTCCAATTGTCACAGTGTCGTTATTGCCCCCGGGTGGTAATGTCACGCTTGAGAGCAATAGAAGGGTATTCACACCAGGCGGGTAATGGCACACAACACCTTCTGCCTCCAGGCCTGAAGGGGGAGACCTAAACCCGGCTTTTGGGTGAGCTCCCCTATAAATTCTGGTCTGGGGCGGAGGCGGAGCTAGTTAGTTCAGTTCCTGGGAGGACTGTGAAGAGTACCTTGAGGATAGAGCAGTGCTATGCTCATCTTAGGTACAGGAGTTCAGTTCCCGAGAGGACTGTTAGGAGGACCTAGGGAGAGACAGAGAGAGAGCAGTGCTAAGCTCGTCTCAGGGTTTCTAACTCAGCATAAAGGTCCAAGGCTAGGGTCTGAGGAGGTGTTGAAGGAACACCTGGGGAGCAGAGCAGCACCGTGCTCACCCCACAGGAACAGCGCAAAGAACGGACTCCGGAGTCCAAGGCTGTGCAGGGTCTAACATCCCGATAGTCAATACCGGAAGGTGGGAAATTCCAAGTTCCAGAGCGACACTGTCTCCGGAGGCAAAGCAACATAGAGAGTTCAGAAGCCGTCACCCGAGACGAGGGACTAATACATGACTCGAGTTGCCTGCCATACTGGCACCTCGCAGGAGAGAGAGGGCTAGCAGTTTAGCTAAAGCAGCAGCAGGAGCCTACACACTAAGTGCAGCAAGGAGGCCTCAGAACCGGCCAGGTGAAGATTACCCCGAGTTGCTCTCAGGAAAAACTCTGTTAACACCAACCCGGATTACAGAGCATCAGTAAAAGGACTGAGGAACTACAAAAGCTTGAGTTTATCTGTTGGTTTGCGCCCACCATCCTGCTTCCTACACCCTTTTCTTAATCCACTGCCCCGGGGATCTGCTTTGCCTGTGGAGAGACACGCCATCCCAGCTGTCCGTCCATCATCCCCAGAGGTTCTGCAGCAGCGGTGGCCATCTATAGCCACATACCACGGGTGGCGTCACGAAGAACTCCCTTTCAATGGGAAGAAGGAGTCACATGGGGCAGGGTGGATTATATGGGGAAGATGGAAAAATATAGGTCACAGGATGGAAATATATGAGGGAAGAAGAAGACACATGCAGCAAGATGGAAACATGGGGCAGGATGGAAATATATGGAGGAAGAAGGAGACACATGGGGCAGGATGAAAACATATGGAGGAAGGAGACACATGGGGACAGGAAGGAAACATATAAAGGAAGGAGACACATCGGAACAGGATGGAAACATGGGGCAGGATGAAAATATATGGAGGAAGAAGAAGACACATGCGGCAGTATTGAAACATATGGGGACAGGATGGAAATATATGGGGAAGAAGAAGACACATGGGGGCAAGATGGAAACATGGGAGCAGGCTGGAAATATATGGGGAAAAAGGAGACACATGGGGTAAGGAAGAGAAACATGGGGCAGAATGGAAAGATGGGGGCAGGATGCAAATATATGGAGGAAGAAGACACATGGGGGCTGGATTGAAACAAATGGGAGAAGAAAGTGACATATGGGGCAGGATGGAGAAACATATGAAGCAGGATGGAGTCATCATATAGGGGCCAGGATGTAGGACATTACTGTAGGGGCTATCATTACTGCTGTGATGTACCATATTTTATTTTTGAGGATACAGGACTGTTTTTGCTTCATCTAGCTTAGTGTAAAAGTTGGGGAATGTGCTCTTGGAGTAGTGCTCTACATATATGTGTGTTATCATCTGCAGAGATGAGTCCTGGCTGGAAGAAGTGATAGCAGTCTAAGAAGAAGAAAAGCAAACATGAATGTCTTTTACTAGAGATGTCACTGGTCAGTATATGTTAGCTTAGCTTGGCTTGTTCCTGTAGTTTTAAATATGCTTAAATTAAGGAGAAAAAAAGAGTTTTAAGCCTTGGATGTCCCAGATTTATTTTTCTATCATAAAAACGAGGTATTTATACTGCATCAGCCAATGTGTCTTCCAGGCAAAGATTTCTATGCAGACTGAGGTTTCAAGAAGTTTCAAGAAGTGCTGTTCAAGCTCATTTGAAGAAGCGCCTAGAATGGGCAACGTTGAGGTCCATAGACACAGGCCAAAGAAACTTAGTGCAACATATGAATGACACATCATGCTTTCTTCCCTTCAAAATTGGTAGATATCAAGCAGTGCCATTGTGGCGCCCCTGCGACCAGGCTGGCCACAGGTAGGAATTGCAGCCAGGAGATAGTGATAGTTTGTATAACAAACACCTCCAAAACACACATCCACTGACATAAGACCCAACCCGGAGCCTGGGACTCTAGGCAGGCAAGGGGTAGTAGGGCCAGTTATAAGTGGGTGAGGCGTAGTCATGGTAACGAACCAGTATATAAGGGAGAAACAGGAAGTAGTTAGCCAGTAGGCCGGAGTAGGCTGAGAGGAACAGACCAAGAGGAGTAGGCGAGTGCCGAGCAGCCAAGACAGGACTAGTACCATCGGGTTCGAGGAAGACGGTAGCACTGACAAATTACTGACAGAACAGCCTCTCCTGACGTATCTGGGAAGTAACACGGGTAGAAAAGAGCCTGGAGATCCCTTGTAAGGTGGGGACACCCAAGGCTAAGCTGAAACCAGAGTGCCGGCTCTGAGGGGGACTGAAGATTCACACCGGCTCCCAGACAAACTGACGGGGAACACAGATTCCAGATCCGTGTTCCCACTACAGGGTTGGGGGCACATCAGCAACCAGAAGGACTAGGCTTGTCACCCATACACTTAAGAGGGAAGCTACATTAAGGGACCGAGCTGCCACTCAGCAATCGACCCAAAAGAAGAGAGAATCAGCCTGAGAGGACACATAGAAAGAGTGAGGGGCCTCAGAGTGACAACCTGGCTGCAGAGGGTTCAAGTGTATGGGAGTAAATTGAGTAAAGCTGTTAAGAACTGAACTGAACCGTGCACTGTTTGACCGTGAAGAATTGGAAAGTAAACCCGGTGAACCCTGCTTCAGTGTCCGTGTCTGATTCCAGGTATTCAGAACTGTTAATCCACCATTTTACCCTGTCAGGAGCTGGCTCAACCCACAGCGGGCTCATCCACCTGGCTGCAGCATCCAATCATCCTCCTGACAGAAGTACACTGCAGCGGTGGTCCCCTAACTGACCACAACCCGTGGGTGTCGTCACGACAAACTCCCCTGTAAATAATCCCCCATTTATTGTATGAACTCGGGACACGGTCCGGACCAAGACCGCTGTGACATCCCAAGCAGTACCCCGGTCCGGTACCGAGTACCCCGTCCCAGTGGGCTCCACAACCATCAGCTCAGAACTGGCAGCAACCAGTGGGACCCAGCTAAAGCCATCTACTCAGGGGCAGGCATAACATTACTGCAACCTGTGCGACCACGCAGAGGCCCAAGAAGTAAGGTTACACATTTCCACCTCCAAAGCAGGTGACTGTGTGTTATGATGAGCTATTAGACTGTAAAGAGCCAAAAAATTGTTCTTTTACAGGGATCCTCTTTTGTGTCCGCCAGTGCATTTAATGCTCAATGTCATCTGACCATAAGTGCTCATCTTGGTAGGACTGTGGCCAAAAAAAAACATACTTCAGAAGGCCCAGTTACACACACAGATAACTGTGCAGAGATTGTTCGCAGATCTCTGATTGCAGTGAAATCATGGACACATTATTACATTTTGCAGCCATGTACAAATGGAACAATGTGTCCATGATTTCACTGCAACCAGAGATCTGCGAACAATCTCTGCACAATTATCTGTGTGTGTAACTGGGTCTTGACATGGAAACAAGACCAAGCAACTCAACTATGCATGGAAACACAGTAACTGGGGTGCATAAAAATGGCTGTAGATGCTCCGGACTGTTGAGTCAAAATGTGAAATATTTGGTAATAGCAGGAAGCAGTTTGTTTGCCATTGTGTTAAAGAGTGGTACAAAGGCAACAGTGAAACAAGGTGGAGGGTACTTGCAGGTTTGGGGCTACATTTCAGTAAATGGAGTTGGGGATTGGCTCAAGATTAATGGTGTCCTCAATGCTGAGAAATATACAGGCAGATATCCAGCAGGAATGCCTCTGATTGGGGCCAAAAAAAGAATGATTCTATAAACCTCATATTGTTGAAGGCATCCTTACATGACAGCATTCTTTTCCATACTTGTCAGAAATGTTAGCATGCTGCTCTATACAGTACAATATACTGCTGCTGTCACTACTGCAAATCTTTTAGCACTTGTTATTCTCGTGTGCACATATGATATGGGACACAATTCAATACATTGATATGGGTGGTGTTATTTTTACATGTGATTATGTGTATTTGCAATTTATTATTATTATTATTTATTTATATAGCGCCATTGGTTCCATGGCGCTTTACATATGTAAGGGCAGAACAAGGACGAGTACATAAATGACAACAAATAAATCATACAGGTACATTAGGGCAGAGATCATGTCCACAAGGGCTCACAGTCTATAGGATTTCCAGAAGTGGATTGTGCAAACCATCATTATATATGAGAAAACAGATGCAGATCATTTTATAATATCTACTTATGTTTCATTTATACGTGTTATTTTCTCTGATTTAAATGAAACACAAAAGCACAATTTCAGAAATTACTTTTTTTTATTAATTTAAAACATATTTTGCAATAAATAGGCATTATTAAACAAATAACACTCCAGAATGACCAGCGGCCATCATATATTTACAGACAGCTTTAACAGTGAGATACATAGAAATATTTTCTGTTTAAGGCAAACATCTTCAATAACTGAATCAAAGAGTATAGAAACCAATTTGATTCACACTCAAGCTTACGTCCCATAGAAATGTGTATAAATGTCCTACTTCATTGTGAATGTCAAACATTGTATTCCATCCCATATCATTATATTGGTCTTCATCCGTACACACCTTTACTAAGGCTGATTTCACATTGGCACATGTTTGGATCCTCATGGATCCACCACAAGTAGGATACTCACGGATCAGTTTTCGACCCCATTGTCTTTCAATGGGGACAGAAAACACTTCCAAGGTCATCCTGGTGTCACTGTTATGCCGCAGATCCGTGTGGGTTCGCGGCGAAACATAGTTTTCACGAAGACCAAAAATCCATCTTGATACATTTTTTGTCTGCATGAAAAGTAACATGATGCCGTGGATCCGCTTCACCAAGTGAAAAATAAGACCGGGTGCCTATGGGCACGGAAAGCCATGCACAATACTGATCCCAGTGGATCTGTACTTCCGGGCTGTGACGCATGAGCTGCGCATGCGCAGTTCATGAGCATGACGCAGGATCAATGAAAAGTGTGCAGACATATGCTGCTTGCAGCATCCAGTTTGCCTGTTGCGTTGGAATCCGTGGGCATACAAGGTTTTCCTGTATGCCCATGGATTCCAAAAGTACCAATGTGAAAGCAGCATTACATGGACAGGGTATCAGCTTGAAAACAAAAAAAGATGATGGAAGACCATAGGACTGAAGAGCAAATAACATGCCTCTTGGCATCAGAAATGAGAGCCACTTCCAGAGTTCACCTACAAACTAGTCCTTTTTTTGGGGGTGATTCATGTTTAGGCCGACCTCACAATATTTCTGTTAAATCCAGTTATTGGGATCAATGATTGGGTTGGGTAGTGAGTTGAAATCACTTGGCGAGACTCAATGAAGTTTTGCAATCTCTTTTCTCATAGATTAAGGAATGATTAGCACCCTGCTGTAATGTCAGTGGGGACATCAGTGCAGGGGATAATTAGGCTGGCTTCACACTTGCAGATGCATCTGCAGCGTTTTGCAGATGCATCTGCAAGTATCAGCATGCAGACCGCGGCCGTGGTGTGAATGCTCTCATTCATTCCTATATGTGAGCCGTAAGCAGGCGTATGCCTGCTTACAGATCACACTCTCCCGCCCGCACTATGGACGCGAGATGTTGCGTCCATAGTGCGGGCGGGAGAGTGTGATCTGTCAGCAGGCATACGCCTGCTTACGGCTCACATAATAGGAGTGAATGAGAGCTTTCAGACCGCGGTGCGCCCTATTATAAACATAGGGCCGCGGTCTGCATGCTGATACTTGCAGATGCATCTGCAAAACGCTGCAGATGCATCTGCAAGTGTGAAGGCAGCCTTAGACAGGACAGAGGATAAACTTCTTAGCTTCACATTGAGAAAACTGGAAGATAAACAGTGTATTAACAACATCCTTGGACACTAAATTAATATAAGGAGAATTAAACTATCTAGTACTATTTTCTTACTGGCCTGAATACTAGATCCAGATTAAAGGAATTGGACATTAAATTTCCTTTAGTATTTAACCCAAGTCACAAGTAAAGCAGTGGGCAAGAAACACTTAATAAACTAGTAGAAAAGTAAAAAATATCTCATAATACATAAACTGTCAGTGTTCTTTATATAAGGGAATACTTCAGTTCTCTATGTCCAACTAAAAAAAATTATTGATATATTTTAGGTTACAAAAATAGACAAAATACTTTTTCTTTGATTTAGTAGGGGTTTAGATGTTGTAATCAGTGGCGTAACTGGAAGCTCATGAGCCTCAATGCGAAACCTTCAATGGGGTCCCCAATTATTGCAAATCTTAAATAGCATTAGTCTTTTTTTATAGGCCAAAGGGGCATTTGGGGCCTCCTACGCTCCAGGGCCCAGGTGCGATTGCAACCCCTGCACCAATTGTAGTTACGCCCCTGGTTGTAACCCTTGTTTGCTACTGTAAGGTGTCCTTTTAGGATTCTGAAGTCCATTCTACTCCTCTGTATCCACCAGAGCTTCAATACAATTCAGTGTATACTCATGACCTTTGTATCGGCTACAGACCTTATTCCTGGAAGACTGACTCTAAGGTGAGATTTTTGTTTTTGCAGATTCCACCCTCATTAGTGGTCAATGACTCAACATTACAGATCTGAAGGTAGATGTTCACCTAGTGTTCTGAGATGATATAGGTTTTCTTTATGGAACAAAATACATTTTCATTTCTTGATCATTTAAGTCCATGTTGTGTTTCACGATGTCTTCTCAGATCCACCTTCCTTTGAAAGCCCTTGCCACAAAGGTCACAGCCAAATGGCTTGAAGCCAGTATGTTTCCGACTGTGAGTGATAAGATTAGAGCTCTGACTGAATGCTTTGCCACAAACTTGACACTTATGAGGCTTTTCTCCTACAATGAAAAGAGAGGGAAGATATGAAACTAAGTGATTACCAAAAATATATACTCAATGTATGCCTGGCAGAATTAATAATTTAGGAATGCTCTACAATAGGAAATGTTGGACTTTGTCATTCATTTGTCAAGAGAGTGATGACATGTTGCCTATAAATAAAGGTGTATTCTTAATCTCTAACATTTATGTCATATCAACAGCATATCACAAATGTCTGATTGATTAAGGTCATGAATCTTAACCCACACCTGTATCCAGAAGGTGAGACCTAACTTGTTTCAACAGGAATATAGGGGTGTCAGCACATGCATGGCTCTCTCCATTCACTGATATGGGAGTCCCAAAAACTAACAAACAAGCAGGCAAGCACTCCAATTTTTGGAACTCCGCAGGATGTGAAAGGAGAGAGTTGGCCATATATGGCCACAGGACCATTATCAGCAGATTAGGACAGGGCCCTGTTCTTGAGGAAGGTGCAGGTCCCAGAGGTGTGACCTTCATCTGCAAGGAGTTTGTATGTTCTCCCGGTGTTTGCGTGGGTTTCCTCCGGGTTCTCCGGTTTCCTCCCACATTGTAAAGACATACTGATAGGATGTTTAGATTGTGAGCCCCAATGGGGACAGTGTGTTTCAATTGTATGTAAAGTGCTATGGAATTAATATAGCTATATAAATGAATAAATATTATTATTATGATTATTAATTTATGGAATATGCATTATGTGTTATACTGGGGTGCACTCAATTGCCTCTTATGCCTTTTGGACCCCTTTGTTACCGAAGGCAGCTTTATATAAATTTCTGTGACCATTGACATGAGGGACATGAAAGCATTACTGAAACCTAACAGCAAGATGGGAACCAAGTAGCACCAAATAAGACCCTTGTTACTGACACCGCCACCTGGATCCAGGTCATATACCATGTGCTGGACTCCACAAGAAGCTCTGTGAGACTACACTGCTATAACAAGGCAACTTGGATTTCCATTTATTCAAAATGTTCCATTTGGTTGTCTTTATATGTTTTTATTAGTAAATTGTTACAATTTGTTAATAAATGTAACATATCTCATAATGTGTCCCCACCGTTGTTATCTATAGGATTCTTCCCAATCACCAGACCCTTCAAAGAGCTGGATCCAAAAATTAGGCCCATTGTGCTTTTCAATCTGGCTCCAAAAATACATTGACAACCGAAGCGGTTTTGACATCAGTTGTGATCATGTTAAAAGGTCAGGATACTGATATACCAATTGGCTAAATAGACGCCCAGCCATATATAGGAATGCTTGAACTCAATTATCTGATTTGCTGCTTTCTATTAAAGGGAATCTGTCAACACAGATTGACTTTACAAGCCAAGTGCTCAGTGCATCCCTTGACTAGGGGCATAACTACAAAAGGTGCAGGATTGCAATCGCACCCGGGCCCTGGAGTCTAGGGGGCCCCAAAAGTCGCTCTTGCCTATAAAAAAAGACTATTGCTATTAAAGATTAGCATTAGGGCCCTGTTGGAGCTTTCACATAAGGGCCCATGAGCTTCATGTTACTCCATTGCCCTTGACATGACCAAGCAGTTCAGTGCACCTTCCACCTAATTGTTTTCCATCTTTTTTCACCTCTTCCATGATTGTCAACTTTGGCTTTAATGCATCCAGAGGAGGGCAGAGATAGATAGATAACAAGTAGCGGGAGGTGCACTCACTGTTTGGCCAGATCAAGAGTACATCGAGTGCCTGCGCTTGGCTTGATCAGTCACTTTGTGTTGACACACTCCTTTTAAGGTGTCATTTTTGCATAACTAATATTCAGACTAGGTAACAGTACTTAACTCCTATAAGGCAATATAATAATGATTCTTTGTGTGTGTTTCATAACCCCTTTAGTGCCGCATAAGAACACAACATACGGAACTATAATATGAGGCATTAAGGCATTTGTCTTTGCATTGAAGCAGATTAATATTGGTGAATGCTGCTGTCATTGTCATCCTCGATCACCTGTCATTTCCAGTTGCCTTTATATTCAAGGCTACGTGTACAATGGGCTGAAGAGGATCCTATAGAAAAGTCCTTCTGCGCAAACACAGGGCGGATCATATTAAAGCAACCCTGATTGCTTGTCCAGGATTCATTTATTAAACAGATGCTGGTATTGAAGAAAAATCTCTCCACAGCTATTGTTCAGGGACTCGTGTTAGTTCTGTGATGACGGACCCGCTGGCTTATATCATCAAGAGAAATGACAGCTCATTGATAACATATAATCAGACATAGATCAGTCAGTACATGATCTGTATAATAGGTATATAGGTGAAATCAGATATTAATGTACATTCATTTATATAATACCATACAGTTAATGACATCAGATGCATAAAATAAACTGTTTGGCAGCACTGTAGGCTCCTGTAAATGTTCAGTCGCAGGATATAAGTATAATAACTGGGCTGCAGCCATAATCCAATGATCTCATTACTATTTGAATTCCAGTTCCCGGAGTCCTGGTTTAGGTAAATGTGGGGGTTGTGATCTTACATCTTATTAAGTAAATAATATATGCACAGATAGAGCATCGCTGGGGGAAGCAGGCACTTGGGACATATGGCTGGGTGCAGAGGTGGCGCCAACAAGCCTCTTTGCTATGGTTTTATGGCCAAAGCAGTGAAATGAACCTTTGCCTCTGGATAATGGAATTTATGGAATTTCATGGTTAGAATAAAGGGTTATTTCCACTCCAAGATCCTATCCCAATATGTAGCAAGTGTAATAATAATAATAATATTAGCAGATACCTCCAATTAGAAATGTAGTATACTTCTGATATAGCCAAGTCTGATACCTCATGCACTGCAGCTTAGGTTGCGACCCACTTACTTAGTGATAGCTAGTCAGTTAGCTGGTTGGTCGTACTGTAGTTGTAACCATGGATACCCAAGCTGCAAAGGCCTGCACACAGGGGCGGACTGGCCCAGGTGGCAGGGGGGCAAGTGCCCCCTGGGCTGGTGGCATAGCCACATGTAGGCCGCCTCCCCACAGGAATGGGCCGGCGATGCAGACGGCGGCTGAGATGGTGAGCGGGCGGTCCGAAAACTCTGATAGCACCCCCCCCCGGACATCACGAATTTCTGATAGCTTTCCCCCCCCGGCCATCAAAAATTTCTGCCGATAGCACTCCCCCCGGTCATCAAGAATTTGTGACAGCATTCCTCCCCCCCCCGGTCTTTGATTCTTAAATCAGGGCTGGTAGGCCGGACCTGCCACCCAGGGCTAGAAGCTCCAGCCAGCCCCTGCCTGCACATGGGGTATCAGACATGCCTACATCAAGAGAACTATACTGCATTTCTACATTTCTAATTGGAGGTATTTGCTAATATTACACCCACTACATATTGGCATAGAATCTTGGAGATGGGAACACTATATTTAGATGGTTAGATGGTAATCATGCTGGATTATAAATGTGGAGCCTCTTTAGACATCCATGTCTATTGTTACACAATTTATTGGTTGGCTTACCACTGGGTGTCTACATTTTGGAGTAATTTTGCCCACAATGCATTTAAACTATGCCCCTTCCCCAATCCTTGCTTTTTGTTGACTGGGCCAAGTGTTTAAAACACAGAATAACTAGGTGTAAAACCTTATGCAACATGTACTCCAAAATAAACCATGTTTTAGTACATGTTGTACCATGGTGTATGTGAAAACACATTAGTAAGTGTGCCTCATTGCGTGATGTCACTCACCTGTGTGTATGAAGGTGTGCTTTTTCATATCGACTTCTGGTGGAATCTCTTGCCACAGTACTGGCAGGGGTACGGTCTTGTGTCCGAGTGGATAAGTAAGTGTGTGGAGAGGGTAGACGATCTCTTAAAGCTTTTACCACAAATTTTACAGTCAAAACTTCTTTCCTGGAGAAAATTAAGACAAAGTCCATCAATACAAAATGTCAATTGATTATTTAAGACTAAGGTAAAGATAAGCGCATCAAAATTCATCTTTTAACATATCAAACAGGCATTGAAAGTTTTAGACTATATTAATGGGAAATGTGAGTATTGATGACATTTTAATAAAAATATTTTTGCCATAGTACCTGGGAGTGAACAGCCTTATGTTGTTCCAAACTGACAGCGTGGCCAAATGTTTTCCCACATATTTCACAGGCAAAAGGTCTGGTGCCACTGTGAGACCTCCGGACATGTACTTCTAGCCCATGGGGTGTAGAGAAGACCTAGAGGGGCAAAAGTAGAAAGTCAAATGACACTTTATTACAGTAACAATATATAAAGGGTTCTCAATAGGGATCCCCTTTCAAGCAATATTGTGAACTTTGTATAATGCATTATATACCTTGCTGCACTTAAGACATTTGTATGAGCCAGTGTTGAGCAACAGCCGGGTACAGAGAAGATCAGACTCCACCTTGATCCCTTGACTCTTCTCTCCAAATAGTGTAGGGGAAGAACGAGAGTTACCATAGCGGGACACCGCCTGTGCATAATCTCCATAGAGTCCATGTACACGTCTGTCCGAGTTGTACAAAGGTGGTGGCAGAGTTGGGGGCACCCTGTCTCCGTAGACACCAAGAGAGGAACTTCTCTCCAGTCCTGAGGGCCTATAATCATGTACCAGCTGCCGTAGTTCTGATCCTGCAAGGCTGCTCCAAATATATGGCTTGAAGGAGGAGGAAAATGGTGGAGAATCCTCCAAAGATGGGCAGGCTGACCTTTCGGAAGCTACAAGAGAATGACTATGTTAGCAACAGGAGAAACTGTAAGATGTAAGATCATTTTCTTGATGTAATCTTATATTTTGAGTAAATTCCAAATGTCAAATAATATAAGAAAAATCATTCACACTGTGCGTTTTTGGTATGTTTTTGCAGATCAGTATTTGTAGCCAAAACCAGGAGTGAAACAATGAGAGGAAAAGTGTAATAGAAACATGTCACC
The DNA here is from genome assembly GCA_033576535.1 of Allobates femoralis. Taxonomy (NCBI): domain Eukaryota; kingdom Metazoa; phylum Chordata; class Amphibia; order Anura; family Aromobatidae; genus Allobates; species Allobates femoralis. The sequence continues at coordinate 176,762,968 of JARQOC010000007.1, forward strand.
ACTTCTGTATTTTCACCCACTCCTGGTTTTGGCTACAAAAACTGATGAGCAAAAACAGGCCAAAAACGCACAGTGTTAATGTAACCTAAATGTTCAGGAAAATGTACGGTAACAAAATTTCATTTTAATTTCTTATATTTATACATTGAGAATGGAAAATAACGTTATTTATGCTTTCAGTATTTTAATTTTGCAAATCTAGTTATATAATCTCAACAAAAATATAGAAAAGAACAATGCTGCAAAAAAAAAAAATGACTCAACATGAACAGGATTAAATGGAAACTTGCACTGTGTTGTTCTCCCAAAATATTTTTTTTTTTTTTCGTAAATAGAAAATGGGGAAAAGATAATATATCAGATCTCATCAATGCTACAGGATATAAACTGCAACTGAAATTCATCAGGATGTGAGTTTTTTTTTGTAGATTTAGGGCAATTTCTAATTGGTACAGGAATGGATCCCAAATGGAAAGCAACTGAAGACAAAGATTTGCTATTTAAAAGGAATAATTTGATGGATCCGTTACAAAAATGAAAACTTTAGTTTCCATTTAGTATCCGTTTATGGAGCCACGACTAAGACATTATCTGTCGAAACGCGTCGGTGTACACATTGGTTGCTCTTGATGTGATGGCATTGAATTTGTAATAAAGAAGTAGAAGCAAAGACTTGAGTGCTGGACTCTTATATTTAATCTCGGTCCGGAGACAGGACTGTGTCCATGCACCGTCTACTGCAGCCGGAGTTCCTCCCTTTTCCTTCTATTACAGTCTCCATAGGCTATTATGTAATTTAAAGAATAAAGAATGAAGTATCTCTATTCCATCTTCTATCCATTTTTTTTTTATATAGAAAAAAACAATTCTACAAACCATGCTTTTTTGACTACAATGTACGGTATTTATGAATACATTTATAACATTTAAACTGATGAGAAAGTGAATCAAGAATCAGAACAATAGGTAAAAAACGAATGTGTTAATAATGCTGATGTGAACAGAGTCATGCTAGGTATGTGGCTCATGTAGATAAACCACAAATCTGCTTAAAATGTGATAACATGTCATGCCTCGCTTCTCTAAATCAGTGTGGTCTACATTTGGTTGATTTAACAAAAGGGAAAAAAAATGGAATTGTTAATGTAAATTCTATTACTTTTAAACATGTTGGATGCAGAACCTGCTTCATTTCTACAGTTCTCATCACTGTTCCATACTTGTAAGACTCCAATGTATGTCAATTCTGACTTTGTTTCTTTCCTTATGTTGAGATACAATTAGTTCTTCCCAGAAAAATATCCACATCATCAAGTCTGTAAAACTCCTATCAATTTCATGGATTTCAGTTTTTGTTCTTTATCACATATTTATTGATATTTTTGAATAAAAGATTCTCTGTTTATTCCTAGAATGTTCAGCACTTTTTCATCTAAATTGGATGATGAACATTGTTTGTATAAATCATAAATTAGATTCTAAAAAACCTCAGACGTGTTTGGGTCACTTTACTTCTGTACATCTAAAAAACCAAGAAAACCAAATATGTGTTAAAACTCAATATTGCCCAACCTATTTGTTTTTTAAAGAAAGTGGAACTAATATTATGTAAATGTAAAGGGAAGTAATATCCTTTTTATTTAGATAATCTTTGCAGAAGAGCAATTAAAATCAGAAAAAGAAAATCATAGATACCCAAGTTACATACACCTTCACCTTTATATTGCAAGGTTTATCTTTTCTTTTTATCCACAAATACATCACACAGAGGTGACAATAGTTTCACTAGTTTAATTCTGTTTCTTGGACTAGAGGCACCAACTAGATACAGTATTTTAGCATTGTGTTTTATGCATTCTAAAATGTACTCCATATAAATACTATTTAATTCTCTAATTAAATGCTGTATTGTATTTTAGATTGAGCAGAAAGAGCTCCTATTATAAGAATACTATCAGTAGATGTATTTAAGGATGCAGTGTGCATATATTAGCAGGTGCTAAATACATTGGGACAGATTTTGGTTGCTCCAATGTCTATTGATTTATGATAATGAGGCTGAAATAGTCAACTTGGCATGTTTTGCTTGTTGGATGATCATTATCACATTGAGTCAATAAGGAAATACACTTGATTTTTATCCAGAGAGGATACCTGGGATATTTAGATCATACAGATAGACTAATCATTATATACCTTTATGTGTATGTAGAGAAATGGGGAAAAAAATTAGAGTTGAATTGAAAATAAATAAATCTGTAAAGATGAATAGGGTACAATACAAGATAGATAATAAATCGATAGATAATTAAGGGTTGGATAAATAGTAAGTACATAAATATATAGATAATGAGTAGATAGATCAATAGATAAAAGTATACATAGATAATGAGCAGATAGATAATAAGGGATAGAGAGATAGATAAAATACATAGATATATGATAAAAGGATAGATAGATAGATAGATAGATAGATAGAGGTATAACTAGATAGATAATAATATGATAGATACTGAAGAGAAATATATAGATAACAAAAGAATAGATAGAAAAATAAAAGTATAGAAATTAAAGGATGGATAGTGAGTATGTAGATATATAGATAATTAGTAGATCAATATAGAAAATGATACATAATGGGCAGATAGATAAAAAGGGTAGAGAGAACTAAAATACATAGATATATAACAAAAGGATAGATAGATAGATAGATAGACAGATAGACAGATAGATAGATAGATAGATAGATAGATAGATAGATAGATAGATAGATAGATAGATAGATACTGAAGGGAGATAGATAGATAGATAGATAGATAGATAGATAGATAGATAGATAGATAGATAGATAGATAGTGATAAATAGATACTGAAGAGAAATAGATAGATAGATAGATAGATAGATACTGAAGGGTAGATAGATAGATAGATAGATAGATAGATAGATATGAATAGATAGATAGATAATGATAGATACTGAAGAGAAATAGATAGATAAGAATAGATAGATAGAATAGATAGATAGATAATGAAGGATGATAGATAGATGATAGATAATAGATAGATAGAAAATAGATAATAGATAGATAGATAGATAGTAGATAGATAAGATAATAGATATGAAAAAGATAGATAGATAGATAGATAGATAGATAGATAGATAGATAGATAGATAGAAAAATAGATAGATAGATAGATAGATAGATAGATAGATAGATAGATAGATAGATAAAGATAGATATAGATCCTGGACAACATATAGGTGAATATATATAATGAGCATTTTCTATCACTCCCAGCCCCTCAGCAGACTCATGGTGTATGGAGTTCTCCTGCCTGTAATACTTTATACATATGACATAATTTTTTTGATCAATGTTGGGGGTTAACCCATTAATTGCTGCATGCTAGTAATATGCCTATTACGTCCCGTGCATGGGAAATGTGAATGAAGGCAGAGCAGCAGACACCGCAGGGATGTGGTCACATATCTGGGATCAGGTCCTGTATTCAGCGCAGATCATCAGTGATCACCGGGGCCAACCATCATCATATGAAATAATCATTGCTGACGAATAATGAACGAATAACAACGATCATCACAGGAAGGTAAATGATCATATTCTTTCATATTATAGGTATCGAAGATGAAGGACAACAGATTACATCATTGTGAATATCTAAACGCTTATTTGGGCATAGAAATAATCACAGTGACTGCAATGGATCGTATAATATCCAGCATCATAGCAGCCTATAGAAACATCACATTGAGAGATGAGATCAGCATCAGATGGACACTTAGAGATTGCCTTTATCTTCTTCTTGCAACATTTCATTCATTCATTTCAAACATAACTAAAATGTAATGTTATGTTTCCAAATTAAAAAATAATGATCTCCAGTTTTTTTGTCCAATATGTGTCCTATTCTTATACATTTACCAAAAAGACTCCATATGTGCATAACCTATGACTGAGACAAGCAAAACTGAGCTGTGACTGAGAGGTGATTAATCTAGGCATGACATTCATGATATTGTAATTGAATCTGGGGAAATAGCTTTATCATCTGTTTCTAATCTATAAAGATCTATGGGACATATACATATAATACTCATATACATCAATATTTATCTATCAAAAGAAAGGAAAACTACTACAGGCTGCTGTAGTTTTTCTATATTATCTATCTATCTATCTATCTATCTATCTATCTATCTATCTATCTATCTATCTATTTGTAATTATCTAGGTCTACAAACAGTAACAATACATCAAGATGAGTCATCTTTATCATTACCTGGAGAAGCAGAAGGTGAAGGAGGTCTCCAGAAGTCCTCACACTCAGAGGCTGTGGTGTCACAGAGGCTCCCTGCACTACTTGGAGGAGAAGCTGAGGAGGACACATCTCCTGTCTCCCCTAGGTGACAGGACACAGGGGACACACTGCCCTCAACTGGAGGGACATCTTTACTTTCTGTGTTATGGAGAAAGAATACAATAAAACATTATGCTATTGATAAACTATCGAATTCAAGTAAGTACTATATATATATATATATATATATATTATATATATATATATATATATATATATATAATATAAATATATATATATATAATACATAGTACATATATAGATAGATACAGATATATATATAGATGTACACTCATATATGTTACATATATATGTACATATATATATACATATATTACATATATAGATTTGTACACTTGCTTTGGCAAAAACTGATGTGTATTTAGACCTGCCAATAAAGCTTCTTTGAATCTTGAATCTATATATATATATATGTGTGTGTGTGTGCGTGTGTGTTGTGTATCATATAACACTGTGTTTATGCGTTGCATTGCCATCCTATATTACCGACTATTATACATAGTATATAATAAATACATGCGACAATAGTAATTATGCCAATACCTATCTGTCCATGTTTATGCTCCTTACAATGCATGATAGAGTAGCATTCTATACTATGATTTGTAATACAGCATTATACAGTTTTATACTATGTAAACAGTCATTTCAATACTAAAGGACATAACACTATAAACCACAGTAAATTCAAAACTATGCAAAAAAAATCGATGCTACTCTACACAATGCACAATGTAATGTCTATGTGAAAACATCTAGATTCAGATGTCATCATATGTTATTAAACTTCACTTGTTACATTTGTTATTCTTTTTTATGTATTTATTATGGTTGTTAAATATATTTATTCTTCTCCTTATGTCATAAAGCATAGTGATATAGAGGGAGAGAGGGGGACTCCTGGCAGCAGGTGTAATTAGAGGCTGCAGGGCTGTGGCACATCATCTGCCAGTGTTCACACTATGGTGACTCCATTAGGAAACATTCATGAGACGTCGGATGCGATCACAAATATACAACATCCTATATCTCCTGATACAATAAGATAAAGTGGATACAATCCAATGGAATAAAGCGTGACTCTGTGCAGTTGTTGGACGCATTATTACAGATGTTGTCACAATCTACATGGCTGCCTTTAATAGAACATCGCACTAGTTTATTAGAACAGAGTGTATACCATCTGTATATATTACCTGCACAGATATGAGCCAGGATGGCCTCCTGCTGCAGGCTGTAGTCCTCCCCATCGGTTGCCCTGTGCTGGTGGTAGCTGTGAGCCTTCTTGCTCTTGACCAAGAATGACCTGGGCATTGCTGCAGGTCTGTGTCCTCTGTCCAGCAGTAGTCACAGCCCCAGTGGTGGCTGCCTCTGTATCTCCAGACCTGCTATCTGGTCACAAATGTGACATTGGCCATTGGTGAGGAGGAGACAGTACTTGGGGAGGGAGAGGTAGGGGCTGGGGGCGTAGTAATAAGGGGCTGGGTTAGGGGACTGCAGGCTTCAGTACTGATTGTCGGCTGTATTCACCAGGTGGCATTCAGACAGGTGGCTGAGCAGTCACATCCTCCTCTGATCCTCCAGGGGGAGGGGGGTCTTCAGACTTTCCTTATAGATTCCCCGCTGTCCACCTGGGAAATCAAACCAGCCAAGAATGATTGACAGAGTGTTACTCAATCCCAGCCTGTATCTTTCATCAGGAGGAGGCAGCCTGGTGACAGCCTCTTGAGCAAGAGGTTGGACAGCAGCAGAGAGGCACAAGACTTACAGATAAGAGCACTTGTGTAAGGAGCTGTTATTATATGTGGAGCAATAGGCAACGACTTCCTAAGAAAGCAGCAGTGCAGCAGCTAGATTACACCAAAGGCCCCCCCAGACAGCCACACTGCAGATCTATACATCCAGACATATACCTCTATATATTACATATATACATACTGTATAAACAAGGGCCCCCAGACAGCCACACTGCAGATCTATACATCCAGACATATACCTCTATATATTACATATATACATACTGTATAAACAAAGGGCCCCCAGACAGCCACACTGCAGATCTATACATCCAGACATATACCTCTATATATTACATATATACATACTGTATAAACAAAGGTCCCCAGACAGCCACACTGCAGATCTATACATCCAGACATATACCTCTATATATTACATATATACATACTGTATAAACAAAGGTCCCCCTAGACAGCCACACTGCAGATCTATACATCCAGACATATACCTCTATATATTACATATATACATACTGTATAAACAAGGGCCCCCAGACAGCCACACTGCAGATCTATACATCCAGACATATACCTCTATATATTACATATATACATACTGTATAAACAAAGGGCCCCCAGACAGCCACACTGCAGATCTATACATCCAGACATATACCTCTATATATTACATATATACATACTGTATAAACAAAGGTCCCCAGACAGCCACACTGCAGATCTATACATCCAGACATATGCCTCTATATATTACATATATACATACTGTATAAACAAAGGCCCCCCTAGACAGCCACACTGCAGATCTATACATCCAGACATATACCTCTATATAGTATATTCCCATATATACATACTGTATAATAAAAGGGCCCCCAGACAGCCACACTGCAGATCTATACATCCAGACATATACCTCTATATATTACATATATACATACTGTATAAACAAAGGGCCCCCAGACAGCCACACTGCAGATCTATACATCCAGACATATACCTCTATATATTACATATATACATACTGTATAAACAAAGGGCCCCCAGACAGCCACACTGCAGATCTATACATCCAGACATATACCTCTATATATTACATATATACATACTGTATAAACAAAGGGCCCCTAGACAGCCACACTGCAGATCTATACATCCAGACATATACCTCTATATATTACATATATACATACTGTATAAACAAAGGGCCCCCAGACAGCCACACTGCAGATCTATACATCCCGACATATACCTCTATATATTACATATATACATACTGTATAAACAAAGGGCCCCCAGACAGCCACACTGCAGATCTATACATCCAGACATATACCTCTATATATTACATATATACATACTGTATAAACAAAGGGCCCCTAGACAGCCACACTGCAGATCTATACATCCAGACATATACCTCTATATATTACATATATACATACTGTATAAACAAAGGGCCCCCAGACAGCCACACTGCAGATCTATACATCCAGACATATACCTCTATGTAATTTACATATATACATACTGTATAAACAAAGGCCCCCCTAGACAGCCACACTGCAGATCTATAGATCCAGACATATACCTCTATATAGTATATTCCCATATATTACATACTGCATAATAAAAGGGCCCCAGACAGCCACACTGCAGATCTATACATCCAGACATATACCTCTATATAGTATATTCCCATATATACATACTGTATAATAAAAGGGCCCCCAGACAGCCACACTGCAGATCTATACATCCAGACATATACCTCTATATATTACATATATACATACTGTATAAACAAAGGGCCCCCAGACAGCCACACTGCAGATCTATACATCCAGACATATACCTCTATATATTACATATATACATACTGTATAAACAAAGGGCCCCCAGACAGCCACACTGCAGATCTATACATCCAGACAATATACCTCTATATATTACATATATACATAATGTATAAATATGATTGTATTTATAACATATACATATCTAGATATAATTATATACACCTACAGACTATATGTGTATACATGATAGATGGACAAATATCGATATATATCACTCTATATATATTTGTGTATCAATATATATAAAGTACATTAATGTAATTCAAAGACAGATAACTATATGGATAGATAGATATTATATAGAGATATTGCAGGTCACTTTATTGTATTATCATCCTTTACCTTGACATCGAAACATAATAGACAGATAATGTCTGCTTAACGAAACATGGATAGATGGATGCACATAATATATATATTTTACCCATTATATATATAATTTTACCCATTTTATTTATATACATATACATATATATATATGTATAAAGATATATAAACCAATGATCGATGATAAGTATGAGTATGTAGATGTAAATTACCCGTAATATATGTAATCGCTTACAGACATGTAAAATGGTTACAGATAATACAGTCTATACATAAAACACGTGGTATGCCAAGACCATTGTATCTAGACAATTGCTGATAGTTTTCTATTAAGCTGAGGGCACATGAGCACATGTCCGCTCTATAATGAAGCAGTCCTCCTCCTCCTGCCCATCCTGTATTCTGTATGTCTCCTGGCCCAGCCATAGTAATAGAGATGAGGCTGGAAAGTTGGTGGAGCAGATGCCAGGGAGACATGAGATCCAGGGTGTGCTGGCAGTGCCTGCTGTCTGGACAGGGGCAGCAGCTCCTCTCCTTTATCATCACTGCTCCTCTCATTTCCCCAATCAGTACCATCAATCGCCTGCAGGAACCTGATCCATAATGTGCTGACCCGGGCAGGGTGCCCTCCCCATGGGGCACCTATCACAGGTGCCATGTGTGGAGCTGGGGCACCACTACCTATCACACACTGCGGTTGGGAGATATCCTGCAATAACACATATATATATATATATATATATACACAGCTACCTGCCCTGGATGGAGTCGCCACTGATATTAACAGACATCAGACTGTGCTGTTGTGTTAATGAGTCGGTGTGTATAGGGCAGTGTTCACACTTTGTCTTTTTGCTGCTTTCTTGGCAGTAAAAAAGCCGCTTACAAAAAGCAGGTTTTGCCATGTCTTTGTTTCGTTTCTGCTGCAGTTTTTACCAGTGTTGTTGCTGTGCCATTTGTCTGCAGGACATGTTTAAATAATATTAGTTTATTTCATCATAAAAGAAGTAAAAACAGTGGGCTATGTTCACACAGGTAATTTTTTGCTGCAGTTTTGAAGCAATGAAAACCTAGAAAAACTAGGTATTTCAATTTGTCAACAGAATCACGGCAGACGATTTGCTGCGTTTTTTGCACATTATTTTGTGTTGTTGGATGCATTTTTTCCTGTCCCAAAACCATAAGGTTGCGTTTTTATTGCGTTTTTACAGCGGTTTTGCAACTTCTCATTGCTTTTAAGGCCACGTGCACACGCTCAGTATTTGATGATTTTTTTACCTCAGGATTTGTAGCCAAAACCAGGATGGATAATTAAATACAGAAGTGGTGCAGGTGTTTCTATTACACTTTTCCTCTGATTGCTCCACTCCTGGTTTTGTCTACAAACCCTGATGGTGGGTTTACACGCCGCGATATCGGCGTCCAACTCCGACCCAACTCCGACAAAAAGTCACGTGGGTCGTGAGTTGAGCCGATATCGTTGTGCGCGTTGTACGGTTTGAGCGTACAACGCGATCCTGGAACGATGCAAAACGATATCGGAGTTGAATAGCAGAGCTATTCAACTTGCCCGATATCGCAAGGCCGTTGTAGCAGGATCGCTGCGTGTGACAAGCCCAATCCGATGCGTACTCGCACCTCACCCATTAACTCCCATGTTAAATGGTCGTTACTGGGTTGGTGGCGTACACATCGGAGGAGTTGTTCCCGATATCGCAGCGTGTAAAAACCGGCGATGCGATATCGGGAAAAGTGCTCCCGAAATGCGCCTCCGCGGGTTTGCCTCCGATATCGACGGCGATATCGGACGTGTAACCCCACCATCGGTATTAAAAACTCACAAATACTGAACGTGTGCACATAGCCTAATGGATCCTAAGGCCACATGCACACGTTGAGTAATTGATGAGTTTTTTACCTCAGGATTGTAAACAAAACCAGGAGTGGAGCAATCAAGAAAAGTCTAATAGAAACACCTGACCACTTCTGTATTTAATTATCCACTCCTGGTTTTGGCTACAAATCCTGAGGTAAAAAACTCACCAAATACTCAGCGTGTGCACGTGGCCTAAGGACTGCAGCAAAAACGCAAAAAACGTGCACACGTTGAGAATATGATGATTTTTTTTACCTCAGGATTTGTAGCCAAAACCAGGAGTGGATAATTAAATACAGAAGTGGTGCAGGTGTTTCTATTAGACTTTTCCTCTGATTGCTCCACTCCTGGTTTTGTCTACAAATCCTGAGGTAAAAAACTCATCAAATACTCAAGGTGTGCACATTGTTTTAAAAATGCACAAAAACCTGTAGAGGAAAAAGAAAACCTATGCGTGTGGATGGCTTTTCCCAAAATCACATTGGTTGTTCTGGTGTAAATTAGCATAGATTAGCATAAATCCATGGTAAAAAAAAATAAAAATAAACATGCACATGAAAAACGCCCTGTGTGAACATAGCCTTAGTCCTGTTTTTGCGCTTTCTCATTGCTTTCAATGATAAATAAACTCCCAGCAAAATACTGAAAAGTACTGACCACCCTGCTTCTTGCAAAATCACAGCAGGTTTTTCATTTCAGTGAGGGAAAAAAGCACTTGTGTGTATGAGGCTTCTGATGTGTCAGAGCTTTGCTGGTGCTGGAAAACAAAGCTTTTAATTTGCATAAAACTCCTGAAAAAATACAGCAAAAACGCAAGGTGTGAACATACCCCTAGTGATCTTCATCAGTTATCATTGCAATAACATATTATTATCAATAATAGTAATTTAATAGGAAATAATACTAATATGAAAACATTAATGCCCTAATGTATCACTATTACACTGTTACCAAAAGATTATTGATATAAAATAATTGCTATACAGCTAATAATAATGATAATTATCATAATTATAATCTTGCAAAAAAAAAAAAGAAAACATTAAAAAAATCAACTAATGCAAACCTAGCGTTAGAATTGTAATTGTATGGAGCAAGATTATGGCCCCCACTGAAGCTTGTACATGAACATGACATAATATGGAAGTATTCTCTCCTTGAAGCTTTGTGCGTTACATGGTGGAACATGGGCTAAAGGGGATAGCCAGGATTAATAAAACTTTGCTGCTTTTTTTTCAAAAAACAGCGCCACCTCTGTCTACAGGTCAAATGTGGTATTACAGCATAGGCCCATTTACTTAAATGGAGATGAGCTGCAATATCACACACAACCTGTAGACAGTGGTGGCGCTGAAATCAGCTATGTTTATAGAATACACCCTTTAATTTATAGCCCCATAGTGCAAAACTGAGATGCCACACTGGCTCCATACCTCATATACCTATAGAATGTGCATATACCTATGTCAGTGTAAAGTAAATAACGATGGCCGGACCAACAATAAAAACACTGTGTACCTATTGTGCCCCCTTATTTCCCAACAGATTGAAAGTTTGCAAGCAGGGCCCTTCCCTCCTGTAATGGATGAACATGTGTTCAATTGTATTGTCTGTACAGGTCCCAGGTTAATTGTAGAGTGCTGTGGACTATATTGGCATTATATAAATAAAATTATTATTATTTATATTCATACTGGAGAGGTTTTTTTAAATACATGGTCTTGTATGTATTAATAAGCAAAGAAGAATCTGACAACTACGGTAGTAATTTTTCGATCAATTGTCTAATCGGCGGTCCTTTGGCTTCAATGTAGAAAAATGTAGGGAAAACTGGGATTTCAAAGGCATATGCCCCCTCCTTGTCACATTGATGTCTATAGGACTGGAGCTACACGGTGACCTGTCACTCAGTTGCCAAGATCAAAACATTTTATCAACTTTTGTGCAATATGATGCTATTAAAGTTTTGCAATGAAATCATAAAAAAGTCACATGCAAGTTCCAGTTGCATGTGACTTGCATTGAAGTCTATGGGAAGTGAATTGTGTGATTTACGGCCATCAATCCAAAACACTTGGGAACATTTAGGACTCTGTTTCGCAGTCGTGATAGGTTACAAATCACAGTCATTGGAGATCATTAGATGAGACGTCGCGATATGTCACAATCTTAATGTTGTTGATCCCAAATCCCAAAATAGGGATTTGATATGAATAAGATTTTGATGCACCATTAATGCTCAGGGTACGTTCTCCATGGGGCGACAGAATGCAACGATCTATTCATTTGGAAATTGCATTTTACAATAAGTGCTGCAGAGTTAAGATTTGCAGGTGTCATTTTATAATTGTATTGATTGCTCCAGATTTTGCGGTTGAATTTCCTATGTGGTAGGTCCACAGCAGAAATGCATGTGTGAATGTACCCTCATAGTGCGCAGTTACCATTTTATAATCCCTAGCTGGCATAAAATATAGTGTACACAATGGGTTATCATTCACAGCCACAACCCACATCCACACCCTCTCCGCCTGCTGCGACTCCAGCTCAAAAACATTACCCGAAATCCGCTCTTTCCTCGACCAAGACACTGCTAAAACACTTGTCCACGCCCTCATCATCTCCCGCCTTGACTACTGCAACCTCCTGCTCACCAGCCTCCCTGCTACCTTCCTCGCACCTCTCCTCACCATCTTCAATTTCGCTGCCCGACTCATCCACCTGTCTCCCCCCCTCTGCCGATCCGTTCACTGGCTCCCTACTTCCCAGAGATCCCGGTTCAAAACCCTAATCATAACATACAAGGCCATACATAACCTGTCCCCTCCTTACATCTCTGACCTGGTCCCCCTCACGCAATCTGTGCTCCTCTCAAAATCTCCTTCTCTACTCCCCTCACATTTCCTTCTCACACAACCGCATACAAGACTTCTCTCGTGCATCGCCATACTCTGGAACTCTCTTCCCCACCACATCAGACACTCCCTACCCTGGGAACCTTCAAGAAAATCCTGGAGACCCACCTCTTCCTTCAAGCCTACAACCACACTGAGACCTATCTGCCACACCACCTCACCCTCACCTCCCCCCTCCTAATGTCTCCCCACCCACCCCTTATAGATTGTGAGCCCTCGTGGACAGGGTCCTCTGCCCTACTGTACCTGTATGAGTCAATTATCGTCATTTTACGTTCTTGTCCTCGTCTGCCCTTACACATGTAAAGCGCCATTGAACCTAATGGCGCTATATAAATATTATAATAATAATAATAAAATAATAATAATAAAATAACCATCATCATTCTTCCACATACCAGTACCACACCTAGCCACAGATCTCATATAGTATTGCAGTTCACCCCCTTTTATGTCAATGGAACATAGATCAAAAAAAGGTTGTCCAGTGATAACTTTTCCATAAGTAAAAACTCCAGTTTATTGAAAAATCTTAAAAGTGAAAATTGCCATATAACTATTGAAGCCGATGCGTTTCAGCAGGTGCCTTGATCATGGCGGCTTTTAACATTTTTCAGTAAACCGGAGCTTTTACTTATGGAGAGGTTTTTGCAGGACTTTTTTGATCTGGGTTCCTTTGCTTGAAGCTTGGACCTGGGCAGCTCCGTGCAGTTCTCCTTGATCTGGTCCAGGTGTTATAAGGACAGGTGAGCTGTTCCCCTCCTTTCTTCCCGCTGTTTGGTCTTTTATGGCAATAATGCTTGTACTGCAGTACCTGACACAACCCATAGCCAGGTGTGGCGCTGTTTTTGGAAGAAACCAGCTATGTTTCTACAAACCTGGGCAAAACAAAAGAGATCATATAAATGTTTTTAATAATTCAGTCTTTTTTTTCAGTCTGATTGTATATATTTTACCAGAGATATAATTATTATTATTGGTCAGATTTTAGCATATATCTTTATGTCTCTGACCAGGTTTTGTATGGTAAATAAATAGAATTGTGTCAAACTTACAGTAAGAGCCACATTGATCTATGTAGTGCGGTGCCAACAGAGCTTCAGATGTGCAGGTGGGAAGGTCTGACTCAGAGATGAGAGGTTTCAATCAGGTCAGATCCATCTCCGCACAGTCAAATCTCTACCAATGTGACCTGCTGAACCCATCTTGATTTCTAAGCGAATCAACCATAACAGTTGCAAACTCAGATAAAGAATGTCCTAGTTATTACCCATCTATAGAAACATATAGGAACATTTACAGTGGGCAAAAAGTGGCAAAAATATAGTAAAAGTAAACAAAAACTACTTTGTGCAATATGAGGTCACATAATTCGTTTACATTAGGCTAGGTGCGGACGACTGTTTTTTTCCCTTATCCGAGAAAATCGGATTAATTATGATAATCACATTCTGATCAGAGTTTAATCAAAATATCATCCAACTTTTTGGATATGCAGAAGTTAGAAAAAAAAATCTCTGTTTTCTCCATTTTGTCAGACTGCGAAAAGCCGACCGCACTCGGATGTCAATTTTTTCCACGGCCCTTTTGACTTGTATGGCCGAGTGTGATCAGGTTTACAGAGGCAACTCTGGCATGCTGAGACTTTTTCCTAGGACCAACTCGGCTGGACTTGTGCATTGCAACATGAGAATATGGACAGTTGGAAAACTTGAGCATAATGACAATGCAGTCCCGGCTGGATATGATGTGTGCCGTATTTTTCGCTTTATAAGACGCACTCTAAATTTGGTGAAGGAATAGAGAAAAAAATAATTATTAATGTTAAATGGGGTCCAGCTTATAATGCCAGTGTCAGTCTTACAATCAGTATATATGTCCCAATCCTGGTATATATGTCCC
Source organism: Allobates femoralis (assembly GCA_033576535.1). NCBI lineage: Eukaryota > Metazoa > Chordata > Amphibia > Anura > Aromobatidae > Allobates > Allobates femoralis. The sequence goes on from JARQOC010000007.1 coordinate 176,778,005, forward strand.
CCATCCTGGTATATATGTATATCCCCATCCTGGTATATATGTCCCGGATCCTGGTATATATAACCCCCATCCTGGTACATAGCCCCCGATCCTGGCATATATATCCCATATCCTGGTACATGGCCTCCCCTATTCTGGTATATATATCCCCCATCCTGGTACATAGCCCCCGATCCTGGCATATATATCCCCTATCCTGGTACATGGCCTCCCCTATTATGGTATATATATCCCCCATCCTGGTACATAGCCCACTCTGGACCCACCATGGCTTACCGAGGGAAGGAGGTTGCGGTCATGGAGTGGGGGTGCCAGAGGTAGTTTTTACGGGTCCACGGAGGGTGAGGAGAAAGCTGTGAGACTGGAGCTGCGGGGAGGTCACGGTGGCGGCATGCAGTGGGCACCACCATTTTCTATGTGCCTGGATTAATTCACAAGCTACAACTGGTTGCTAGAGATTGAGACATCTGGAAAATGGCCGTGAATGGAGATACATAGAAAATGGCGGCACCCACTGCAAACCACCATCATGCCTCCGTGCAGCTCTGGTCCCACAGCTTTGCCCTCACCCAGCATGGATCCGTGAAACCTGTCTCCCGCACCCCCCCCCCTCCACTACCGCAACTCCCCCGGAAATCTTATTTAAAAAAAAAAAACACAAGATTCAGATTGTAAGACGCACCCCCTTTTTACCCCCAATTTGGGAAGAAAAAGTGCATTTTATAATCTGAAAAATATGGTATTTTGATCTTTTAATACATGGGTTATGCAGTATCTGCTTTCTCCACAGCGCTTCCTTCAGATTTCAGATCCTGATAGTAACACTTAAGGTACCGTCACACGGGGAGATATCGCCGGCGATGTTGCCGGCAACCGAGGGGTGTGGTCAGGTTGCGGCGACATCGCCGGCGAATTGCCGCGTGTGACAGGGCGATAATCAGGCGATGAATCGCCTGAGTCACATCGCCAGGTTTCCCAACAATGTTGGGAAACCTGGCGATGTTGCTCAGGCGATTCTGCCTGATCGCCCTGTGTAACGCGGCAACCCGCAATGTTACGGGCGATTCCGCCTATCTACAACATTGCGGGTTATCGCTTGCTGGGTTGCTGGGCGACCCAGCGAGCGATAGCCGCGGCAACTAGCCGGCGACATCGCCGGTAAGTTGCTCAGTGTGACAGCTCCCCGGCGATGTTGTCAGGGATGCGCACTCCCGCGATCCCCGGCAATATCGCCGGCGATATGTCCCTGTGTGACGGTACCTTCTGGCGGCCGTCACACGCTGAGATATCCTTAGCGATATTGTAAGCGATCACGTGCACGCGCAATCGCTTACAATATCGCTCACATCGCTGGTGAGATGTCACACAGACAGACTCACCAGCGATGCGGAGCCGCGATCTCGCTCGTTACTATGGTACACATCGGGTAACTAGGCGCCGCGCGTCGCTTAGTTACCCGACGTGTACCATAGTTACCATCTCCCAGCATAGGCGCGGTCGCTGGGAGATGGATCATCGTGGTGTCATACACCACGATGATGCAGATCGTTGCATCGTTCATCGCTAGATCTGAGAACCGGAGCTCAGATCAGCGATGTCACGATCAAGGGATTTCACATCGTGAATCGCTTGTTTACATGCAACGATATCTTGCCCGATATCGCTTAAGCGATCAAAAAGGAGATCGCTTAAACGATATCTGGCAAGATATCTCAGCGTGTGACGGCCGCCTCAGTGATGCTTAGTGTAATACATAGGTGTTTGTGTCTGGATTGGGTTTCAGTATTACAGAATTTACCAGAAATTCCTGTCACATGTAGAAACTGAGGCAACCACAATGCAAAAACCATTGACTTGAAAAAAAGTTAAAAATAAAAAAGGGATATATACACTATATGGTGAAAAGTATTGGGACAACACATCTTTATTACTTAAATCAGGTTTTTAATTCAGTCCCATTGCCTGTGGAGAACAAACATCTGGCTCCTTCATTCAGCCTGCCTTTACTAACATGTGAAAGAATAGACTGTTGTAGAGAACTCATGATAGAGAAGGTCCAAGCCGCCACTGTGTCGGGAGCTTAATGTCCTGGGTCTCCATGGCGGAGCAGCTCCATAAAAGCCTTATATTACCAAGCACAATATACTACACATCAGATGTCAGTGGTGTGAAGTCAGCAGTGGAAATGAGTTCTGTGGAGGGATAAATCACGTCTCTAGAAGTCCATTTGGCTAATGCCTGGAGAATACTACCTGCCTGAATGTATTGTGCTAATTGTAAGGTGTAGTGAATAGTGATGGAGGGATAATGCTATTGTGTTATTTAGGGTTGTTAGCAGCATTAGTGGGCAGGTAGGCGACAAAATGTAATGCAATTTGCACACTTGCGACACGTGCCAACCTGCTTCTATACAGAGGAGCTGCTGAGACTCTAGTGAGCATTGACCACAAATATGCAAATTGTAACACTGCTCACTGTCATGATTTAGCAATGTGCAATCACACAAAGTAACTGCAAAATGTATTTTTCTGTCCAGAAAACCCCTTTAAGCTGCTGATGGATTGACTAATATATGGCTCTGAAACTGATGCCACAGCCCCCTGACCTTACATCAGTTTTTACCAGTTTCAGCGTTTTTTTGTCTTGTTATTGATCTTAAGGGTGGGTATTTCTAGAAGCTAATACTAACTGATGTTATCTCACCTCAGTGTTAGGGTGGGTGCAGATGACAATATTTTCAGTCTGAGTGCTGTCAAAAATCATATCGCACTTGGACCAATGTTATTCATTGAGGCAGCGCACGTCTGACCGAATGGACCGGGGAAAAAAATCATAGCATTGACGATTTGCCTCTGAGAATTGGATGGCACTCGGACATTCAGGTTCATGGGTCCATGATAAAATCAGACCGCACTCACATTGAATCGATTTTCACAGATGGGCAGAATGGAGAACAAGCAGAAACTTTATGTTTTTTATTCTTGACCTCCATGATTTTTCTTATATACAACTACAGTTGTGTGAACCCAGCCTCATGGTCAGTTTAGACAAAGAATGAGTATCACATTTTTAAATAGTATAAATGTAACTATAGTTATATAGTTTTGTTAATGTATTTATCATTTTCTGGGAGCTGCCATTTTTATGGCACACAGCAATTACTGCAACCACTGACCATAAGAGACTGAGGTCAGTGTCCAACCGCATCCCCTACCCTGTGGATCCCCCTGTTCATACACGGTTCACAGCCGTGGAAGAAGACAGACGCCATTTTGTTGTAGCCCAGCGCATTGTGCTGAGCTGCAATTCCCTCTGTCACCAGTACTTAAGACCCAGTTACACACAGAGATAATTGTGCAGAGATTGTTCACAGATCTCTGGTTGTAGTGAAATAATGGACACATTGTTCCATTTTGTGGCTGTGTACAAAAGGAACAATGTGTCCATGATTTCACTGCAACTATTATCTGTGTGTGTAACTGAGCCTTTAGTGTTCATTGATGGCATTAGGTCCGGGTACCAGGTCAGCCCTACATTATACTAATGCAAGGGCACCTATGGTAGACATTTCCGCCACGGACATGCTCCCACCAGTGTGTATATGCATCGGCCGCAAGGGTCGGGGGAGACTTGGAAACTCTGGGGTATCAATCTGTTCAGTATTCACGGTGGCAACCCCAGAAGCCATGGCCCTGGCCGAGCATTTAGAAGGGGGTGTAATTTCAGGGGATAATAAAGAGTTATAAGGTTTTAGTGACACCATCCGTGGTTTCTGATCAGAGTGACCAGGGCACCTTGTAGTGACCCCTGGGAATAGGTGTTGTGGCAGCTAGGTGTAATGCTCCATATGGACGAAGTGGGTCCCCAGGGTTTAGTATGAAAGTTGAAGAGGATGTTCGTGGTAGTTGTTGGTGCAGGAAGGCGCGGAAGGAGTGCACAGACATAGGGGTTGCAGTTCTTACCAGTCTCTTTAATTGTTGTTGGTGCAAAGACAACCCAGCCGGGCATTGTGCTCTCCCAGAATGCAGCTTGGCCAGCCCTCAGATAGTCCAGGTCCACTCCACTTAGACACCGTTCATAAGCCTTTCTGTGCTGCTCTTCCCTTTCTGTGCTGTTCTACTCTTTCCCTTCTCCTGCGCCTTCGTGGTACAAGTCCCAAGGCAGGCGACTGCGGGCCCTGCTGAGCGACACCCTGGCACGTCCTCTTGACCCTCTGTAGTCACTGTGCCTGGTAGACTACACGGTGATGGCCACTGCACCTGCAGTCCAGTGACCTCTGGTTTCCTTGCTTTGTCATAAAGTTCCACACCAGATTGGGGCCAGTCCTCTCATGCAGCCAGTTCCTCTACCACGACCTGGTGGAAGTCGGCTGTAAATTCGGGGTTCTCTGAACTGGGGTTTCCTCAGCCAACCTACCCACTGGTCTCGTTGGACCCCAACTCCAGTGACCCCTAGAACTCCATCGTGCAGCTCCTGCTTCCTCTCACTCTCTCCAACTACTACTAACTTCCTTCCTTCTACCCCCTAAATCTACTCCTCCTTCCAGCTAGAGGATTGGCTGCTCAAGTATGAGCCTCTTCCGCCCAGAATCTCCCTGGCCTGGAGTGTGGATGGGTGTTGGGTGTGTGGTTGTGTGTCTCAGTTTTGTGTTCCCAGTTTACCTGAGGGCAGTGGCACCACACCTGTGGAGTAGGTGCAGTACCACTGTGGCGACCAAGATGCAGGGGCGCCACATATAGGATCATTTTAGTTTTGTAATATAACATTAAAATAATAACACATACTGTAGATCAGATTTTAATAGATGCAGAAAAACAAAATACTTGTTTCTCTCTCTTTGTTTAAAAAAAATAGTAAAGAAGGACAAAAAAAATAAAGTGAAGTAAATCAGGTAAAACATATTCAAATCACGGCCCTTCTCTCCCATTAAAATATGTTAATAAAAGATATAAAAACAATTAGGAAGTAAACACATATGGTAGTTGGCACTGCCACATCCATAAATGTCCGATCTATGATGAATTAAACACTATAGTAAAATAATAAGCGCCAAACACGTGATTTTTATTCACCCCACCTTCATAAATCAATCAAATAAAATCTGTTCAAATCTTTATATCAATACCAAAATGCTATCACTAAGCGCATCAGCTCACCACACAAAAAAATCAGCCCAACACATCTCCATCAATACAAACAATGAAAACATTACAAATCTAATTGGTTATTTATTATTACTTTTTTAAACCTTTAATTTTTTTTCCTCAAAATTAAATTTTAAAAAATCAATGCGAGTTTGGTAGTAATGGTAGTAATGATACTGACTTGGAGAATCATGTTAGTAGGTTATTTTTACCACACAATGAAGAACACCCCCCGCAATACATTTTGTCTAGAATTGGCCTTTTCGACCGTCCTCTGTGACACTGTCCACATCAAAGTACCACATTACAGTCACCAACAAAATGGCACCTTGATCCTAATCTTTATATCCTCCCTCCTTTTACAAAGACCCAGAAGGGAAAGGGAAGGGCAATCAGAGACATTGTGCAGAACCTGGACACCTTTACTGCAGTCATAATACGAGCTGGCATTATACTTGGTATTTATGTCAAATGTGAAAAGCTGCTCCCCCTAGTGGTTAAAATTTAAATATATCAAAACTTTCTAAAATAATTTTTCATATTTTATTACATAATTTTTTTTTATTTAAAACATTAATATTTTTTTTTTTTTAAGGAATTTATTTTTTTAATTTTTGCTGCAGTTTTTTGAGACAAAGCCAGAAAGGGAAGTCAGGCTGGCTTCACAACAGCGTTTTTTTAAATCCAGCAGAGATTCATCTTTTTTATAGCAAAATCCACATCTGACTGGATATGATTTTTTTACCCTTAACTAGATGGTATTATTTCGTTTTGTTTTTTTTTGGCTGGATCCATTTGCCTTTTCTGGGTCTGTACCCGAACACCCAATGCACTGGAAGTGATGTACCTTAGTACAAGGAAGTGTGCACCAGAGGGCTGCCTGGATGTCGCGATGGACACAGGATCCTGCGGAGTCTATGACCGACGGCACCCGAGCACCGGAGGGTTGTGCTGGCCACACTTCAGAAATGTGAGTTAGCAACAGCCAATCACAGACGCTGTCACAGAGAGTGGGCATCTGTGATTGGCTGTTCAGCAGTCAATGCAGTGAATATTTAAGGAGATTAACGAGCAGGACCCAGAAGTGACCTCAGCACTGAGACAGATGAATAATTATGCTTTAATCATGGACTTCTCAGTGAAGTCTGTGTTCAGGGTACATGCTCCAACACTTAGGTTATTTAATCAAAACTGCAGCAACCAGCCCAGTAATGGTACCTTTACATGCCGCTACCGAGGGTAGAAACAGGTGGGCACCGCACGTGCACGTTTTCAACGGTTCCTAACGGTACCTGATACCGCATTTACAGGCCGCCACAAGGTGCTCCACAGAAGGTATTTGCGTTCCCCGGAAGTGCCGACGGGGGCCGCAGGTTACCTTCTGTGGAGCACCTTCCCTGATTTACACGCCACTACCACAAGGGAATCTGGGCGTACATATTGTGCACCGTAACTACATAGGTGTGACATAGTTGTGTATTACGCGACACTCGTACGGTGATTGGACAATGCAATAACATCATGATTGGCCAGCCAGCGCAGGGAGGCTGCCTAATACATGACGCTATAGCAAATGTGTATTGTGACTGGTCAGATCATTAAATATGCCGCCCTGTGCAGGGACAGCCAATGGGTGCACAGTAGTCCCCACCAATGATAGCTGATGGGGCGTGGTGTACAGGACGCTCAAGCACGCCCCAGGGAACTCAAATACCGTACCTGTGCCCCGATTACACGCCGCTACCATAGGGTTTATACCTGCTTCTTTTTCAGCACGGCTGAAAGACAGGTATCCAAAGAGACAGGAGGGTACAACCTGAATTACACGCCGCCACATCGCGGTGTTTTGAAGGTAAAAGGTACAATTGTCTCCGACACCTGCCGGTTTCTACCTTTCGGTAGCGGCGTGTAAAGGTACCATAATAGTGATACATCACTGGAATTCCCCTACATCATGCTGCCCTAAGATTGGGTAGCAAAATCTTGGTAACAGATTCCCAATAATAGCACCCATGGACCCTATTTGACTGTACCCAGACAAGCCAGCCCTCCATACTGTGCTATTTTGTCTGATAAAAATGACAGAATCTACAGAAGTCTATAAAATGAGAATCCGCATAAGGTCTTATCCCACTTAAGAGATTGGTAACGTATAGCATAAAACTGCTCACCTGGTTTGGTTGTGTAAGCTCACAACTAGCTTGATCACTTAAACTCAGCAGCTGCTGCAAGGACCGCACTTCCACGATGTGGGAAAAGAAATCTCTCCAGGACCAAGTGCCTCCAGATCCGCGCTGCTGCTCCAAAAGGATTATCAAAGGCACCGGAATGCTTTGAATGAATAGTATTCCCTTTATCTAATAAAGGGAAATAAAGTGAAATACTATTCATTCAAAGCATTCCAGTGTCTTTGATAATCCTTTTGGAGCAGCAGCGCGGATCTGGAGGCACTTGGTCCTGGAGAGAATCTATAGAAGAGCCTTCATGGGACTCAAATTAACGTCAGGTTGTACCTGTCTTCATGTAAGATGAAATTGGCCCAATTCCTTGGTTGTACAATGTTTATCTTGCAGACGCATACATCATGTATTTTTCCTTGTATTTGATAGCATCACAGGAAATAATGATTTTCTATATTGTAATGATAATGACAAATATGTGATAATATTTTGGAGGGATCTGTTAGGGTCTTTATTTTATTGCTATGAAAAACTGAAAAATTGCAAGTTTGGCTGATAAGATTACAGGCCGAGTCTGAACAACGCCAACACCTCGATGTGAGAAAGCACTTACATATGTGAGCACGCCGCACCTCAGCTGATGGGAGACAAGGCTTTCCACCCATCTGTTTATATTTGTATCCTTGAGATTTAACACACTTAACTAGAACCACAGAGGAAAAAAGGAAAAAATCAGAGTACTCAGATAAGTCTGTTTACACGAGCTCCATTCATGAAGCAATCAGTCTGAAGCAGATTTTCAGTCCCAGACTAATTGACTAAATATTCACCGATCACTGAACTAAGGGCGGCTTCAGACTGCGGCAGCGTCCGGTCCGGGGCTGTCAGGAGTGACAGCCTGGAGCGGAGTTTTTCTGCATAGAATCCTGTCGGGCTGCACGGAGCTGGATCGCGCCGGGTGGTAATTAGCTGCTATCCGGCTGCCAGCTCGCCGGATGTATCCTGCAGAAGTGGGGATTTGTCTGCCAATTCCAAAACCGGTGCATGCATGCACCGGTTTTGGAATTGGCAGACAAATCCCACTTCTGCAGGATACATCCGGCGAGCTGGCAGCCGGATAGCAGCTAATTACCACCCGGCGCGATCCAGCTCCGTGCAGCCCGACAGGATTCTATGCAGAAAAACTCCGCTCCAGGCTGTCACTCCTGACAGCCCCGGACCGGACGCTGCCGCGGTCTGAATCCGCCTTAAAGGGGTCTCCTGCCTGCTGACAGATAGAGGAGCAGACTATCCCTAGACTATCCCTAGAATATCCACTAGTTCCACAAAGAAACAATTTTAGTGCGTCACTTTGTAAAACAATCTTTGTTTTCGTAATCATCATGTTAGCGTATTTTGCTTGCTAACTAGTGCACAGACCCCACCAGAGGGAGGCGCTGCTTTATTAAATGCATCCCGCAGCTCAGACCACTTCCACTTTGTGATCAATTAAAAAGTTGAATACCACAGTGGCCTATGGTACCCATTGACTGGGAGATGAGATGCAATACCAGGCACAGCCCATGGCCAAGAGTGGTGCTGTTCTAGGGAGAAAGCAGTCTATTTTATGATCCTAAATAACCACTTAAAAGAATTTTTGTTGGATAAAAATAAAAAACCCAACATGTTAAAATACCAAACTCGCTAATAAGTACGGTAACTATTGGCCTTCTATATTATCTGAAGGTGCTGCTCCATGTAAGCTGAACGGCTTGTGTTCTGCATGTAATTTCATTATATAGTGTTCTAGGGTAAGTAGATTTGCAAACTCTCCAACAACACCTGTAAGTCTCCCAGAAATACGGGAGACCTCCCGGACTCTTGCAAATCTCCTGGGAACAGCCAAGTCCTCAAAGTTAGATCCAGCAGGAACTTACATCAAATTTAGGGAAAGAGAAAAGAGACTATGAAAGGAATAGAAGGGAAGTGACCTGTAAAAGAGACAAAATTTGTAAAAAGAAAGAAAAAAAAAGTTTACAATGTGGTTTGTGCATGCCCACCATGATGACATCTCACAGAAGGGTCAGCTAAAAGTTAGCATGTTTATTCTTGGTGAGTGTGTTAACACTAAAAATAATAAATAAAACATGATACAGACATATCATGGGATACTAAAGAGGTACTCCCAAATTCAAAAGATATCTCCTATCCCTGTGTAATAAAAAATAACTTTGACTGCTGGGACCACCGATTCCAGGAACCATGGGACCCGCACCAATTCCAAGAACCATGGGACCCCCACCGATTCCAAAAATCATGGAACTCCCATTGATTCCAAGAACCATGAGACCCCCACCGATTCCAAGAACTATGAAACTCCCACCAATTCAAAGAACCATGAAACCCACAATGATTCCAAGAACCATGTGACCCACACCGATTCCAAGAACCATGAGACCCCCACCGATTCCAGGAACCATGGGACCCGCACCAATTCCAAGAACCATGGGACCCCCACCGATTCCAAAAATCATGGAACTCCCATTGATTCCAAGAACCATGAGACCCCCACCGATTCCAAGAACCATGAAACTCCCACCAATTCAAAGAACCATGAAACCCACAATGATTCCAAGAACCATGCGACCCACACCGATTCCAAGAACCATGAGACCCCCATCGATTCCAGGAACCATGGGACCCACACCAATTCCAAGAACCATGGGACCCCCACCGATTCCAAAAATCATGGAACTCCCATTGATTCCAAGAACCATGAGACCCCCACCGATTCCAAGAACCATGAAACTCCCACCAATTCAAAGAACCATGAGACCCACAATGATTCCAAGAACCATGCGACCCACACCGATTCCAAGAACCATGAGACCTGAACCAATTCCAAGAACCATGCGACCCACACCGATTCCAAGAACCATGAGACCTGAACCAATTCCAAGAACCATGGGACCCCCACTGATTCCAAGAACCATGGAACTCCCACCAACTCCAAGAACCATGGTACCCCCACGAATTCCAAGAACCATGGGACCCCCATCAATTTTAAGAACCATGGAACTCCCATTGATTCCAAGAACCATTGAACTCCCATTGATTCCAAAGAACCATGGGACCCCCACCGATTCCAAGAAATATGGAACCTCCACTGATTCCAAGAACCATGGGACCCACACTGATTCCAAGAACAAGGGCTTGGCTTGTTTTTAGCGGCAGTGTACATAATCAACAACCACTCTATTCACAGCTCTGGTTTTCAGGATGAGTTTGGGTCCCTGCAGTTGGATGCCAACCCCAAGCAGTATAGAAGTTGTCCCCTAATTTATGGATTGGAAATAAATTTACAAACTCGAGAATATCCCTTAAAGGACCATGTGCAAAAACACCAGTCTTTCAAGCTGTGACTCCCAAGCCCCTTAATGATGCCACTTAAGAGTTGTCAAAGAGCAAAGCCACGGTAAATGCTTCTCTTTTTTTTTTTGCAGGGAAAGAGGGTAGAGGGATGTCTCTCCATCTTAGGGTGGAGACACACTATGTGAGATGCATGTGAGATACTCACATGAGTCTCACATAATTTACCCGGCATGGCTGCCAGCACTCTGGATGGAGCGCTTCACCTGCTTGTGTTTCTATGCAGCTCCATGCTCCCGTCCAGAGAGACAGGCCCTGTTCCATGTGAGTCATGCAAGACTCATGCAAGTATCTAGCATGCATCTCGCATAGTGTGTTTCCACCCATAGATACGGTTAGGTGCTGAGTTGTGTCTGCCAGTAATCTCATATACATGCAACTCAGGATATGAACTTTTGCACCTGATTAACTAAAAACCCTTTATGTGCTCAATGTTTGACTTAATCTCAACTTTGTTTATAACCAGGTGGAAATCTTTCTCTCGGTTTGTAATGTCAAGGTCAAATATTGTGATAATTCTGGTTGTTAATGTGAGAAATACATGTCCATTCCCACCTGGCTCACCACAAAACCCAACCAGAAGCCGCAGCATATGGGAAACCTGGGAGTGTGTCTGACATTTAACCAGGAGGCATGTTCTCCAGTCCACAGCCCATTACAACATCTCACATACCAAACCTATTGTGACGTATAGCAGGGTCGGATGATTTATGTATGAGCACAGGCCATGTGGCTGATGGAGGATTCAACCTGCCTGACTCTTTTTAAGGAACCAAAACTGGAGATTGTTGGTAACGACAAGATCAAAACTATGTCAGAAAATAATCACAGTCGTAGCATAGAGAAATATTCTCTAAAAAATCAAAACTTATATATTTTTCCATTGACAGTCACATGTTTACTGCAGGACGAGTTTTTTTTTTTTTTTTTGAACCATCATTTTTATTAGTATTTCAGTCTTTACAAAAAAAAAAAGAAAAAAAGAATAATATAGACAATCGTAATTACAAAATGATAACAGAATATATAAGTAAAGACAGCCTTGATAGAACTCCAAAACAGTGTCTAATACTCACAAAAGAATAAACCCATCCCTCCCCTCCCCTTATGCCTTATTCGTAAGGATTCTTTTCTTTCATTATTCTATCATAATAACTGAAATTTATTAGCTCCTAAAATTATTAGCCAACACTAAATATCACATCTCAAGTTTCCTAAAGTACCTTGTAACTCTTCAATAGCATACCACTCCGTATTTTTATAAGGAGTCATAAATCTTTCCATCTCTACTCCTGAGAAATTCTGTAATATGAAAGGTTTCCACTTGTGGAAAAATTTTTTAGTTAATTTGGTGGGATTTCTTAGTGTCTCTAAAGATTCCAAGTCTAACGTTTTCCTGAGAGTATTCTGCACCATTTCAATAGTGGGAACAGTCTCACGAATCCAGTGAAGTAGGAGAAGTCTCTTGGCCACTAAAGAGATTGTGTGGAATAGGGTATGTAACTGGTAATCCGCGGGAGAGTTAACCAAGTAGTGGAATAGCCATAATAATGGTTCCCTCCTACTTTCGGCAGGATATAATCCTGAGGCTAGGTCTCCTATTTTGTCCCAATATTTTTTCGACTCCGAACAAGACCATATTCCATGTTCGAGATCGGTTAGGGGAGTTTTGCATTTAGGGCAATTAGACAGTCTCTCATTATTGGTCGAAGAGTGTGGGATATTGAAGCCCTTAATTGTTCCGTGCATAAGTCTATATTGAGTATCCCTCCACTTCTCATTTATAATATTTTTTCTTATTGTACCCCATCCTGTCAATATATTTTGAGTAAGATCTGGATCTGCGAAGTGTCTTCTCCACAGCGAAAATAGTTTATAGGTCCCTAGAGGTCGTAGGGTGAGCTGTAGCCTGTTATATACAGAGGATATAGACATATGTTCTCGTGCATTATTCACCATTTCCTCCCATTCACCTCCTTCTATCTCCTTAGAGACATCACTCAACCGGGACAAGAGATGCTGTTGTAATTGTAAGCATTGTAGCCATTGAGATCTTGGCAAATTAAATTTATTTAAGATTTCTTCGCCATTTAGCCATCTCTTCTCCCCTATATGCATGAGGTCTCTCAGGGTTTTTATCCCTCTGTCTTTCCATGCGTTGAATAACGAATTTTCAGCTCCTTGTGGAAAGGAAGGAGCAGCCCAAGGGTTCAGGTACTTAGAGATCTGCCAGGAAAGCTTCATTTTTTTCCTTACTGCCTTCCAAGTCATTATTGTGTCTCTGTAAATAGATGTGCATTTAATTCTCATAGGCAAATCTTTCAATGAGGAGTGCAGCAGGGCCGACAGATCCCAAGGTTTCGAGAACTCCCCCTCCAGGCCCACATCAGAGAACTTGGAAGTACAATTTATCCAGTCTAGCACATTTCTCATGACACACGCTAGATTATAGCCCCTAATATCAGGAACCCTCAGTCCCCCCTCCTCTCTAGAGAGCATTAGAGTTGTAAGTTTAATTCTCGCCCTCTTGCCTCCCCATAAGAATTTTGAAAATGCGGTATTTATTCTTTTGACATCTTTATGCTTGAGTAATAGTGGGACCGTCTGGAGGGGATAAAGAAGCCTCGCGAAACTAACCATTTTTATCAAGTGGGTTCGGCCTAACAGCGATAAGGGAAGATTTTTCCAATTATCTAATTCTTTTTCTATTTTTTCGATTATTGGTAAAAAATTTAATTTATATATCAAATCAGGTGATCTGGCCAGTTGGACGCCTAAGTATTTCAAATTATTTTTTGCTACAGGTATTCCGTGTAATATTGTTGTGGTTCTGTTGTGTGCTCCATTTTTAAGAAAGAGAATTTCGCATTTGTCTTTATTTAGTACAAATCCTGATAGTTTACCTATTTTACTATGGTGTCTAATATGTTTTTAAGATCTCTTTGGGGATGATTTACAAATAAGACGATATCATCAGCAAAAAGGGACAATTTAACCTCTCTTCCTCCAACTTTCAGACCTTCATAAATGTTCTGGGTAGTTAGGTATAATGCTAGTGGTTCAATCGCCAGGTTAAAGAGAAGTGGGGACAGTGGGCAACCCTGGCGAGTCCCCTTCATCAATCCAAATGTATGTGACAAGAATCCCGGGATACTGACACACGCCTTCGGGCCGCTGTACAGGGACTTCAGAAACTGGCGGAAGGGGCCTACCAATCCTATAGTATCTAGCACCCAATCCAGCCATGACCACCTCACATTATCGAATGCTTTTTCAGCATCTAGGGTGATCATGGCTGGATCTTCCCCTTCCCTCTTCCCTCCATGTCTCGTTACATCTATCAGTAGCATTGCTTTTCTGATATTGGTAGTGGTCGATCGACCCTTCACAAATCCCGATTGATGTGGTTGTATTAGTCTAGGAAGAATTGTTGCCAATCTATCTGCTAAAATTTTAGATAAAAGTTTCAGATCCTGATTTATTAAGGAGATGGGTCTATAGCTAGATGGGTCTGACGGGTCTTTGCCTGGTTTGAGAATTAGTTTAATATGAGCCATATTCATTCTTTCTGGGATCGGGGATCCCTTTAATATAGAATTATATAGTCCCATCAGTGTAGGTGAGATCTGTTCCTTCAGAGATTTGAAAAAGGCTCCATTGTAGCCGTCAGGTCCCGGCGCTTTTCCTGGCTTCAATGAATTGATTGCTATTTCTATTTCATTTTTTGAAATTGGACTATTTAGAAATTGTTTTTCATCTTCCGTCAACCCAGGCATTTTAATGGAGCTCAGCCATGCTTTATCCGGCTCTACCTCTCTCTGTTTTTCACTATATAACGTTTCATAATGTTTACCTAATAGCTGTGCTATTTTTTTGGGATCAGACCAGAGATTGCCTTGTTTGTCTCTGATTGTCAATGTGGAGGGAGGTGATCGTCTGCCTCTCGCCAGTCTCGCCAGCAAACGTCCCGCCTTATCACCATATCTATTTAGTTCTATTTCTAGATAATTTCTGTAAAGGTCTTCTCTTCTAGCTGCCCAACTATCAAATGTTTCCTTTGCTGTCATCCAAATCTCTCTATCTGAGGCTTTCATGGTCCTTTTATATGTGAGATAGGTCTCTCTCACTCTAAGACTGGTTTGGATATATTTTTCTTTTACTTCCTTTTTGAGTCTAATACTATGGGCCATAATGTGTCCTCGCAGGACTGCCTTCGCCGCCTCCCAGAACAGTCCCGGATTAGAAGCATGTTCCGCATTATTTGAATAGTAGTCAGACCACCATTCCTTTAGGAGTTTACCAAAGTTCTCATCTCTCGTTAGCGTGTCCGGGAACCTCCATAGGTAGTCTGTTCCTTTTGGGAATGTATCTTTAGTTTCTAGAAACATTGGACTATGGTCAGATATCACCATGTCTCCTAGTTCCGCCTCTACCACTCTTTGAAACAAACAGGGCGAGACAAAAAACATGTCAAGCCTTGACCACGTTTTATGAGCATGAGAAAAGTGGGTAAACTCCCTTTCTAGGGGGTGTAGCGTGCGCCATGAGTCAACCATATTGCAACCATTAATTAAGGTTTCTAATAGGTTAGGCCTGGTAGGGAGACCCTCTCCACCTCTCACAGAACATAACAAATCCTCTCTCCTTCTATCTTCTAGTTCGTTGTGGACCCAATTAAAATCTCCACCTATAATTTTGTTTTTTTCTTGATCCGTCATAATTTGTCCAACCAATTTTTGAAAAAAAGTTTTTTGCAATGTGTTTGGGGCATATATGTTATATAAGCTATATGTCGTATTTTGGATCTGAATAGTCATCTGAAGTATTCGTCCCTCATCATCTGATGACGATGATATTATCTTGTGGGAAAGGGATCTGTTAATAAGGATTACCACCCCGGCTTTTCTGTCTTTAGCCCCTGAGCCGTACACTTCCCCCACCCACAGTTTTTTAAGTCTGAAGTAGTCGCTTTGCATGAGGTGTGTCTCCTGCAATAGAGCTACATCTGCACCTAGCCTCTTAAGGTGTCGTAACACCATCATACGCTTAGACGGTGATCGGAGACCCTTAACGTTCCATGTAATCCATCTAACCATGGCTATTATGGTCAAAAGATTCTAGGTACCAGATGAAGATCATGTAACTTGGTAGTGAGTGGCTAGTGCAAATAATAGTGGATACTATACTTGAGTAGGAGTGTGAAGGCATCACATACAATTGTAGTAACATTAATAAGGCATAAATTTCCCTTTTTCTAAATCCCAACTCGAACATATTCCCCCCCTTCGTTCTCTCCTTCTCCAACCGTAGCTTTAGACGGCTTCGCTTTTTTCCCCCTGGCTGAAGCAAAAAGCTCTACCCTCCTCTTTGTTCTATATATTTCTCTATGCTATCAATAACATTTCTGGATTAATCCCAGACCCCAGGAACCAAAACATTAATTTAAATTTAAATACCAACGATATAAATTCCTTAAAGTGTAAATAATATCGCTATGTTGGTCAATTGTAAGGCCACCACTGTATTGGTGACAGGCAGTGAAAGGTAAAATTCCCATATTTATTACCCTCTTTGCTTCCCTCGCCCCCCACTCTTTGCTTCTTCATCTATACCATTATAAAGACATTATAACATTACACCTCCTTCTCCCCATCCCCCCTCCCGGATCCAAAAGTCTAACCAAGCAACGAGTTTTGAATGACACCATTCATTGGGCAAATAATGTGCTAAAAATAGTGAAAAAAATAGTTCTAACGGCATAAAAAGAGGAAAAATAAAATGTAAATCTGTTATTTTGGTGTGGTATTGTGACTATGGTGTTCATTGTGTAGTAAAAATGACCTGAATATATTCATCTAATGGTCAGTTCTTAAGAAATTCTGTATTTTGTAAAAAAACCAAAATAGTTTATTGCAATGTTGCATGACATGCTGTATAACATTTTACCTTGAGGTGAGGCTTGTTTAGTAAGTTCTGACCTGTAGTTTTGATGGATTTAATTTTGATGTGAACATGATGTTTTCATTGCATTTTTTTAATGCACTTTTTGAGGGAAAAATGTGGCAACTGAAAAACAGCAATTCTGGAGCTTTATGTTTTCTTTTTTGCGTTTAAAGGACAGTAAAAATAATCTCATATGTTGATATATCAGACTTTTGCAGACACATTGATACCAAATATATATATATATATATTTTATTTTTATTTTTTTTCTTTTACTTATCATTACAATACTCTATTTTTTTTAGTCTACTTAGGGTACATACAGTATTGCAATATATAGTGTGACTGATTATGAGGCACATCCTGAAGTTACACTTCACAAGGGGTCTAAGATAGCAGGCACCAAGCCCATTATCGCATCACAGGGGGCTGATGACAGCCTATCCACAAATGCGTCAGTAGGCAGGCCATTTAAATTACATTATCAGTCAACTACACTGGCACTTAAATAGTTAATCATATGAAGTAGGAAAAGCCGGGCACTAACAACTGTGTATAAGGCTGTACTCACTCTCGTGAGTGATCGGCTGCAGGCTGCCTAGCGGTGCTAGCATATAAGTCCACAATATGTAGCCAAGAAAAGAAAAAATAGCCCCGTAGAAAATAGGACCCGTAGAAGCGGCAGACGGCCGCGAAACGGTGAACCGTCGTCCACCTCCCCGCTCCCCCTCCCTGCTATGTCGGTGTACTGCCACGATTGATAAGGAGAATAAAGACTGAAAAACCCTGCCTTGGTGAGTGCGGCTATTTTTTCTTTTCTTTTCTTGGCTACTTAAATAGTTAAACAACAGCAATTGGAGCTTACTCTGGTTGATACTGATAGTAGCAGATGCTGACTGTAAAGGGGCTGTCACACACGTCAATATCGCTGCTGCACGTGACGTTGCAGCGATATTGACGCGTGTGACAGGGCGCATCAACCAGCTACCAGCGATAAATCGCTGGTTGATGGTCGCCAGGTTTTCGGACTGGACTGAAAACCTGGCAATGGTCGCCCGGTGTACACGCAGCATTGCTGTGTGTGACACCGGGAAACGCGATCAGCCAGCTCCCAGCGCCTCTCAGCAAGCGCTGGGAGCTGGTATCCAGGGTAAACTGCGGGTAACTAGGCAGCGTGCGCTGCCTAGATACCCGATGTATACCTTGGTTACCAGCCTTCTCCGCTCACCGGCTGGTATCCAAGATACACAGTGGGTAACTAGGGACTAGTTACCCGCTGTGTACCTTGGATACCAGCCAGTTAGTGGAGACGGCTGGTAACTAAGGTATAAATCAGGTATCTAGGCAGCGCGCTGTCTAGTTACCTGCAGTTTACCATGGATACCAGCCTGCAGACATCGTGGAAGCGATATTTAAATCATTTCCACGATGTCGCTGGTAAAATGATCGCTGGTGAGTCTGCCTGTGTGACAGCTCACCAGCGATCAGCCGTCAATTTCGCCAGCGATCAGATCGCTGACGACATTGACATGTGTGACACTGGCCTAAAACAGCATCTTCCCAGTATAAAGCAGACTCAACTCCTAAGCCTGTTCTATGCAACCCACACCCAAACTATAAGAAAAAGGTATATCACATGGATTTAAGATGTTAAAAGAATTGTTTTAACTTGTATACTAATGGCATACACACAAACTATTCCTAGTTTACTCCTAATTCCCCATTAACATTCTTAATCTTCCTTCAAAGACCAAATTTCTCTAGTGAAGCAAACAAGCTGAAATTGATCGTACACAAACCCAAAAATGCTGGACTGTCTAACCATTATTTCTTCTACATTGTCTCTCTGTTATCTCATCCAATTGGTAGACAGGCACAGAAACGCGGACTCCAAATTATGAGTCCAGACACAGTCTACACTTTCTCCACTCACACAGTTGTATCCCAACTAAATACCCTTCCAGATGAACCCTTCTTCCACCCAACCATCTCTACCACGCTGTAAATAGTCATCAGTGGATCCTCCTTGGGATATATTTAATCAAGAACTTCATCGCTCCTTTCTATACTAAAACAGCCTGTGTTCAGCCCTCGTTCTAAACTTCTGTGGTGCTTTGGTGCTGGTCCTGTGCAGGACATTTTAGGGCTGTTGCTTTATTAGAGATGGCTCTTGGATGACCTTGGACAGCCTATACCATGTAACAAATCCTTGCCCTTTTGACTTTTCGAGAGCAAACCAAGTACACCACTTCCTTTCTTCCTGGCCCAAGCCCAAACCTTTCACTTGGCACCAAACATTACTTGAAATACTATGCCTGGACTCGTGTACAGATAGACACACTTTCTTTTTGCTTTACCATGTTGGGATCTCCGCGGAGAAGTCTCCACTTTCTTTCTTGCAGAACTGGGAGTTGGTCCTAAATTTCCTTGTCTGAGACATGTTCAGGATTTCAGGCACCTAGCACTTTTCTCATTATTCTTGAATAATTTACAAGAAGCAGATTACAGAATAACATGAAGTTGCTATGGAGTCACCTCAAAATTGCACACACTTATGCCTTCATAGCCATCCCCGTGCTGGTGTGAATATAACAACAAGGGTACTACCCTTCATAACTTATTTTGAATGCAGGATTTTGGCTCCTGTTTGGCTGGATGGTTGGCGAATGGTTTTCACTTTTACTTATTTTATAGTCCCTTTTTCACAAGCATTTTTTTGTTGTTTTATATTGACATTACCCTGACATACTGTGTCTCTGTCATGCTGGGTGTAGGGAGACACCCAGCGCTGGACGACAACAGGGGGGGAAGGAGTCCCTGATGCTAAGGGCAAAAGGGGAGATGGTGACCCCTAGATAAACTAGCCTGACACCTGGCTCCCCTAACGTCCCTCACAGTTTCTGCAACTGTTGCCGCCAGGATACCTATTCCCTGACTGTCCCTGGACTACCACTACACAGGGATCAGAGCGGGTGATCACTAGTCAGCCCGGCTAGCAACTTGAGAAATACACAAGAGACACAAACAAAGAGGGAAGAGATACACTTAGCTTGAGCAGATCCAAGCAGCAAACCAACAGACTCCAGGAAACAATGCTTTGAGCTAGGATGCAACCAGGAACACCTGAACAGCTATCACCTAGCTGTACATCCTGGGAATCAGGGGAATATATAGGCAGCTCAAGGTAAAGAATCAGCTGGGTCCTAGTGACCTCCAGCTTTAACTAAAAGGAAAATGCCTCTTAAAGCGATAGAGAGATTTTCTTAGAATTTTGACTGTTTGACCAAATGCCGGGACCTTCTGCGAGTGGCCTCTACAGTTCTCAGTGCCTCCTGACATACCCGTGACAGTCTCCTTCCTAACATTTCCACTCAATGCAGCTAGGCAATGGATCTTAATGTTGACATACCTCAAGACCTCTTCGGTATAATTCTGGATGCTAAAGGATAAATATCTCAGGTGCATGGAGGATCCCACACCTCAGCTCTATAGTCTCTGACATGTTCTAAAAGGTGCTCTCCAAGACTTTGATAAGAAATGGCTGACACCAAATATTTAAAGATGCAACCCATCCTAATTACATGGCAAGGCTGGTTGTAACATGAAGAAACACTGTTTGAGACATGTCTCAACTGCCAGAGAAGCAGTAATGTGAACAAGCGTTCCTGATCTGCTCACTCAGCTGCAGAGAAGGCTGCAACGGAAGAAAAAAGTCTTCTCCTCAACCGGCTGAGGACAACAGGATTTTTTTTTCTCCAACTTCAGTCCTACTGTATGCTCAGTAAATTTTCCTGGTCTAATGCTATCTGATTGACTCTGCAGAATTGGTTTACAATGAGCATAGAGCAGATGAATGAAGCTTTAGAAAAAAAAACATTGAACTTAGCCAGCCATGACAGAGTTTTTTTTCTCCTGTTACAGCCCTGCTCCATGGCTGAGTGAGGATATCAGGTATGTTTGTTCACAATGCTGCTCCCCTGACTGTTGAGATGTGTGTCTCCAGCAATATTTCTTCATCCTTCAGCCTGTCCTGACATATCTAGGATAGGTTATTATTATTTTTTATTATTATTATTATTATAATTATAGCACCATTAATTCCATGGCGCTTTACATGTGGAAGGGATAGACAAGTACAAGGTACATGGACAACACATGGCATACAGGTACAGAACGGAGAGAGGACGCTGTTCGTGAGGGCTCACAATATATGGGTTGCAGCTTCAAATATGTGATGGCTGGCATATTTATCACATTCTTGGAAAACCTCATTACCGATCTGACATTACTAACTTGAATATCAGAATTCAGCTTAATATATAGATATTTTGGCTTCATTAATGGTGGGTTTGGATTTTGGTTTGAGAGTTGAGGGGCTACTCATAATAACCCTTGTGCAATCTTTGTCTTTCTTTCTTTTCTATATTTTTTATTTTTAATTTAATCTAAATGACCAAGAATGCTGTTCTTTGTCCTTGTGCTTTCTGGCTTACCGTAATAATTTATATTGCTTTCGTTTAGCAGGGCCTCACTGCCTCATTTGTAAGTTTTCTTTTTTTAATTTCTCTCTTTGACAGTTGTGTATCCTCTTATACAATTATTGAAATCTCGAATTAAGAATGTATTTAAAAAAAAGAAGACATTTGCCACATAATCTGAATAAAACTAACATTAGTCAATGGAAATGTTCTAAGTCTTCCGATATAAACCAAGTATATTGCCCAGACATAGCATACATTATGGGTATGTGCACATCGGACGTTTTGTGGGCTGTTTTTTAGCGTTTTCCGTCGGCGGTTTCCGCTGAGTTTTATGTTAATTTTAGTTAATCCTAGCCACCGGTTGGATTAAACATGCTAGTCATGGAGTTTAGAAAACGCTGTGTACATTAGAACGTTTTTTTTTGTCTCCTTTCCAGTTTCTTCACCGGTTTTCCACCGGTTTTCAAAGATAGAGCAAGTGACTTCTTTTGAACGTTTTTCCAGCGGATCTAGCTAACAAGTGCACCAAAAACCAGTCTGGAAAACGCTAAGAAAAACGCCGGGGAAATCGCCAAGAACACGCTGTACAAACGCTAATAAACCGATCGCAAATCGTTAGCAAAACGCTAACAAAACGAGGGACACTGCTGAGCTCAGAAAACTCAGTTTCTGCTATTCTACACCGGTTTTAGGACGGTCTGCAAAGATGCAGAACCGTCCGATGTGCACATACCCTATAGCTCCCGTGTTGTGCCACTGAGGGCACTGTGTAAGGGAATACATACCACAGAAAAAGAGGATGTTCCTGTGGCTGCTATGGAACCACGAAGGGTGGGTTATCTACTTGCTTTTCTCAACTTTTTAGTGTGAATCTAGGCTTCACAACCTTGTTGGGTGTGAATGACCAATAGCCTTGATGACGCCAGAAGGGGTATTCCCATCTGAGACATTTATGATATATTTACAGACTGTATGTCAGATGTGTCAAATGAATGTAAATTTTATTTTCTGGACTGTTGCCCTAATCTCCTGGTCTCTTAAATGTTGAATTTGGGATTGGGGTTCACTATCTGCTACGCCTGGGGCAGGGTCTAAGGGTGCCAGTGATCACACAGATATTTTAGACATCACCATCCATTCAGACTTACAATACAGTAACAGTTTTGTTTGAATTTCCCCTTTAAGTTACTTGAAGTAGAACTTATAAATAGTTTCATAATTTTTTTTAAGGTTGAAGGTAGACTTTAATTTATAGACTAACATGTTGATCAAGACAAAGGCAAACAAAAACCAAGTGGCAACACTAAACTCCACATTGCGGATTTTTTTTTTAAATACATAGATACACAGTGATGTCCATAACAGCACCAGCCAGAGTATCTCTATAACATTACAGGCTAAGACTGGCCCACAGGAGAGCAGGAGAATCCTCCAGTGGGCCCCTTTGCAGTAGTGCCACATACCCCCAAACATGATCAGTAGTTGGCACATTACACTTGTGTGGTACCCTTGCAGACCGTTCGCCACAAGATGCCACAGCAGCTGGGACTGGTAAGTCGGTCACCCCACACACACCCCCAAAACATCCCCTGATCCCAAGTCCAAGTTACTTCATGTGCAGCAACGGGATAGCGGGAGGAGCCAGGTGGAGGGTGGAATGTAGGACAGACCCCGGTAAGGGGTGGAGATGAGACAACAAAAAGGGAACACACAACACCAAGTTCAAGTAGAAGTAGTAGTAGGAGGTTTGCATTTGGGGGAGAAGGAGAGAGAACAACAGAGACACCCGTCAGCCAGGTAGTCAGAGAGAGACCAGACTCAAAGAACCTGGACCCGGCGTCCAGTGTGACTGTATGGCTAGCCTGGATCCAAGGCAGAGAACCGAGGGAAGATAGAGGGGGTCCAAGGTGTGTCCGAGTTAGTGGGGACACTGAGGGCCTGGGCCAGAACCAGAGTGCTGGCTCTGCTGAAGTGGCAGGGAAGCTGCATACCCCAACCACGAACTCCAGCGGGGTACCGGGTCTTTATGTCCTTAGACCCAACCTCCGGCACTGCAAAAGGAAGGCCTTCAAACTAGGGCTAGGAGACCCAGAAGGGTGCCCCCAGAGAGCCTGTGACCACTGGACAGTAGCTAGCGTGCGGAATAGAATGAAAGAGGCCCGAAAGGAACATGAAAGAGGGTGTCGCAGACAAGCCGTCCCAACTGCTGATAATGTACCGGAGCCGCTGTGAATTGAACTGTGCTGTAACACCTAACGAGTGAGGAAGTAAACCTGGTAAAAGCTCAGTACTGTGTGAGACTTTATTTGTGTGCCTGAGAGGTGAAAATTGAGATCGCGAGTTGGCAGCAGGAGGTTGCCTGAGGATACGGAGAACTCTACATCACTCTTACACTCTTATCACGGTAGCCCTGTGGACCAGCCCTACCAGTGGAGGGCGCAAGATCTCTGCTGCAACCCCCATCATCCCCAGAGGTCCCAACTGCAGCGGTTGTTACCTATAGCCACAAACCACGGGTGGCGTCACGATTTAATTAATCAAAAACTGTTTTCCCCTTTTATGGACTCGCCCAGGACCATGTAGCCGGGTCAGGACACCGTGACATCCTGCAGCCCCAGACGACGATGACGACGAGAGGGCCCAGTTCCGAGTACCCTGCGGCACGGAGAGCGACTCACTTGTTTCACTATGTAGAGATAAAGGAAGCATCTCATCATTCATTTTACAAACTACCCATTATATTATTATAAAGGTACATAGGTAAATTTGTGAATGTAATATTTGCATGTAGTTGAACAGTGGGCCCCCAGAGTCAATGTTACTGACTGGTCCCTGCCGTACCAGTCAGACACTGTAATAGTACCAGCCTTATAATGCCACTCAATGACAATTCATTATCATTTTAGAATCTGAATTAGCAGGAGAGGCATCTTGAGCTGCAATTTCTGCACCCTGCGTTACTGGCAGCAGAACAAAAGAAGAGCAGTCCATTTTCTTCCTTTCTTACAGTGTATATGAAGAAATGGTCAACAACACCTGCCATTATATTCCAAAAGAGGATGACTATGAATTGGGCCCTGTCCACACTACGTTTCCACAGTTAATTGTTGGGTTCCGCCTGAATCACTCTGAAGACTGGATTGATAATGAACCCCCGATAATATCAAAGAATACTATGACTTAGAAAACTATGTTTCTGTGCCCTCCTGAAATACAAATACTTTCAGAAAAAAAGTAAAAATGTAGTTTATTTGAACGCAGTTTTTTTTTATTCAAGGGGTATTCTTACTGAACGAACAAACACAGTGCACAAACAGTGTGAACATGGCCTATAACTAGTGACGAGAGAATAATAAACTATTTGGGTTTGGAGTAAATGCACTGAACACCATGAAATACTTCAGTATTCATTGCGAATAATGAACCTAGTGCAAGTCAATGAAGATCTTGAACATTTTTCCCAGAAAAATGCTCGACTTCCCCATTGACTGGCATTATGTTTTTATTCATGATGAATACTGGAATATTTCATGGTGTTCGGTACAAATATCTGAATACTTTAGTATTCACTCATTACTATTTATAACCAACACCATGAAGATTACCTATCACCAGAAGAAGAGCTCGATTTATATTCAGTGATTATTCCTATATGTATATATATAAAATAAAAAGATATTTAAAAAAATAATAAAAAAAAATATATATATATTTTTTTTTTTTAAAGAAATCATTTTTTAATGTTTTTATCATTCTGTAGACACTAAAATATTCCTAAATTTGATCCCCAGGGGAAGACTGACTTCAACCTACTTGTGATGAAGATCTAACAGATGTTAGACAAGACAATGAAAAGTGTGGTTATGCAATGACCACATCCAAACGACAGGCACCCGGCATCAGACAGCAGTAATGGTGCCTGCATGCTCTAACAGGTTTATCTTTTTGACTGATGGCAAATAGATCCCATTATTATATAATTCATTGTATTTTGCAAAGGTGTCATTCTGTGAGCGATAGGAGGGGCATTGAAATTGAAGAGGTAGAATTATCCTCCATACTTACAGCAAAGCAAGCAAATAACGCAAGACCTCTCATTCAAGGTCAACTTAATTGCGTCAAGTATCTCAAATTTGCAATAGTGAATT
The DNA here is from genome assembly GCA_033576535.1 of Allobates femoralis. Taxonomy (NCBI): domain Eukaryota; kingdom Metazoa; phylum Chordata; class Amphibia; order Anura; family Aromobatidae; genus Allobates; species Allobates femoralis. Next base: position 176,803,309 of record JARQOC010000007.1, read on the forward strand.
GTACAAAGCTCCTTTATGATAATAAAGAACAATGTGGTTATTGCACAGTTTAGCCTGGATGAGTATTATAACACATGACAACATTACTAACATCATAGTCATTCATCATATACAGTGACAGCCCACGGTTACTTTATTCTTATGGTTCGTGCCTTAATTTTAATTTCTGGAACGGATTTCCAATTACTTTTGCTACAAAAAAGTTGTATATTATGTTAACACTAGAAATGGTTGTGGCTACATTTAAGAAAAAAAAAGTGTAAACTTACCTAATAGGTGGCTAGGGAAATGTGAGATGTTTTGTGCGTTTAGCTGTCATCAGTTAGAGGCGCAATTTATAAGTCTCTTATTTTTAAAGCAATGGAAACCGCAAAATCCACTTCCTGAATGTCAGTAGTTCAGAAAGCTCTATAGGGCAGCTTTCCTCTTTCTTTCCCTCCTGTTTAATCTGGAGCACAGAAATGTAATGGTGAGTTTCTCTATGTAACTGAAGCAAAATCACATACATAGCAAGAGCACGTCTCTAAATACAGCCCCCCTCAACTTCCGCAACGGCAGATTGAAGACACAGATTGACTCAGTGGACTGAGATGTACGGTCTGAAATGCTGCTGATAAGTTTCAGTGAACTTATGACTATCGACTCGTTTTTTTCCATTTGAACCCAGAAAACTAATATTGTGCCTGAAAGTTTCATCTTAAACTCTCTATCAAGTTCACTGTGTTAATGATATTAAAAGGGACATCGCCGCTTCATCCAGCTTAAATAGTATCGGGGAGATTTAATTGTAGGGGACTTTTATTAAATCAGTTTTACTTGTGGGTAGGGGCTGGCTGGCCCAGGGGGCAGGGGTGCAAATGCCCCCCAGGCCAGTGGTCAAGCAACAGTGTAGGGGCCACCCAGCCAAGTTTCATGTTGATCTGGGAGGCCACTCCCTGAAACTCACTGCTCATGGGCCAATGCTGTGTGCTGAAATTTGCCAGCCAGCCCTTGCTTGTGGGTGCTTTGCAGTTATTTGCACCAGATTTATAAAAACATAGCCTGATGTTTGCTAAATTTGGTGCATTGATATAGGGGCTGAATTCACGCTTTTTTGCAAATTAAATTTGAACTCTCACACCCATTTATTTTTTTTAATTGGCAAGAACTGCATGAAAACTTAAAAGTTACACTTTTTGCATTAAACAATCATTTTTAAGGCAAGAAACTAGCACAAAACCCTTTTTAATTTCTCCATTATAACTTGTAGACGTTGTAGGTCAACTTGTTCTTTTTCTTTGTTTTAAAACTTGCCTCGGCCATTTGTTTATGGGGGAATTCAGCTCAATCATTTCATTCAGATCATTTGGTTTCATTGTCTATATACAGTTGTTAAAATAGCAGTAGTGTGTTCAAAAACAAGAGTCAAGCCCAGATCTTTTAATAATTTTTACTTCCATGCATTGGGAATGTTGGACACTGTTTTCTAAATGAAAACATGAAGATAGATGAATATATGTCTTCACAAACTCAAAATATGTACTCTTTCTTTCTTTAGGATCTACCATTCCGGTGAATCATTAACCTAATATTTACTTGTATAACCACAGTTTTTAGAACTGCTTCCCATCCATGTTACATAGCGTCAACCAACTTCTGGCACCTGTTTACTGTTATTCCGTGCAGGATGCTTTGACTACATCCCACAATCTATTTGCTTTTGTTAGCTTTGTCTCAAAAACAGCATTTCTGATATCACCCACAAATGTTCTATCAGATTAAGGTCCGATGGCCACTCCATAACCTCAATTTTGTAGGACTGGAACCAAGATTTTGCTCATTTACTGGTGTGTTCAGGGTTGTTGTCTTGTTGAAACACCCATTTCAAGGACATTTCATCTTTAGCGTAAGGTAACATGACTTCTTCAAGTATTTTGATATATGCAAACAGGTCCATGATCCCTGGTATGCGGTAAATAAGCCAGGCACCATAGTAAGAGAAACATGACCATAGCATGATGCTTGCACCACCATACTTCACTTACTTCAGAGTAAACTGTGGCTCAAGTTCAGAGTTTGGAGGTTGTCTGTTTCTGTCTGTGGCCTCTGGACACAAAAATAAATATTTTACTTTCATCCACAAAATGTTTCTACATTTCTCTTTCGGTCAGTTGATACGTGCTTTGGCAAATTGTATCCACTTCAGTACATGCATGACATCATTTATTTTTGCACTATATCTGCAAGGGAAAAATTGACTTAAAGGGAACCAACTAACTCAGATCACCCTAATACACAGTTAGTACATGTCCCTGCACCCTAAGGATACCTTTCCAGCACTGTTTTTGTGTAAAATCTTGCATTAGTATAACTGATATAAAGCGTTTATAAACTTACTAGCCTGGAGACATCTGGGCGTATCCTCCTTCTGTTATACTTCAGGGCTGTGCATTGCATGTCTGTGCTCCACCTCCCTCCGTGCCTGCTGCCCTGCCCTGATGGGCATGATCGTTATCTCCTCTGCACAGAGGGAGGGGGAGCACAGCCATGCAATGAATGCACAGCCCTGAAGTATAACAGAAGGAGGGATACGCCCAGATGTCTCCAGGCTAGTAAGTTTATAAACTCTTTATATCAGTTATACTAATGCAAGATTTTACACAAAAACAGTGCTGGAAAGGTATCCTTAGGGTGCAGGGACATGTACTAACTGTGTATTAGGGTGATCTGAGGTGGTTGGTTCCCTTTAAATGGCATAAAGAATTGCATGAAGTTTTGTTACAAAATTGTACTAAAAAACGCTTTAAAGAACGCAATAGAAATGCACTGTGTGAATAGAGCCTTGCTGCACACAACCACATGACCAATTATAAGAGGATGGTCACACTTATGCAACTGAGTTGCCCGCCAGGGCCGTGTAGTACTCGGGACTGGTCCCCTTCAGTCTCTGTTATCTGGGGGATGTCATGGTGATGGCCGCGGATCGGTTTCGTGACCCTGGGCGACGTCAATAAAAGGGGAATAAAAATAAAAAGGGAAAAGGTAAAGAGTTTGTCAATGATGTGACGCCACCCGTGGTTTGTAGCCAATATGAGCCACTGCTGCTTGTCACGGTCCTGGGGATGATGGCAATGGGAAGCGAGGTGATAAGCCCTCCACGTGCAGGGCTAGTTATCCCCGGGCCAGTGTATAGTCTGTGTGTGTGCATGATAGGACGACTTACTGACATCAGCGGGATTCCCGCGGCATCCATAGGGTTAGCGCTTCTGCTTCTTCTCATGCAGGCTGTCTCTGCCTGTGCTGCAGCTTCAAGTCGGCAGCTCCACAGGTATCGGCGAGCCCTGGCTGACACCACACAATAAGTCTCGCACACAAAGTCTGAGTTTGACCGTGTGCTTTTGGCCCGACTCATTTTACTCCACTGCTCAGTTCTAAGTTTTACACAGTTCAGTCTTAGTTCATACGGTACAGCAGTGGTTCTCGATCCCGGTAGCTGGTCTGCGCACATACTCTGGGCCAGCAATCCTGGACTTTCTGCTGGACGCTCCGTTCAGGACTCCTAGCCCTATGTGACTGCCTTTCCTTCGTTGTGCCGGGGGTGGGGTACGGGACATGAAGACCCTGCACCCAACCAGTTAATTCATGGCTAGGGACTTGAAGCTTCCCCAACCACATCTACAGAGTTGGCCCCCTGGTGTTAACCCGGTCCTTCGGTATACCTTCGGTATACTCCTAGGTCCAACTCAGACCCCTTCTGCTTCTGTCTCCGGTCAGTAGCACTGGCCATACAGTGGCAGTGGACGCTGGGTACGTGTTCTGTGGTGCCCCACTATGTACTGTAGGTGCCACAAAAGGGGTACTACACCCATAAAAGTGGTGTAGTCACCCTACTGCAAGTGGAACTATGGCCAGTAGGTGGAACCTTAGAACTAACACCCACACACTAGATCAGTAGGTGGGAGGGACCCCGGGAGGGTATATAGTGGCCTCTAGGGGAACTAGTTAGTGAGAGTTAGAGAGTGAGGAGTGGAAGCCAGGCAGCCGGCCTAGAGGGAGCAAGGAGGGCCTCCTCAGCTGAGGGGCCCAGGAAAGGAAAGACAGAAGAGATCCCAGAAGGAAGAAAGATAGAAGGAAACTCAAAGGCCACTGGGAGGCAAGGAAAGAAGGAACATGAACAGTACACACAGTGAGGGATCCATCTATGAGCCAGACATTCCACTTGCAGCACACGTAGCATTTGTCGTTATACAATCTACTGCACTGAAAGACTGTAATGCTGATCGAAAGTTTTCCAATAAAGTACGGTGAAGTGAATTGCCGACTCTGCTGCATCTGTTCCCACATAAACTGTTTTCTCCCACAGAATGGCTGCCCCGGCGGTCCAGTCCCGCCTGCGAGGGACTATACCATCATTGCCGCAATACCAACGACCACCGGAGGGCTGTAGCGGCGCTGGTGAGCATCACCAGATACTGCAGGTGGCGTCACGAACTTATATACTTAATTTTTCTCTGATTTCATTGACCACCAGGGCCACAGTCTCAGGCAGCTACCTGTGACCTCCAGACTGCCCGCCTGAGATCTGAGTACACTGCCCTGAGGTGCGTCAGTTCTTCCTGGCAAGTGTGTCAGTGCCTAGGCTGCATGGGAGTATTGGCTTAGGGGTATCATTCTTCACCCTCTCACTTTCAAACCTCAACCAGAACTCTCACTTCAAACTCCCCCACCTAAGTGTTCCCAGGTTTTATTTTGGTTACTCCACCCCTTTTCCCAGGTTTCCTTCACTACACTCCACCCACCACTCAGCTCCCCCCATTATCCCCTGCCTGACATGGAGTACTAGGTCTAGGAATTGGTGATGTGTTGGGTGCTTGTGTTGGATGCTTAGCTTACCTGTCCCAGCTGCAGTACCATATTGTGGCCACCGGTCCACAGGGGCGCCACACAACCACATTATTTTTTGTTATTTTTTCTCTCAAAATTATTTCAGCTTGGTTGTACAGATTAAGTGTGACTTTAAATGAAACCTGTCACCATGTAAATGCCATCTAATCTGAAGGCACCATATTATAGAGCAGGAGGAGATAAGTGGTTGATATTTAGATTTGTGAGAAAGATGTTTTTTTATCATTTAAATCTCCGTTCTTTTATGAATTTTGGGTCCAGTGGGAGGTCTTATCAGTGATTGACAGCTATGTCTCTTTGCACACTTTTACAAGGAAAGCATTCAATCACTTATAGGACTGTCTACTGGACCCAAAATCCTACAAAAAAACATAGAATTAAATAATGAAATCACAGGTTATACTGAATCCTTTCCCACAAAATTATAAAATCAATCCACTCAGTTCCCCCTGCTCTATAACATGGTTCCTGCAGATTGCACTGTATTTTCCTGGTGACAGGTTCCTTTAAAGATGGAAAAAAGTCTGAAATTCTTCTTCTCAGTATGATATTTTTTTACATGACAAAAAGCTGACATTTTAACAGGGGTGTGTAGACTTTTTACTTCTACTGAAGGCTTGAGATATCTCATAATGGATGGCAGTGGCGGACTGGGCCGGGGGACAAAGATGCATTTGTCCCCAGGCGTACGAGCCAGCCATACGGGGCCGCCGGAGGCCTGGCATTGTAACTTTAATTGCAACCACTTGCTGCCAAAGCTTCCTGGTGGCTGGGAGGCTCAATGTTTCCTTTATGTTGATTCCAAATATATTTGAGAGATGCGAATAAATTTGAATTCTTGATGATTGGGACCGGGAAAGAGTGTCGAGACCCAGGCCCTGGGGTACTCGGGTATCAGGCTTGGAGGGGTTCGCGGGGATGTCACGGGTGGCGGTGCCTGAGCCCGTAGCCTGGGTGACACTTCAAAGAGGGGTTTTGTACAAGGAAAAAGAGTTGTTGTCTCGTGACGCCACCTGAAATACCTGGTGATGGGTCACCAGTGCCACCACAGTCCTATGGAGGGCGATGGTATTGCGGCAAGGATGGCAAAGCTCCCTACAGGTGGAGCTGATCCTCTGGGCAGCGTTGCTGTAAGCAAAAAGGTTGATACTGTTGGCACAAAGACACGGAGGCAAAGTCACTCTCCCGGGTACTTTACATGAACAGTTCAGGTAAAAAGCACAGTTCACAGAACAACACAGTCTGTAAGCATAGGCAGCTGACCTAGGTAGTGGCAAATGAACAGGGTGTCTCCAGTGGCTTTGTTAGATGTCCCTCCTTCACTACTCTTCCAGTCTGTGTGAAGCCTGGCTGGCCTGAAACCTGGCCTGGCCTCCTGTGCTTTCTCACCTTTGCTGTCTGCGGTATAACCCTGTATGGCCTGCCGCTATCTCTCTTCATGCGGTGCCTGGCTCCCTTGATATGGATTGTGCAGGTGCCTGGGAGCCTGTAGTCTCCATGATGAATCATCCAATGATCCAAAATTTTCTGCTGGGCAATCTGGAGCTCTCCAGCAGGTTTGGACTACCGTGTTCTGGTGTACTGTTTTGGGATGAACCTTCGTCAGCTCCTCGGTTCCCAAACTGCTTCTCTTGCCTGGAAGACCCATTCTCCTCCTCTCTGTCTCTCCCCCAGACTTTCTCTGTCGCTAACTTCCTCCCGTCCTCACACTGCTTGCCCTGCACTCCTCCCACTGGGGCTGGGTCTCCTAGTAAAGGATTTAACCCTGTAGTCCCCTGAGCTAAAGGTGTGTGTGGATGGAGGATTAAGCCACATATTAACCTCCCCATTCACTTACCATATGGATACCACACACGCTGGTCTGGGTGCAGTACCCCTTAGTGGCGCTTCGTCCAGTCCGGCGCCACAAGGGCAGTTCACGCCATCCCACAACCTGGCGTGCAGCAGAGTGATGATGTCCTCACTCTGAGACCTCCTCACACTGCTGCCTGCAACGGGGTGGGGCGGGAATGGTGAGTGGCTCTACATAGGAGCTGAAGATTACATGTCAGTGATATTTGCTGGGAGAGGGAAGTGGTGTGGGGCAGGTATGGAGATACTACAAGGGCATGTGGCAGCCCCACCCTATAGGCCGCCACCAGAGGTACTGCACTCCTGCGATTAGGGAGCGTTGTGCCTTCTCTTCCAGGTGCTGGAATGGTGCAGTTGAGCCAAAAACACACACACACAAACACACAACCCGTAGGTCCCTGGGACAGTGGGTGAAACCAGAGGGAGGACCAAGGCTCCAAAAGGGGGACAGGGAAGTGTAGTCAGTAGTCAGGAGAAGAGAGACCATCGAGAGAGGAGTGGAGTGGAAGTTGGGAGTGTAGGAGTGGTGTGGTGCCGACTCCTGCGGGCTGGAGCACAACCACGCTCGCCCCTGGAGGGAAAGACAGAGAGGTGTGGAGGAAGAAGGAGGCCCTTGGGGTATGGAATGAGACGTAGATCCCCGTACGCCGGTATCTGGTGAGACAGAGGGGCTGGTGGATGACACAGGGACCCGGCCCTGCACACGGCGCGGATGCTTCATGCCTGAACCGTTGAACCGGAGGACTCCAACCTTCTAACGGGAGCTGTGGCCAAACACCCAACACAACTTTAGAAAGGCAGCTGGACTAGAGAGCAGTGCCCTGGGAGGGGGTACAAATAGGCACTGGTGGATGTTGGTATTTGAGCTCTGTGCTGCGGAGGTGCTAAGTAAGAGCGGCGAGACAAGCTTTTAGTGCGAGGGGACCACCAGAGACAGAAACACCTAGTGAGAAGGAAAGGGGCACCAACCGAGGCTTGACTGCACTAACCCGGTTCTGGAGACAATGCTGAACCAGAGGTTGGGAAGGGACGTACCCGGCGGCCATGCAGAAACCACCAAGTAAAAGTAACAGAACTGCAGTTGTGGTGTGTGAGACTTTCTTTAGTGGCGACCACCGGCGCAGTGCCGCATGAGACATCAGGGTACTGATGACCCAGGGGACATTTGTCCAAGGTACAAACTGACTCCTCCATCCTACTACCCTGGGGACAAGCTCCACCTGTCACCGTCCCCAGAGGTTCTGAAGCAGCGGCGGCCGCCTTGGCCGCATACCGCAGGTGGCATCACGAATATCACTATCCCAAGTCATCCCCAGTCATCTACCCCCATTTATTAAAATGACACCACCAAGGTCACGGACCGGGTCTCGGCCTCCGTCTGTCCCCATGAAAAGCACCAAGAAGTGAAGAAGAACAACTGTTGCCCAGCTCCCGAGTCTTCCCCGGCCCTGGAGTGGACGTGTCAGGCGCATTATTTGGCAAGGGGGCACAGTATTAGAGGAAGTAGTGTGTGTATGTATGCGTGTTTGTATAAGTATATATATATGTCTGTGTATTTTTTATACAGTGTGACTGTGTAAGTGGGGACATTATGGAAGGAACATTCTGGAGAGGGACAGTGTGGGTGGTATATTATGAGGGGGGGCAGTGTGGGGGGTATATTATGAGATGGGGCAGTGTAGGGGTACATTATGTGGGAGAGCAGTGTGGGGGGTGTATTATGAGGGGAATTAGTATAGGGAGTATATTCTGAGGAGGTAATGTGGAGGGCAGGGCTGGCATCAGCACCCGGGAAAGTGCCGGGGTCCAATTGCTGTTGGTGACACAGTCTGCACCACTTGCAGGACAGTGTCCCTAGCAGTTCACGGCTTCCTTACACTGTCTCTCCTCCCACCTGTGCTGTCTTCTCCCCGCGTGAGCTGTGCTGAGATAAGCGCACATCCCGACAGCTCCTGGCGGCTTATGAATACTGATAAGCTGGCAGTGGAAGATCAGTGCTGCCCTGCAGGTGCCATTACAGGTCTCTGCCCAGGGATAGTGACACTGCTCTGCTGCCAGCTTACTACTGTTCATAAGCTGTCGCTGCGCTCATCGCCACACAGCTCATGCAAGTAGACGACAGCACAAGGGATGGAAGCAAGACACACAGAGCACAGGGGGAAGAAAGCGCACAGAGAAAGAGGACTGCGCAAGGGGTGGGGGCAAAAGACACAGATCACAGGGCCAAGAAAGCACACAGGGATAGAAGACAGTGCAAGGGGTGGGGGCAAGAGACACAGAGCACAGGGGGAAGAAAGCACACAGGGATAGAAGATAGCGGAAATTATGGGGGCAAGACACACAGAGAAAAGGGGGAAGACAGCGCACAGGGATAGAAGACAGCACAAGGGGTGGGGGCAAGAGAAACTAAGCACGTGGAAAGCAGTGCAAAGGGATAGAAGACAGCGCAAGGGATGGGGGCAAGAGACTCTAAGCACGTGGAAAGACAAAAAAAGTGCAAAGAGGACAGTGCACATGAAAAAAAGACAATGCACTGGGATAGAGGACAGTGCACAGAAGAAGACAGCCCATGTGGAGAAAGCAGCGCAAAGGTGGGGAACAGTGCACAAGTGGGAGAAGATATCGCATGCGGGGGGGGGGGAAAAGTGCATGGAGGTAGAACACAATGCACAGGGGGAAGAAAGCTCAAAAGGCTAGAGACAGAGTACACAGGGGGAGAACAGTGCACAAGGTGGTGAAGACAGAATATATGGGGGCGGAGAGACAAAGCACACAGGGTGAAGACAGTGCACAGGAGGAGGAGAGGGATTATATTTATGGGGATTCTATTGTATATATACTGCCCACAGCATCTATAGTTTACACACGTATATATTACAACGCACAACCTCTATATTATATACATACAGCCTACAGCCTCTATATTATAATAATGTATGTGTTAAAGAGGCCCACTAAGACTCTTTCATCCGGGGCCCACCAAAAACCTGGAGCCAGTCCTGGAGGATATATTATAGGGAGGGGTGCTGTGTGTGAGGGGTATATTGTGTAGGGGGTATAATATGGGGAGTGGCAGTGCAGGGGTTATATTGTGGGGAGTGGCGGGGTGGGAGGGATATTATGGAGAGGGACAGGCTGGAGTTTTTTGTGCAGGAAGCACAGTGAGGGGCAATTATTTAGTCAGGAACGCAGCATGGGAGATATTTATATTTTGGGGGCAGTATAGTGATACTTTTTATTTTTAAGGGCACTGTGTCAAGTAGTGCTGCTGAAAATGTTGAAGAGGGAAATCTGGAGAGAAAAGCTGTGGGAGAGAAATCTCATCATGGCGTCTGTACTACATGGAGACAAAAGAGATGGGAACAATTCCAATCCGGGAAGATGTCATCATATTTAACTAAATGGAAATGTTTGTGACACTATGTTTCATCAGTTCTGTGGTTCCTGTATGGTCCACAGTCTGATGATGATGGTAACATCAACTCCCAGCATCTCCTTACTATTGTTAAGGACATACTGGGAGGTATAGGTTCATGTCATGCAAGTGTATCATGTGGCTGATCTGAAACTGAAATGGATCACTGTGCTAAGCTTGGCACTTCATTCATGTACTAACATTTGTTCTGGCCCAACATTTATCTACTGATGGTGGTTCTGATGCTGCATTTATCTACTGATGGTGGTTCTGTTGCTGCATTAATCTACTAATGGTGGTTCTGTCTTTGCATTCATCTACTCATGGTGGTTCTCTTGCTGCATTCATCTACTGACAGTGGTTGTGTCGCTGTAATTATCTACTAATAGTGGTTATGACCTTGTACACATGTAGCAAACCATAACATGCTTCATGGCTATGTTAAAACTGAAAATTATATAGAGATATGTAATATTTGAGGTAATATAGACATGTTCAGGAGTGACCAATATAGAGTATTGTATATCCGTGCACATAATAACATCCAGTGTACAGATTAGTATGATATACTGTGTACAGAAATCAGATGTTACAAAATACCCATTGTCATATACCATCACATGTCCACATGTCTGTTGTCACAGTATATCATAAACCAGTCATGTAGACTCCTGTGTACAAGGTGTAATATGCTATGTACAGACATCAGATATTATGTACAGGTACGTGACTGCAGACTCGTGAATCTTCATTGCTCGCAGTGCTGTGGTGATTCGGCGGGCGTGTGACTGCAAGTATGTGATTTGCATACACGTGGTCACATGCCAACTAGGCTTACTTGGTCTCACATAATGCACCTGTATTAAGCAAGACCAGAAAACAGTCTAGCACGATGTGAGGATTCACATATAGTCAGGGCCGGTTTTAGACAAAATTGGGCCCTGGGCACAAGTTAAAAGTGGGGCCCCATCTGCTAACAAATTGCACCATCACACACAAACATTTGAGTTGTATTTACTGAAACCTAGCATTTTTCACGCCAATTTTGATGAGATGGCATGCTGAGGTCAGATCTCCCTGGCTTATGAAGAGATATACAACTCTTCATGAATCTGTAGCATCTAAAGAGTGTCACTACCGAAAAGTCTTGCTGATTGACAGCCAGATCCCCACAGTTAGGTATCAGGGAGCTGTCTGTCAATCTGGATGACATCAGCAGTTATGCTCCACTGACAGAGCAGAGTGGAAAAGAAGGAGCTGCTCAGTCAATGTGATTTCACTGGCATCAGGAGAATAGTCATCAGAAGACATATACTGCCCCACACAGAAGCGCTGACAGATCCTCTATATACTACACCACACAGGAGAGATGACAGATCCTCTATATAGTACACCGCACAGGAGAGCCGACAGATCCTCTATATACTACACCACACAGTAGAGCCGACAGATCCTCTATATACTACACCACACAGGAGAGACGACAGATCCTCTATATAGTACACCGCACAGGAGAGCCGACAGATCCTCTATATACTACACCACACAGGAGAGCCAACAGCTCCTCTATATACTACACCGCACAGTAGAGCCGACAGATCCTCTATATACTACACCACACAGGAGAGATGACAGATCCTCTATATAGTACACTGCACAGGAAAGCCGACAGATCCTCTATATACTACACCACACAGGAGAGCCAACAGCTCCTCTATATACTACACCGCACAGTAGAGCCGACAGATCCTCTATATACTACACCATACAGGAGAGCTGCCAGATCCTCTATATACTACACCACACAGGAGAGCTGACAGATGATAGATACATAGATTAGAGATAGATAGAGTGATAGATGATTATAGATAGATGATGATAGATTCATAGCTAGATAGTACACACACACACACACACACAGAGCTCTGCTATGCTCATATTATGCATATTGTTATTTCCTATCTGTTGGAAAATTAGGTGAACATGGTGTGTGCACAGCAGAGAGGTGTTTGCAAATTGTAATAGCTTTCTTCTCATTATCAGGCAGCTCTGCACACCCTAGCTCAGCCCTCAGCAGGCAGCATGCTCCTCTTTCACGTTCTTCCCCAGTCCCTGTGCTCAGGGTGATGTAGCAGTGCTGGCACCCCTCCCCCACCCACCCTCCTGGGATGATAGTGTATAGAGTACTAATATAAAGCTACAGTGCAGTGCTCCAGCAGCTCTTCCTGTATCTGGCTCTGTGGAGCAGCCGAAGGAATGCTGCTTCCTTATTCAAACCTTGCATTTGTGTACAGGGGGCCCTCACTCTCTCCTTTCTAAGGGCCCACTCCAATACTGTGTCACCCCCACTGACCCTGCAGACACTGGGGGCCCTCATTCTGAACAACGATAATAACAGAGGAGCCAATGTAACTTACTTTGGCCCAGAGAGTGATGCAGGAGGGAGCAGTGAATTCCCACTGTTCGTCATCATAGTGCCAGTGAATGAAGAGAGGAGGAGGCAGGGGCTCCACCAATCACAGCACAGCTCACTGGCGCTCCACCAATCACAGAACAGCTCCCTGCCTGAGCTGTGCTACTAATCCAAAGTGTGGCGCCCCTGCGTCCAGGAGGCCACAAAAGTGAACTGCAGCCAGGCAGGTAGGAAATTGTTAAACACTAACAATTTCACAGCCCACACAGCCCACGTGTCAGAGAGGTTACATCCAGCCCTGAGATTAGAACTATATGAGATCGGAGGGGTGGTGGATCAGAGGAGTGGGTTGGGCACACCAGAAGGTCAGGTGACTGACAGTATATAGTGAGGGGGAGGAGTGAAGGAGTTCAGTAGGCCGGAGTGAGCTGAGATGTAAAGACCTAAGAGTAAGCCATGGTGCTGAGATGCAAAGACCAGAAGCAGGCCGGAGAACAGCAGCAGGTTGAGCTGAAGCTGAGCAGGAGAGAGCCACACGTCCTGCGAGTGCAAGGCCGAGGAGTGCAGACCCGTACTGAGCCAGTGCGAGCCAGATGGAGGGGAAAGCCCGTCCGACGCTGAAGCCACCAGGAGTGTGAGAGCCGAGAGGGACGGTGTAACCCGGGGCCCTAGACACACAGCTAAAGCAACCAACTGCAGGTGGAGAAACCCTCCTATATACAGAAAGGAACAGAGAGAAGGAGTCTGGTATCCTAGTGCTGAGGATTACTGGAGGCTGGGCTAAAGTAGAGTGTCGGCTCTAGAGGGGACCGTAGTTCACCCGGCATCCCCAGACAATACGATGAGGGGTCTGAGTTCCAGATTGAGATCCCTAACCCAAAAGGACAGGCAGCTAAGTGACGTACTAGGACTCACAGAAGCCCGAGTCACCGCCATACTGTCCAGTGTCGCACAACATAGAGAAAGAGAATGCAACAGCCCGGAAAGGGACACTAACACACTGTGTGAGGGGTCACAGAGGGAGAGGCCTGGCTGCAGAAGTAGAAAGAACCCGTGTACTTAAACTGTGTACCAGCTGCAAATGACTTGTAAACTGCTTGAGGGAAACAACGAGTAAAGCCTTGGAAAACTCTGAATTGCCTCTCTTGTCAGTCTCTGTCTGCAGACCATTCCTCCCTACAGATCCAGCCTGTCAGCACCAGCAGGAGGAGAGATCCCTGCAGCCTGCAAGTAAGTGTGCTACAACTACACACACAACAGACTCTTAACCCTTACTGCCCCAGGGGATACAGTTCTCCCCACTAGAACTATACCATCTCCGCTGCCATTCCATCACCCCCGGAGGTTCTGCAGCAGCGGCGGCCCCATCACTGGCCGCACCAAGTGGGTGGCGTCACCCGTGACATTTCCCTTGTAAATATTCCCTTTATTTGCCGAGCCAGGGACACGGTCCGGACCAAGCCACCTGTGACATCCCCAGTACCGTCCGGTCCGGTACCGAGTACCCAGTCTCATGGGGCCCGACAAAAGGACAGAGTGCAGTGAAAACTAACACTGATTGGATGTACTTTAACCAATTAGTGTAAGGCTGAGCTGCAGCACCACCCTCCTGCAATACTGAAGACCGGAATAGTGCAGAGCAGTGATACCGTGGTAACAGCTGATCGGAACAACAGTCGCAAATGTGTTCTCGGACATTGAATAACATTGGTCTGACTGCAATGCAAGAAAAACTCGCATTGCAGTCATACGACTTTCACGCCAGTGTGTCCGTACCCTTAAAGTCTAATCTGGCTTTGCTAACTTCTGCATCATGAGGTAAATGGATTCAGTGGTGACATGTCTACAGATATCCTCAAAGTCGTGTGCACATATGGTAGATATTGTGCACCTGATAGAACAGATTTACAACACGTGTTCCTCGTACGCGCTACCTGGAAGATGTCTGTAGACGGAAGAAAAGTAAAAAATGCCAGATTACTTTTAATATTGTTTGTGAGAACCAGATATGAACTACTTTGCAATCAGTGAAAATACAAATATTAGCAGCTTTACAAAATTACATTAATTGTAGCAAATAGGTTGTGGGGGATGGGTGGGAATCAGCTAGAAAACAGTGCACAACTTCACAGAATCTCTCCACCGCGAGACAAGCTCATCTAACCCAATGATGTGGTTATGCCTCATCCCCAACCAAAGATATTTAGAACACAACTCAACTAGCCATTATATTCTAACAAGAGAAAACGGAAGTCCTACCTATTATTTGATGTTTTAGTATCAGCCGTATTTGCTGCAGCAGTGAGTGGTACAGACAATGCTAGATTATTGTGATTTCAACCATTTCAAGAAAGTTTCTAGAACTACAAACATAAATTTCCTTAAAAAATAAGGGCTCCTATAGCGTAAGCTCTCATGGTCAGTGGATTTCTCTTTCTCTCCTGTAGAATGTAAACTCTTATGGTCAGCCGGGTCCTGTATTTGTCCTGCAGAATGTAAGCTCTTATGATCAGTGGGGCTCTCTCTCACTCTCCTCTCTTCTATTTGTATTTTTGAACAATTCCAAACTTTCTACTATTGAAATTCACACAAATTTGCTCACAGCAAATCAAATTTATTTGTGCATTTACAGAAAGTTGCCAATCAGTGGTGTAGGCGGGGTTATACAGAGCTCAGCATTCAGAGAATCAGTAGATTTGCATCAGATAACAATAATTTTATTGAAACTGCAGCAAGCAGCCCAGGAAGTAACACATCGCTAGAATCAGGGGCTCTGGCCTTAAAACATTTTAGTCTTAGATGGGGGTAGAAAAAAAACAGATTATCTTTCAAAGGTGAAATCAGATTGATCTTCCAGAGAGCTAAAATGGATTAAATGGCCAGAAATCTGTGTGGAAACCCAGTTTTTCACGCTATGGGCAGCTTAAAGGTGCCCATACATCATAGATAGCAGTTGGCTAACCAAGACAGTGACTGGGGCGGACCTACCGCCCGTGCAGCCCGTTCATTGAACGGTGGCCCCGGGGGAGAGGGGGCCCCTCCAGGCTCCAGCACTGCATGGCTAATTTAACTATGCAAATTATCCATGTGGAGTGGAGCCAAAGCGCAAGGAAGGAGTACTCACTATGCATTCACTGCAATGTCCACAGTGGCAGGACCATTGGTGACATCAGTCATGTGACTCACTGAAGGTCCTCCACTGCATTGCGGAAGTCAGAGGTCTGTATAGTGTGCAGGGGCAGGAACTGGAGACTCCGCCTCTTGAATATTCAAATATATTTCAATAGTTTTTATTGGATTTAAATTGGCAACGTAAGATGACAGGTTGATCATAGACATGGAAAATGGCATTATATCGGATATTACAAAGGGTCTGCTTGACAAACATATACAATTGTAAAGTTGAGTCATTAAAGATTATTGTCATATGTATCTAACAAGGAAAAGGAAATAAACACTCTAAAGGCCGCTTTACACGTCGCAATATCGTTCCGATATTGCATACAACTTCACGGGAGCGCGCATGTTTTTGGCACTTGTCCAAAATCGCATAGGAGGTGTTACACAGGGAGATATCGGCAGGCAACGCAACTACGATGTTGTACGCCCCTCTTGCACACTGCGTCTGAGCAACTAAGGGAACGACCAATTAACATTGTAGTGAATAGGGGAAGTTGCGCTCCAAATTGTAGTTGCGCTGTCACACAGCACGATCCTGCCAGATCGTCAAACCAATATTGCACAGTTGAAGAGCATGCACAATCCACAAATGATATCTTTTTTCCCATTGTTCTTGCGTCGCATTGATCATTTACACGACACAACACACCAACGATAACAACTGCAACGGCCGTACCACGTGACTTTTTATCGCAGTTGCGTTGCGATATCGTGACGTGTAAAGCGGACTTAACAATCAACATCTAAAAAAGTATAGATTTATGAATCTTTGGGATTCTAGTTCAGATATATCTAGGTGATAAGCTGAAGGGAAAGGAAAACTCCAACTAGTTCCCTGAGGACTATAATACAAATTTGTGAGAACTATAATACAATTATGATGGAAAACTCGAGTTCTTTGCCCATGTCTATATTAAGGAGGGGGGGGGGGGCAGAGGGGAAGGGTCATGGGCACTACTGGTGGTTAGTAGATTGGTATACTCTGTTTGTTCTGTTTATTGACAGTTTCTAGTTAATTACTCTACTAGACTACATATAGGCTAATTTTTATGTATTGATCTCTATGGAGTTCCGGTCTCTCATGCCGATAGGGAAAAGAGGATATAGGAAGTTCCAATCTTTCCATTTCAATTGGTATTTGTTCAAGAGATTGTTCCAAGTAAATAAGAGAATTCGAATGCATTATGACAGGCGATTGTTTCTATAATTTCTTCTATTCTTGGGGGAAAGTCGTTTCTCCAATTAGCTGCGATATTGTTTTTGGCTGCAAGGATGATGTGCATTATTATTGCTCTGTGCCAAGTTGGTGGTAGGTCAACACCTACGAGTAGCAGGACAAATTATTCTGTTACTTGTATGCAAACTCTAGTAACACGATTTATTAGCGATTAAATTTTAGTCCAGTATGTTTTGAGTTTCCTGCAGCTCCAGAAGACATGCGATAGTATGCCTATTTCCAAACAATCTCTCCAGCATAGAGGAGAGTTCTGTGGATATATTTGGTGAAGTCTGTATGGAGTAAGGTACCATCTGGTATATACCTTGTAATGTGTTTCAATCAGATGAGAACTTCTGATGTGCGCATAAATGTTTTCAAAGATGGTTTGCAATCGGTCAGTATTCATTTTCACCTGGATCTCCTTCTCCCAAGCTATTAGGTTTGAGGACTTCATGAAGACCACATCCTGATTAAAGTTCTGGTAGATTGTTTTAGTCTTCCAAGACAGAGTGTTATGGGGATTCTTAAGCATTTGGGTTACAGTTTGTGGCAGAAAAAAATACATTTTATGCGATTTTATAAGTTCATGAATTTTGGACCATATTTTAACTTCAGACTGATTTAGTGTACATTTTTTTCTGATGTATTCAAAGGGGAAGAGATTCTTCGAATCATCTAAAATATCAAAGATGGTATTAATTCCTGCTGCTTTCCACGTCTTCATTTTAATTTTAGGAGCAATTATTTCCAAAGTTTCAATGCTTATCCAGTCCGGATGTACCGGTGCAAAGTGTGCAGTAGATAAGTTGAGTAAGGCTCTCCATGTTCTTATTGCTGCTTTATGTATATTCAAATATAAAGTATAGGCGCAAGGACTGAGGCACAGGAGCGCTCCTCACTCGCTCCTGCACGGGGGCTGCTGACAGGACGCCGCAGACGGGACAGGTAAGCGCTCATAGGAGCTGAAGATGAGATGGAGAATTATTTTAGATGAGGGTGCTGTAGTTAGGGAGGATTGGGAACAGGTAACTGTCCAAGGGACATAATGGTGCAATGGGGAACTTTATGGGGCAAAGATGGGCATTATAGGGCCCTGGGGGCATTATAAGACAATGGGGCAGTATGGGTATTATGGGGCAATGAAAGACATTCAGGGGTAATAGGGGACATTATGGGACATTGAAGGTTAATGGGGGACATTATGGGGCACTAATGGTACCTTTACACGCCGCCACAACAGGATGCATACAACCCGCCACAGGCTACAAATGTGGCTTGTCGCGCCAATATCGCCCGTAGTAGCGGCGTCTGAAGACGGGACGACACAGCCGGCTATAGATACATCTGTATCCGTACACTGCCCATAAACAGATGGCTACATCGCCGATTGTAGCGAGCTGTCTCGGCGTGTAAAGAGCCCACAGAAGGGAACTGTGGACACCCGGCGATGTAGCTGCAATGTAGCTAAGGCGTGACCCTGGCTCCGTGTTACCGCGCCCCATGTGCGATCATTGGTGGAAGCTGCTGCATGACGATTGGTAGTCGCTGCATAGGGAGGCATATTTAAGGAGCTGACGAGTCACACTACACAATCGCTCGAGCGTGCTGTATTACTCAGCCTCCTGCGTTGCCTGCCCAATCAGGATGTTATTGCTTTGTCCTATCAGCGTACGGAATTACATAGTAACATAGTAACATAGTTTTTAAGGTTGAAGGAAGACTTTAAGTCCATCTAGTTCAACCCATAGCCTAACATGTTGATCCAGAGGAAGGCAAAAAAAAACCATGTGGCAACACTAAGCTCCACATTGGGGGAAAAAATTCCTTCCTGACTCCAGATACGGCAATCAGACTAATTCCCTGGATCAACGCCCTATCAAAGGATCTAGTATGTATAACTGATAATATTATAGTTTTCAAGAAAGGCATCCAGGCCCTTCTTAAATGTTAGTAGTGACTCACTCATTACAACAGCATGTGGCAGAGAGTTCCATAGTCTCACTGCTCTTACAGTAAAGAATCCGCGTCTGTGATTATGATTAAACCTTCTTTCCTCCAGACGTAGAGGATGTCCCCTTGTCCCAGTCTCAGGCCTAAGAGTAAAGAGATCATTAGAAAGGTCTCTGTACTGCCCCCTCATATATTTATACATTATTATAAGATCACCCTAAGCCTTCGTTTTTCCAAGCTAAATAACCCCAAGTTTAATAACCTGTCTTGGTATTGCAGACCCCTTAGTCCTCTAACGACTTTTGTCGCTCTTCTCTGGACCCGCTCTAGTTCAGCTATTCTCGTAATCCACAATTGTGGCACGCCTATGTGCTGTCCCTGCTGCACCAGGTCCGCCCATATTAGCTTGTTGTAGCGTTGTGTAAATGAGGTACGCTGAGCTACAGATGGCTACTTGAGACACCCGGCGATGTAGCCAGCTGTAGATGTAGCGTAGCGTAGCGTACCTTGTGGCGGCGTGTAAAGAGGGTGCGTTTCCCGTTTGTAACCGTTTGGCCGTGCTCGTGCACGTGAAGTAGCAGTTGGTATCCATCCTGTTGTGGCGGCGTGTAAAGGTACCATTAGGGATATTGTGGGGCAGTGGGGGATATTGTGTGGGGCAATGGGGGACATTATGGGGCAATGAAGGATATTGTGGGGCAATGAGGGAAATTATGGGACAATAAGGGACATTATGGGACAATGAGGGACATTGTGGAGTGTTTGGGGACATTATAGGGCAATGAGGGATACTGTGGGGCAATGAGGGACATTATGGCATGTTTTAGGACATTATGAGGCAATGTGGGACATTGTGGCATGTTTGGGGACATTATGGGGCAAATTGGTACCTTGTTGGGAAATGGGGGACAATATGCGGCAATGAGAACATTATGGGGTAAATTGTGAATTGTGGACATGATGGGGCAGTGAGGGGATTGTGAAAGGGGACATAGTATAATGAGGTGGGGGGACTTTATGCAGAGATATAGAATGGGGGAGATATTATAAAAAGGGGAGGTTTTGGGAGACCGTATGAAAGGGGGCAGTTTGAGGGGCTGTTTTAGAGAAGAGCAGTGTATGAGGGGATATTCTGTACAGGAAAAACCGTGAGGGGTAATTATTTATTCAGGGGTGCAGCATGTGATATATTTATATTCCTGTAGCAGTGTAATGTTGCTTTTTATTTTTAAGTGCACTCTGTTGGGAAATGCTGAAGTCGAAAAGAGAAATCTCATCATGGCATCTGTGCTGCATGGAGACAAAAGGGACGGCAACAACCTCAGTCTGAGGATGTCATCTATAAGGTACCTGGATGTAAATCTTTATTCGTGATACTGACTAGTTTTCATCAGTCTGAGGTTCCTGTATAATCCTCTGTCTAATAATGACTGATAATAGCAACTCCCAGCATCTCCCAACCATTAGTAAGAATGTACTGAGATGTGTAGCTTCAATTAACAACCTCTTCTGATTCCACTTGTTTCCCTAATTAAAATATTACCTGGAAGCTATACTGGGCTGTATATATTACCTTGAGGCTGTGCTGGACTGTATATATTACCGGGACGCTGTGCTGGGCTGTATATATTACTTGAAGGCTGTGCTAGGCTGTATATATTACCTGGAGGCTGTGCTGAGCTGTATATATTACATGGAGGTTGTGCTTGGCAGTATATATTACCTGGAGGCTGTGCTGGGTTATATGTGTTATTTGAAGGCTTTGCTGGGCTATATATGTTATTTGGAGGCTGTGCTGGGCTGTATATATTATTTTGATGCTGCAACTGGCCAAATATATACAGCCCAGCAGTAGCCTCCAGATAATAAATACAGCCCTGCATAGCCTCAATATTATATATACAGCCAATTTAATGTGGAAAAACCCATAGCTAGAATTGATATGCTGCAGATTTTCTCTCACTAAAATACACAGCATTGTAATATTTATAAATCTATATATTTACATAACCTTGTTGTATTATGAAGAGGGGCCTAAAAAAAGTTCTTGCACAGGGGCCCACTACAGTCAGTGTCTGCCCCCCTGGACAGTGATCTCCCCTTACTGCCCCATACGTATGTACTTAACATTGTATATGTTTTCAAAAGAGAGTGGATAAAGCTGCTTCCAGACACATATGGATGTGGTTTATATCTAAGAAATATGAAAAGATGGAGCGTTGCAATCAGAGATGGCAAAAATGATTCACAAGACCCTGCATCAATAGTTTGTGGGAGCCCAGCCAACCTCCTCTTACTTGGCAGGATCCCTGGGCATCTTCCAGTTAGTAGTCCCGGTACAACAATATTCATGCATCACACCACAGTGATGACATCCTAGGCCTACAAATAAGAAGTGTTGGGGATTCTGGCAGGTGGGAACTCTTGTGGAGCAGTCACAGCTTACCAATACAGCAATGAACTGGGGCCCTGCTAATTGATTGGGTTATGTCTAGTTAGTACTCTACATGTCCTATCCTTCTCTCCCAGACATTATCTGTAGAGGCAGGTTTGGGAGGTCATACACATTGGATAGGCCGCTGGATCTGGGTTCTGATGACTTTAGTCTTTTGTATATGGGGCTACAAAAAGTAGAAAAGGTGTTTATCCATTTCAGGCAGCTGAGAACCACAGAACATAAACCTACACATAAATAGCCATGATTGATTTCAAAATTAAAGGTACGAAAAAAAATGCAGCCACAAATCATTTCAGTTTCTAAAATGTTAGAACGCAGATGTCGTGTCAACAATAAACTTATGACAAACGTGTATAATAAAAAAAAACTGAAATAACCTTTAGTGGTTTTTGGCAAAGAAACCACACTTATGTCTTAAAATAAATCAACAGCTAGGAGATAATGACTGCTTATTTCCCTTGGATACGGGCACAGTTAAATTGGGCGTAGGTGGGCGAGATGCTCTCCTTGAGACTAAATCAGAAAGTTTGCAAAGTTCTAACTATTCACCTATTAACCCGTTCTGTAGGATATTGAAGTAAGAAGCTATAACAGATTGTAGGAGCATGACGACTACGAGGAGTGTATTATGTTTAGGCATGCAACACGAGCAGCTGAGTGTGGCACATAGTCCTCAATAATTAGATGTGTATTCTTATTAAAAATAGGACGTTTCTAAAAACTTGACCTGACGATGAGCCCACTAAGGAGAATTTTTTTCAGAATCTCCAGTTAAACGTCATTACAGTATCCACCCAAGTCATAGTCAGTCATATGGACCCAGGTAGGAGAGATCTGGGCTGTAGGATGTAGACTCCTTACACTGCATAGGAGCTTAATGTATTGTCTTAGTTTTAGGTTTGAAGTAGAGATGGACTAATTGATTTAATGTGAACCAAATTTGAGTTTAATTTTTTTTTAGACTTGAAGGTTGTGGCAAATTTGAGCAATTTGCAATCGGATACATGAGCGTTGCAAAAAAATTAAAAATAAATAATACCACCAGACTTTTCACACATTGCAAACAGTTGAAGCAGTTGCAGAAGGGTGTCATTACCTCATGTGTAACTGCACAAGCTTCCTTAACCTTCCTAGCGGTATTCTCGAGCCTGACTCGGGGTTAACATTCACTGCCAGAAGCGGTAACCCCGAGTCAAGCTCGGGCTTACCCGTGGTCGCGGCAGATGCGGTGAAAAAAACGCATCTGCCGCGATTGCCGCATAGCTGCCGCATAACCGCTGCACTTGCGGCGCGGTTGCGGTAATCGCCATAGTAAGTATAGGGGGACTTGCGGCAGGTTCGGCAAGTGCGGTTTTGCACTTGCGGCAGGTGCGGCCGCGAAAAAAAAACGCGGCTGACCGCGTTTTTTTTCGCAGCCGCACCTGCCGCAAGTGCAAAACCACACTTGCCGCACCTGCCGCGAGTCCCCCTATACTTACTATGGCGATTACCGCAACTGCGCCGCAAGTGCAGCGGTTATGCGGCGGCTATGCGGCAATCGTGGCAGATGCGGTTTTTTTCACGGCCGCACCTGCCGCAAGTGCTGAAACCGCACTTGCCGCAAGCCCCATAGACATTGCATGGGGCTTGCCGCAACTGTGCCGCAGGTGTCGCGGTTATGCGGTAATCGCGGCAGATTGTTTTATTCACCGCATCTGCCGCAATTTCAAAAAACGCTAGTGTGAAAGTACCCTTAGTACAAAATTCCAGACATAATCATACCGCCAGGTATAAGATTATTGATTATTGAATAAAATTATATTATTTATTTAATTATAATTCATGATTTTTATGTTTCAAACTTTATCACATCTGAGAGGTCTACTAGAGTCTTCTTTGATCAGGTAATTACTAAGAATTGTAGGCCGACAGTACATAACACCAAATTTCCATGCAAAAAAATGGTACCGCTTTTAGCACAAAATTCCTGACATAATCATACCGCCAGGGAGGTTAAAAAGCATTGCACCTACCAGATTACCAGATCACCTGGTTCAGTGCAACCAATCAGTAGGGGCTATCATAGCTGTATAAGGGTATGTGCGCACTGGGCGGGTTTTCGGCGGTTTACCTGTGTAAACCGCCGTTTTGCATACATTAGTTTTATTTAAATTTATGTTAATCCAAACAGGCGTTTGGATTAACATTGAAACTAATGTAACCCGCCCAAGGCTGTGCACATACCGGCGGTTACCCAGCGTCATCCGTTGCTAACCCGCAGGTTTCCCAGCGGGTTAGCAAAGAATGACCAAGTTCTAAAAACCGGCCGGTTCTGCAGCGGCTGCAAGCAGAATCATGTGCTGCTTCCAGCCGCTGCAGAATCGCCGCCGAGAACACGCTGGGCAGCCGCTGGATACCGCCCGGCTCCCGCAGCTCATACCCGCCAAGAAGCCGGTGCACGGCGCCGGAGCTTCCTGGCGGGTCCCGCCAACAGCCGCCGACCGAACCGCCGGGTAAGTGTGCACTTACCCTAAAAGTCGAGGCAGGGGATGCAGTAGCAATTTGAGTGATTTAAAGTCATGAGAGGTTGTCAAAGCTCACCAACAGACAAAGAGAAATCTTATAACATTTGACAGTTAATCCAGGCAGTGATTTGTTGAATAATTTCAGCACTGATGATGAGGGGAGTAGACTGAATAATACAGGATCCAATTTTATAGGGATGTGGTAAATTGACATGAGAGTTGCCAGCAGCAGTGCCAGATTCAGTACGATTGATCAATGATATGGTGTAGCTGTCCCCTGCTGCATCTAAATTACAATAACACATTGATTTTTCATTTTTTTATGCACTAGGAAGCAGAAGCAAGACAGCACAGTAGGTTTCAAAGGAGAAAAAATCTGAATATCAGTGTCAGACGATATAATTGCTTGTTACAAATAACTGTACGAAGTTTTTTCATTTCAACAACAGCAAAAAACAGCATCATCAAAACCAGACATGCATAGTTAAATGTTTACTTTTTTCACACTTGTTTTACTGGTCCACTTTGATAACCGCGCATGCTACATGTACTGTGGACTACTCCCACATTTTGCTTTCTGAACGTGTATCTATCTGTTTAGCATTTCTTATTATGCTCTGCTTGGGAAGGCTTGCATAACTGGGTTTCAAAAGATTGTTAAAAGTTAATTACGGTAAGCAATTGTACAAAATGTATGTAAGTGGAAAAAGTAGCAATGGATGAGGTCAGTGGCGTAACCTGAAGCTCCCGAGCCTTGGTGCAAAAGCTCCAATGGGGACCCCAATTATTGCAAAACTTTAACAGCAGTGGTATTTTTCTATAGGTCAAAGGAACTTTTGGGGCCTCCAAGGCTCCAGGGCCCATGTGCGATTGCAACCCCTCCACCTATTGTAGTTATGCTCATGGATGAGGTAGAAAACATCATGGCTAAGAATGTAACAGCCGCGGAAACACCATCACTGACTCCAGCTGTCCAGGCAATAGTACTACCATACGCAGGCCACAAATGGCTTCCTTTGATTCCTGAGAGTAAACAGAGTGCATTATGGAATATTTGGCACCTCACTCATTTCAGTCTCAGAAGGATGAAGCAACCTCTGACAGAGACACTGTCAGCTTGTTTGTTTTGAATGAGTTCAGGTTTTATTCTGTCCAGTTACCCCATATGTATAAAATCCAGCCCCTAGGCATGCTGTCCGCCTTTACTGTTATTCATGACAGAATGGCTCATTCTGAAAACTTAAGAATTTGGAGTGTGATCCTTCTATAGGGCCCCACCATGGGAGCAAGTCTGTTCATGAAGTTTCTTCAGTGATGAATATTTACCACTTTCAACCATTAGTAGTATTCATTGTACTTCATGATGAATCTGTTGACTTACCCCTTTCCCTTTTTTCTTATTATGCTCAAAAAACTTAATAAAAATCTATTGGTTTAAAAAAAAAAAAAAAAACTATTAGTAGTATTAAATAAACAGTGGAAGTAATTCGGAACCAAGGAAACTCAGCCATAAAGTAGAAGACAGTAGAAGTTATAGAGCGGGGTGCCCAAGTAGCAAAACACAGTGCATAGATATTCCTCAATAACTGTAGTGAATCAAACCTCCTCTGGCATTAAAATCAGTGCACCGTGAGCAAAACGGCATGGGTTTTCATGGCCAAGCGCCTGCATTCAAGCCTTAAATAACCAACAATATTATCAAGAATCAGCTCTAATGGTATAAGGCACCCACCAAACCTTGGATTAGTGGAAACGTGTTCTGAGGAGTGATGAATTGCGGTTCTCTATACGGCAGTCAGATGCACAAGTGTGTGCTTGCCAATGCCATGAGAATGTATGTCATCAGCCTGACTGATTCAATGCAAACAACAATTGTAACTTCAATATTTGTGGGAACTGTTTTAGAAGGAACTTTTTATGTTCCTTATGACTGTAATCAGTGCACAAAAAATGACAAGGTTGGGGAGTGCGTAAGAACATGACTGCCTGCACAGAGCCTTGACATTAAGCCCATCAAATACCTGTTGGATGAGCCAGAATGGAGATTGTGAGCCCAGCCTTCTCCTCCAACATCAATGTCTGACCTCACAATATCCCAAACTCACTCCAACATGTTGTAGAAAGGTTTCCAGAAAATTGGAAATAATAATAATAATTTTTATTTCTATAGCACCAACATATCCCATAGCACTTTACAGTTCAGAGGGTATACGATACAATACAATACAACACCATAATATATAATAAAATACAATACAACAGTACAAATATAATACAATACAGACCATATGAGACAAAAAATAGATAAATACATCACTGAGCCCATTAGGAGTGAGGTCCCTGCTTACAAGCTTACAATCTATGGGGAATTAGGGGAGACACAAAAGATAATAGTAAAAAATGCTGTCATATATTGGAGCTGGGAGTGGGAGGATTGGATTAGTGCAGATGTTAGTCGGAGGTCATTTGTAGAAGGTAGAAAACGGGTGGTGTGATAGACAGAATTGAGGGAGGAAACTGTTATAACTGGAAAGGGGAAACAAACTCCATATTAGTTCCAATGGATTCAGAATGGGATGTCATAAAGGCTCCGGTAGGAAATAATAAATCGATATGGTCACATGTATTTGGGCACTCGTGGTCAATATTACTATTATTGTGAACAGTTAAGCAAGTTTTAGATGAAATGAGCTCTAAAATACATTAAGTTAAAGATGGCACAATTGTATTTTAGGCAACTTCCCCCCCCTGAAATATTTTTATATTTAACATTTTAAAATTGACAAAAAAAGGAAAATGGGCTGATGCAAAAGTGTCAGGGCACCCTGCATGGTCAGTAAATGGCACCTAGTAGAACCCCCTTTGGCAAATATCACCAAGCTATAAACACTTTTTGTAGCCAGCCAAGAGTCTTTCAATTCTTGTTTCAGGAATTTTCCTCCATTCTTCTTTGGAAAAGTCTTCCAGTACTGTGAGATTCCGGGATCGTCTTGCATGTACTGCTCTTTTGAGGTCTAAAAGGTTAACAGAAAGTGCTGGGTTTCATAGATCCACCGCGCTGACCTCCAGTGAGACAACAGAGTGATTTGCACAACCAAATCAGGTGAGTCTTCCACTAAAGGGGGGCATGAGGATATTTGTACAAAGGAAATTACTCTATGTGCGCTTCATTCCCTTTTCTTTGAGGTCTAGGCACTGATTTTTAATTATATTGAGATCAGGGAATATGAGGGCCATTGTAAAACCTTCAGCTTGTGCCTTTTTTGGTCATCTATTTTGGATTTTGATGTGTGTTTAGGATCATTATGCATTTAGAGAAGCCATCCACTTTTCAACTACAGTTTTTTTTTTTTTTTTTACAGATGGTGTTATGTTGCCTCAAGAATTTGTTGATATGTCTTTGAATCCATTCTTCCTCTACACATTTCTTTTCATGCTATTAGCTGCCACACAACTCCAAATCATGATTGGTCCACCCAAATGCTTAATGGTTGGCAAGATGTTCTTTTCCTGAAATTCTGTGCCCTTTTTCTCCACACAGACCTTTTGATCATTGTGGACAAAAAGTTCTATTTTAACCTTATTGTTCCACAGAACTTGTTTCCACAATGCATCAGTCTTATTTACTGTAGATGTTCTTTTGCATACTTCTGACACTAATTTTATGGTAAGGTTTTCTTCTAATGACTTTCAATGAAGGCGATATTTGTGTGCAGGTGTATCTGAACAGTAAAACAATGTAACACAAGTCCAGAGTCTGCTAAATCTTCCTGATGGTCTTTTGCAGTCAAGTGGGGAAGGAGGTCTGATTTGCAACTTCAGCAATCCTATGAGCAGCTATCACAGAAATTTTGCTTGGTCTGTCAGACCTTACCTTGACCTTCACTGTTCCTGTTTACTGACATTTTTTTAATTATATATATTTTTTATTATATTTCGAATTGAGAAAAAAGCATCTTGAAAAACGATTTGCCATCGTCTAGTACCCTTCTCCTGGTTTGTGGGCCTCTACAACATTCAGCTTAGAAGAAACCAGGGCTGCCGATTTTTAGCACAAGGTTAAAAAACTTGTTGGGTTTTTATAAAGCTGTTATATTTCATCACCTGACATTTCCTAATGATGGTGAAGAAGTAATAAGACTAACAGAATAATTAAAGGGAACCTGTCACCTGGATCTAAGCCCCTACACTATCACTACCTGTCCCTGCACCTTCCTAGCTGCTCCCTATCTATCCCTCTCTGAGCTAAATCCGTCCTATAAAACTGCAGAAAAATAACTTATAACTTACAGCAGTCCCTGAGGCTGGGGACTGAGAAGGCGGCGCCAGGCTCCATTCAGCCCCTCCTCCATGCAGCAGCACACGCCCCGCTGGGCGGCGTTATTCTTTCTTCATCGCCGCCTCCTCCATTTGGAATCTGTGCTTTACACCTATCATGTTGTGGTGATGCAACCTCGATGTGTCCCCTGACTGAGACACAGCATATGGGAGATTGTATCATCTCCTTGGTAGCAGCACACACAGGATTAGCTGCTACTGGAGCTAAGTGCTGATTGAAATCACTGACCCCCAGGTGTGCGGGTGAATAGGAGATGATATGTGCTGCCCTGGGCTGTGGGGAGGGGGTGGAGGGTGTCAGGACAGCAGCAGGAGCTGCTGGGATTGTATGAGGTTCTACTCGGCTGTGCCCCGGTGTAACAGGCCAGACTAAACCCCCCAACCAGAATATACTCGGGGTTAAAGTGGCCTAGGCCAGATTATACCCCTCCGTATACCACAGCAGCTTTAGATCAGGGCTCCAAGCAACACATGGGGGCCCGAGGCAGCACAAAGTGGCCCCAGGCAGCAGAAAGTGGCCCTACGCAACATACAGGGGCCCCAGGCAGTGCTAGGGCCCCAGGCAGTGCACGGGGCCCCAGGCAGTGCACAGGGCCCCAGGCAGCACAAAGTGGCCCCAAGCAGCACAAAGAGGCCCCAAGCAACATACAGGGGCCCCAGGCAGTACTAGGGGCCACAAGCTACACACAGGATCCCAGGCTACACACAGGGGCCCCATGCAGCATACAAGGACCCCAGGCAGTGCACGGGGCCCCAGGGAGTGCACGGGGCCCCAGGCAGTGCCTGGGGCCCCAGGCAGTGCACAGGCCCCAGGCAGCACAAAGTGGCCCCAGGCAGCACAAAGTGGCCCCAGGCAACATACAGGGGCCCCAGGCAGTACTAGGGGCCCCAGGCTATACACAGGGTCCCAGGCTACATACAGGGGCCCCATGCAGCATACAAGGGCCCCAGGCAGTACAAAGGGGTCCCAGGCAGCGCATGGGGGCCAGAGGCAGCACACAGGGGCCCCAGGCAGCACAAAGTGGCCCCGGGTGGCCCACTGCCTGGGGCCCCTGTATATTGCCTGTGGTCACTTTGTGCTGCCTGGGGCCCCTGTGTGCTGCCTGGGGCCCTTGTATGCTGCATGGAGCCCTTGTGTGTAGCCTGGGATCCTGTGTGTAGCCTGGGATCCTGTGTGTAGCCTGGGGCCCCTGGTACTGCCTGGGGCCCCTGTATGTTGCCTGGGGCCACTTTGTGCTGCCTGGGGCCACTTTGTGCTGGCTGGGGCCCCGTGCACTGCCTGGGGCCCCGTGCACTGCCTGGGGCCCCGTGCACTGCCGTGGGGCCCCGTGCACTGCCGTGGGGCCCCGTGCACTGCCGTGGGGCCCCGTGCACTGCCTGGGGCCCCGTGCACTGCCTGGGGTCCTTGTATGCTGCATGGGGCCCCTGTGTGTAGCCTGGGATCCTGTGTGTAGCTTGTGGCCCCTAGTACTGCCTGGGGCCCCTGTATGTTGCCTGGGGCCTCTTTGTGCTGCTTGGGGCCACTTTGTGCTGCCTGGGGCCCTGTGCACTGCCTGGGGCCCCTAGCACTGCCTGGGGCCCTAGCACTGCCTGGGGCCCTAGCACTGCCTGGGGCCCCTGTATGTTGCGTAGGGCCACTTTCTGCTGCCTGGGGCCACTTTGTGCTGCCTCGGGCCCCCATGTGTTGCTTGGAGCCCTGATCTACAGCTGCTGTGGTATACGGAGGGGTATAATCTGGCCTAGGCCACTTTAACCCCGGGTATATTCTGGTCGGGGGGGTTAGTCTGGCCTGTTACACCGGGGCACAGCCGAGTAGAACCTCATACAATCCCAGCAGCTCCTGCTGCTGTCCTGACACCCTCCACCCCCTCCCAACAGCCCAGGGCAGCACATATCATCTCCTATTCACCTGCACACCTGGGGGTCAGTGATTTCAATCAGCACTTAGCTCCAGTAGCAGCTAATCCTGTGTGTGCTGCTACCGAGCAGAAGATACAATCTCCCATATGCTGTGTCTCAGTCAGGGGACACATCGAGGTCGCATCACCACAACATGATAGGTGTAAAGCAGGTGGGAGATTCCAAATGGAGGAGGCGGCGATGAAGAAAGAATAATGCCACCCAGCGGGGTGTGTGCTGCTGCATGGAGGAGGGGCTGAATGGAGCCTGGCGCCGCCTTCTCAGTCCCCAGCCTCAGGGACTTCTGTAAGTTATAAGTTATTTTTCTGCAGTTTTATAGGGCGGATTTAGCTCAGAGAGGGATAGATAGGGAGCAGCTAGGAAGGTGCAGGGACAGGTAGTGATAGTGTAGGGGCTTAGATCCAGGTGACAGGTTCCCTTTAAGGTCTGAAAACGTGGTTAAAGTTATGTGAGGACACAAATTTCCAAGGATGCCCAAATGTTGGCATCCTCCCATTGATGACATGACATATACGATAGTAGCTTTATTACCATTACCTTTTGTGCCTCCCCTATTTCCTCATAGATTGTAAGCTTGCGAGCGGGGACATCACTCCTCATGGTTTCATAATTTTTTTTTGTCTCATGTTGTCTGTATTGTATTTTATCATACTATTGTATTATATTATTGTATTGTATCGTATACCATCTGAATTGTAAAGTGCTGCGGCTAATGTAGCGCTATATAAATAAAATTATTTTTTTTGTTTTTTGTACTTTTTAACAAGTGAAAGATGAAAATTTTTTTTTGCCTGAAATACAAAGGAAATGTGTCATCCATAACCATTTCTTTTGAGATCATCTTCAACTTTCTTAAATGGAACCGGTCAGCTCGTTTTTTTACCCCTTTCACTACCTGTTCCTGTACCTTCCTACTACATCCATAACCATCCTTGTCTGACCTAAAACTGTCCTATAATGATTGTAAAAATAACTTTGATACTTACATGTTTGTTTGGTAATTACTGGGACTGGGCGGTCTCCAGGGCTCCTCCTCCTCGATGCAGGTATCACGCCCCGGTGGGCACGATCATTCATTCTAAAGCGCTGTCATTCAATCAGGAGCACGCACCCGATTCAAAATTCTTGTTCCTCCTTCCAGGTATGATGCTCTGCCAGCCGCGCGTCATTTCCAGTCTGTGCATTATCGGGGATTATCAGGTGGACGGGTCGACTTCGGAATGCACACTGCACATGCTCTAGAGCCGGCCTGTACGGCACTACATCCCCCCCCACGCTGAGAAGCACCAGAAATGGTGCTCGGCTGGTAGAGCATCATAGCCGGGAGGTGCTCCTGGCTGAATGACTGTGCTTTATGATGAATGATCACGCCCACAGGGCGTGATACCAGCATCAAGAGGGAAAGAATGCAGGCGGGGAGACTGCCCAGTCAGACTACATATGTCGCCTAGAAGACTAATTACCAAACAGCCATGTAAGCACCAAACTCATTTTTTACAAACATTATAGAACAGTTTTAGTTCAGACAGGCATGGTTAGGGATGAAGTAGCAAGGTGCATGGACTTTAACTGTTCACAATAACAGTAATTTTGACCAGGGGTATCAAAACTTTTAAATGCCACTGTATCCCACTAGTGAATATAGTGTATTATACACACACACACACATTATATTAAAAGTAAATTGATGTACATATATTTTTACTGTGGGGGAAATAAGTATTTGATCCCTTGCTGATTTGTAAGTTTGCCCACGGACAAAGATATGAACAATCTATAATCTTACGGGTAGGTTAATTTTAACAGTGAGAAATAGAATATCAAAAATAAAATGCAGCAAATCAAATTGTCTAAATTATATAAATGTATTTGTATTTTGCTGAGAAAAATAACTATTTGCTCTCGCTGGCAAACAAGACTTGATACTTGGTGGCAAAACCCTTGTTGGCCTTAAGATTTTGAGACTGTCGCTTGGCAACTTGGAGCATCAGCTCCCTCCATAAATTTTCTATTGGATTAAGGTATGGAGACTGACTGGGCCACCCATGACCTTAATGTGCTTCTTTTTGAGCCACTCCTTTGTTGCCTTGGCTGTATGTTTTGGGTCATTGTCGTGCTGGAAGACCCAGCCATGACCCATTTTTAATGTCCTGGAGGGAAGGAGGTTGTCACTCAGTATTTTATGGTACATGGCTCCACCCATTGTCCCATTGATGCAGAGTAGCACTGTGCCCTTAGCAGAGAAACATCCCCAAAACATAATGTTCCCACCCCCATGCTTGGCTGTGGGGACGGTGTTCTTTAGGTCATAGGTAGCATTTCCCTTCATCCAAACACAGCATGTTGAGTTAATGCCAAAAGCTTAATTTGTGTCTCATCTGACCACTGCACCTTCTCCAAATCACTCTCAGAATCAGTAAGGTGTTCATTGGTAAACTTCAGACAGGCTGGCACATGTGCCTTCTTGAGCAGTGGGACTTTGCAGGCACTGCAGGATTTTAATTCATTTTCGGCGTAATGTGTTACCAATGGTTTTCTTGGTGACAGTGATCCCAGCTGCCTTGAGATATTAACAAGTTCCCCCATGTAGTTTTAGGCAGATCTCTCACCTTCCTCATGAATCTGGATACCCAATGAGGTAAGATTTTGCATGGAGCCCCAGATCCATGTCAATTGACACTCATTTTACTTTTTTCTTACTATTTTACCAACACTTGGCTACTTCGCGCCCAGCATCTTACTTATGGTTTTGTAGCCCATTCCAGCCTTGTGCAGGTCTAGGATCTTTTCCCTGACATCTGAAGAAAGCTCTTTGGTCTTGCCAATGTTGTAGAGGTGAGAGTCTGACTGATTCATTGAGTTTGTGGACAGGAGTCTTTTATACAGGTGATAATTTAAGACAGCTGTCTTTAATGCAGGGGGTGATTAGAAGCATCTAATGGTGGGTTTACACGTTTCAATATCGTTGCGATATCGCAACTCAATGGCTCGAGAGCGCGCAATTAGTGCACGTTTCTCCCGCATCGCATTGGATGTTTACACGCTGCGATATCGGAATACAACGTCCGTGCGATGTCTACGCCCCCCAACCCAGGAACGATCCTTTAACATGGGAGTGAATGGGTGACGTTTCAAATCGCATTGTAGTTGTGCGTTTACACAGCACGATCCGACTCCAATCTCCCTTCAATATCGGGGCATTGAATAGCACGCACATTCAATCCCCGATATCGCATTGACATCGATCCTGCATTGTATTGGACGTTCACACCATACAACGCAGGAACGATCTCGGGTCCAACGATCGAACCACGTGACTTTTCATTGAAATCGTACTACGATATCGCAACGTGTAAACCCGCCATCAGGGCCACGTCACACGGTTCAATCTTATGAAAGATATCGCTTAAGCGATCCGGAATTTTGATTGTTTGAGCGACATCGTTTGTATGTCGTTGTGTGTAACCGAGCGGTTTTTCAGTGAAAAATCGCTTGATTGTTTGGTTGAAGATTTGTGAGCAGGACCTCAAATCCGTCGTTCATCGTTCAATTAACCTGCGCTCAACCTGCTGCATTGTCCTGTGTGACACCTCTCAAACGATCTTTTTCTCCACTTCGCCTATTCCTGACGCTAGATGGTGTCGATCGCTGAATAGTGCGAACGATAGCTGGCGCATTGCCAAATTTCACATCGTTAACGTCATCTATGCTTGTGACACCGCACAAACGATATCAATAAATTGTTCTAGTGATCTCCATCACGTGACTTTTCAGGCGATATTCACAAGATTGAACCGTGTGACGTGGCCCTAACTTATCTGTAGGAGCCAGAACTCTTAATGGTTGGTAGGGGATCAAATATTGCTTTATGTCTGCAAAATGCAAATTCATTTATATAATTTAGACAATGTGATTTTCTCAATTTTTTTTGGATATTTAATTTCTCACTGTTAAAATTAACCTAGCCTTAAAATTATGGACTGTTCATGTCAGTGGGCAAACTTACAAAATCAGCAAAGGATCAAATACTTATTTGTATATGTGGAGTGTGCATATGTATGGCATACTCAGGAGAGATAGCTGTATCCCATAGCTATCTAATGTTTTTGAGCAACTTAAGGCAGACAGCGGACAGGTCAGTCGGCTAAACATACCAAGACGATACATTAGGGAATGACAGCCCAGAACAAAAATGTAGTTTAAGGCTGCGTTCTCACAGCGTATTTTTTGCATTTACGCAGCGCTATTAAGCCGTGTAA
This sequence comes from Allobates femoralis, assembly GCA_033576535.1. Taxonomy (NCBI): domain Eukaryota; kingdom Metazoa; phylum Chordata; class Amphibia; order Anura; family Aromobatidae; genus Allobates; species Allobates femoralis. The sequence continues at coordinate 176,837,700 of JARQOC010000007.1, forward strand.
ATGCCGTGAACGCAGCTCTGTTCACAAGTTCAGTCTTTTTGCGGATGCACTTTGTGCTGCAAAGCACATCCGTATAAAGAATGAACATGGTAATTGTTTGCACTTTTTTCAGCGCACTTTTTACTTACCTAGCCACGCTCCCACGGTGATCGGTCCTCACAATGGCACCATAGGACCTGTCGCAGGACCTTAAACAGCACCATGTGACCGGGCGATGTCACAGGTCACATGGTGCTTTCGGGTCCCAGAGCCCGCCACTCACTGCCAGCAGGCGGGGGCTCAGAAGGCACTAGGCGAGGTAAGTGTAAAGCGCAGGGGAGAAGCGTAGGCCTGTTCACACACAGAACACTGCGTTCTGTAAAGATGCGCTCTTGGTGCAGTTTTACACCAAAAGCGCATCCTTACAAATATGCTGTGTGTGAACGCAGCCTAAAGCCCCCGTCACACAATGACGCACCAACGATAACGATACGACCTGGCCAGGATCGCTGGTGCATCGTTTTCACATCGCTGATAAGATGTCAAACAGGTATCTCACCAGCGATGTCACCAACGACTTCAGCAATGATCCAGAATTATACAGAGGTCATTGGGAATTGTCACTACATAGTGTAGCATTGAGATCTTTGGTCATTGTCCCTTTCAAACAACGATGTAGCGCTCCCAGCGGGAGCGCAATGACGTAGAAATGACCCAGAGCAGTATGCAATGATCAACGATCTCACAGTAGGGGCCAGATCGTTGGTACGTGTCACACATAACGACATCGTTAGCGGGATCGTTGTTAAATCACAAAATCTGTGACGTTACAACGATATCGTTAACGATCTCATTATGTGTGACAGGACCTTAAGAGTATTAAGGCTGTGTTTACACAAGCATATGCAAAATAGACCTTTTTTGTCCAGAAAGGAAAAACCTGATTTTTTTTGCAGCTGTACGTTTGTTATACAGACCCATATGACATAGTTGTTACATGAATAATATACCGTAATAAACGACTAAGGCTGGCTTCACATTAGTATTCGCCGCCGCTGCGTATTGCAGCGGGCGAATGCGAGCAGACAGGGTGGTACTTGCGGTTGGCTCACTTTCGCCAGCCGCAATACGCAGCAGCGGCGGCGGTCGCTAATGTGAAGCCAGCCTAATATAGTTTCACATCTTTACAATAGTATTTGATTTACTCAAAACGCACAAGAAAGATAACCAGTATGTGTACTTTGTGTACCGATTGACTTATAATGAGCAAGGCTGTCTGGTCAACACACAATGATTATATGCTCTTCTGAACGAGAGTCTATGAAGAAAGGTTCCGGGCACTACAATGGGGAAGTCGGTCCCTGCCTTCACCTGGGGGTCAGGTTGCACTGGGCCACAGGTCCACAGACCAGCGGTGTTACCTCCAGAAAACAGCAAAAATAACAATTGCATCCAGATATTGTAGATAAGGATTGGAGAGGCACTCACCAGATTATCACAGCTTCTTGTACATAGGAACAACATGCGAATACAACATTCCAGACACATCAGGTGTCAGCAGTGCAGGGGGAGGGAGGGAAGTGCGGGAGGCACAGGACTTGGAACAACATGCGAGTACAACGTTCCGGAGACATCAGGTGTCAGCCGTGCAGAGGGGAGGGAGGGCAGTGCGGGAGGCACAGGATTAAAGCGCCGTTTCACACCTGTCTGGTGCTTCTACGGGTCCACAACTGATGACCTCAGGCACCTCCTTAATAAAAGGTGGGTGAAGGGAACATCATTAAAACCATAATTAGAAACATACTCATAATGCAATAAGAAACAACTACAAAATTAAAAGACACAGATATATACAGATGATAAAACAGAGGCTTGTTAACTGACAAAAAGACAGCAAGATCAATTCTATCATTCAAACCCCTGGCACCCTGGGCTTTAAGCTGCATTATCCACCTAGATTCACATTTTAGCAGATTTTTATGCAAATCACCACCCTGGGACGAAGAGGAAATACTCTCCAACTCTGCAAAGAATAGTGATTCTGGATTGCCTGCATGGTGCTCTCTTCTATGTTTATTTAAACAGGAGAGACTTTTCCTGAATTTATAGACTTATGTGGATATGGAGGCTCTCTATGTCTATAGAGATGAATGAGCCTGAAGCCCTCTTGCCATTCAAAATTTTCCAAAGCGGACACAAAATCAATAGTATGCCTTATGTATGAGGAAATACAGGGGAGAAGGGGTCCGAGTAGCCAATACAAATAACGTGGCAGGGGTTCGGTTAAGAAACCGACCCTTGACATGATTGGGTGGTCTGGAGGTACAGTTACAGACTTGTGCATCTCAGGGAGGAAGTACTAGTGTGGTTTGTTCGGAAAATGAGGGAACAACTTTTCTGCCTCCCTAGATGTGAGGACTCCCGAGGTTACAATGTAACAAGCTTTGTAGTATTGATTTTTAATTGTTTGTAGGATCACAAAGCAAACGTTAATTGAGTGAAACCAATACCTATAGTCTAGAGCGTCAGAAACAGAATATTCCCTTATGATCAGCACGATACTGCTTGTATGGTCAGACACAGCCATTACATAGTACATAGCAGGGACACATATATAAGATCTCAGCATAGGAACATTTATTTGAAACATATCAAATTGTGGAAATTGATATTCCAATATCTATAAATTAAATTCAGCTTTAAAATTAACTCTGTGGAAAACCCTTTAGGACCCTGTTAATTTCCACTATGTACCGTGTCTTAGTGACAGAGCTGTGATTTCCTGTTTATAGAGAGATCACACCACTACTGATCGCTTTCTTGGTCGCTGCAGATTTCCCTCACAGTTGTGTTTTTTTCTTACAATTATCTTCTTGCATGAACATCTCTCTATACTGAGGACTGCTTCCGATCTCAACCTAGAACTTTTGAGAATCAGAGTTTAAAAAATGAAATTAAATGTCGATTTAAGCAGTTCTATAAGGTAATCAAAACGACTGGGAGCCGAAACGCTTCACACAGTGTAGGCAGAGGTGAGTGAAGAACCTACCGGCCTTCAGAAAGACGTAACCACTGAAAAATTACAAAAGAGAAAACTGTCTGATTTTTATTTAAAAAAAAAAAAGGAAATTGTATACCAGAGGAAATTACAAATTGTTTTGCCATTGTGCCCACAGAGGCATGTTGTCACAGCACAGCTCCAGCTCATTCTTGAATACTGTAGTTTACAGAAAGATTCAAAAGTACATTATTGGAGCTCCAAGTCTATGGAGCCTCACTGGCACCCACCTATGCTATACCTCCATAGGATACCTATTTAATGAGGAGGCAAGAGGTTTTAGGGAAGATTTTGTATGAATCCAACAGAAAATAATTGTGGTATGATGGATAGGTCACTGCATTATAAAGGTAATGGTTTTTGGGTGAGAATAATCTGTACACTGCAGGGTGTTCTAGAGGTATACTCGCGATGTCTAAGAGCCATACTATGTAGAGGTCAAATTATTACATTAAATGGTGCACCTCAAAATCATTTTTGGGATCAGTGCATGCCATGCATTTGTTTTGACTTTCCTTCCTACCAAAAGTAATGGATTTGGAAAGGAAACAGAAGTGAAATTGAAAAATGTTTACTTTTATTTTTGGAGCCATTGCCGGGTTTGACCCGATTCCTCTGCTAGACCTTGGACCTCCTCAGACCATCCATTTGCCTTGCCACTTTGCTTTGTTCTATCATCGTCCTAGTATTCTGTCCCAGATCGTGACTTGACTACGCCTTTGTCTATCTCCTTAGTTCATGATGTGCTCTCCTGGTTTCTGACCCCAGAACATATGCTTTACAATCTTGTCCATGTAGTGACTAGAGTCCCAATGATGTATATTATTTTCTTCTATTTCTTACATATAAATATTTGACTCATTATAGCAGTGATATAAATAAATTAAAAGCAGCTGTTTGGGACTAAATCATTGATGACCTAACCATCGGATAGGTGATGAATATAAGATCATTAGGGGTTTGATACCCCCACTGATCAGCTTGTGATCTGCTTTGGAGAGGAACACCAAAGCCCTGGACGTTGATTAGTGGCCATTGCCAAACTCCCTACTGGCAGGCAATCAATGTATCGTTTTGGACAACCCCTTTAAGCACTGAATAGACGGTAGTCTGGAGCACCATAAATTAGTATTTTGGAAGTAATAATATGAGTCTCAGAATCGAAATAAGTAACCTGGAGAAAAAATAAAGTCATCTCATCACTTTCTTTGCTCTGACCTTGGCTGGGAATGACGTCCTTGCACGGAGCAGTATTGGTTTAATTGAAAACAGATATGCTCCAGTGATGAGAAGGTACATTTAAAACTACTTACTTCACTTTTATTGTAGTGTTTGAAAAGTTTTCTTTATTTACCTCATCACTGGGGCATTTTTCTTTTTTAACATTCTAAATATCAATGAACCTTTTGTATGATCACTGGGTGGTTAGAGTATGTGGGTTATTTGCATTATGAATTTTGAAAAGGAGACATTTTCGGTTCTTGAACAATGCAGAAGTCGAGCTTTATTACATGTCCTTTCCTTTATAGGATTAAAGTACAAATTAGTGCAATGTAAGGGGCTTCCCTTCACCCTTGGCTCCATTTTGAAGGTCTCATTTTGCTTACCTTTAGTATCATCAAAAAATGGAGCCGTGGATCCTCCATCCTGTTTCCCTTCTCTCTGCATTTCTCATTTAACGCCTCAGCAGATCTGGGCATTACAACACCCAGTGATAAGACTCCTGATTTTACACACACAGTAGCACTTGTATGAATCGCAGATAGTCACCGCAGATAGGCTACTGGTGTGCACCAGGCAGACAAGGCCTTTCAAAGAGGAGAACCCTTATCTCAAGATGATATCTTGTCTGACTTGTGTCTGGCAGATACATGTCACTGTGATCAATGAGCATTTTTTACACTTAGTGTCCCGCATCTTCATTAACACTAAAATTCACATTTACATATTAGATCATTTTAAATATAATAGAAAAAATACACCATTGAGATGATTGTGATTTTTTTTGTCCTTGAAAACCTCCTACATGTAAACATACTTCAAGGAAAGTTTCAGACAATCCTGCAATCCCACAAAATTCAATTATCTCCACACATGATGGGTAAGAAATGTATGATTATAGGGCATCTGATTACCAAGGCCCCAACAATCTCAAGAATGGAAGACATCATATTTACTGTTTTGGACTGTAAAGGCTATTTCCATCAGCCCCATATACCGTAAATGAACTGATAGGTCAATTCCAACTTTACACGCATGGAGGACAAGGTCTGTAGGCATTCCATGGGTCAGATGACCACCTAGATGCATCACCAAACCTGTTGATTTGTGATAATGTACTTAAAGGGAAAACGTCTAACATCTGCACAGTGAATACAAGATTTGGACCCCAAATTAACTCTGATCATTATAGGGTTACGTGCAGATCAAGAATCAGTTCAGCTCAGTATAACCATGGAAGGTCTGAGTGTTCAATCTTGTACAGAAAAAGCCGGCACCCTGCTAATGAGAGATTCGTGCTTGAAGAAAGGAAAAAAAAAAAATCCTCTAATATAAGTAGTGTATAACTCCATTCCAAAAAATGAAGATGAAGGATGGTAGCTGTAAATAAGCGAGTTTATTACTCTAATCCGGACCATGAAAGATTGAGATTTAAGTCAAACATTTTGACCACGCATCGGTCTTTATCAAGGACATCTGTGCAGAAGAAGGCAGGAAGTATTTCCCTAAAGCCCCCGTCACACTAAGCGAAATAGCTGCTGAGTCACAAGTTTGGAGACGTAACGGCGATCTCGCCATGTTTGACACTTGGCAGCGACTAGGCCCCTGCTGTGAGATCGCTGGTCGTGTCAGTCGCCTGGACCATTTTTTGATCGTTGGGGTCCCACTGGGCATTGGTGTGTTTGACAGGGACAACGACCAACAATCTCAATACTACAGGTCTGAGAAACAGGGTCCCAACAACCTCTATCATTCCGCATCGTTGCTGGCGAGATCTGACTGTTTGACATCTCACCAGTGACCACTTAGCGAAGCACCAGCGATCCCTACCAGGTCGTATCGTTGTCAGGATCGCTGGTGCGTCGCCAAGTGTGACGTTACCCTAACTCTCAGACCCTTTTTGCTCAAAAGTCCTTGAAGACCATTGTGTGGTCGAAACATTGGAATTAAATCTGTATCATTCTTTGTGCCTGATCATAGTAATAAAATCACTATTTGCAGCAACCGTCCTCTATACTAATTTTTCAGAGCTGAATATTCAATCTGTTAGGGTGCCTTCACATTTGGGTATGGGGAAGGCAGTGTATGCTGCGTTCCCATACGCAGTAAAGGGCATGCGCACTGCGTTCCTATGTTTAACATAGGAAAGCATAGTGTCTGCGTTTAGCAGCATTTGCTGCATTTGGGTGCGCATGCGGAAGATATCTGCGCCCTCCAGGGTCCCCCGTCCGCACCCGGGACGCAGCATGTTGTATTTTTTGTGCGCTCAGGGACCTTGGAAAATCAGCAAGCTTCCCCAAGCGCACAAAAGAATGTATTGGCGTCAATGGGTCCGCAGTGTTCTGCGCATGACAGCGCAGGAGAATGCTGCAGACCCATTGAAATCTCTCCCGGTGGCCGCCGGTGATGTCACAGGAGATCACCAACGGCCTCCAGGAGATCAGCTGGAGCCTCTGATGATCTCCTCCTCCCCGCCGCCGGTAATCTCCTAGCGGTGTCGGCGGGGAGAAACAGCTGATGTGACAGCTGTTTGAGAGGAGATGCCGGCGCGGGAAGATTCAGTGTCGGCGCGGGAGATTCAAACAGCTGTCAGATCAGCTGTTTAACCCCGCTGACACGTCCCGGTGCTTACCGGCGGCCGGGAGGAGATCTCCGCTGCTGATCTCCGCCTCCGGCCCGCCCCCGGACACCGCCGATTGGCTGCCCGGGCTCCATAGTGATGTGTCCGCAGGCGGACATTCTCCGCTGCGGACACATCATTAAAAAGAAAAATGACCCTGCATTCACTGCGTTTGTGTCTGCATGCCATCAGCATGCAGACACAAACACAAATGTGATGGTAGCCTTACAGGGAATCTAAAAATATCTCCATATTAGCGACACCACAAGACCCCATAACTCCCCCCTTTAACTCCTCTAAACGAGTCATTTTTGAACACCACGTCTGGATTATAACCCACTCCTCACCCCAATCTTCACAATTTGCTATGAAAGTTGTTTTCCTCTAATGTACTTTACTAATTGCATGATACACAATCGTATTTAGTCGACATATACTGCTGTCACTTTACCAAAACGAGAAATATATGGGAGTTAGAGTAACTAGGTTCTTTTTATCTTTAAACGGTACAATTAATTCCCTATTTCTCCTCCCTCAACTTTGTCTCTCAACCTACCCGCTCTCTACGCTCCACAAACTCCAAGACTTCTCCCAAGATGCACCAATTCTCTGGAATGCTCTAGTCTAAGAAATCAGGACTCTCCCCAATTTACAGTTTTAGGCGCTCCATAAAAATACATCTTATTAGGGCGGCCTATCACGCTCCCTAATCAAAGTCCTTTATATATGTAGCCCATTCACTATTTCTCTGAACATAACTCTGTCAACCTCCACCAAGCCCAAAAGCTCTACACAGATTGGCTGCTGACCACAAATGCAGATTTATCTATCCCCCATGTCATCAAGATGGCTGGACCATCACTGTAAATAAGCACTTGTACTTTGTGTCACCCCCACCTCATTGCAGATTGTAAGCTTTTATGAGCAAGGTCATCATTATTTTTGCATTTTTATGTTTCTTATGACCGCTTTACAATTCAGAGGTTCACATATAAACAATGTGGAATATGTTGGCGCTATGTAAATCAAGATTATTATTATTCATACATCGTCAATGAATGAATTAGTTATGAAATAAAACAAGTTGTTCACCTTTGTAGTCATTTTTATTTTTTAATGTAAATGCCCATATTTTGGACTAAAGTATTTTTTGATATTGGGTGTCATGTAAAATGTTGCACCATTTGCCTTCTGTAGCTTTGATGTTGCACGGTCTGTTGCTGGCTGTGACGTAACAGCGATCTCGCTATGTGCAACCGGGACTTTATACAGAGCAGTTGACTAGAAGGCACGAGACAGCTACTCTTGCACTGCTAATCTCTGAGAAAACTTATTTTATTCAAACCACAACATAAAACCCAGATATATCAGTTGTATCAGGCTCTCAGTCCCTACATTATGCTGCTCTCAGATTACATAGCAAAATCCTGCTGACAGATTCCATTCAGGTGTCAGCAGTGAAAATTCATATTACACCAAGCACCAACTTAAATCATGAAAAAAAATTTATTTTAGTTACATATACATATATATATATAATGTTAAAAGATTTCCATCAATAGTGTTTTATCAAGCATCTGTTAAGTGATGACATTTCTAATGTGAAATGCAATGTACGGTTCAGGCGCTATTTCACAAAGATATGATTAGTGTTCTTCTGCATGATCAGTAAACAATTCTATGTACAAAGAAACGTCCATTTATTGATTTTTTTTTTACCCTTCTTATGGTACAGGATCGGTTATAATTCAACATTTACATTCTAGGTAAAAAAAGGATGATGTGCGTTGTGCACCTTTTGCATGAAATATGTATATTTATGTACAAAAATATCTCACAAGTAACATTAATTGACCTGTTAACGACATCAAACACACAACTAAAAAAAAATATGAAAAGGCTTTAAAAAAAAATGACAAAAAAATATATATCACTGACAACATTTGGTCTCATTTTGCAGCTTTAAGACATTTTGATGCTACTGCACAGTGATCTTTAGATGCATTTCAATAAAATAACCTGCAACAGATTGGATGACCGTAGCAGTAAAGACTAAAAATTAAAATCAGAGTCCTCTGGGATATGAGAAACACCGGAGGTCTAAATATTAGAAAAGCAAACTGGGAATCTGCTGAATACTACGACTGTCAGGTGTCTCATGTGCTCGGATGGGCATGAAGATGATGTGCAATACCAAGTAGTGCATGGACAAGTGTGGCACTGCTTCCGGAAAATAAACACTTTTTTTTTTAATACTTGACAATCCCTTTCAGTTGGCCAAGTCCATGTATGCAGTTCTGGAAATGAGCAGCTACACACGGACCTCTAGTTGCATAGCTCGTCCTGAGGTTTTCACATGAGAAATGACAATATATAGGCCCATCCTCAGCCATAAACCCCAAGATCTGTTCTTACCCTTTACCATACTCTACTTCTAATTAATTTAAGGAGTGTTTGGAGTCTCAATACCAGACTCAGTTTAGTATCTCTTGATAAGTAAAAAAATAAAAGAATTAATACAATCATCAAATATGATGCCCAAAAGCAAAGCTGTAGAACTTCAGCCCCAAAAGGTGGCCACACACAACAGACTAACGTTGGACAAACTGTAGATTTTGGTGGGACCAGTAATTATATTTGATGACATGTAGGGTGAGAAAAGGGGTTAGACGTTGAATTTCAACACAACTAGTTGTTTGGTTCTTAGGGAAGATTAGCGTCATGCTCAGCCGAATAAATGGGGGTGTCAGGTCGTTTGTTGTAGGCAACAACCTTGACCAACAGCTACTGAACGTATGGCCACCTTAAGGGTAACCCCTCTTAAGTCTTCAGCCTTTCACACATTGACAAGCTGGTAGGTTTCATCATCAAATGATGTGTGATATGTCAATGATTAATATTTCCATACTAACAAAAATACATTTTGTTCAACAGGCGTAAAATATTGCACGTTTTCATTTATACAGGTGAAAGAAAGGATGACTGGAAGCGTCACTATAAATGGTCTCCACCTGGTACGTATGTGAAGGAACACCTGCTTAGAATGAAAATTAGAAACATTCAAAGAAAACACATTTTTTTCTGATAACACTGTTCTGACAAACAAGTCCACTGAACGTCTGTCTAGCGTATGGCAATGATGAACTTTTGGCAAAAGGCAAGTGAAGGCAAGTGGAAGTTCTATACATGCTGGGTCAGTCAGGTCTGATTGTATGATGATCCGCGTCCTGTAACAATTCATTGTCATGACCGTCTGGTTGGGAGAAATAAAAAATAAAGTCACAGTGATGTTTAAACCGTAGTGGAGTAAGACTCTGTTCTTTTTGCCATCTGTTTTGAGGCCACTCCATTGGAATCAGTAATGATGGCTAGTTCTTCTGGATCACTATCACTGCTGTCCAAATCAGAAGGGACCAAAACCATCTTTCCATGACTTTTATAGTGAACACCCTCTGGCTGTAGTGAGCTGGTGGCAAAGTCTTCATCAGAGGAATGGTAGGACACATCATCTCCAATTATATGATTGACTATATGGATCCCATCAAAAGTGTGTTGGCCTTGGAGGCCCCGGTGGCCTTTTAGACACTGTATCTGTTAAAAAAAATATATATAAATTATATCATGAAAGAAAAAGAAAACTCTGATCTTGCTCATTAATGTCAACTAATAAAACTATAGCTTTAATGGCCGCATGCACGCTAAGACACAATGGCGTGAAGCTCTATTTCACATAACATGCACGCAAACATTTACGAATGGAAGTTCTCTGGTTTTATCAGTTTTGGTCAAATATGAACTTTGGTTCCTGTTTGCTGAGGCCTCACGTTCACACTCACGACATGCTTGGAGGACATTTGGTAGCATTCCCAGCCACACAACAGCACACACCATGTATTAAGAGCTCCAGAGTGACCCACGATCGTGTAAGACAACATGTACAGAACACGGTGATAACGATTCATCAAAGCAGCAAGCGGTGGTCCTGGGAGAAGCTTAGCCCCAATTGAGGCGGGAAGCAACCTTACCTGGAGCTGCCGACTGTTCCTTTGAGTCAGGCATGTGTGGAAATAGGTCATGTTAAAAAGATTGTGCAGATTTTTACAACAAATTACAACAGAACATGCAATGAAAACATTACATACGTCGTGTCTGCTTAGGGACAGGAACGAAAAATACATAGTTTAATTTAAACCATGGGGTAACTAAACTGAATTTATCAGTTTCTCCCCATCCCTAGAATTTATCAGGTTTCCCTTTTTAATCAGAATATATTTTTTCGCTTAGATTCTATTCTCATGTGTATCATCATTCGCTCTGCCTCTTGAGCGTTAGGTTAGTTTCACACGTGTTTTTTATGGATCTGTGGGCATGCAGGAAATTCCTTCATACCCATGGATCTCCCTGCACTGCCAAACTGGATGCACCCGCACCTTGTGTGGGTGCATTCGTTTGCATATTTATGCGGGATCCGTATGCTAAAAACACGCCCCCCTTGGGGGGCATGTCATTTAGTACTGCGTTCTGCACATGCCCTGTGCATGCACAGTTCATGGATCACGGAGCGGAAATATGGATCCACCGAGATCCTGCTTCTGTGTCTCTCCGTGATCAATAGGCCTCCATTGTGAATTAACACTTGGGGCCCTGGATCCGCAGCTTCACGTTTTGTTTCACAGAGACATAAAGCGCAACAAGTTGCAGTTTTTGTGTCCGTGAAAACAAAGTGAATACATGGATCCGTGCACAACTGGATGTGCACACAGGTGTCTCCGTCCCCACTGAAAGTCAATGGGGCTGAAATCACACGTGTGTGCATCTAGCTTGTGATTGATTGACACGCATATTGAAACACGCTAGTGTGAAACCACCCTTGGACCTTTGTTTCCTAGCGATGGATTATTATGTAACCTTTAAACAATAAGGAGAAAAGAAAGCATAGAAGAAAAATAATTGATCAATGTCTATGTATTCTGCTTTAATCTGTGGGGCTGTTTTAATTGTTTGCCATAAACACTAGGTTTCACTACAATTATGTGAAGGGACCCAGTCACATTTTTCACCTTAATTATAAAATTCACTTTAATACTCAATTGGGTCGACTAGCGGGTAGTTAGTGGTGGAGAATAAGTTCTGGCCCCTTATATATATTTGTGCAGACTATTTCCTGATTGACTCACTCCTTGTGTAGTCAGTGTCTTCTTCGCATGTGCTGTGACCACAGTGACGCATCCCTGGTCACATGACACGTATGCTTGGCATCCAGGAAGTGCTGACATCATTATGATGCTAAAATCACAAAGCACTCACTGATCTCAATGAGACCAGTCAAGGAAAACACTGTGGGCAGCCGGCAAAAGCGCTCAAACACAGTGAAATCCATGGTGCATTATCCCCTGGGAATTACAAACATGCAAATAGAGTCCGTGGAGCCTCGTTTAGGAGTCTCAAACACGGAATTGGTCAGATATCCCTCCAGGGATATCCCACCGTGTTTGAGACTTCTAAACTAGGCTCCACAGACTCTCTTTGCATAATCATTATGATGCTTGCATGCTTCCTGTCACTTGGTCTGTTCATGTGACTGCCAGGGCCTTAAAGGTCCTGGCAGATCACATCGCCAGGTACTCCGCCAAGAAGCGTCGGACAGACCAGGAAAACAGTGTTGGGCATTTCACTTCTGTGCCCCTACGTAAATCACCATATTTAGGCAAGCTTATTTTTTTGGCGGTTTCCTGTCATTACACACTGTATGTCACTTTGATCACAGCGCTTATTGCCACCATTGTTTAGGCACACCTTATAATGTGGTGTTGGCATTGTAATGGTTTATACAACATATACGGTATTTAAATTTATAAGACGATAATTTATACCATTTACACTTTAGCGTATTCTTCTCATCCTACAAACTAAATGAGCATTACTGTATTACTTTAATAATACATACTTTATTTTGGCTACCGTGTATATTGAGGTTAGAGGGCCATGCAATATTCAGCTAATTCCTTTTGTATCCTTGTACTTGTTAATATTTGTTATTTCACCATTAATAAATTAATTTGCATCTTTAAAATACTGGTGGTTCTGTTGTTGTTAAAATCATATGTTTCTGGATGACGCCTATTCTCCCCAGTGGTGTTGATTTGCAGTTTAAGGGATTTAAGTAATAAGAACAATTGGATTTGTTTAGAACTTCAGATTGGGTTTGAGTTGCTTTTTGGCACGTTTTGTGCATTTTGTTTTATGTGAATCTGTGACCTGTTTTTTGGCTCAATCCAGCAGCATGGTGTAGCCTGTAGTCCTCCAAAATCATGGGCTCTCTAACCTCGTCCACCACACAACGACAGCTTTCTGAGTACACTGTGCATAGGCAGAAAACTGCCAATCAGTGGTGTGGGGAGTTTTCAGAGCTCAGCATTCCATGAACTGGTGGATATGTACCAGATAAAATTGATTTAGTCAAAACTGCAGCAAACATAAGTAATAATGTAATGTAAGTGATGTAATAATAATGTAAGTGATACATCACTGAAATCAGGGTCTCTAGTCACTACATTGTGCTGCATTCAGATGTGGTAGCAAGGACCTGGTGACAGGCTCCCTTTAAACATTTGTATCCCCAACCGACTCCATCAGCGCTGATTGGCCAGACCCCATTGATTCGCAATATTAACTAATAGGGTCAACCCAATCCCATGGTGTAAAATGATTTTGACAGGTAGAGAATAGGGATTGTTCTGCCAAATATGGTGGAATCAGTGATGGAGCCCCTGATGAGCACATGACGAGCAGTTTAATTTTCTGAAGCAATCATAGAAAGCTCCAAGAATATTCCAATATACGAGGGGCGATACTAAAGTAATGATAATCAGTTATTTCTATTGCACACAGAAATTAAAATAAAATGTTTTCTTCTCTCTTAGGTACCCACTAGTCCAGGGAAAAAAAAAAAAAAAAAAAAAAAAAAAAAAAATCACTTAAATAGGCCACGATTCCCGGGAGCTACATTCATTTGAATATGAACTGCGAGGAGTGAACATCAAAATGGAGAAAAACGAGCTCAGAGCGGTCATCAAAAACCTCTGCTTGAAAAAAATGTCTACCAAAGACATACACAGCGACTTGGTGGAAACATTGGGGGACTCTTCTCCTCCATATTCCACAGTTGCACGCTGGGCCAAGGAATTTAAGCTGGGAAGAACATCGACGGAAGATGAACATCGTGAAGGACGCCCATCCGCGTCCCTCAATGAAGAAAACGTGAAAAAAAGTTGAAGTTGTATTGGCAGATCGAAGAGTGACCATCAGTCATGTAGCTGAGGTCACAGGGATCTCATATGGCAGTATTCAAAGAATCCTTGCAAAAGAATTGCATATGAGAAAGGTCTCCGCGCGTTGGGTGCCAAAAATGTTAACCGACGAGCAAAAGAAGAAACGAGTTGACATTTCAATAGCAAATCTCGAAAAGTTCCAAGCAGACAAGGATAATTTTTTATGTGTGAAAACAATTATGAGCTCACTCCTTTTTATATAGTGGGTGCTAGCTTCAGAAATACATGTAATTATTAAACCAATAAATCCACTGCACACCACTGCAGTGGATTTATTGGTTTAATAAGGATAATTTTTTGTCACGTTTTTTGACCATGGACGAGACCTGGATCCACCACTTTGATCCCGAAACTAAACAACAATTGAGGACATGGAAACGAGCCAACGAACCTACGCCAAAGAAATTCAAAGTGTCAAGCTCAGCAGGGAAGGTTATGGCGTCCGTTTTTTGGGACGCTGAAGATATTATGGTGGACTATTTGGAGAAGGGAGCCACTATTACGGGCTCCTACTACACAGAAAAAATAAGAAGATTGCGGGAGGCTATCAAGGAGAAAAGGCGCGGCAAATTGCGGGCTGGAGTGCTGTTTCACCAAGATAACGCGCCGGCTCACAAAGCTGCAGTTGCCATTGCTACCATTCAAAAAGCGGGCTTTGAACTGGTGGAACACCCCCCTATTCGCCAGATTTAGCCCCAGTGACTCTCTTTCCTCGGCTCAAGGAACACCTCCGGGGCAAGAAATTTGACGACAATAGTGACGTGATAACTGCTGTTGGGGATTTTTTTGAGGGTCAAGATCATGAATTTTTTTCGAAGGGAATTCTAAGTTTAGAAAAGAGATGGTCTAAATGTATAGACTTGTTAGGAGACTATGTCGAAAAAATTTGACTATATTCATTGTGTTTATTATTGATTATCATTACTTTTGGATCACCCCTCGTATACTTTAACCCTACAATATGCCATAAGTGCATACTAATTTTTTTTTTAATTTAGTATATCAACCTACAGATCAATAAGGATCACCCTTCAGAAAAGGGCTGTATGAATAATGTGTGAAAAACGCAAAAATTGCAAACCAAGGATGGGACACTAATCAAGTCACAGACTCCGGCAATCACAACCACTGAAAAAGCTGCAGAACCAAGACACCAGGTAGAAATATATGGAGGAGGACAGACTGAATGCTATGGAGTGAAGGAGCACGGGACATTTAGTTTCATTAATCAAGTATAGTATAGTATAATACACGGTGGGCCATTTATACGGATGCCCCCAAATAAAATGGAATGGTTGGTGACATCAACTTCCTGTTTGTGGCACATTAGTATATGGGAGGGGGAAAACTTTTCCAGATGGGTGGTGACCATGGTGCCCATTTTGAAGTTGGACATTTTGGACCCAACTTTATTTTTTTCAATGGGAAGAGGGTCATGTGACACATCAACCTTATTGAGAATTTAATAAGAAAAACAATGGTGTGCTTGGTGCTAACATAACTTTATTCTTTCATGAGTTATTTACAAGTTTATGACCACTGATGAAATGTGTTCAAAGCACTGCCCATTGTGTTGGATTGTCAATGCAACCCTCTTCTCCCACTCTTGACACACTGATAGCAACACCACAGAAGAAATGCCAGCACAGGCTTCCAGTATCCGTTGTTTCAGATGCTGCACATCTCGTATCTTCACACCATAGACAATTGCCTTCAGATGAGGCAAACGTTTTTTGTGAATGGTGAAGTTAACAAACAAAACCAGCGCTATTGGTCTGACACTAACCCACAGTGAATAGATCCCTCCAAGACTGTTGGAACACAAAAATTGATGGTATGGTGTGGTATATGAGGTACAAAGATAGTGGGGCCATTCTTCATCAATGGAAACCTCAATGCTACGGGATATCTGAAATTGCTACATGATTCAGATATATGCGGTGTTACTATCAGTGTGTCAAGAGTGGGAGAAGAGGGTTGCATTGACAATCCAACACAATGAGCAGCACTATGAACACATTTTATAAGTGGTCATAAACTTGTAAATATCTAAAGAATAACGTTACAGTATAACCAAGCACACCATTGTTTTTTACTTATGAAATTCTCAATACGCCTGATGTGTCACATGACCCTCTTCACATTGAAGAAAACAAACTTGGATCCAAAATGGCTGACTTCACCAAAATATATATATATATATATTATATATATATATATATATATATATATATATATATATATATATATATATATATATATATATGTATAAATAAATGAGAGAGAGAGCGAGAAGAGAGAGAAACAGCGAAGTCCAATAAATTAAAATGCCAAATGGACACAATCTCTACTATGTTGACTTCTTCACAGAATGTTGGTCTGAAGACGTCACCTTTCCCCAGGAGTCGGGTGATCTATGGGAATGACGGAGAGTACAGTGATCCGCTATCTGTCAGTGGGGTTTACAGTGAATTGTGCAGTTCTGTGCAGGTGTGACCATCTCTCCATGCACATGGAGCCCTGGATTTCTTTTGTGCAAAAATCTCTTCAACCATCATTTCTCAGAACTCCTATGTTCAGTGAACTGTGAAAATTAAACTGCTCTATTTTTGTCATCACATTTGCTGTGGAGCAGTGGGGGGGCGTCCCACAAAGCTAGTGTCATTTATAGAGGAACTAGACTTCACGAGCAAAGATTAGTAAACTACGATTTAGAGAACTCAGATCTTCTACGCTGTAAGTAAAGCAGCTGGAAAATGTAAGATTTGATATTTATTTTTTAATCTTTTTTTCATAAACTTTAAGGTTAAAAAAAAATGGATCTAGCTGAAATCAGTTTTTTTTTAAAATTAACATAAAAGTTCAATCTCCACAACTTTTTTGCCAATGGATTGCTGCTGTATCCGCTCTAGCAGATGAGTGGACATGTGAACTTTGCCTTACAGAGTACTGGGATCTCCAGAGATCGGGACTCAAGCCCCAAGTAACGGGCGCTGTGTTCTCCAGCAATCCTAAAGACAATGAGTGGAGAGCGAGTACAAGCACCTCCACTGCATCCAGAACCAAATGGAGGGGGATCCAGCAGTCAGAATAAGGACCTGACTCCAAGAGAAAGAGAGTCTTGAGACCGACATTCTAAGATGTCTTAAAAGTTGTCACCTGTTTTGGGTGTCAAACTGCGCCCACCACCTTTAACATATTGTAATTAGGGTTTAAGTAGCCTCTTTATATCCCCAGACTTGCCCCTGCATACCTCGGAATACAAATTTGAATGTGTCCCACGCAGTATCTAAATGAATTCTTAAGGGTCTGATGGGGTCTGGCACACTTCAGTCAGAGCCGCCCCGCTGCCTGGAAAACTGCCCCGCTCCACTGAAAAAGCCGCCCCTCCTGTGTATCTATGTGAATGACATACAACATAATCCACAGCTCGTGCCCCTGCGCAGTGGTGCGGGTCACTGTGCTCTATTGAAGCCTCACAGTGCCTGAAGTCTTGTGCCTGCGCAGTGGAATCTCACTAGACTTCAGGCACTGTGCGGCTTCAATAGAGCACACTGACCCGCACTACATACACAGGAGGGGCCACGTTTCAATGGAGTAGGGCAGGTATTCCAGGCAGCGAGGCTGTGATGACCACAGGAGGAGCATCCAATATCACTTAACTCATTTACATACAGCGCGGGACACATTAAAGTTGTTTTCTGAGGTTTGCAGGGCACATCTCGGATATAAAGGGGTTACAGGAACCCAATAACAGTATGTTAAAGTTAGTGGGTTAATGCACTCAATATATTATGGTACCTTTACACGCCGCGACAGCAGGCTGGATACATCGCGCTACAGGCTACAAATGTAGCTTGTAGCGTCAATGTAGCCCGTCGTAGCGGCGTCTGAAGACGCGACGCTACAGCCGGCGAGAGATACATCTGTTTATGGCTCTGCTCGAAAACAGATGGCTATATCGCCGATGGTAGCGAGCTGTATCGGCGTGTAAAGAAGCAACGGAAGGGAACTCTGGACACCCTGCGCTGTAGCTGCAATGTAGCTAAGGCGTGACCTCGGCTCCGTGTTACCGCGCCCCATGTGCGATCATTGGTGGAAGCTGCTGCATGACGATTGGTAGTCGCTGCATAGGGAGGCATATTTAAAGGAGCTGACGAGTCACACTACACAATTGCTCGAGCGTGCTGTATTACTCAGCCTCCTGCGTTGCCTGCCCAATCAGGATGTTATTGCTTCGTCCTATCAGCGTACGGACGTCTCGTAATCCACGATTGGAGCACGCCTATGTGCTGTCCCTGCTGCACCAGGTCCTCCCATAGTAGCTGGTTGTAGCAGTGTGTAAATGAGCTACAGCTGGCTACTTGAGACACCCGGCGATGTAGCTAGCTATAGATGTAGCGTGGCGTAGCGCACCTTGTGGCGGCGTGTAAAGAGGTGCGTTGACCGTTTGTAGCCGTTTGAGCGTGCTCGTGCACGTGAAGTAGCGGGATGTATCCAGCCTGCCGTCGCGGCGTGTAAAGGTACCATTAGAGATCGCTTGCACTCTACCTTTTTGTTTTCTTAAGTATAGGTGATAACTTCTCACTTAAGACTATAACCCAGTGAGGGAAAATTCACAAAAGCAATGTTGTGATAGAGGAGCTTGTATCATTATCTGGGAGTCTGTTACTTGGGGGTGTAATTTATTCCTTAGTGATACAGTTAACACCAATGTAAAGCATCACATTCCTGTGGTCTGCAGGATACATATGTGCTGCATGTCTATCTTGTAATCTCTTGAGCCATTCCTGTAATCTAGGTAGAGCAGGCAGATCTTGCAACATCCAACAGGAAGCAGGTAGAAGCCAAGCAACCGCCGAAAACCATAAAAGCAGGACGACTGAGGCTGATAAATCATTGGATTTCAATGGTTTGCAGGGTGCAGGAAAAAGGGTGAAACAAGAGATTTATTATGGTTTAGAACATAAATAGAGTGTTGTGTACAAGGCCAAGGATGAGAACAGTCTAGAGCACTGGTTTCCAACCTGTCGCAGCATCTGAAGAGTCAAAGGATGGAGAGTGCTCGTGTAGAAGATCAGACTAAAAAGTAGATCAACTTCTGTCTGTAGTATTAGAAAATCCTATCTGAACTATACAGGTATGTAAAAACCCTGCAGAGGCCTGTATCTCAAATTCACAGCTAAGGAAGGCTGTTGTAATGTGCAATACACTAAAGGGCCCTGTCAGGTCCCTTATGCCCTCCAACCTAGCAGTAGTGTCGTGCACTCCAAAATTCCCTATCTAACAAGCCCTGTTAAAAAAAAAAATAAAAAAAAAATAAAATAACATTTATAAACTGTGTTGCTCCTATGCCAATTAGACCTTTGACTAGTGGATGGGGCATTATTTCCACAGACTAGTTGGCCTCTTTCCATGCTGGCATACCAATATGGGCGTGATTTCCAAGAGCTGGTGTCATTGCAGCTCCTGGAAACAGGGCCGCTGATAGGGCCTTACAGGTCTTCCTGTTGTAAGGGGCCCACCCATCATTGGAAGGTGCATGTCTAGTAGAATAGGGTCAGGGGGACCCGGCTGTGCCAGCGGGGAGCGTGGCCATTTGGACGTGCCCCGATCTCCTCTGGACTCCGCCCCCTCGTGTCTTATTGCACGTGTTCCCCCCTCCTGTGAAGAATCACAGCCGACACCGGGCCCCGCCCCCTAACCTCTCTCCTCCTGTCCATCATAGGCAGGGCAGATGCCGGGTGGCCCGCAAACAGAAAGTCATGTGGCCGCACGGCAGCAGGGCCCACCCCCTCACCTCTGCCAGTGTCCGGGCTCTGCCTGCTGCCTCTCCGATGAAGGCTCAATCTCTCCGGCCCTCACCGCTGTCAGCTGCCATGAAGCGGCTCAGAAATGGTGGCCAAGGACTTCAAACGGTGAGTGATGGAGAGAGTGGCTCAGCGGAAGACTCCAGTGTAGGGGGGAGGGGGCTGTATACAGCATGGCGCCTCCACCCCGCACTGTGGGCAGATCTGCCCTGTTCATTCATTCTCAGCCTGCCACCTTGGAGGTCCCTCCGCTCATTGCCTTATTGAGAGATGTGCAGCTTCTGCTTTCTCCAGGGTCATTACAAGACTGGTTCGCTCAGTGTATACCACTTATCATACCCAGTATATAGCATGGCACTGGTGCCCACTCTGGTCCTCTCTGTGTATACCACTCATCACAACCAGTATAGAGCATGGCACTGGTGCCAAGTCTGGTCCTCTTCGTGTATAGCACTCATCATACCCAGTATAGAGCTTTTTCACTAAAGGGAGTGGTGTCCTATTAGGTCTGCGCTGCCGCCAAAAGAATGAGAAGACACGGCTTCTTTTGTTCACCTCCTTTATTCCAACCAACACATTTCGGTGCCGTCCCTGCACCTTCATCAGGGTTCCAACCCTGAGGAAGGTGCAGGGACGGCACCGAAACGCGTCAGTTGGAATAAAGGAGGTGAACGAAAGAAGCCGTGTCTTCTCATTCCTTTGGCGGCAGCGCAGACCTGATAGGACACAACTCCCTTTGGTGAAATTGGATAAACAGCCATGTTGTATGTGGAGGTGTTTGAGTCCAGCGGCAGCCATCCAAGCAATTATACCGGTTGTGGGTTATCACAGCCGGGAAAGGTGAGCGCATTCCCTCACGGGGTTCGTACTACTTCTCTTCAAACGATAAGACACATCTCCAACTCTTTTGTCCCCTTTGTTTTAGACAGTATAGAACATGGCACTGGTGCCCAGTCTGGTCCTCTCCATGTATAGCACTCATTATACCCAGTATAGAGCATGGAACTGGTGTCCAATCCCTCAGTCTTTATACAGCACTATACTCTATATACGGGTACACACTGGATGCTGCATTTGTGTATCTATATACTGTATGTATATAGTGTGGACCTGTATATACAGTAGAGTGCTGTCTGTGTATACAAGATATACAGCCGGCAGTTTCTGCATATGGCCAGCAGTCTGTGTATACGTCCTGCACAGTCACTAATGTACATACGTCTTCCAGCAGTCTCCAAAGTGCATAGGTCCTGCAGCTGTCGCCATTGTGCATTTGTCCCACAGCCGTCTCCATTGTGCATTTGTCCAACAGCCATCTCCATTTGTCCCACAGCCGTCTCCATTGTGCATTTGTCCCTGCAGCCATCTCCATTGTGTATACGGGAAGCAGCCATATCTGTTGTGCATACAGCTATCAGCCGTCTTTATTGTGTATACAGCTATTGTGTACTCAGCCCATAGCAGTCTCAAGTGTGAATGTGTGTAATATATAATAGAGAGTATATATATATATAATATAATATATATATATATATATATATATATAAAAAAAAAAAAGAAAAACAGCAAAAAATATAAAAAAAAAAAAGCATACTTTGTCCAATGGCGTGGACACGCATTGGGCAATAAAGACCACTTTTTTCTATTTTTTTTGTAGTTCATGTACACTTGTCTTCAGAGATGCACTAATGCGGCAATAACAAGTTGTGTGCATGCGCAATCATTCCGGGAGCTAGAATGACGCTGGCTCTTGGAAGTTATGTTATCACGCCGACAGGTGTATGATAGCACAGAAGGGGGCAAACTAGTCTGGGGAAACCATACCCCATTGACTAGTCAAAGGTCTAATTTGAATGTAGAAATGTATATATTGCTATAGTGCAGGGGTGGGAAACCTCAGGCCTCATGGCCGCATACCGCCCTCGATGACCATTTCTCGGCCCTCGGGTAGGTTCCTGGGGACCACAGTACTTGGGCTGGCAGACACGTTTTGTGGACTGCCTGCCTGTTAAATCCAGCTCTCCAGTGAGCTCTATGCCCTAGTCTCAGTCTCCCCAGTGAGGTATATGCCCCGCCTTTCCTGTGATATCTAGGGCTCTAGCAAAACTGGAAAAACAGTTGTAAAGCAACATGATCAAAATCACCTAACATCACAGCCAAGCCAAAGGGAAGCCGCTCCAGTCACCACAGTAGGGGGAGGTTGATTGTTTAACCAAATATAGCAGGGTCATTTTCAAGTTGATAATTTTGTGCGGCCCCTGAAGGATGGTAGAAATTTCCAAATGGCCCCCGGCAGAAAAAGGTTCCCCACCCCTGGTATAATGGGTGCAGAGAGAACATTTTCCTGTACTAAGTGTAATAGTCTTAATAAACGGAAACTTAAATATTCAATAGAAAGGTAGCAAAGTAAAAATGCAATATCTGCACTCAACTGATTGGCATGTCATCAGTAAACCCCCCGCTCTCCTTGTTATGGATGGTCATATCAGAAGGGTCTTATTATATTGGATTGGATAGGCCAAATGTCATCATTTATACCATCAGCGAGTCCTTTAGGTGGCTGTCCAGCATGTGATATAAATGGGCCGAGCTCTCTGCACTGGCCACCATGGTTTGGAACATTAGGCTTTGTTAATAATGTAACATTGCTGTGTACTCAGCGGCCGGGCTGTGTGGTTTCACCGCAAACATGGCCAAAAATAACATCAATTTGATACGATTTTCCATAAATCACAGGAAAAATGCTGCAGGTTCTATCTTTTGATAAAAAAAAATGACTGCAATCTGAATGCAGCCTTAATAGTAGTTAGAATGGATTGGCTTAAAAGTAGCTTATATTTCTATATAGTTAAAATAAAAAAAATCAATGTATGATGGCAGGATGATGCTTTCAAACGGTCTAACGATATTGAAGCAGCTCTCGCTATATGGCCATTTTATACTGATGTCCTATAATGATCTAAAGTAAAAAAAAAAAATACTCCTTTAAAAGACAAAAGTTGTATAGGTACCAAAAAAAATAAATAAATGCCTGAATTCTATGCATAGATACATATGGTAAATATTACTATGGCAGTCAATCAAGAAAGTTATGCAAGTATGACTAGAGAACAGTGCCACCTGGTGGACAGTGGAAAACACAGAACAGCACAAGGGCATGTTTTGAGGACAAATCAGATAGTTTGATATACTTTGGATTATAATGTATTGTGAAATATTAAGAAGTTTAAGTTCTTCTATAGTTTTTAATAATGCACATTGCCATCAGTGACAGTCAGTGTATGGCCGGCCATGGGAAATCCCTCCCTCGTAGCTTTTTCACAGTTGTATTCAGAATAGTATTTCCTCAACAGTGGTCAAAAGTCGAATTAAGGTATAGCTTTCATTGCTGCAAAACTCTCAGTTCTCTTAAAAGTATTTGCAAAATGCAGCACCACCGATTTCATCAAATGAGGTGTAATGTGCAAGTGGAAGCCCAGATGGAATGGTATATCTCACCTCTGTACTGTGTTCACTGAATAATAATGGACGAGAAAGGAAGGTACATCTCCGAAGATCGGTCAGCAGACGTACAAAGTATACATACAGGTGCATCTCAACAAATTAGAATATATCATCCAAAAGAGTATTTCAGTAATTCAATGCAAAAAGTGAAACTCATACACTATATTTCAAGTGTTTATTTTCTGTAAATGTTGATGATTATGGCTTACAGCCAATGAAAACCCAAAGTTATCTCAGAATATTTGAATCAACACAAAACACCTGGAAAGGTCCTTCAAACCCAAACTAGTCTTCGTCAGCAATATCCCTTTACATGGGCTTCGGATGGGTTTGTATATCTGGGTGTCCATATTTCCAAAACACCTAATATAATTAGGACCAACTGGGACAGATTGCAGGCGGAGGTGACTCAGGAACTCCACCTTACAACTTTCATGGGATTGCAGAATCCAAATGATCAAAATGTCAATTTTACCGAAAATCTTATACCTCCTTAGGTGCCTCCCCCTCCATGTTCCTTGCAAATACCTGAATGCAATGCAAATCGACCTTGGGCCGTTTTATATGGAGTAATAAACCGCCCCGGATAGCGAGGAAAATTCTAAACCTCTCATATGCGAAGGGGCATGGGAGTCTCGAACATTACGGCATATTATAAAGCCACCCTATTGGATGCGGCTAAGCCCTGGTGGTCAAACGCCAAATCCTCGTTATGGATGCAAATAGAGTCCTTCTATGCCCCCAGTCAACCAGACTGTTAGAAATTAATTTTCTGCAACCTAAAATCTTCCCGTCATGTTTGGGGACAATGTCGGCCCTCTGGGGGTGTGGTCGCAGGCGGGTATAGAGTTTTTCCCCTTCCTCTACCGCTATGTCTCACTTCAAGTGGCAGAATACTCTGTGGACTCATTGTCACTGGCCCCATGGAGAGAATGTGGGGTCGGGGTCTGTCGAGCTTCTGGATGACACAGGTCGCTTGAAACTCTTCTCCTCCATGGTAATTGAATTCGCCTTTCCCAACTCGTCCTTCTTTAGGTACCTCCAATGCGACATTTTTTAAACCCTTTACACTGGCCTATTTTAGATTTAGACGATATAGATGAATCCCTACAGAACTTTCTTAAAACTGGTAACTCTTCCCGTCACGGTGTTGCAATCTTTTACAGAGCCCTTTCCAGTGTGAATGTCTAAGCTTCCATACATGAGGAGGTAGGAGAGCTATCTTGCCTTTGACTCCTCTCTGGAGGTGTGGCACACTGCGGCCAGACATGCCTTACTGTATTCCTCATGTCTGAATCACTTGGAACAATCCAAAAAAAAAAATTCAACTGGACTGGTATCTTACTCCAAAGAAACTAGCAAAGTTTAGGCGACATGACCCCCAGACCTCCTCATTGTGTTGGAAAGGTTGCTCTCAACAGGGAGATATTCCTCATTTATGGTGGGGATGTCCTGGAATTAGATCCTTCTGGGTTGACTGTGTCGGAGATAGGAGGTATCCCAATTACTCAAACACCTCAGTTGGCCTTATTGGGAATCGGCTCAGAATCTCTCTCTTCATTACTGCGTCCAATTACCACTAATATTCTCATAGCAGCCCGGCAATGTGTGGCCGAACACTGGAGGTCTCCCGTATATCCAACCAGGCCTGAATTACTTTCCAGTGTGAACACTCATTTTCAATATGAGTTAACCTTGTCACATACCATGTCAAAAAAGAATGGTGGGATCCGTGTGTTACCTCTAAATACAATTCTGTTAAGATACCTGCATGATTTTATTGCATCAGAGGAGTCGGTTTGTCTTAGGTTTCCCGTGCACGTCAGTATCTCATGTACAATGTTCACTTATCTTGTACTAAATTGCAATCTTACCCCTCCTTTTCCCTCCCTCTCCCCCATTTTCTCCACCCCATATCTAACCCATCTCAAGGTTACGATTGTTCGCTCATTTGTTCTCTTTTAAATTGCACAATTTCTGTATGCTTATCTTTAAAATCAATAAACATTATTGGTTTAACCCTAGAACGCATACCCATAGAAATCTACACATTCATGCACCTGGGGCCTTTTAGGCCCGTTTTCAATTATCATGGAATAACTAAAAAAAAAATACTTTTCAAAGTTTATTGCAAAGTAAGGATGCATTCCCACTAGCGCTGGAGTCCGCCAGGACGGGATTCCGTAATGGATCTGACCTCCTGGTGACCCCAGCTAAGGCTGGCGGATGCATACCTGGGGCCTCGCAGGCCTGCCAGGTTACCTGTTTTCTATTTTCTGTAAAATTACTTTAGTTAGATTTTTGAAACTCTAGGTATTCCTCAGGTATATAGTTGTTAGTAATTTCCAGTTGTTCATATATTTTTATGCTATAGGCATTTCAGTATAACAACCTTTTTTTGGGACTACCCCATATTCACGCACCTGGGGCCTTTTAGGCCTGTGTGCAAATAACACGGAATAACTCAAATAAAAATACTTTTCAAAATTTATTTTACAATTGCAAAGTAAGGATGCATTCCCAGTAGCGCTGGGGTCCGCCAGGAGGGGATCCGTAATGGATCTGACTTCCTGGTGACCCCAGCTAAGGCTGGCGGAAAGACTGTGCCATTGTAATTTTAGATGTCAGTAAACTAAAAAGAAAAAAAGAAAAAGATTACAATCAGGCTTGTGCACTGTAAACAGTATGTGATAAGACTCTTTGTTAGGGTCCCAGCACACCAAGCGATATAAAGCAGGTAAAGTGCAGCCCCCTCCTCTTACCTCCAACAGATCACTTTCTTGTAGTGCAGTAGAAGCCTCTGGTTTTGGAGCTCAGAAAGTTTCTATTTCCAGACAAAAGAAAGCTGACTTTTTCCTCCAAAGCTCCAGCAATTAGGACAAAAAGACCTGTGATGAGGTCAGAGACACATGACTTTGTGAGGGAGCCTTCCTTCCAAGATCACATGACCATGTTGTCATGCAGAATCCACACTCTTCCCAGAGTCATAAAAGTTCTTCCCCAGCAACAATACAGACAAAAAGACTGAATATCACATGTAAACCTAGTACGGGCCTAAAAGGCCCCAGATGCGTGAATATGGGGTAGTCCCAAAAAAAGGTTGTTATACTGAAATGTCTGTAACATAAAAATATATGAATAACTGGAAATTACTAACAACTATATACCTGAGGATTACCTAGATTTTCAAAATTCAAACTAAAGTACTTTTACAGAAAATAGAAAACAAGTAACCTGGCGGGCCTGCGAGGCCCCAGGTATGCGTTCTAGGGTTAATAAAAAAAAACAAAAAAAAAAAACAAACACACCTGGAAAGGCTTACTGAGCGTTTAAAATGGTCCCTTAGTCTGGTTCAGTAGGCTATACAATCATGGGTAAGATTGCTGACTTGACAGATGTCCAGTAGGCAGTCAGTGACACACTCCACAAGGAGGGCAAGTCACAAAGGGTCATTGGAAATCAAGGTCCCAGAGTCTGGAGGAGGACTGGAGAGGCACAATCCAAACTGCTTGAAGTTTAGTGTAAGGTTTGCACAATCAGTGATGGTTTGGGGAGCCATGTCATCTGCTGGTGTAGGTCCTCTGTGCTTTATCAAGAGCAAAGTCAGTTTTGCTGTCTACCAGGAAATTTTAGAGCACTTCATGCTTCCCTCTGCTGACAAGCTTTTTGGAAATGGAGATTTAATTTTCTAGCAGAACTTGGCACCTGTCCACACTGCCAAAAGTACCAATACCTGGTTTAATAACACAGTGTCAATGTGCTTGATTGGCCAGCAAACTCGCCTGACCTAAACCCCATAGAGAACCTATGGGGTATTGTCAAGAGGAAGATGAGAGACACCAGACCCAACAATGCAGAAGGCAGTTATCAAAGCAACCTGGGCTTCCATAACACCTCAACAGTGCCACAGGCTGATCGCCTCCATGCCACACTGCATTGATGCAGAAATTCATGCAAAAGGAGCCCATACCAAGTACTGAGTGCATTTACTGTACATACTTTTCATTAGGCCAACATTTAGAAGTTAAAAATCATTTTTTCAGTTGTTATATAATATTCTAATTTTCTGAGATAATGAATTGACGGCTTTAATTTGCTGTAAGCGATAATCATCAACATTAACAGAAATAAACACTTGAAATAGATCCCTCTGTGTGTAATGACTCTATACATTAGATGAGTTTCACTTTATGCATTGAATTACAGAAATAAATGATCTTTTTAACGATATTCTAATTCACCGAGATGCACCTGTAGGTCACAGCATAAGATGGGATCTGTGGGAGACGCATACATGATTAATTTGAAATAACATTGAACAGCTCCGTCTCCGTCCTGTGGGGGGGCTTGTTTTTTTTTGTAATTTGTGTGCAAGCTAGCCCCCCCACCCTCCACCCTTTCCTTAGTGGTGCTGCCATGGGTCTTGTCGAGTGGATCCACAGTGATTAACTGACCATAGTGCTCCCACAATCTGGTGTCTGTGAGGAGATGGTCCAATTAACTTTGCATTTTGATCTACTGAGCAAATACAATTCTCAGTTCATGCTTTCTTTTACCAAATTAAACAAGCAACCGTAACGGATGTAGATGTACCTTAAGGACTTGCAATGTCAGATTTTGGAAGTTTTGGGGTTTACTGTGGGACATTAAAGCAAAAAAATTCTGTTACTCCTGTATGTGTCTTATATTGCCATATGTGTAGAGGCTATTCTGATAACATATTGGTTTATTTCCTACATTAGTACTGATGCAGGATTTCTAAATGTTCACATCTTGTTAGTTCATGGCGGCCATCTCCATAGTGGCCAAGTGAAGAACTTTAAGCAAAGTTCAATGTTTCCCAAGGTACAAATGCCCGAGGATCCATTGCAAATCGCTATATAATTCATGGCCTAAAGCTAAGGTTGCAGGGTTTGGCATAGAGGAGGAGATCTTCTTACCACTTGCATAAGCTTTATCAAACCAGACTATTTCAAAATAACTTTCACCAATGGAATAATGACTGAAACCCTGATCAAAGTATCCCGCAAGTATCCAAACCTGACCAAGTGGTACAGCGCAGCTCGAAAGTATCCAAACCTGATCAAGTGGTACAATACACCCCAATGTTATCCAAACCTGACCAAGTGTTACAGCACAGCCCAAAAGTATCCAAACCTGATCGGGTGGCACAGCACAGCCGAAAAGTAGCCAAACCTGATCAGGTGGCACAACACAGCTGAAAAGTATCCTAGAGTGATCAGGTGGTACAGCGCAGCATGAAATTAACCAATTAGTTTTCGACTAAACTGTTCAAAGGAAAATGGTTGCTTAGCTGAGCATTCTTACAGAACAAACGACCGGAACTGAATAGTGTCAAGAGGGGGGCCGGAAATTAGAAAGGGGGTGTCGAGAAGGAGGAACACCGGTCATGACCAAGCAGACTGCCCTATATGTTGGGTGTGCCCTCAGTTATCATTAACTAAGGAAATAAGCCTTAATTCTACAATTCACGTGGGCATAGAGTTGATTATAATAGAAGCGAGGGTCTGGGGGTAATACAGTCAGGTGGGGGGGGGGGGGGAAGGGAGGTGTTGGGGGAAGATGAAAGCCAAACCTGCCAGGGTGGTCAGGATCAGTCGGTCATCTGATGTGTATGCGAGCCTTTTGGCTCCTGACAGATGATGTGGAGAGAAAAAAAAAAAAGTATCAGGTAATTGGAATTTCAATGTCCAATAATTTTGCTTTTAGGGGTGATAACCGCAACAAGACCAGTCTACAGGATGCTTGTGCCTCTCTCCCTATTGACAAACAAATTGGGCGGTCAGCAGAGCCAAACACTTGCCATTGGAGAAATTGGGATAAAGCCGTTTGATGACTATCAAGGAAATATGAATTATTATTGTTACAGGGACACAGCCAAAGCTGGCATACGACCTTTCCCCCCCACTAGTTTGTATAGACCAAACTCTACAGGCAGCCCTCGCTCTGTCCCCCTCTCCTATCAGGAATGTTTATGACCACCAAGCCATAAACGTCTAGCTAAGCAGAACTCAGCTAGTCTGATCTGGTTTTGTCCCCGCAGAATTCCTTTGTCTGCAGCCACAGACTGTCAAATTTATGAAGACACGTTCATACCACAAATACATAAATCATATTTTTTAATATATAGATTTTTGGGCATCCAATGATACCTCTTTTATATCTCGGAAACAATCAGAAACCTGAGAAATTAAATCTGTCCACCAGCACATGACAGATATATCATATATGGTCTCAAATCGCATGTAATATCACGAGGGCAAACATGAGGCCGTTATTTCTGACTTGGGAGCGTCCCAGCCAGAGATATGGGAAAAATGGAAGTTTTGATAACTTTCCAGATGGGCGTTTCTCTAAGGAGGCAGCCCATCTGTGAGGTCAGAAAGGTGGGAGTGCCGAGGTTAATGGCAGCCATCTTTGGCCTCACTCCAGATTAAATAAAGGACATAGCAACACTATCGCTGTTAATATATATGCCCAATAGGAAACCAAATTTAAAACTGAATGAGTTACTAAAGCTTTGTCACAGTTTTGATACATGTGTCCTTTTAACTGAAAGCAGATGGGTGGGTGTCAGATCCAGAGACCCCCAGCGATCACAGGATCTCCATGAGAGCACAAAGTGGGATATGGATTTAATGAAAAGCATAAAGCTTATTATTTCTATAATAGGAGCCCCTTCTGCTCTATTTGTGCTCCTTCCAATTTCTTTCTTTGAGCAATTGGTTGGTTTGGAGAGCGGAGCTCAGTACCCAGATCCTCACTCATCTGCTTGCATCCTTGGGGTATGTGAGCACTTTAATATTTGGATTGCATTCATTTTAGCACCAAATCTGCATCTCCTGGCAGAAAAACACACAAAAAATAATGCGTTTTTGACATGTTCGCAGCCTTCATTTTTTCCATGCGTTTTTCATGCATTCTGGGGTGGAAAAATGTAGCAAGAATTGACACTACTACAGATTTCTGCACCAAATCAGCAAATCAAAAACCCACTGTGTGAACATTGCCCTACGCCTACGTCCACCCTTGAAAGAAGGCATCACTATTGCCCAACCACATTTTCTATGCACCCCTGATAATCTGTTTGTGCACCAGGTACCTGAATGAGTAGCAGGAGACTGCGAGTAGAGATTCTGGATTAAAAACAAACCTCAGAACAACCTTCATCAACCTTTTCATGAAAATGTTCTATCCATGAAAATACACATTAATTACACTGTTCATAGAGGGTTATTTGCTTTTTTGTTGTCCTTTTTTAGTCAAAGTGAAACTCACCCACTGAAGTCAATGGGTCCGATGGGGAGAGGGCTGAATGGTGTATTCATAGTATGTCTATGATTTTTTTTTTA
This sequence comes from Allobates femoralis, assembly GCA_033576535.1. Classification (NCBI taxonomy): domain Eukaryota; kingdom Metazoa; phylum Chordata; class Amphibia; order Anura; family Aromobatidae; genus Allobates; species Allobates femoralis. The sequence goes on from JARQOC010000007.1 coordinate 176,868,596, forward strand.
CTCAAACTTCCCTCTCTGTCCATATTTTTTCTACATAGTGATCCAGCATTCCCCACTGACACCCAGCATTACAATCTTATGCTGCGTTCACATGCCCAGTAGCTATCCATTACAAGGATCCTGCAGAGAACCAATGGCTAAAAACGTTGTGCAGGAAAGTTTTCTGTCCATTGATAAAGTACCGTACAGATTTCTGCAAGATGTTAAAAAACAAAAAAAACATGGGAGTCTATAGAGCACGGATCCGTTAACGAATTGTATTCATCTTCTGTGTTCTTTCTTTTGTAAAGGATCCATTTATTGATTACAGAATCTGTTTCACATGGAGGATCAAAGCAATCCGTTAACAAATCTGTTTTCCAGAGAATCCAATATAATAAAACAGATCCTGCAGAAATGAGTTTGCACAACATTTTGGCAATGGATTGCTGCAGGATCCGTTCTCACGGATGATTCCTGGACATGTTAATTCAGCCTTACCTGCATGTGGCTAAACCTCAGTGCAGGTTGTGAAAGGTTAATATATTCTGCACCTGATTAAAGCCGTAGTCCATTACTAGGACGACCCCTTCTGAATGCACGTTCCCCATGTAAGAGAGTATGTATAACATCCCGTGCCGGTGCTGTTCCAGTGGTGTCGGTAATGCAGTTGGCAGAGCTCATGTGGCACAGTGACGTCACACGGGTCCTGTATCCAATCACCGCCGGTCATTTAAAAGTCTTTCTGTGCTGATACAGTACATGGATTTGATGCATCATGGCACAGCTAATCATTTATATACACCTCCTCGCCTGTTTGATTGACAAATATGACTTCATTAACCCAGAGAAGGGAAGAGATAGATGGAAAACAATCAGGTAAAAAGGTGTGCACTGAATCATCAGTGATCGATCACTCTGTGCACAGGCTGCCATGGACCTCCACCTCCAAACTCCTCAAGAAAAGGAGTTTCTACTTAAGTTTCGGCTCTAAAAACTTTGCAAAAAGATGACGTGTGCATATAACCTAAAGGCCCCCCTACACAGAATAATGTCAGCTGAACATACCATATAGACGAGTTTGTTGACAGAGTAATGAGTATGGGGGGGGGCAAGACAACTGATGCTTGGGAGATCTGTTGATCCCACATGTCCAATTTTGGACCACCGATCGCATTGTTCTCCTGGAGGTAGGCCACTGGCCAACATGACAGCCGGCAACTGTCAGAAAATATGGGAAGCAAGTGTTACACGGTCCGCGCTGCATCCCTAGGTGATTTTGTGGACTCAGCAGCGCGGACCGTGGTACACCTTGCTTCCCATATTTTCTGGCAGTTTTTCCACGTTGGAGTGGTAGGTGGAGGTCCTGCAGCAGCTGATACTGTGATATGCTGTTAAACCAGTTGTGGGTCTCACAACTGGAATAGGTGAGTGTAACTGCATTACACCACTCACATCTGAGTGTCACTAGTGATAGGGCACTATTGCGCCTCTTGTTCCCCCACCTTTTTGTATTGAGCCGGCAACTGTGTCAGAGAGGAGCACTCGCCAGGACAAACTCTCCTGTGATGAGAAAGTCGCTGACATGGCTATCGGCCATACGATCAGCAATGCATAATTCCGCCGTCAGCCATCTAATTTGTATGGCTGGCAATAGACTCCAGCAAGTTTAGATTTAAGAATTCATATGAGTGGTAACATGCTGGCCTCACTATACTGCCGTTGCAGGTATGTATTTGTTCCAAGTAATAGCAAATAAGATGACCTCGTAGATAAGACTGAAAATAAAAACCCACTACCTGGTCACATGCACACAGTGTGCGCTCTTGGGAAATACTACGTGATCAGAGTCATTATCAGAGCACCACAGTGATGCCTTATTGAGTAACGCAGTCAATGAGAACGGTTACAGGAGTTATATAACATTTATGTACAAATCTCTTTTCTAACTCCGTGTTTAACTGACATTAGGCAAGTATCCTATTTTTTTGCAATCTCGGTCACACCCAGCACAACGCACACACTTTCTCCACAACGGTAAGTAACCACAAATCTGCACATGTGCTTTAGGCAAAACAGCACGAGTTTCACATAAACCTCAACAGGGATTGAAGCTAAAGGCAACTGCATCGTACAAACAATTGCTCTACGAATCCCTCCAGAGACCAATGTAAACTGTTATGTTTCATCTAGTCAGGTGTGAAGACGTACGAGAAACCATTCACATTCCAGAAAATACTTTTATCTATCAACAATCAAGTAATGAGGCTGGCATCAATAAGGCAAGGGTCAGACGATTGCCAGTCCGTGTGTGTGAGGAACCGTAGACCATCATCAGCCTATGTATGTGCTAGTCAATACGGGCAATGCTCCACATAAACCTCAGGTGCACGGCAAGTATCGCCACATGTTCTGGAACAGACTGTGCATTCATGCTGCGAGGCAGAGTACACAGAGCAGGTCTGGTCCTCAATGTTCAGTACTCTACTGAGCTTAGCCTAAAGGGCTAAATGTTTCATTTATACCAATGCATAATATTGCCGGATAAGGTTGATGATATCAATATTGTGATGCATATGCGGATTTGAAAATGTACACGAATAGCGACACAAGAGCAGCAGAACAGAATCTATCAGCAAGAAATACTGGACCTGTCAAATCTATTCCCAGGTAGAATACATTCAGATTTCAGAATATAAACTGCACACATTATTAAATACATTAACTAAACCTGATGAGGCTGGTGTATTTCCTTTACTAAAAAAATCCCCCAAAAAACACAAAACCCTAAAAATCAGAATGGCTTTATAATTCTTTTTAAAAGTTGACTCTTATTAATGTTAAAATCACTTTAATATCAGTGTTATGTAGCCATACATATGATCCTATTGGTGACAAACAAAAGGGAACGTCACCGGGGTGAAAGAAGCCGTTTCTGCGCACACTTACCTCCTGTTTCAATTCTTCAATTTGATCTTTTAACTCACGAATATACTGGCTGGAGTCGCACTTGTTGAGTTGTCCTTGAATTTTCCCTTCTTCTTTCTATAAAAAGAAGAAAAAAAAGCAAAACAGGAAAAAGATGGCTTAGTGGTCTATCAGTCAAGCTCACAGTGGTAAATCAGAAATACATAAATATAATAGATGTGCAACACTTGTAAAACCAAAATAGCAATTCCTTTAAGGGTTGTGGCTACACAGACTTCTCTTGAGTGACTCTCTGCTGCACAACTTATTTTTCTTAATTCTAATGTCTAATACAAAGAGCGGCGCTGCCGCAATGGTCAATCATATTTACAGGGGTTCGTTGCAATCTTCCTAAACGACCCATGTAGTCACAACTGTAGCTTTGGTAGGGTATACAGAGTCCACATATTCAGGTCCCTAAAGTTACAATATCAATTGGTCCTGAGATCACTGTTGTAAGGCTGCGTGCACATGATCTGGAATAGCACCGTTTTGGATGCGGCGTGTTACCTGCGTTGAACACTACAAACACAGTGGGATTACTAGAAATCCCATTCACTGTGCTTTACTCCACGGTGTTCTCACCTATGGTGTGGGTTGTCGTGCTACTGCATCTCCGCAGCATGTTCATTTAAAGGAAATCTGTCAGGTCAAAAATCCATATGTAACAGCTATCATTTTTTAATTCCTCGCTCTAAGCTCTCTCTATTGATGTATTTCTTTTATTTATATTTCCCTCCTATCTTCTGTAAACTTCAAACAAAGAATCATTTCATCTGTCAATCACAGTGAATGATCCACTTAGTTCTCTGCTGTCCACTCCCCATAGGATGAATATTGATGTCATATATTCACATTACTGCACAGGAGATTGGTGGGGGAGAGGGTTGCATCCTCCTCTCTGCTCTATTTGTATTTGCAGCCAAGAAAGAGGTGAAACACAACACAGAAACTGTCACAGCACAGCAGGGATTCCTGCTTACAGAAACAAATGGGAGTCTAGATCAGATAATGCAGACCTGCAATCACTCTCTACCTCTGTGTTCTCAACAGAGCAGAAGCTCCTATGAAAATTGAAACCACTCTGCACTTGGAGGAGCAAAGGGAGGAGGGAGAGAGCTGCTGAGAAAGACCTCATATTTACATGACAGTTTATACCACAGCTGGACTAATCCTCTGTGCTTATAATGGAGAGGACTAATGCAGGAGCTCCCTGCAGGATCTGACAATGCTGATAACATGGAAACTACAAAAGGGTAGAATAATGATTTTACATGTTTTTAAAAGGTCTGCTCAGGCCCTATTCAAGGTTAATATTAGTATCATACTGAAAAATGACCCAGGAGTGTCCCTATAATACTGCTGAGTCAGAAGTGAGCCCCAGCAGGTAAATGCAGAAAAGAGCCGCCCCGCACCTAACACAGATCATGGGCACAGGGTGGCTGCATTCACCCACAGCTTCCCTCAGTGTCTCCGGATTGTGCGCACATACCCTAAAACAGAATATATAGAAGGTCAGCAGAATTAGGTGGGTTTGGATAATCACAATGTACATACGGTGCCTCAAAAACTATCCTAATCAGTGGCGTAACTACCACGGTCGCAGGGGTCACAATTGTGATGGGGCCCGGCGGGTGGAGAAGCCCGGTCAGGCCTAGATGAGAAGAAATATTTTATTTCCTTCTTTAATCCCCCCTCATGCTAGAGCTAGACGGTCTAGGAGATCTGCTGTCTTTACGGAGGAGTAGGTTTCGGGATAGGGAGCGCACGCACCTCTACTTACACGTCGCTGTCTGACCCCGGAAGTACCTGAGCTGGCATTCCGGGGTCCGACAGCGCCAATCTGCCCCCCGCCCTGCGATGCTGCAGCGGGTCTGAAGCCATCCCACGCTTCAGCATATGGCTCAGCTCAGCAGAGTGCCGCAGAGGAGAACATGGAAGCAAGGAGGAAGAGCGCAGGTGAGTGCTCACACAGCTAAAGATATGGGGGGTGGGGGTTTTGAGACAGTCTGCTGGTGGAGGGGGGGGGGGGGGAGTGGAGAGAGTCTGCTGGTGGAGGGGGAGGTGGAGAGAGTCTGCTGGTGGAGGAGGGGGGTTGGAGAGGTCTGTGTGGAGAGGGGTTGGAGAGAGTCTGCTGGTGGAGGAGGGGGGTTGGAGAGAGTCTGCTGGTGGAGGAGGGGGGTGGAGAGAGTCTGCTGGTGGAGGAGGGGGGGTGGAGAGAGTCTGCTGGTGGAGGGGGTGGAGAGGGGGTGGGAGGGAGAGAGTCTGCTGGTGGAGGAGGGGGGGTGGAGAGAGTCTGCTGGTGGAGGAGGGGGGGTGGAGAGAGGTCTGCTGGTGGAGGAGGGGGGGTGGAGAGAGTCTGCTGGTGGAGGAGGGGGGGTGGAGAGAGTCTGCTGGTGGAGGAGGGGGGGTGGAGAGAGTCTGCTGGTGGAGGAGGGGGGGTGGAGAGAGTCTGCTGGTGGAGGAGGAGGGGGGTGGTAGGTGAGGGGGAGAGATCTGCTGGTGGAGGAGGGGGGGTGGGAGAGGTCTGCTGGTGGAGGAGGGGGGGTGGAGAGAGTCTGCTGGTGGAAAGGGGGAGAGAGTGTCTACTGGTGGAAAGGGGGAGAGTGTGTCTGCTGGTGGAAAGGGGGAGTGTGTGTCTGCTGGTGGAAAGGGGGGGGGGGGGAGAAGAGTGTCTGCTGGTGGAGGGGGATGAGAGAGTCTGCTGGTGGAGGCTGGTGATGGAGGAGGGAGAGAGACTGCTAATGGAGAGAGGCTACTGGTGGAGGCTGGTGATGGGGGAGGGAGAGAGGCTGCTCGTGGAGGTTTGTGATGGGAGGGAGAAAGGCTGCTGGTAGAGACTGGTGATGCTGGGGGAGGAAGGCTGCTAGTGGAGGCTGGTGATGGTGGGAGAGAAAGGCTGCTGGTGGAGGCTGGTGATGGTCGGGGGACTTGCGCTATGTTGTGCATTATACTATGTGGAGGACTATGGGGTGTGCATTGAAATTTATGGAGGGATATGGGGATGCATAATAATTGGAGGACTATGGTGGCGGGAGGAGGAAAACCATATATACCAGGATAAGGGCGATATTCCAGGAGGAGGACCATATATAGCAGGATGAGGGACATTAATACTAAATTAAAGGGAAGAGGGGTCAATTTGTAAGTCTTGGGATTTATAACATTACACAGGGCTCATACATTTGACCAATGTGGGGGGGGGGTGCGGTCTAGATTTCACACCGGGGCCATCAGACTCCAATTACGCCACTGATCCTAATGTAATGTTAATCCCAGTCCTTTTATTCGCCTAAGGTATTTGAACACTGCATCTTTTTTCAGGCAGACTTCGCCTAGCACCCACCTGAAAAAGCAACGCAAACTTGCAGCAAAAAATTGACAGCTTCCAGCAATGACAATTTGCATGTGATGCGCACGTGTTCAGTCCATGTCCCTTCTTTTAACTGTTTCATGATACGGAACCTTGAAGTAATTAAATGAAGGTGCGTGTTCACACCCTTTACGGAAGCGACCCGCACACCCTTTCTGCAAGCAGCCCGCTCACCCTTTACGGAAGCAGCCCGCTCACCCTTTACGGAAGCAGCCCGCTCACCCTTTACGGAAGCAGCCCGCTCACCCTTTACGGAAGCAGCCCGCTCACCCTTTACGGAAGCAGCCCGCTCACCCTTTACGGAAGCAGCCCGCTCACCCTTTACGGAAGCAGCCCGCTCACCCTTTACGGAAGCAGCCCGCTCACCCTTACAGATGCGGAAGTGACCCGCCACATATTTTAACCCACTATCTACCAATGTCCTTTTTTTGGGACGCCTAATCCTTTGCATCTAGCAACTAAGATTTTATAATTGGGTCCAATTTTTTTGTGTTGTGTTTGTAAAATGAATGTTTTCAAACCAGGTCATTGTCATTTTTTATTGAATATTTTTCCACCAGAGAGCTTTCAAAACACTATTTTCGAAAAGGAAAATTGCTAATTTGACAAGTAATGGGTTAAAGCAACAGCAAAACCTCCAGCGAAGCAGTACCATGATAAAGACCACAAGAAGCTTCCACTAGGAAAACCTTGGCGGGTCTTAAAACAAACATGTCTACATATACCAATAGTGATGTAAAGTTGCCATCAGGGGTGTCTGGCAGCAGAAGCGCCTTTCCCTCTCCCCATATAAATACATGCATACTTGGGAGGAATGAAAGTGCATGTGAATATAGTGGTCATGAGCAATAGCTGAATTCAGCTGTCATTTATCTGTGGGCAACTTTAGTTAAAACATTGCAACTTAACCCCTTAAGGACCGAGTCACTTTGCAGCTTAATGACCGGACCATTTTTTGTAATTCTGACCAGTGTCCCTTTATGAGGTAATATCTCTGGAACGCTTCAACGGATCCTAGCGATTATGAGATTGTTTTTTCGTGACATATTGGGCTTCATGTTAGTATTAAATTTAGGTCGATAATTTTTGCGTTTATTTGTGAAAAAATAAAAAATTTGGCAAAAATTTTGAAAATTTAGCAATTTTCTAATTTTTATATTTTTATTCTGCTAAACCAGAGCATTATGTGCCACAAAATAGTTAATAAATCACATTTCCCACATGTCTACTTCACATCAGCACAATTTTGGAAGAAAAAAAAAAATTTGGTAGGACGTTATAAGAGTTCAAAGTTCATCAGCAATTATTCATTTTTCCAGCAAAATTTACAAAACCATTTTTTTAGTGACCACATCACATTTGAAATCCCTTTGAGGGGTGTACATGACAGAAAACACCCAAAAGTGACAGCATTCCAAAAACTGCACCCCTCAAGCTACCGTATATACTCGCGTATAAGCCGAGTTTTTCAGCCCAAAAATTGGGCTGAAAAGTACCCCCCTCGGCTTATACGCGAGTCAGTGCTGTATACCGATGTATACATCGGTACATACCGATGTATACATCGGTATACAGCAGCCCCCGCATCCCCAGTAATGCAGGGCCCCCCCAGGGTCTCTCCGGTCACCTGTAAAGCAAGCTATACTTATCAGTGTCCCGCTCGCACCCGCCGCTGCCGACATCCACGATCCTCCATCTTCATGTGACTCCTCTTCCTGTTTCTGTGCGCGTCGCCGGCAATGACGTCATTCCCGGCGACGCGCACAGGAAACAGGAAGAGGAGTCGCATGAAGATGGAGGATCGTGGATGTCGGCAGCGGCGGGTGCGAGCGGGACACTGATAAGTATAGCTTGCTTTACAGGTGACCGGAGAGACGCTGGGGGGGGCCTGCATTACTGGGGCTGCCTGTATACTACCGCTGGGGCTGCTATATACCTCTGGGGCACTGTATACTACCACTGGGGCTGCTATATACCTCTGGGGCCCTGTATACTACCACTGGGGCTGCTATATACCTCTGGGGCACTGTATACTACCACTGGGGCTGCTATATACCTCTGGGGCCCTGTATACTACCACTGGGGCTGCTATATACCTCTGGGGCACTGTATACTACCACTGGGGCTGCTATATACCTCTGGGGCCCTGTATACTACCACTGGGGCTGCTATATACCTCTGGGGCACTGTATACTACCACTGGGGCTGCTATATACCTCTGGGGCCCTGTATACTACCACTGGGGCTGCTATATACCTCTGGGGCACTGTATACTACCACTGGGGCTGCTATATACCTCTGGGGCCCTGTATACTACCACTGGGGCTGCTATATACCTCTGGGGCACTGTATACTACCACTGGGGCTGCTATATACCTCTGGGGCCCTGTATACTACCACTGGGGCTGTATATACTACCACTGGGGCTGTATATACTACTGGGGCTGCGTGTATACTACCACTGGGGCTGCTGTATCTACCTCTGGGACTGGTGTATACCACACTGCTGGGGGCTGTATACTTGTGCTAGGGTCCACCCTCGGCTTATACACGAGTCAATAGATTTTCCCAGGTTTTGGGGGCAAAAGTAGGGGGGTCGGCTTATACACGGGTCGGCTTATACACGAGTATATACGGTACTCAAAACTACATTCAAGAAGATTATTAACCCTTCAGGTGCTTCACAGGAACTAAAATAAAGTTGAAGGAAAAAATGGACATTTTAATTTTTGTAACAAAAATGTTCTTTTAGCCTCAATTTTTTCATTTTCACATGGGCAACAGGATAAAATGCATCCTAAAATTTGTTGGGCAATTTCTCCTGAGTACACCGATACCTCATATGTGGTCATAAACCACTGTTTGGGCGCACGGCAGGACTGAGAAGGGAAGGAGCGCAATTTGATTTTTAGAGCCAATTTTCCGTTCAAAAAGTGAAATGGCGCTCCTTCACTTCTGAGCCCTGCCATGCGCCCAAACAGTGGTTTATGACCACATATAAGGTATCGGTGTACTCAGGAGAAATTGCCCAACAAATTTTGGGATGTATTTTATCCCTTTGCCCATGTGAAACTAAAAAAATGTAGGCAAAAAATTTTTTTGTGAAAAAAAAAGTGTTTTTTTTAATTTTTATGGATGAATTTGTGAAGCATCTGGGGGTTCAAAGTGCTCACTATGCATCTAGATACCTTCCTTAGGGGGTCTAGTTTCCAAAATGGGGTCATTTGTGGGGGAGCTCCAATGTGGAGACACACGGGGACCCTCCATACGCGACATGGTGTCCGCTAACAATTTGAATGGAAAATTAGCTCAAATTGTTAGCGGACACCATGTCGCGTTTGGAGGGTCCCTGTGTGTCTCCACATTGGAGCTCCCCCACAAGTGACCCCATTTTGGAAACTAGACCCCGAAGGAACGTATCTAGATGCATAGTGAGCACTTTGAACTCCCATATGCTTCAGAAATTCATCCGTAAAAATGAAAAAGCACTTTTTTTCCACTAAAACATTATTTTTTCATTATTACGGATCAATTTGTGAAGCATCTGGGGGTTCAAAGTGCTCACTATGTACCTAGATATGTTCCTTTGGGGGTCTAGTTTCCAAAATGGGGTCACTTGTGGGGGAGCTCCAATGTGGAGACACACAGGGACCCTCCAAACGCGACATGGTGTCCTCTAACAATTTGAGCTCATTTTCCATTCAAATTGTTAGCGGACACCATGTCGCGTTTGGATGGTCCCCGTGTGTCTCCACATTGCAGCTCCCCCACAAGTGACCCCATTTTGGAAACTAGACCCCCCAAGGAACGTATGTAGATGCATAGTGAGCACTTTGAACCCCCAGGTGCTTTACAAATTGATCCGTAAAAATTAAAAAAGAAACTTCTTGTGGAAAAAAAAGTGCTTTTTCATTTTTATGGATGAATTTGTGAAGCATCTGGGGGTTCAAAGTGCTCACTATGCATCTAGATACGTTCCTTAGGGGGTCTAGTTTCCAAAATGGGGTCACTTGTGGGGGAGCTGCAATGTGGAGACACACCGGGGCCCTCCAAACGCGACATGGTGTCCGCTAACAATTTGAATGGAAAATGAGCTCAATTTGTTAGCGGACACCATGTCGCGTTTGGAGGGTCCCCGTGTGTCTCCACATTGGAGCTTCCCCACAAGTGACGCCATTTTGGAAACTAGACCCCCAAAGGAACGTATCTTGATGCATAGTGAGCACTTTGAACCCCCAGATGCTTCAGAAATTCATCCGTAAAAATGAAAAAGCACTTTTTTTCCATACATAATTTCTTTTTCATTATTACGGATCAATTTGTGAAGCATCTGGGGGTTCAAAGTGCTCACTATGCATCTAGATATAATCCTTTGGGGGTCTAGTTTCCAAAATGGGGTCACTTGTGGGGAGCTCCAATGTGGAGACACACAGGGACCCTCCATACGCAACATGGTGTCCACTAACAATTGGAATTGTTAGCGGACACCTTGTAGGATATGAAGAGCCCCTATGTGCCTAAACATTGGAGCTCCCCCACAAGTGACCCCATTTTGGAAACTAGACCACCCAAGGAACGTATCTAGATGCATAGTGAGCACTTTGAACCCCAGGTGCTTCACAAATTGATCCGTAAAAATGAAAAAAGAAACTTCTTGTGGAAAAAAAAGTGCTTTTTCATTTTTATGGATGAATTTGTGAAGCATCTGGGAGTTCAAAGTGATTACTATACATCTAGATACGTTCCTTCGGGGGTCTAGTTTCCAAAATGGGGTCACTTGTGGGGGAGCTCCAATGTTCAGGCACACAGGGAGGGGCTCTCCATACCCGACATGGTTTCCGCTAACAATTGGAGCTAATTTTCTATTGAAATTGTTAGCGGACACCATGTCGCATATGGAGAACCCGTGTGCCACCAGCACAAGGGCAACTGGTAGAGTTCGGGTACAGCACCAGAAAATGCTGCCTCTAATGAATGCGCTATTTTCTTGGGTGGCTGTGGGTTGAAATTTGCAGCTTGGGGGACCCACAACATTTAAGTCTCTCCACGCTGAGGATTCCAGTCAGCCAACTACCAAGTTGTACATGGCTGGCTACAAATACAGCGAAGGCCTTTTTTTTATTTCTAGAACTAATTCTAGAAAAAAAAAATGACGTAGGGCTCCGCCATATTTTTGGTCCAGCCAGGTACAACTTGGCAGCTACAGACTGCCAGCAACCCCCAGCTGCCTCGTTGTACCTGGCTGCAACCAAAAATACAGCGAAGCCCATTTTTTTTTATTTCTAGAACTAATTCTAGAAAAAAAAAATGACGTAGGGCTCCGCCATATTTTTGGCCCAGCCAGGTACAACTAGGCAGCTGGGGGCTGGAATCCTCAGCATGGAAAGGCCCAAGCGTTCTGGGCCCCCCATGCTGCGAATTGCAGCCTGCAGCCGCCCCAGAAAATGGCGCATTCATTGAAGCGCCATTTTCTGGCGCTGTACCCATGCTCTTCCAGTAGCCCTGGTGCCGGTGGCAAACTGGGTAATAAAGGGGTTAATGCCAGCTTTTTATTGGCAGCTGGCACCAAGCCCGAGATTCATAATATTGGGCCAATGTTAGACCCGCCATTAGGAATCTCTGGTAAGTAGTCAATAAATGCACACAGAGAAAAATATTTTTATTTTGGAAAAAAAACACAAACAAAATTCAGACTCCATCTTTATTATAAAAAGATCCGACGTAGTCCACAACGAAGGTCCCACGACGCTCGATCGCCTCCGACGTAGTCCACAACGAAGGTCCCACGATCGCCATGCAGGAGGATCGGACTGCAAAGTAGCGATCTGACAGCCCGGGTGCAGTGATCCACTATGTGGATCACTGCACCGGGGCTGTGAGATCGCTTTCTGCAGCTCAATCTGCATGCAGACAGATCGGACTGCATAGCAGCGATCTGGCAGTTCAGGTGCAGCGCTGGGGCTGCGAGATTGCTTTCTGCAGCTTGATCCCTATGCAGGAGGATCGGACTGCAGAGCAGCGATCTGGCAGCCCGGGTGCAGCCCCGAGGCTGCGAGATCGCTCTCTGCAGCTCGATCCTCATGCAGGAGGATCGGACTGCAGAGTAGCAATCTGGCAGCCCGGGTGCCGTGCCGGGGCTGCAAGATTGCTTTCTGCAGCTCGATCCCGATGCAAGGGGAATCCCCTGCATGGAGAGCAAGCTGCAGAAAGTGATCTGACAGCTTGGGCGCAGTAGTCTGAAAGCCCGGATCACTGTGCAGTGGATCACCTCACAGTTTGGACCACTGCACCCAAACTGTCAAATTGCTTTCTGCAGCTCAATCCCCATGCAAGGGGAATCCCCTGCATGGAGAGCAAGCTGCAGAAAACAATCTGACAGCTTGGTTTCAGTGATCCAGTGGATCACTGCACAGTCTGGATCACTGCGCCCGAGCTGTCAGATTGCTTTCTGCAGCTCAATCCCCATGCAAGGGGATTCCCCTGCATGGAGAGCAAGCTGCAGAAAACAATCTGACAGCTTGGTTTCAGTGATCCACTGGATCACTGCACCCGAGCTGACAGATTGCTTTCTGCAGCTCAATCCCCATGCAGGGGAATCCCCCTGCATGGGGATCAAGATGTAGAAAGCGATCTGACAACTTGGGCACAGTGATCTACTGGATCACTGCACCTGAGCTGTCAGATCTCTTTCTGCAGTTTGATCCCCATGCAGGGGGATGGGGGATCAGGGATCCCCCTGCAGGGGGATGGGGGATCAGGGATCCCCTGCAGGGGGATGGGGGATCAGGGATCCCCCTGCAGGGGGATGGGGGATCAGGGATCCCCCTGCAGGGGGATGGGGTCTTACCGGCGGCGGTGAGAGCGGCGGGGAGAGGAGGCGACAGGAGGAGCAGGAGCCAAGCGGGAGGCGGCAGGAGGAGGCGGCGGCGGCAGGAGGAGGTCGGCGGCGGCGGCAGGAGGAGGTCGGCGGCGGCAGCAGGAGGAGGCGGAGGCGGCGGCAGCAGGAGGAGGCGGCGGCAGCAGGAGGAGGCGGAGGCGGCGGCAGCAGGAGGAGTTCGGCGGCGGCAGGAGGAGGTCGGCAGCAGGAGGAGGTGAGTAGAGGAAGCGGTCACCAGCGGGGGGCCCAGACACAGCAGGGGGCAGGGGGGACCCGGGGCAAAGGAGCAGGCACAGGCAGGGGGTTGTGTGCAGGAGCCGGGCACAGCTGACAGCCCGGCTCCTGCAGATATCATGCAGGGAAGTGCTGACATTCAGCACTTTCCTGCGCGATCATGATGTGATCGGTCAGTCAGATTGACTGACCGATCACATCGCTCTGAGTGTGGGGACCACTAAAAAGGGTCCCCACACCTCTGCCCCTGACCCTTAGCTGTCACTGACAGCTGTTAGATTTGAGCTGTCACTGTTTGTTTACAAGCAGTGACAGTTCAAAGCCATGACGAGTATACTCGTCATGATGCGGGAACTGACATCTTTTCATGACGAGTATACTCGTCATTCGTCGTAAAGGGGTTAAAATGAAAAAAACTACCGAAATGTAGTTATTGGCTCTAAACATCAAAATAAATAAATTTTAAAAAAAAGAAAGAAATCCAGAAATAATTAACTTGATCCCAAGTTGAGGAAAGGGGTCTTCAGTGCCCTGTCCAGTATATCGCTCGCCCAGGCACATATGACCAATCAGTGCAAGAAGTTAAAGTTTTAGGCTAGATGATCCAGCAAGCCCATCAAAAAAAAAAGTCACTTTACGAGAAGGAACTTAAATAAACAGAAAACAACCGATGGGAATATTACAAATAAATATTAAGAAACTGTCCTCATGTAACTTTATAATAAAGAACTGAAGTATTACAAAAAGACTACTCCACCCTTTTTAGAAGGAAGAATGCAGCTTTTTTTACAAATCAATTTTGAGGCAATGGCAGTAGAAGAGCACGTTCACTTAGGAGATTTCTCAGACGACATTTGTGACACATCAATCTTCAAGTCAAATCATTTCCCAATATTTTCATGAGAAAGTAAACTCAGCCACAAGCTTTTTCCACATATGAAGCTTTATCAGAGGCCATCAGTTAACAGACTTCCTTCATAGGCAGGTGCAAGACACAAGGCGAGAGGCAGCCAGGTAGGGCGGCTCCTGCAGGGTGATGCCCGTCCTGCTCTTCTGGAGTAGGTTACCCATCTGCTGACAAGTAACCACACTACTGTGGCATGGGGAGTAAGGGGCTGTGCTTTTCTCACACGGTGGGAGGATGGGACCGACATAGAAATACTAAAATAATACGTTTAAATTAAACTCTTTGAACTTCAATATGTGGTTGGTGTAGTAGTACATGGCAAAAATAATATCAGTGATAATATTGATTGCGTGTTATTAGGCTAGATCATCCATACCAGATCGGTACGGACTCGAGACCCAGCACCGATCAACGGTTTGCGATGCCAATCAGATGAGATCAGTTGCAGAACAGTACAGATCTGTCAATTGTATAGCGGCCGTGGCTCTGCAGTACCCCGCTATGTCCCCTCTACTTTACACTGCCATGGAAGTTTTAGTTAATAGGAAAAATACATTTTTCCTACTCAGCTGTCTAAACCTGGGGTGCGTCTTATAGTCTGAAAAAATATGGTGTATACATATTTATGGCAAGTGACAAGTCCTCTTTAAATCAAATAGCCACTTGCAGCGCTTCTAGACAATGAGGACATTCATTTTCGGTTGTGGCTAACATTCTGGTCTTCACAAAGCTGATGTTGTAGTGCATTTTAAATCTTTTAGTCGTATCAGTTGATTACTGAAGTACAATTATCAGCATTTTATACGTTTTTAAACTTTTATTGCCAAATAATTTAAGTTCATACAAAAGATTCAATATTTGCAAAGTTGACCCTTGGGGGTGTATGCACACGATTCGGAATATCAGCATTTTGGGTGCAGAGTCTTACCGCTACATCCAAATTTCTGTGTTGTGCAGCACCAACATAGAAAACTCCTGCCAACTATGCTTCTGCCCACCGTTGCGTTATTTCAGCTGCGATGCAGGTTGCTGTGCTTCCGCATCTTCACAGCATGTTAATTTATTGCTGTGGAGTTGGAAGTGATCACCAGGAGGTGAATGCAGGGAGAAGCCGACCTGCCCCAAACGCAGAGCATGGGCACAGGACGGCTGCGTTCACCTGCGGCTTCCCTCAGGGTTGAAGGATGCAATGCCTACGGATTGTCACAGCTTCTACAATTTGTCCTGGCAGCTGGATATCCGGTCTGCTCAGTGCTTGGAGTTTGTCACCATTTCTATCTTCTTGTTTGTCCAGCTGCTTTTTAGAGGACTGACTACAGGTTCTTCATAGGACTAAGATTTGGGAAGGTTCCTGGCTGTGTACACAGTATTTCAATTTTTTCTTCACCAAGCCACTTCATTATCACTTTTGCCTTGTGTCACGGTCTCCATCATGCTGGAAAAAAACACTGTTCAATACCAAATTGCTCCTGGATATTTGGACGTTGCCAATGGAAAATGTTTAGATTTCATTCTTTATGCGCAGCAATGTGCTTAGGCAAAATTGTAAATTCCCCTCCACTGGATGAAGAGCCCCCAAACATAAATCAGGATGCTCTAGGTCTAATGCCCACGCTGCATATGTTAATGTATTTTTTGACAAATCATCAAAATCTTAGCAGAATATCAATTGTTGGTGAGCATTTCCTGGCGTTTTTCAGCCCCTCCAGCCATTGACTTAATTATACGTCAATGGATGTTTGTTTGTAACTTCTTGCAATAAAGCTCCATTCACCTGGTCACAATGCGGAGTGTTGCCGCTGCTTCTCCTATTGGCTTATTGACTTAATTATAAAAAAACACTTGATAGAAATACGCACCAAAAACACAATGCTTTGCTCTGCCACAAGATGCAGATTTGGTGTAAAAAAATGTCTGCACTGAATCTGCACCATGGGCACATCACCTTAGTGTTGGCAATGTACAGGACTCAAGGTAGCCCTCACCTTTTCTTCCTTGGACAATCATTTTTCCCAGACTTTAGTTTGAAGGAAGCTGGATCAGAAAAATAACTTTACAAATGTTTTGTGTAGTCCAATCCATGTATCTCCTGCAGAATAAGTCTGCCCTTCATGGTTTTCTTGGAGAGAAGTACATGCTTTGCTGTACTTAATATTGTTCCAGCCTCCAGAACCCTTCATGTCTCACTGTCGTGCAGGTGTGTGTGTGCAGCATGGTGGCTCAATAGTTATTAGCACTGTGACTTTACAGCGCTTGGGTCCTCGGTCAAATCCCACCAAAACAGCATCTACAAGGGGTCTATTTTCTCTTTGGATTTTCAGATTTCCCCCCACACTCTAAAGACATAACTACAGAAACTTTAGATTTTAAGTCCCAATGGAGACAAAGGTGATGAGATCTACAAAGTGCTAAATATAATAGCACTATGCAAGTAAAATAAATATTTTATTCTAAATTCTCTAACAAATGCCTGCTGCCATTCCTGAGCAAGCTCTGCACTGATGTTAGAGTTAGACCGTACCTGCAGCTAAATCCTCTCCAGGAGAATGTCTTGACACTTGCTGGCCTTCATTGGGCGTTTTGAAGCCTTCTTGACAGATATTGAACCTTTCTTTAAAGTTCTTGATGATGCAATAAATGCTTGATTTGCAAGCAGCAATGTCCTTGCCTGTAAAGGCCTTTTATACAAACAATGACTGTTTCCTTGAAGGTGGCCATGGTTAACAGAAAAAGATAAGATTTCAAGCCCCTTTTAAAGCAGTCTTTCTTACAACTCATTCAGCAGAGTGAAATCAGTTACCCTGTCGTTGTTAAAGCTTTCTTCTGAGCAAACGAGTAGATTACTGTAAATGATTATTTTATGTTTGAGATTACGTTATTTACATTGCAAGGATTGGAAGAGTACTGTAATTGGATTAAATCAACAATGCAGAGCTAAGCAAATTATCACTATACAGTCTAAAATTACTTGCAGCACATTATTACAGATTTAGATATGTTTGGGTAAGGAGAAGTAGCCTAAATTGTTATTTGGTGTACTAACAGTGTACCAAGACTGTACAATAATTGACTTAGCTTCTTAAGCGTTGACATATTAACGTTGACTAATATGTAGAGTAAACCTAGGCTAGACAGTCTGAAGATGCCACACATTTATCATCCATTATGACCCACTTAAGACTATTAAAGTGACAAATTTGTCTAAAAAGTTTGACAACTTTTATTGAATCAGCCAAAATATCTTCCATTTTTGTTTTAGACATAATGGTTTCCCTATTGTGAACCAAGAATCCGGTGTATCCCAATCCAGAGCGTTGAGCACCCAAGCTGGCCACAATCGGAGCAAGAAATCTGCTCTTATTGTATTATACCCATAAGCAGAAGTTGATTGCTGAAACCAATGGCACAATCCAATCAGATAAACACATTCTATTCTGCTGTACAGTGAAGCAATTACAGAAGGAATTAGGTAACTCTGCAAAACAGTCACTTCAAGCACATTGTGGTGAAAGGTTTGCAATTGCTGAGCTAAAGCGCTCAAGATTTCTTAAGAAGCAAAGGCTTTAAATTAGCATCCTGTGCTTTTTCTTCATCTGGCAACACATAAAAGCAATCAAAGCTCCCTGTACGCACAGCTTTCTTAAAAGGAAATACAGGTGTCTGGGGTCTTTAGGGGGCTGCAGCCACAATGTGAACATCATTTGAGAAGGAAAAAGACAAAACAAATGCAATTCCTAGAACAGGTGTCGGCATGAATGTGCGGTTCGATCACAAGCAATACAGCACCACCGCTCGCTTCACTTACAAATGTCAGATTTGCATTTTTAAACTTGTTCTAACAACATTTTATCAATGTACAAGACATAGGGAAGAAGAGCGCCACGAAAGCACCATCGAAAGCTATCTGACAAAATGCACAAAAGGCCCTGTTAATACAGAGTATTGATAATTTGAAGAATATTGATTATTTAAAAGGAATCTGTCAGCAGTTTTTTTTTTTTTTTTTAAATCAGAGAGCAGCATGATGTATGGCCAGAGAACCTGATTCCAGCGATGTGTCACCTAAAGCACTGATTTTATAGAAATACAGTGCAGGATCAGCAAAAGGGATCACTAGAGGTCCAAGTGTCCTGGTCCAGCCTGATACCAGCACCGATTAGCAGCTTTATTGGTACACTATATATTGACAATCAGTGGCGTGGGCAGTGTTTCATAGAGCTCTGCATTCAGAGCACTGCTAGATCTTCAGCTGAGAAAAAATATTCTTTCACCAATGCCATTCTTCTTGCACCAAGTAACAAAGTGATAATCACTGGAATCATGGTCTCAATCCCTACATGCTAATATCAAAGTGCACTTATAAGTTTATATTATTACTGTATAGATTACAAGTTTTAGATCAAGTCTTTAGTTTAGGTCTAATTGACTTAGGCAAATTGTTTATTCTGTTAATTACCCTTTGCTTGACTTTATGAACTGTTTGTTTTGGCCCCTACATTATGCCACTCGGATGGGGTAGCAAAACCTGGTAACCAAATCCCTTTAAAGAGGTTTTCCTCTACTTTCATATTGACCATCTATGTTTAGGGTTGTCTGCTGCAGATTTCCCTTTGTCTTAAGGTTTTTTCTAGCTAGCACCTTTCACACAGAGGTGTCGCCGGTCAATCTTTAATGTTAGTGCTATTACATTTTCTGACTGTGCACCCTACATTGCCCTATTGCAGTGGTTCTTAACCTTGTTTGAGGTACCCAACCTACCAGTTTCATAAGCACATTCACCGAACCCTTTTTTTAGTGATAAATCTACATGCAGCCGTCGGGAGTGTGTTGACCTCTGTGGCGGAGGCTCCGCCGAAACCCTGAGACCGATACACCATACCCCCTAGGGTTCGATCGAACCCCGGTTAAGAACCACTGCCCTATAGCCACGTTGAAATTCTCCATCTTGTTGTAGTCAAGGTCCTAGACACACCCTTACATGCAGGTTTTTAATTGCACTTTGTAGCATAAAACACCCATACACACAGTTCCACACCACAGGCAGAGGCACAAGGTTAGGACCCGATACGATGAGACACCATGACGTTGGTTATTGGGCTCTCATGCTATAGCCAGTGCATCAGCTAAATTCTCAGTTTATTTCTCTGTATCTTGATGCTATGCCCCATTTACTCTTGAATTAGCTTTAAACATAGCCTTGCCATTTGCATTCATTAGCTAGCATGTTACTTCACATTTTACTTAGTGTTAGTGTGCAGCAGATCTACATTTGTCTATGTTTTTTCTAGCTAGCACCTTTCACACAGAGGTGTCGCTGGTCGATCTTTAATGTTAGTGCTATGTTTAGGGTTGGTCAATAATATGAGATGATGAGAGCCAAGCACTCTACCAGTCCACTGACTACTTGCTGAGCTGCAGCTTTTCCCACTATAGATCATATGGATCTGTGCAGTGCCGGCTGTGCATACGGCCTACATCCAGCTCTCAATGGGTCATCAATATCAATAGTGGAAAACCCTTTGCTGTATGCCTCCCACTTACTGGAACAAAGTTTTGTTTTTCACACTTATGGGCAGCAAACTTACAAAAGTCGTAGTTCAACTCTGATCCTTCCAGAGTGAAACAAATAAAAGGAGCAGTTATCTGGCAACTTATAAAGTCGCTCACAGGACAAGTGCACAACGCCTGCTGATCGTACATGTGTTTATGTAGGTTACTGGCACGGCTCACTTCCAATGGATAACCGCTTTACTACAGAAATAGCCAACCCATTCTGCTCATATAAAACCAATACTAAGGGCCACTATATAAAAATTACTAATGGATATTACCTTCTGACCTATTGATATGTGCTGGTTCGTCTTGTAGGACTAAAAGCCATTAGAAGAATGGATGTTCACTTTTCCCATTTGCAAGACAGAAAGGAAGATGTCATACACACAGATCTTTGTACTTAACCTGTGTGGCTGAACAGCCGAGGGTGTTACTACTCCAGAATTACAACGAAGATTACTGCACACAGGCATGGCCTCATGTACTCCTCACTGAACCGCTATAGAAAGGTCAGATCTTCACCACTAGTGATGGGCAAACCCCCGATGCTCGGGATTGGGAGACTCACCCGAGTTTTTTGTGCAGTTCGAGCTCGGGTCCAGAGTTAACACGAACTTGCGTCCAAACCCCAAGCTTGGACTTTACAGTTATGGGATGGGGCGGTGGACCCGAACTGTAACACGGGTTTCCAATGGAAACCCATGTTCGGGACCTTGTGCATGAACACTATTTATTCAGTATGGATCCAGAACTTTACAGTTCGGGTTTGCCCATCACTATTTACTACCATTCCACTGATGGCCACATAAGCCAACATTAGTATCCACCACTGGGCATTTGCCAATTGTCTTGAACATAAACACAAGTGAGCGGCCACCAGACAGCGAGAATTGTGTTTGTCTGCTACCGTATCAGATGGTTTGAGGCTGCACAGATTGGCTCTGAAGGTCGATGTATTAAAACCAGCGGAAATTATTTATGAATGTTATTAAGCATAAACCTAACTACATAATACTGCTACAATAACTTAAAAACAACCTGTCCCCAGGTCAAAAGGGGACAGCTAGCTGCTTTGTTTCTGCTGCTTCCCTAAGTATTCAATATATGTATTTTAAACTCTGTCAAAGTTATGTCACCAGACAATCAAATATAGAAAAATTATATATACAAAAAAAAAAAAATCTATAATCTACAATATACGAATTATAAAATATAACCTTTTTACTAATACTAAAATCCTACATAAAGAAAACAAATGGCAAAATGGTGAGCAAAAAGTATAAGAAGCCATCAAAAAATTATATTAAAAGTGAATCAATGTAGAAGTATGTA
Source organism: Allobates femoralis (assembly GCA_033576535.1). Taxonomy (NCBI): domain Eukaryota; kingdom Metazoa; phylum Chordata; class Amphibia; order Anura; family Aromobatidae; genus Allobates; species Allobates femoralis. The sequence continues at coordinate 176,889,818 of JARQOC010000007.1, forward strand.
AGAGAAGGTCCTAAATATCAAAAATACAATAACTGCACTTTATATCGGTGTGGACTTGTTATTATAAAGTGCATGATAATTAGCAACATATTGTACCCTATAACAATACAATTGTACCGTATACATGAAATTATGCCAGTACAAACTAACAGACCAAATAGTGTGCACTACAAAGGATTGTAAATATATTAATATGGCCACATACAGATCACAAGATATAATGAGTCAAAGCACACCAAGTAGATCAGATAAACACACTTCTGTTGCAATATACTACACACTTGGCCAAGCACAAAGGTGCAGTTATGATATGCATACCACCCTGAAAGTGAAAAAAGATAATCACATAGAACCCTGTGATAGAAAGTCGAGATACACGGTCACATGTAAGCGCAAAGTACAGTAGAATATGTAGGTGTATATCAAGATGTAACTATAATACACTCATTACACTTGACGCGTTTCCCCTTGAGTTGAGTTCATCAGCAGTGATATTAGGGGTTTACTCATTTGATTAGTGACCAAACAGATGATGGTTGATTCTAGTCAATAGCGGCTTGGGCAGCACAGTGGCTCCTAGATAGCCGGCAATGTGCTGTGCCGGCTGTGTATACTCCTTACATCTCGAGTGGTCATCAATATCATTAGTGGACAACCCTTTGCTGTATGCCTCCCCACTTATTGGAACAAAGTTTTGTTTTTCCCACTTATGGACAGCAAACTTGCACAGCAGCCACATTTCAACTTTGCCCCATCCAGAGTGAAAGAATTAAAAGAAGTTATCCGACGACATCCAAAGTCGTTCACAAGTCAAGTGCGCAATGCCACGTGTCAGACAGCTATTGGCACGGCTCACTTCCAACGGATAACCCCTGAACTACAGGAATAGCCAACCTTTCAGATCAAATAAAACCAATACCAAGGGCAAGTATACAAAAGTTACAAATGGATATTACCTTCTGATATATTGACATGTGCCGATTCCTCTTGTAGGACTAAAAGCAGTTAGAAGAATGGATGTTCACTTTTCCTACTTGTAAGAAAGAAAGGAAGAGGCCATACACCCAGATCTTTCATGTGGCTGAATGGCTGACGGTGTTACCACTCCAGAATTAAAATGGAGATTGCTGCACATAGGCCTGTCCTCATCTACTCCTAAAGGTACTGTTACACACAGAGATATATTGCTTGCAACTTACTGGTTGCAGTGAAATCATGGACGCATTGTTATATTTGTACACGGCAACAAAATGGAACAATGTGTCCATGATTTCACTGCAACCAGTAAGTTGCAAGCAATATATCTGTGTGTAACGGTACCTTTACTGAACCGCTATAGAAACCCCAGATCCTCAGCACCATTGCACTGATAGGTCACATAAGACAACATTAGTATCCACCGCTGGGTCTTTCGCCAATTGTCTTGGCCATGAATACAAGTGAGCGACCACCAGACAGCGGTACGCATGTGTGTCTGCCATCTGATAGTCAGACTGCACAGAATGGCTCTGCAGGTCACTGGATTAAAACCAGTGCAAATTATATATGAACGTTATCCAGCAAAAACCTAAATTACATTAACTTAAAAACAACTTGTTCCCAAGCTCAAAAGGGGACATCAAGCTGCTTTATTCCCGCTGCTACCCTAAATTTTCAGTTTATCTTAAACTTTGCCATAAAGTTCCAAAAACATAGACCATCTTATTTTGTGCTTTTTTTTCTAAAAGGTGCATGGTTCACAGGTTCCTCTAGGGCGTGTCCTAAGGATGGTCTACCGTATATACTCGAGTATAAGCCGACCCGAGTATAAGCCGAGGCCCCTAATTTTACCCCCAAAAACTGGGGAAACCTGTTGACTCGAGTATAAGCCTAGGGTGGGAAATGCAGCACTCCCCCGTCCTGGTATATAATCCCTCATCACTGTAGATAGCCCTTCAAAATGGTGTATATAGCCCTTCATAATATCATGCCTCCATCACTAGTATATAGCGCCCCCATTACTGGTATATAGCCCCCATCACAGTACATAGCCTCCATTATTGGTATATAGCCCCCCATCCCTGGCACAGCTCCCCCATCCGTGCAGGGCTCCCCCATCCGTGCAGGGCTCTCCCCTGGTAGGGCTCCCCCATCCTTTAAGTGCCCCATGCTGCCGCCACCATAAAATAACAAACGTTCTTACTCACCCTTCCGACGCTCAGCACTGTCTGCCGGCTTCTAATCATGTGATTGCAGCGCAGCAGCGATGACGTCACTGAAGCGCCGGTCACATGATTAGAAGCCGGCAGACCGGAGGGAGGACGCTTGGAGCCCGCAGACAGTGCTGAGCATCGGAAGGGTGAGCAAGAACGTTTGTTATTTTACGGTGGCGGCAGCATGGGGCACAGAAAAAAAAGGATGGGGGAGCCCTACCAGGGGGGAGGCAAGTAAATATGCACCGCTCCTCCTGCCGCTGATTGACAGGGGGATGCAGTGCATATTTAATGAGCGGGCTCACGTGACCGCCTGCTCACTCTGCAGCCTCCCCCCGCCTCCTCCAGCCCCCGGTCACCACCCCCAAACACTCAAGCTCGAGTGTATAGTGTATAGACTTGAGTATAAGCCGAGGGGGGCACTTTTCAGCACAAAAATTGTGCTGAAACACTCGGCTTATACTCGAGTATATACGGTATATATCATCCTGCCTCCAGAGTAATACGCAACCATCACTAAATAAAAAAAGAGCCCATCTCTCTAGAACTATATGGTCTGGGGAACTAGCTTTCTACCTTATGGAGTGGAATCTGCCTGCCGCCATAAGGAGAGAGATAAGCTGAAAAGGAGACTTACAGCCGCAATTTAGAACTATATGCTCAACTTAAAAACAAAAAAACAAAACATAGGGACTATGTAGGGGAACAGAAACTGGACATTGTGACCTGGTGAATGGTCATCGGTATTAGAATGTCTTTTTTTAAACTAGTAATTACCGTATATACTCGTGTATAAGCCGACCCGTGTATAAGCCGACCCCCCTACTTTTGCCCCCAAAACCTGGGAAAATCTATTGACTCGCGTATAAGCCGAGGGTGGACCCCAGCACAGGTATACAGCCCCCAGCAGTGGTATACAGGCCCCAGCAGTATGATATACAGCAGCCCCCAGTGGTATATACAGCAGCCCCAGTGGTATTGCAGCCCCTATATACAGCAGCCCCAGTGGTATTGCAGCCCCAGTGGTGTATACAGCAGCCCCTATATACAGCAGCCCCAGTGGTATTGCAGCCCCAGTGGTATTGCAGCCCCTATATACAGCAGCCCCAGTGGTATTGCAGCCCCAGTGGTATTGCAGCCCCTATATACAGCAGCCCCAGTGGTATTGCAGCCCCAGTGGTATTGCAGCCCCAGTGGTATTGCAGCCCCAGTGGTGTATACAGCAGCCCCTATACACAGCAGCCCCAGTGGTATTGCAGCCCCTGTATACAGCAGCCCCAGTGGTATTGCAGCCCCAGTGGTATTGCAGCCCCTGTATACAGCAGCCCCAGTGGTATTGCAGCCCCAGTGGTGTATACAGCAGCCCCTATATACAGCAGCCCCAGTGGTATTGCAGCCCCAGTGGTATTGCAGCCCTTGTATACAGCAGCCCCAGTGGTGTATACAGCAGCCCCTATATACAGCAGCCCCAGTGGTATTGCAGCCCAAGTGGTATTGCAGCCCCTATATACAGCAGCCCCAGTGCGGTATACAGCAGCCCCAGAGGGTATACAGCAGCCCCAGAGGGGTATACAGCAGCCCCAGAGGGGTATACAGCAGCCCCAGAGGGGTATACAGCAGCCCCAGAGGGGTATACAGCAGCCCCAGAGGGGTATACAGCAGCCCCCGCTGTATACAGCAGCCCCCGCTGTATACAGCCCTCCCCCCTGGTATACCGGGCCCCCCCTGTGGCAACCTGTAAAGGAAGCGATGATTATACTTATCGGGTCGCTGTCGCCGCCGCCGCCGCTCTGTCACCGTCCGTCACCGCGCTCCTTCCCGTCTTCATGCTTCCTTCACGGGCGCACAGAAAATGACGTCATTTCCTGTGCGACGGTGAAGGAAGCATGAAGACCAGGAGGAGCGCGGTGACGGACGGTGACAGAGCGGCGGCGACGGCGACAGCGACCCGATAAGTATAATCATCGCTTCCTTTACAGGTTGCCACAGGGGGGGCCCGGTATACCACGGGGGGGGGGCGCTGTATACAGCCGGGTATATATTTTTTTTTTTTATGATTACCGTATATACTCGTGTATAAGCCGAGGGGGGACTTTTCAGCACATTTTTTGTGCTGAAAAACTCGGCTTATACACGAGTATATACGGTACATTGATGTAATCATTAGAGATCAGCTCAGAAAACTAACACACACCTGTCACAATCTTAAGCAATAAGAGGTTACATCTGGAAAATGTCTTACAAAAAGGCTCGACTACAATTCTAAATTAAAAAAGGGGAATGGATCCAAGTCTGCTGTATTATGGTACTGAAATTTCTTCAACTAATGATGATGTACACACACTAAGGGTCTGTGCACATGTTCAGAATTTACAGTACATTTTTCTGCTGGAAAAAAAGCAATGTTGGCAAAAAATGCTACATAAAAAGTGCATTTAGAGGTGTTTTACTTGCGCTTTTCCCACATTCATTTGAGTGAGTGAACAACGCTGCAAAAATGCTGAAACAGTTGACATGCTGCAAACTTGAGAAATACTTTGAAGTTTCAAATCTGTATGTGAAAAAAACAACGAAGAGATTTGAGAGGTCTCATTCACTTTCCCCGTGCTGTAAAATGCTGTTTTTTTTCACAGCTGCAAAAACGCAACATGTTTCAATGAACAGATACCAGGCATCTGTATCCAGGATCCATGTCACAATAACATCTGAATTTTCCAATTCAAATAAAAGTTAATTTTAATACATGTCTTTGTTGATGGGGGGGTGGGAGGAGGGGGGTCGGGGGAAGGTTGAAAACATGGTTAACAATTATTTTAGGTTTATTCAGTAAGTTTGCAGTAAATTCTGCAAGCAAAATTTAATCCGATTATATTGTAAAATATGCCTTGTTTCTTTCTATTGTGCGTATTTGAACCAATTGAAATATTCTTTTATTTTATGAGATGTTACATATTTCTATGGATTACTGACCAAGGGCAACTGATGCACAAATGTATCGTCAACTGGTAGACTTAAAATGCTTAGATGGCCAACTGTGCTCTTGGCTTCTTTGTGTATGGCACACCAAGGAGTTTTTTAGCTCTCAAATCCTCCTGAGAACATGCTAAACGCTCAAACGAATGAAGAGTTGCATTTTTATGTGAAGGCGACTTGTCCATATTTAGTCTTTAACCCGTAGACGACAGCCTAATGTCTACAGACGTCCAAAAAAAAGGGTACTAAAGCCCAGCCGTACGTCTGTAGACGTAAGGCTAGAAAATGCCCTGTAGCGCAGCCCCTGTAGCAAAAATCTCTAGGGTGTCAGCGTACCGATTGTAGCTGAGACCCTAGAGATTAGTAATTAGCTAGTGTTTTACCGGCACCTGTAATGTGATGACCGGTAAACACCGTTTACCGATCATCACATTGCACAAAGTGAAAGTGCCGGGAAAAATGCTTTCACTTTGATCCGACATGAAAACACATGTCGGAACAAAGTGAAAGCATTAACCCCCTAGCCCACCAAGACCCCCAGTACTGGGGATCATCATCCCTCCCCCCCACCCCACCCCCTAACCATCTGAAAATGGCGGCGGCCGGCGCCAAACCCGCCGCCTCCGCTGCATCTCTATGCGATCTGTCAGATCGCATAGAGATGCCGCCATTCCTGGGGGGCCACTGGTCCCCTCAGTGGCCCCCCAATGCCATCCCCCCTCACCCCTGGTCTCACCCCTGATCTCCCCCTGCTCCCTGCGCGGCTCCCCAGCTAACCCTCTTCCCTGCGCGGCTCCCTGAGTCCCCAGCTCCCCCTCCTCCCTGCGCGGCTCCCCTCCGGTCATCAGAGCCCCCCCCCCTCCTTCCCCAGGTCTTCCCCATGCTGTCCCCTCGATCCCCGACCCCCTCCTCCGATCTGCAGCCCCCCCGTTCGCTCCGCTCCCCCCCCGGGCCCCCTTCCCTGCTCCTCTCATACTTACCCGTCCTGCAGCGTCGCCGGCCGTCTTCTCTCTGCGTGCGCCGGAACAGAGGCAGAGTTAACCCATCAACGACCACACAGGGGTCTTCTGCAGTTAACCCCCTGTGTGGTCACAAGGGGTTAGCTGCAGATCATTACATTATCCCTGTGTGATCACAGGGGGTTACTGGATCTGCAGTTAACCCCTTGTGACCACACAGGGATGATGACCTGCAGTTAACCCCTTGTGTGGTCACAAGGGGTTAACTGCAAGTCATCATCCCTGTGTGGTCACAAGGGGTTACTGGATCTGCAGTTAACCCCTTGTGACCACACAGGGATGATGACCTGCAGTTAACCCCTTGTGTGGTCACAAGGGGTTAACTGCAAGTCATCATCCCTGTGTGGTCACAAGGGGTTACCGGATCTGCAGTTAACCCCTTGTGACCACACAGGGATGATGACCTGCAGTTAACTCCTTGTGACCACACAAGGGGTTAACTTCAGATCATCATCTGAATGAGAATCGTCGCGGGACCTCCCACTGGACTACGTCGGACCTTCCAATGGACTACATCGGACCATCCCACTGGACTACGTCGGACTTCACTGTAATAAAGATGGGGTCTAAATATGTGTTTGTGTTTTTTTTCCAATAAAAATATTTTTCTCTGTGTTGTGTTTTCTTTACAATCTATTAGAGATTCCTAATGGTCCGGTCTAATATTGGCCAGACGTTATGAATCTCGGGCTTAGTGCCAGCTGCCAAAAAGCTGGCATTAACCCCTTATTACCCAGTCTGCCACCGCTACACGGCAGCTGGAAGAGCTGGATACAGCGCCAGAAAATGGCGCTTCTATGAATGCGCCATTTTCTGGGGCGGCTGCGGGCTGCAATTCGCAGCGGGGGGGGGCCCAGAAAGCTTGGGCCTCCCTACGCTGAGGATTCCAGCCCCCAGCTGCCTAGTTGTACCTGGCTGGCCCAAAAATATGGCGAAGCCCACGCCATTTTTTAAAAAAAATTATTTCATGAAATATAAAAAAAAAAAGGAGCTTCCCTATATTTTTGGTTTCCAGCTAGGTAAAACTAGGCAGAAGGGGTTTGTGGCAGCCCGTAGCTGCCTGCTGTACCTGGCTGGACCAAAAATATGGCGAAGCCCTACGTCATTTTTTTTTAAAATTTAATAAAGTAATACTAAAAAAAAATGCAGGGGAGGAGACAACCAGGACACGGTGTGTCCGTATCTTGTGCACATGCTCTAAGGGCCCTTTCACATCAGCGTTTTTTGAAATTTGCGGCAGATGCGGTGAAAAAAACGCATCTGCCGCAATTACCGCATACCGGCTGCACTTGCGGCGCGGTTGCGGTAAACGCCATGCAAAGTATAGGCGTACTTGCGGCAGGTGCGACAAGTGCGGTTTTACACTTGCGGCAGGTGCGGCCGCGAAAACAAACTGCGGTCAGCCTCGGTTTTTTCGCGGCCGCACCTGCCGCAAGTGCAAAACCGCACTTGCCGCACCTGCCGCAAGTACGCCTATACTTTGCATGGCGTTTACCGCAACCGCGCCGCAAGTGCAGCCGGTATGCGGTAATTGCGGCAGATGCGTTTTTTTTCACCGCATCTGCTGCAAATTTCAAAAAACGCTGATGTGAAAGGGCCCTAAAAGTGAGAAATTGTGTGAAAAAAAGAAAATGTTCATAATGACATTATCAAATTCTGTGAAGTAGCTGTAGATTCCAAATGCTCACTATACCCCTAGATAGAATCCTTGAGGTGTCTAGTTTCCAAAATGGGGTGACTTGTGCGGGAGCTCCAATGTTTAGGCACATAGGGGCTCCCCATATGCGACATGGCGTCCGCTAACTATTAGAGCTAATTTTCCATTCAATTTGTTAGCGGACACCATGTCGCATATGGAGAGCCCCTGTGTGCCTAAACATTGGAGCTCCCCAACAAGTGACCCCATTTTGGAAACTAGACCCCCAAGGAAAATATCTAGATGCATAGTGAGCACTTTCAACCCCCAAGTGCTTCACAAATTAGTCTGTAAAAAGGAAAAAAGAAGATTTTTGTGAAAAAAAGTACTTTTTCATTTTTACGGATCAGTTTGTGAAGCACCTGGGGGTTCAAAGTGCTCACTACGCATCTAAATACGTTCCTTGGGGTGTCTAGTTTCCAAAATGAGGTCACTTGTGGGGGAGCTCCAATATTTAGGCACATAGGAGCTCTCCATACATGACATGGTGTCCACTAGCAATTGGAATTGTAAGTGGATACCATGTCGTGTATGGCGAGCCCCTGTGTGCCTAAACATTAGAACTCCCCCACAAGTGACCCCATTTTGGAAACTAGACCCCCCAAGGAATTAATATAGATGCATAGTGAGCACTTTGAACCCTCAGGTACTTCACAAATGGATCCATAAAAATGAAAAAGTACTTTCTTTTCCACAAAAATTTTCTTTTTTCATTTTTACGGATTCATTTGTGAAGCACCTGGGGGTTCAAAGTGCTCACCACCCATCTAGATAAGTTCCTTGGGGGGTCTAGTTTTCAAAATGGGGTCACTTATGGGGAGCTCCAATGTTTAGGCACACAGGGGCTCTCCATACGCAACATGGTGTCTGCTAGCAATTGGAGCTAATTTTCCATTCAAATTGTTAGCGGACACCATGTTGCATACGGAGAGCCCCTGTGTGCCTAAACATTGGAGCTCCCCCACAAGTGACCCCATTTTGGAAACTAGACCCCCCAATGAACTTATCTAGATGCATAGTGAGCACTTTGAACCCTCAGGTGCTTTACAAATTGATCCGTAAAAATGAAAAAGTACTTTTTTTTCACAAAAATTTTCTTTTGTCCTCTATTTTTTTCATTTTCACATGGGCAACAGGATAAAACGCATCCTAAAATTTGTTGGCCAATTTCTCCTGAGTACACCGATACCTCATATGTAGTCATAAACCACTGTTTGGGCGCACCGCAGGGCTCGAAAGAGAAGGAGCGCCATTTGACTTTTTGAATGGTAAATTAGCTCCAAAAGTCAAATCGCGCTCCTTCCATTCTGAGCCCTGCCGTGAGCCCAAACAGTGGTCTATGACCACATATGAGGTATTGGTGTACTCAGGAGAAATTGCCCAACAAATTTTAGGATGCATTTTATCCTGATGCCCATGTGAAAATGAAAAAATCGAGGCTAAAAAACATTTTTGTTGGAAAAATTAAAATGTCCATTTTTTGTTTCCACTTTGCTTTAGTTGCTGTGAAGCACCTGAAGGGTTAATCATTTTCTTGAATGTAGTTTTGAGTAGCTTGAGGGGTGCAGTTTTAGGAATGGTGTCACTTTTGGGTGTTTTCTGTCATGTACACACCTCAAATGGACTTCAAATGTGATGTGGTCACTAAAAAAATGGTTTTGTAAATTTTGCTGGAAAAATGAAAAATTGCTGATGAACTTTGAACCCTTATAACGTCCTAACCAAAAAATTTTTTTTTTCCAAAATTGTGCTGATGTAAAGTAGACATGTGGGAAATGTTATTTATTAACTATTTTGTGTCACATAATGCTCCGGTTCAACAGAATAAAAATGACAAATTTGAAAATTGTCAAATTTTCAAAATTTTTGCCAATTTTTTTATATTTTCACAAATAAACACAAAAATTATCGACCTAAATTTACCACTAACATGAAGCCCAATATGTCACGAAAAAACAATCTCAGAATCGCTAGGATCCGTTGAAGCGTTCCAGAGATATTACCTCATAAAGGGACACTGGTCAGAATTACAAAAAACAGTCTGGTCATTAAGGTGGAAATTGGCTTCGTCACTAAGGGGTTAAAGCATCTTTTAACCACTTCAGGTTTCCAAAGACACCAAGTAAGTGGGTAAGAGAGCGTTCCCTGCTCTATGCTTTACAATACAAGTTAAAAGTAAGAAGCAACAAAGATGCAGCAAAGATGCCAGGACGTCTTTCTGAGGGTTTTTATACACTCCCTGACAGACGTTATGTCGCTTATCCATGTTATGTAAATAAAAGCTTATAACCGGACATTAAATTCATCCATTGGTTTTATAATTTACTCTTTTGGAAGCTGAAACCCTCCGAAATGTGGTTTAGGTTAAGAAAATAAATTGGCATCAATGCTGAAATATTGATCATTTAATGAACACAGAATGGTCAGATTTTTTCAAGACAAAAGTTTTGTCACCTTGTCATATAATGCACCCAATCCTAGTTTACATCCTCACCTGTGCTCCGTAAATGATCGGTTAATTAGTGGGTGTGAATAAAAAGAAACCCAGCACCCTAGACCTTCACTTGAACTGCAACTTGATCTCTGACAACATGCCAAAAATCCACCCTGCGACCAAAGCCTTGATTACCAAGAGGCTGAAGACCAGATCCACTGCAAAGGTGGCTGGCACCTTTAATGTGTCTCAGCGTCAAGTACAAAGAATTAAAAAAAAAGATCTGAAGAGACTGGAGATGTGTTTGACAAGCCCAGGTCCGGCAGACCCAGCAAGACAACTGCTCAGGAGGAACGTTTGCTGGTTAGAAAATCCAAAGCAAGCCCCTCTTCCACTGCAGCAGAGCTCCAAAAGGCCTGGTCACCTCAAGTCCCTGTATCAACTAGAACAGTTTGTAGGATTCTGTCTCGAAACGGCCTCCATGGTCGAATCAGTGCTCAAAGCCAGCCACTAAACAAAAGGCAAATAAAAAACCTTGTGGCATTTGCAAAGTCCCACAGCCTGCTAAACAGATGGACGCTGGAAAAGTGGCAGAAGGTGGATTTCTCTGATGAATCTTCAGTAGAATTACACCACAGCCGCCGCAAATACTGCAGGAGACCTACTGGAGCCCTATGGATCAAAAATACATCCAGAAAACAGTTACATTTGGTGGTAGAAAGATCATGGTCTGGGGTGACATTCAGTATGGGAGTGTGCGAAACATTTGCAAGGTGGAAGGCAATATCAATAGCCTAAAATATCAAGAAGTATTAACTATCTCTTATATTCCAAATCATAAAAGGGGTCAAATTTTGCAGCAGGATGGTGCTTCATCTCATACATTCATCTCTACAACAAAATTCCTCCAGGCAAAAAAGATCAAGGTGCTCAAGGACTGGCCAGCCCAGTCACTAGACATGAACATCATTGAGCATGTTTGGGGTAGGGTGAAAGAGGAAGCTTGGAAGACAAAACCAAAGAATCTAGATGAACTCTGGGAGGCATGTAAGACTGCATTCTTTGCTATTCCTGATCACTTCATTAATAAATTGTATGAATCATTGTTGAACCGCATGGATGCAGTCCTTCAAGCTCAAGGAAGTCACACAAAATATTAAATATGACTAATAGCACCACAACTTCATTCACCAATGTTATGCAACATATATTTGTATTTTAAGTTAATCTTTGTTCTTTGTTTGAACATCACATTACTTTCTGTGGGTGGCAAAACTTTTGTCTTGCCAAAATCTGACCATTCTGTGTTCATTAAATGATCAATATTTCAGCATTGATGCCAATTTATTTTCTTAACCTAAACCACATTTCCGAAGGTTTCAGCTTTCAAAAGAATAATTTATACAACCAATGGATGAATTTAACGTCAGGTTATAAGCTTTTATTTTCATAACATGGATACTTGACATAATGTCTGTCAGGGAATGTATGAGGAAACTGCTAGCATTTATTTCAATACAAAAAAAAATAAAAAATTAAAAGCACTCCCAAAAATGGAAAAATGGACAAAAGAAAAAAAACCTGAAAAGTTGCTTTAGGGAAGATTAAAATAAAGAACTTTTTTTTTTTTTTAAAATATAAAGTAATTTCCAAAAAATGAGATACAGTCATATGTGTGCAAATTCACTGAAATGGGTGATCAAGGAACAATGAGGAGGATCTTCTAGGACTTCTAGGCCATATTCACACATTGTAGCTGTGGTGCAGATTTGCCAATATTTCCAATCGGCATGAAAACGGTGGTTTTACCACTAGCAGACCCCTGTGCAAGAACAGCAAATGGACCCTTTAAAGTCAAGAATTTCATCATAATGCATAATTACACCTGATTTGGAGGATGAAATGGGCCCCCATGCAGTTGTACAGGCTGCACCAATGATATGTCCGCCAATGGGTTTTTCCATAATGACGACAAAATGCAGACTGAACAAATGGTGGAGTCAGGTTACAATGGCCATCCAGGGAAGAAGCCGCAACACCCATGAGGGTCCAGTTTAATGAGTTAGTTACCATGCACAGTGACATGTTTGTACCAGCTGTGCCTGCACCACGCAGCCCGGAAAGTGACATCACTGGAATCAAGGTCTCTGCACCTACATCATGCGGATTGCAGACTGACAGATTTCCCTTTAACTCATTCTGCAGCCTGATTATCCTGTGATACACACATGCTATAGAAGCTAATCAAATCCAACTGTGATACACACATGCTATAGAGCAGGGGTCTCAAACTCGCGGCCCCTGGGGCTTCACTATGCGGCCCGTGGCACCTTGGACAACTTAATGATGCATCGCCCCAGTGCAGGAGACCGCTGCAGTCCCCGCTGTGTGATGTCTTCTGTCCGCAGCACTAACAAGCTCTGCCACTCAGCAAGATCAATGTCACCTGCAACAGAGCTTGTCTGCGCAGCGGCTGGAGGAAGTCATAGCATAGTGGAGGCCGGAAGCCAGCACAGCAGGGCCCGCGGCGGCCCCCTGCACTGGAGCGATGCATCATTAAAGTGAGAAAAGTGTGAGTGTGTGTGAGAGGGTGTGTGTGTGAGGGTGAGTGAGGAAATGTGTATAAGTGTGTGCGAGTTTCAGTGTGTGTATGAGTGTGAGTGTAAGAGTGTGTATGAGGATGTGTGAGAGTGTGTGTGAGAGTATGTGTGTGTGTGTGTGGGGGGTTTGTGTGTCGGTTTGTGTGTGAGTGTGATAGAGTGTGTATTTGAGTGTGTAAAAAGAAGGTAAAGCAGGATGGGGGGAATCACTATAATAGTAGATCAGGATGGGGGACATCACTATAAAAGGGGATCGGGATGGGGACATCATCACTAAAGGGGATCAAGATGGGGACAACACTACTAAAGAGGGATGACATTGGGGACATCACTAGAAAAGGAGATCAGGATGGGGGACATCACTACAAAAGGAGATCAGTATGGGGACATCACTACAAAAGGGGATCATGATCGATGGGGGACATCACTAGAAAAAGGGATCAGGATAGGGATCATCACTAGAAAAAGGGATCAGGATGGGGGAAATCAGTAGAAAAGGACATTACTACAGGATGAGGACACTACTACAAGAAAGGGATCAGGATTTGTACTTTACTACATTGAGCAAAAAATTCTGGTATTACTAAAAATATCACTTAGTCCTACAAGGGATGCGGCCCCCCGCTATAAATGTTTCTCTATGTGCGGCCCACCAACCCAGCCGAGTTTGAGACCCCTGCTATAGAGGCTAATCAAATCCAACTGCAATTTTTAAGCCAAAAATATATGCATGTGCAAAAAAAAAATATAAATTAAAAGTGCGCATACACTATGTGAATGGGCTGATCTGGACACCATGCATCGCCCACTACCGAAAGTGTTTCTAGGTAAAAGCCGTCATGTTTTATTCTATTTTATAGAGCTAAAATCTGCTTAATTGAGTTTATATACAACTCGGAACAATGGTTACTGCAATTAGTAATTCACAAAGTAACAACAATTGCAGACCACACAGCATTACCTCTCGCTTTATGTGTGTCTCTATATTGCTCTGCGGTTTTCTGAGATGGAGACCAGATTTTTAAGAAAATAAATGTGACAAAAAAGGGTACAGAACGTGTGGTGAGCTGTCCTCTCAGTGACACTGCGGTGACTCATTTTAAGTGCAAATGACAAAAAAAAGTTAATGCACTCGGTTCATATAGAAGAAAAAAAAAAAGCTAAAAGGGTTTCCTGTAATGCAAAGGATGGAAAATAAACCTTGAGGTTTGGGTCTATAAGAGCAAGACAGAATGCAGAAATATACAGAACCGGCCCGGCACTGATTTGGGTAAATGGGAAACTCAGCGTTGGTCACCGCAGCAATTACCGGAGTTGCACTTCTTACAAATGCATAAACCATTAGTATCTGAGTGCAGATCGATGGGTTTTATTAAACCCAAGGAGTAAAAACACAAGTGAAAATGACATGCCTCTGCCGGCCATTGCTGCCTCTAGTCCCACACCACATGTTCTCGCTTCTTCACCAAGTACAAGAAATACAATTTACAGCAAATTGTAACCAACAGAATCACTGCAGAAATTCTAGGCTTGTGATGACTGGTTCTCGCTGCAGTATGGTGGGAGTCATGACCACGCACAGTTTCAAGGTTACTAGTTCTGCAAAGTACCAGATTCCGCTTCATGTATCTGCAGAAATTCATTACACACCCAGACACCAAGAAATGTTATCAGCTCAATGACCCCTGAAAAAATATAAGGATATTTCCTTAAAAAGTGGTTGCTCCAACTGACAGATGCATGTCACATCAATCTCAAAGCTGGGGCACTGCTCAGGACCACAGAGAAGAGCAAGGAGGACATGCAGATCTCCATTCTTTTGTGTGGGCGAGCCATAGAGTGCCAAGTGTGGCCACTGGATGGTGAAATATGTAAAATATGGAACCACCATGTAGGGGGTCAGCGGGAAGGGAGGGATGGATGGGAGAAATGGATGGATGGATGGGAGGATGGGAGGATTGGATGGATGGATGGATAAATGGATGGGAGGAATGGATGAATGGGAGGAATGGATGGATGGGAGGAATGGATGGATGAGAGGAATGGATGGATGGGAGGAATGGATGGATGGGAGGAATGGATGGATGGGAGGAATGGAAGGATGGGAGGAATGGAAGGATGGGAGGAATGGAAGGATGGGAGGAATGGAAGGATGGGAGGAATGGAAGGATGGGAGGAATGGAAGGATGGGAGGAATGGAAGGATGGGAGGAATGGAAGGATGGGAGGAATGGAAGGATGGGAAGATTGGAAGGATGGGAGGATTGGAAGGATGGGAGGATTGGAAGGATGGGAGGATTGGATGGATGGGAGGATTGGATGGATGGGAGGATTGGATGGATGGGAGGATTGGATGGATGGAAGGATTGGATGGATGGGAGGATTGGATGGATGGGAGGATTGGATGGATGGATGGGAGGATTGGATAGATGGGAGGATTGGATGGATGGATGGGAGGATTGGATGGATGGATGGGAGGATTGGATGGATGGGAGGATTGGATGGATGGATGGGAGGATTGGATGGATGGATGGGAGGATTGGATGGATGGATGGGAGGATTGGATGGATGGGAGGATTGGATGGATGGATGGGAGGATGGGAGGATTGGATGGATGGATGGGAGGATTGGATGGATGGATGGGAGGATGGGAGGATTGGATGGATGGATGGATGGGAGGATTGGATGGATGGATGGGAGGGAAGGGTGTAGTTGCCATACCTTGCTATCAAGTGGTTTAACTTTACTTAAAAATAATACAATAAGCTATACCCCATCTCCACCTCTCCATGACTGTGCTCACACTTTGCTGCAGTCATGATGTCACCGCTGTCACCTGTCAACACACGTGACGGCTGCAGCCAGTCACATGACTCAGGGAAAAGATGAAAGTTCTGCTTGTGTGAATTGCTCAATAATAGACACAGGTGAAATAGATCTTTGTACCTTATTAGCCAGTAGATGGAAAGTTAGAAGAAAAAAAAAAATAATAATTGAGAGTCCTCTGTGGTTGATCCCTTTTAATGGCCAACTATAAAGATGGTAAAAATAGCAACTTCCCAAGACTCCTCAGGTCTCTTCATCAGACTGGTATAACACAAACTATATAATTATGTTTATACACAACAGGACTTTGAATAGTGCAGTAAATAAGACAAGTGACAGGAAGGAATGAATGTGTCACATGGATTTATGTCCTTTTATATCAATGAAGAAACAAGCTCCTCAAATTAGAGGACAATAAAACTTTCACACTTCTCTATGAACTACTTCAATATTTACTGCCACAACCATCTCTTCCCCTTTACATACCGATAGTTCTACTTCACGTCATGTGTTATTTACTGCTCTATTCTGTGTTCTGTTGTGCTCAGATTTTGTGTTATACCATGCCTTATGAAGAGACCCGAGTTGTCTCAAAAGCTGCTATTTATTACCATCTATTCAGTTAGCCATTAAAAGGTATCAATCACTGAAGCCTCAAGTTGAGCTTTCCTAGGTGAGGGGAAGACAGGCAAGATTGTTGTCAGCTAAACTATTTTTGTCCAACAGTTATCTAAAGTGTATAGGCGGCTTAAAGAAGTTGTCCGGTCTAGAGTGATAATATTGCAGTGACTGTGTGTGACTGCAGATTTATCAATCCTCCGAGCGCCCGGACTGAGTCCTATGAGGATTCATCGCTTATAAACTGGGAAGGAACCGCAATTATGAGGCATGCATGTTCCCTGCCACTGCAGCCTGGAGCCCCCAACTAGTGACTGCGGCCTTGCATAATACAAGTGTATGGTGCAAGGCTGCACCCACTAGACAGCCATGCCCACTAGTTGAATGCATCAGCTCCTTACACTTGTATTGAGTGAAGTCGTGCCCACTAGTCAGACACATCAGCAACACTATATCGCATAATTGCAGTCCGTTCCCAACTTACAATACTGTGAATTCCTGCAGCACACAGTGCATGTGCAGGGATGATTGACAATTCTACTGGACTGAACCTTTATAGGTTACCAGACGTTCTCTGAAGACCTTGAAGACAACCGTACGAACTATTAGAAGGACATCAATAAGTTTGCTACTCATGGAATACTCAATGAAACATGGTGCTGGACCCATTAATCTTGGGGACTGCTTGATATCTGGAGGCCTTAAAACCTTTTACAAGATAAAGAAAATGGATACAAACTGTCCCTGGGACCACAAGACTTTTTTGAAAGGTGACAATCCCTTAAATGTACATACAGCATATTTCAACCATGCAAGTAATTAAAGAACTCTGAATCTTAGGATTTAATGCTCACACAAAATAAGAGGAGATCCCATATTACACCACTGTTCACAAAAGCAATGGAGATACACCCTTAGGAAACACTTCCTTCACATCTCCTCCCTTATTCTATTGCATCTAAACTGCAATAAATTGTAAGTTCTTCTGACAAGAGGCTTTATTTCTCATTCACAGAGGTTTTTTTTTATTGTCGCTAAGAGGGAATCTGTCAGCAGGATTTTGCTATACCAGAGTTGCATGATGTAGGGACAGAGACACCGATTCCAATGATGTACCACTTATTAAAACTGCAGTAAGCAGCCGAATAAACCACTCGGCTACTGCAGATCTACTGTTTCTCTGAATGTAGAGCGGACCTGCCGGCGATTAAGGTGCTTCACATCAACAGAGCAGCTCTTTCTCATTCTGGCAGCTCTGCCGACAGCTTACTCTCTCCAGTTAGACAGCAGGGAGCCGAATGTCAATCAGCATGGTGTCGGCAGTCACACCTTGTCAACAGAGCAAGAGAAGAGCAGCTGGTCTGCTGAGGTGACGTCAGCAGAGGCCGCAGGATCACTGTCAGAGCAGGTCTGTGACCACACTGTATCGGCAGAGATAGGCGGCAGGTAGGTAGCAACTACCTGCCTGCTATTTCTTAGGCTAATCGCAAAGAAAAAAAAAAAACAGTCCTGCTTAAAACGTTTTTTTACATTATTTTTATTCTAATTTTTCACATCCTTATTCATGCTAAAATCCTAAACCTGATATGCAGTTTATAGATTGAAACAGAAGATGGATGTGATGTGTGTATATCATATAATAGCACAGCTAATATCCTGCACTTTTTACTTATTCTTGGTCTTTCCTGCTCATCTGTAGCCTGTTTTTCCTTCCCTCCCTGAGACTTCACATGCTTTCTTTCTTGTCCACACTGTGCAGATCCATGTAAAACCCTCTCCCTTCTGCATTCTCAAACAGACACGTAGGGAGAAAAGAAGGGTAGAGGTAGCATCTATTTTGCATCCATACATCCCTTTTACCATCAGTTTTTTTTCACACTTCGCAGCTACAAAAGTGTAGGTTTTCCTTACTGAAGACCATTTAGAACTGTGGTGAACTTTGTCCTTAAGAAGCAAATGAACAAAAACATTCTATGTGATGGTGTACACTGTAATTAAGGAGGAAAATTAAATCTCATTTAAGGAGTCAATATATCCTACATTGCTGTTGGTTGAACAAGCTCATTGCAACCCCCCTACCCCCATCTACATTAGTTGGACATACGAAAATCAGGGGGTTTGGCAAACTTCTATCTATTATGTCAATGGATGAAAATTGGTTAACCTCGCAAAATTAGGTGGGTTCATGTAACATTTCACTAAACCTGCCATAGAGCGCACAAACACCCTCCGACAGGAAGGATACAAGAGGCTTCACTATAGCTGCCCACAGGAAATCGCAAAATGTCTAGAAAAGGTAGAAAAAAAAATAGTGAAAAAAGTAAGAATGAAAAAAAAACACCCATCTCTCTTCAATATACTTAACATTTAAATGATACAATAGTAAACTGGTGTAAACTATTATTACTGATAGATCAGACCCCCAAATTTAAAGGTACATGACACACATTGCCAAGTGGATAGGTTTTGGATGGCAAGTTATAGAGCAGGAGGAGATGAACAGATAGATCTACAACTGCAGAAAAAGGTTTGGTATACACTGTATTAAGTATTGAAAGCTCTGCTCTTTCTGGGCTTATTGTGATTGACGACCTCGGCACGTATGCTTGGTCCCAACCACTGGTGTGACAGCCATCTTTTTGGCACATTTGACTGCTCAGCTTGATCTGAATATTTTCCCATCGTTCTATAGATCAAACTTCTCAGCTTCTCCTGCTCTACAACAGGTTTGTACAGCAGTTTCCTGCTGACAGATTCCCATTAACCTCCCTGGCGGTATGATTTTGTCAGGAATTTTGTGCTAAAAGCGGTACCATTTTTTTGCATGGAAATTTGGTGTTATGTACTGTCGGCCTGCAATTCTTAGTAATTACCTGATCAAAGAAGACTCTAGTAGACCTCTCAGATGTGATAAAGTTTGAAACATAAAATCATGAATTATAATTAAAATAAATAATATAATTTTATTCAATAACCAATAATCTTATACCTGGCGGTATGATTATGTCAGGAATTTTGTACTAAAAGCGGTGCCATTTTTTTGGTAAAAAATGTCTTTTAGGGCCCCGTTACACGGGGCAATATCGCCGCCCATTCATGAGGCGATGTGGGAGCGTGGCCTATCGCCGGCATCATCGCCCCTACGTCGCCACATGTAAAGGGGTGATGTCGCCGGTCCCGGCCGGACGCCTGATTTCACAGCAGTGCTGTGAAACCAGGCGTCCATCATGGGGCGATGTGTACACATCGCCCCATGTAACCGGGCGCCAGCGACCTGTCAGGTAATGGGAGCCACAGGCTCCCATTGTACTGCATCGCCGCCGGGGTTGTCAGACACCCCGGCGGCGATGCCGCCCGACAGGTCGCCGTCGCGGGGCTGGAGGAGTTTACCCGTCTAAACGGGGGACGGCGATGCTGGTGGGGGCGGCAAGAGTGTGCGCGCCTCCGCCATTCGCCGCCGACATCTCCAGCCCCATCGCCCCGTGTGACGGGGCCCTTATGGGCAGAAATTTTCTACATTTGTATTTTCCGTCCAGTTCCGCCTCCAATGAGCCGCTGCGGCTCACAGAGACGGAACCAGGAAGTCATATGGAGGCATCCGAAGGGGCTCTCACCGGTGATCACAGTGGGGACATCGCTGGATCACCAGGAGAATGTAAGGAGACTCCGCCGCCATTTACCCCGAGTGTCAGATGCGGATGCTGCACCAGGGCCCCTCAAGCATCAGTAGGGGGCCCCCATGACAGAGGCGAGGAGGGTAACTGTCCTCCCCCCCCCCCGCCGAGCTGCTATCACCCCAAGAACCCCCCCCCCCCCCCCCCCGCTCCTCTGCAGAATCTCTGCTGTAATGCTCTGCAGTGCCCCTCTGTTGTAACGCACAGCGCTCCTGCCCAGTGGTGGACCTTCAGCCTTTGGGGCCCTGGTGCTGCATTAGGTGAGGAGCGGGGGGGGGGGGGGGGGGGTTGGGTTGGTGCTGGCAGTGTCTGGGGAGGAGTCGGGGGGAACAGGGATCCAACCCCGGGGATCCATCCCCCTGCATGGGGATGGGGATCAGGGATCCATCCCCTGCATGTGGATCAGGGATTTCCCTGCAGGGGGATGGGGATCAGGGATCCATTCCCCTGCAAGGATCAGGGATCCATCCCCTGCATGTGGATCAGGGATCTCCTTGCAGGGGGATGGGGATCAGGGGCAAGCTGGCAGGGGGAGAGGCTGCACAGAAGGGCTTCAATGGCGCCGGCGACGAGAGTCAGGTAAGACTGCGGCTGCAGGCTGTGACAGCTACAGACCCCCCCAGGAACTCACCCGCGGCTGTAGGGGCGGCAGAGCGAGTCCGTGACAGCACAACCCCGGTCCTCACCCACGGCTGCAGGGGCGGTGGTGCCAGTCTGTGACAGGACCCCCCCGGTCCTCACCCGCGGCTGCAGTGGTGTCATTCTTCCTTTTCTGTAGCACTGCCCACAGTTAATCCAGAGTGTGACTCGGGGTTACCGCTAGGCAGGTTAAACCGCAAAAGATTCCTTCAACAATTATTACATTTTTCTTATTGAGATGATATGGATCGTTGATAAAGCCTAAAAAGGGTCATCTCACGAAGATTTTACACACTATCTGCTCAAGATGATCCCCCATGGCAGGACACGTGTCGCTCCTAAACTGTAGTTTTATTACAGTGACAGTCATTTATCCTTTTATTTTAATCCAATAAGTTTTTTATTGATTACAGTCATTTATCATAATAACCACCACGTAACACTCTCCCTGGAAGAAACACCCCAAACAATCAGGTGATCTACATGGTAGCCCCCATCCAGAAAGGGGTTGTCACTGACTAAATGACTCCAATAACAACTTCATGAAGATGTTTGGAAGGAGACATTACCTTCAGCTAAGCTATCATTTTGTAATCAAACCTTTTTTTTTTTTAAATGAGAGACTTAAAGGGACACCATCAGGTCATTTTTCAGTATGATACTAATAGTGCCCTTGAATAGTGCTTAGACAGGCCTTTTGAAACATGTAACAATCATTACAGTACCCTTGCTATAAGCATCTTCACACCCTGCAGGCAGCTGCTTCACTAGTCCAGTCCATTACACTCACTGCTGAATAGTCAATCACATATAAATGTTATTTAAATATCCACGCCTACCCAAGCTGGTATTCCCTCCTCCCCCACCCATGCTGAAGTCAGTCACTGAAAATATCCGGCATGTGTAAGCTGCTTCTGAAAGGGAGGGAGACATAGGAGAGGGGGGAGGCGTTTGTTGCTCTTGTAGTAACAGCACTATAGTGTGTGCTGTCTGTGAGAGATTTCTGTGTTTATATGAACATTTGTTTTCTTGCAGACATGTAATGTATGCATCTGCTGAGCAAATGAACAAATGTTCATAAAAACACAGAAATATCTCAGACAGCACACAGTACACATATGCCTCAGGGGGCCGTCACACGCACAGATATCTTTAGCGATATTGTAAGCGATCACGTGCACGCGCAATCGCTTACAATATCGCTCACATCGCTGGTGAGATGTCACACAGACAGACTCACCAGCGATGCGGAGCCGCGATCTCGCTCGTTACTATGGTACACATCGGGTAACTAGGGCCGCGCGTCGCTTAGTTACCCGACGTGTACCATAGTTACCATCTCCCAGCATAGGCGCGGTCGCTGGGAGATGGATCATCGTGGTGTCACACACCACGATGATGCAGATCGTTGCATCGTTCATCGCTAGATCTGAGAACCGGAGCTCAGATCAGCGATGTCACGATCAAGCGATTTACCATCGTAAATCGCTTGATTACATGCAACGATATCTTGCCCGATATCGCTTAAGCGATCAAAATGGAGATCGCTTAAACGATATCGGGCAAGATATCGTTCCGTGTGACGGCCGCCTCAGATACACACAATGACACTGCTTCATGCTGGAGGGAAACAAAGATGTCAGAGGTACAGCTGATCTGTATGTGACTGCAGACTTGTGAATTCTCAGATCCCACACACTGTGCACTGTAAAGGACCTTTACACATCGCAACTTTTGGCGGCGATTGGAGGCATCCTAACGTGCGCGTGCACATTTTTATTGGTTGCCTCCGAACGCGCTTTTACACGCCGCAATTTCGCCCTCAACCTAAGGTGACGTGTCTCCCCAGAAGTTCCCACACAAACTGTGGGAAACATCCGGTAGACTCCAGTCACCGCTTCACATGCTGCAATCCCCAAAAGAATGTGGGCATACATGGTTATCGCAGCAAGAACATAGGCGTGACAGACTGGTGTATTCCACACCCCAAACATGCTGATTAGACAACGCAATAGTGTTATGATTGGCCAGCCTGCGCAGGAAGGCTGGCTAATACATGACGCCATTGCCATTGTGTAGTGTGTATGGACAGCTCTTCAAATATGGCGCCCTGTGAAGGGACAGCCAAAGGAAACACAGTAGCCACCACCAATCATCACTGACGGGACGCGGTCTCCAGCACGCTGTGGCAAGCCTCTGGGAAATCAGTAGGCAACGCTGATTCCATCCCTATCGCCCCTTAACACGCCAAAAGCAGGGAAATTCACCATCATGGTTGCGTCTGGTTTTCGAGCAGTGCCATGAAATCGCTACCGGGCGCAACTTTCAAAAACACCACCGGGTTCCCCAAATACACGCCGCAATTGCGTAGGAATTTCACGGCAACGGGGCTCCGGATTGCCTGTCAGTTTTCACACCACAGTTGCGGCGTCTAAAGGTACCCTTAGGATTCTACAGTAACACAATTTGCATACATGTAGTCACGTGACAACAAGATGGGCGCTGACTCATGTATTGAGCACAGCTGGAAACAGTCTGGTTGGAATGTGGAAGAAGTAAGCAAATCTACCTCCAACCATATGGCCGCAAGCTCCCAGCGATAGAGAATCCTGCCAGCGGGCAATAGGCACACTGAGGATTCACCATTCTACAATCACATGAAGTGTCTGAGGATGTCTACACCAAGGCCGGACACCTTCTTTAAAGCAGACTGTTAAAGAGTTGTAGATCCGGAGACCCCGGCAGTAGGGCAGGCCAAAAATATAAACTAAAAAAAAAATCAATTTTCTTCTAAGACTCTGCGCACCCCCTATTTTTTTTTTAAACTTTAGTTAACAGTTGTAAATAGTAAAGATGAGCGAGTAGTTGTGTATTCAGGTCTGGATAAGTCAAAACCAAATAATTTTTACTATTCGGATATTTGTCCTAAATAGTGAACATAATGCAAGTCAATGGGGAACTTTGATATTTCTCTGGGGAATTTTATACACAAATGTTTCTGTAAATAAAATCCGTAGACAATTATCAGAGTTCCCCATTGACTTGCATTATATTGACCATTTAGGACAAATATCCAAATAGTAATAAAACATACGGTTTGACTTCTCCGAACCTGAATACCCAACTTCTCGCTCATCACTAGTAAATAGGTAAGATTTCAGCATCAAAGGCGGGGTAGAAGACTGCGCTCAACAACTTATTAAACTTACCAATGTTATATATTTTGCGGTTTTTATTTTTTGGTTACTGCTACTGTACATTTTATGAATCCCCTACCCAACGCATTGTGAAAAAGACCTCTGAGAAGTGCCAACTCAATAGGCAGGAGCACAAAGGGTGGATTCAATATAAAGTCATAGGCTTCCTCAATCTACTAAACTACTAGTGCATACCCTCATCATCTCCTGTCTCGACTACTGCAACCTCCTCCTCTGTGGCCTCCCTGCTAACACTCCTGCACCTCTCCAATCTGGCTTTAACTCTGCTGTCCGACTAATCTACCTCTCTTCTTGCTGTTCCTCCACTTCTCCGCTCTGCAAATCCCTCCACTGGCTCCCGATTCCCCAGCTATCCAATTCAAACTACTAACATTGACTTACAAAGCCAACTACAATCTGTCTCCTCCATATATCTCTGACCTAATCTCCTGATATCAACCAACTCGTAATCTTCGATCCTCACAAGACCTCCTTCTTCCCTCCATACTTGTATGTTCCTCATCTAAACCGCCTGCAAGACTTGCCCAAGCATCTTCCATCCTCTGGAATTCTTCACCTCAAAATGTCCGACTGTCCCCTACAATCGAAACATTCAAGCGGAAACTAAAAACCTAGCTCTTCATAACCCTACAGCCTCAATGACCATGGTGCCACCTCACCACCACTAGACCAGGCGCTCCACCACCACTGGACCCAGCGCTCCACCACCATCAGAGCAGACCCAACCTACGGTCTCTCTCCCCATAGTCCTGTAGAATGTAAGCCCCCAAGGGCAGGGTCCTCTCTCCCTCTGTTTTGGTCTGTCACGATGGAATCAATGGTGCTCTATAAATTAATAATAATGCACAGATAGAGAACGTGGCACTCCTCTCATAAAAACTTCTTTTATTGAGATCCTTTAAAACATACAGGCAGGTAGAGGGAGAAAGGATCAAGCGCGGCAGCTCAGACCCTTTAAATCTATACAAAGTGTTCTATGACTGTGAAGTACTTTGCATGTGAAGAGAGAAAATGAGGTAACAAAATTGGATGC
Organism: Allobates femoralis; assembly: GCA_033576535.1. Classification (NCBI taxonomy): domain Eukaryota; kingdom Metazoa; phylum Chordata; class Amphibia; order Anura; family Aromobatidae; genus Allobates; species Allobates femoralis. The sequence goes on from JARQOC010000007.1 coordinate 176,914,739, forward strand.
AGAACGGCTTTCAAAAGAAGAACCAAGCATTTTAGGGAACATGTCTGCACATAGAGGCTCTGCAGTCTGGTAACAGGCAGACATGTTTCCTACAATCAATCGCTCAAGATAATTGCCCTATAGAAACAGGTTTGGTAATTGGAAGAAAAGGCCTATTGGTGTTTAAAGGCATCTTTTATGCAGATAATCATTGTCAGCAGCACATCCCCTCGTGTGAACAAGATCATTATGCCGAGATTAGCAGAAACAGTGCAAAATTGAAAATTGCTGGAGAAATCATATATGCAACAACATTGTCAAGAAGTTGCTTGTAGCTGTAAATCATCCTATGATGCAGAAGGCGAGTGAAACCATAGAGGCAAGATCTATAACACAATTTTAAAATACAAAGCGCATATGTCCTATATGTAGAAAATGTGGTTAAACTCAAAAAACAAAATATCTGAGAACAGAAGCTAAAGAAAAAGAACATTCTCTGACCATATGAAGACAGGGAGTGTGTGCAGATGCAGTGCATGGAAATATGAAGCATTTGTACCATATATATTATACAGATATACAAGGTATAATACATGCGTACTACCCTGTTTCCCCGAAAATAAGACAGAGTCTTATATTAATTTTTTGCTTCGAAAGATGCTCTACGTCTTATTTTCACAGGATGTCTTATTTTTCTATGATCCCCATCATCCCCTTGCAGTCCCCAATACGATATCAACCATCTCCTTGCAGCCCCATCATCCCCTTGCAGTCCCTAATACGGTATTTCCCATCAAACCCCTTGCAGACCACTTTATCCCCTTGCAGCCCCCATCATCCCCTTGCAGTCCCCAACATACTTTGCAGCCCCCAATATGGTATCCCCATCCTCCCCTTGCAGCCCCCATTATCCCCATCAACCCCTTGCAGCCCCCATTATGGTACCTGAAAAAACAAACATACCTTTTCTCACGAGTCAGCTCCCTGCCTCATATGCCGTAGATGTAAGGTGCCGCAGTCCAATCAGAGGCCAGCAGGCACCGGCCAATCAAAGGCTCACATGTAATGTTATGCTCCGATGTTAGCTGCTGGCCTCTGATTGGCTGGCAGCACCGAACATCTATAGCACCTGACGCAGGGAACAGAGAGTGGTGCCGGAATGTAAGCAGCGGCAGTCACAGCTGCATGGCCCGGTCTTCTGATTAGGGGCATGTTGTCCTACAAAAACTGGGTATGTCTTACTTTAGGCGGGTGGCCTTACATTTAGCAGCATAGCAAACCTCCCTAGTATATCTTATTCCCGGGGAAAATAGGAAGTGATGAGTGAGAACTATGTTGCTTGGGTGTTCGTTTCTCGTAACAAGCAGTTTGATGCTCGGAGTGGGTGTGACTCAGTACCAAAGTATAATGCCCAGTCAATGGGGAATGGCATTGGAACACTTTTCCGGAAGATCTTCTGGAAACATGCTCACGTTTCCCATTGACTTCCATTATACTATGGTACTCGAGTTCACACCCACCCGAGCATCAAACTGCTTGTAACGAGTCTGAACACCCAAGCAAAGTAGTGCTCAATCATCAATACATGAGAGAAGATTTATCAAATTGTGTCCAATTCTTAGACAGTGCAATCTCAGACTAGTCAGATCTCATCGCAGGGGTCAGGCTGTGTGATAATTCTGGCTTAATTTAAGTTTGTCTAGTTTTAAGCTTACACCACGTTTTAGTTGCATCTTGTTTTATGCTGGGCCACATCCACTTATAACAAGCAATGCTCCTTTCCAGAGAGGTTATGATCCTTTTTAAGCCAAGTCTCAGGAAAGTCTAAAACAAATAATACAGGTGAGAAAATAAACTTGCACGATCCCGTCCAGGGGCCATGGCAGTACTCTGTTGCCGTTAGAGGAACGTCTTCTTACCTGCAGACATCAGCAGCTCCTATGTTGAGTAGCCGGCCATGGCACAACCATGTCCGCTTTGAGCCGCAAATAAGAGGTTACACCAGACCGCTAATCAAAAGAGGAGCTGCAGATGCCGGCAGGATAGGAGGTGGTTCACATAGCTACCGCTCAGCGGCCATGGAATACTGAGCTGGCCTCTAAACCAGGATCTGAAAATCGCTTTCCTCATCTATAATCATAAACAGCTCAAGTCATGAAAGACAGTTTCTGGCATAAGTCTGGTGCACCTTTCTTGATAGATTTCACCATTGTCTAAGTCCTATGCTGCAATTCCCTGCTCAGCCGCTGCAGTAAGTAAAGTGCATGCAAGTATAAACCAGTCTGCAAGCTTTGGAAGCTGCAGCGACCTCACCAGTGCATGTATTAATAGCTGATCCGATAAGGTGCAGATAGTCAGACCCACACCAACTGAATGCTGACGGACTATCCTAAGGATAAGCCATTAATTTTCAAAGGCAGGATAACCCTTTAAATATGACAACCATCAGTTCTGTATTTTTGTATAAGGAACTAAAGTTTGTTATCCTTCTCTAAAGTTTACAGAATAGGTAATAGTTGTTCTTCACTGACCCCAGAGTGGGTCAGGTTGTTCATTTACACATTTACACTTAGATCCTCAGTGGAATGAAAGAATACGATTACAGCCACTATAAAGAATATACAGCATCTATTAAATGTAATACTTAGTGGGATTCTATCAGCACAAAACTGCTCAAACCAAGCACAGGCACCTGATGAAGCCTTAGCGTGGCTGAGCGGTTCAGTGCACCTTCCCATTCATCCGTCTGATTCCTTGACTGACAGCTCTGACAATTACATGAGCAAGAGAGGGGCAGAGATAGATGGGAATCAAGTAGGTGAACAGATGTACTGAAATGTTTGGCCACACCACAAGGGCATTGAGCTCCTGTGCTTGGTTTGAACAGTCATTTTGTGCTGACACACTATCTTTAACTGAGTACTCTGAGAAATGTACCAAAAAAAAAAAACCAACTTAAAATAAAGTATATTTCAAGATTAGAAAATTATACAAAAATGTAGCAAAAAAAGTAATCTTAGTTAGTGTTCTAGAAATTTAAGTATGTCAGCTCCCAGCAGCTTCCCAGCCATCCCACATCTTAAGATGGGCTGCGTAAAGACATCTGCTCGAGTCAGATGTCGCGTGAGTGCAGTGTCACATATCATGAATGCACATTCCTCTGTTCACTGAACCCAACAGGGGAGGGGCAGAAGTGCAGATTAAAGCAGGGGATAACTATTGAAGCTGACCGAGATCTCATTTATCTCATCAGCCAGACAGATTTTTTGAAGGGCAGGAGGACAACATGAAGCTACTGGAATAAACTATACAAACTGTCTTCTGCTTGTCCTGTCAGGTTTGTTGAAAAGAGGAATAGCGCGTTTAGGATACCCAACAGTATGCTGCTCTCACTCGAGACTGGATCGAGCAGATGTCTTTATGCAGCCCCTCAGACTCAAGGTGGCTGGGAAACGCTGGGAGTTCCCATATAAAATCCTTATCGCCACTAACTAAAGAGGACTTTTTTTTTGCTACAATTTTGTAAATATTTAAATGTACTTTTAGTTATTTATATTTATTACATTTCTCAGAAAACCCATTTAAGGCCTTGTGCACATGGTGCATTTTTTATGCATTTTTTGTGCAGATTTGTCAAAAACCTGCATGCCTATCCTGAAGACAGCAGTCTGAGAATTCTGAAGTATTGTGCATATGTTGCTCATTTTTCCTTTGCAGTAAAGGTGCAGATTTTGCTGCAGCAAAAAACTGCAGTATTTCAAGTATTGGTGTGTTTTTTGCAGCAGTTTTTTATTCATTGACCTCAATGTAATCATGAAAAAATGCAGCAGGTAGCATGGGTGTTCACACACTTTTTTCTGCACCAATTCTGCAGCGTGCGCTGAGGATAAGATTTCATCATTTTCTCACTTTGAATAAAAACTCCACCAACACAACGTTTAGGGTGTTGGTCCTCTATGGATGAGGCTTTCAGGATTTCATTAGCATTGTTGCCTGGATGGAGTCATTTACCTGAAATCTTAGCTCTGCTATCTGCTGATGGAGCTCGGCCACGGCCGCGATACTGTCGGCCTCTCGGAGGCGCACTGCCATTACTTCCTCTTTGCTCTGCAAAAGGTACAAAACCCAAGTCAGGCAGCTCTTCGTTATGTCAGCGTGTACACAGCTTTCTACATACACATCATTTACAGGTCAATCAGGATAATCACACATTGTTTCTCCAGAAAATATTGGGGGAACACGAAAAGCTGTTCCAGTATAATAGTAATCAAGCGCTATTTTCCCTCATTTTGTTTTAAAATGAACTTTACTCAGATACAATATTGAACAGTAAAAAACAAAAATCCATTGGCAGGTGCTTCTCGTTATAGACTTAATAGTAAGAATTCATTTTAAATGTTTGTAAAAGTACATTGTATACTTCATTATACATAGTTCTGGCACCCCCAAATCATTATTTAAACTAACCCAATAGTCCTGGTGTTGTCATTCTCATATTATGAAACTGCTATAGGTAAGACAACATGAAAAAAAAATAAGTTACATTCCGCTTTCATTCTCCTGTGGTGAGAGCTTTCATCTTCCATAGTGTACAGCTTGTTAGCAAGGAGACCAACAGGCCCAATTGAAGAGTGTGCAATAGTTCATGTTCAAAGCTGATGAGTTAACTCTTGAGATTCTATCCACCTCTCTCCAGTCGCTGCACTGATATTTATCACTTAGCTGCTCCCCTTACCCTCCCTTCTCAGCTTCAGATGCTGTTCTTTGGCTGGTTTCACACTACTGTTTTTAGAAGTGGGTAAAACCTGCTTTCCCCTGATTCCCCTGCAGTTTTAAGACCTGATGCAACTGGATGCTTCTGCACTGGTATTATCACTGGTGCGGCTCACATACCCAGTGTAATACCAGTGCAGTAGCATCCAGTTACATCAGGCTTGTGCATGTTTTTTTGACAAATCTAGTGAAAACATGACAAACCCCCTAGTGGGTGTGTCATATGAAACTGACTTCTGGGCATGCTCAGTCAAAAAACCCCGATCTGGCTGGATGTGGGTTCTGTAGCGCTCCATTTAAATGCCAGCCATATAGCGACATATCTAGGTGCTTCCGGTTTTTTATCAGGCACTAAAATTGCAACATTTTGCAGTTTTTGGTATCGACATAGAAAGTAATGGGGCAGAAAATAGATGGGGGGGTGCATCCAATTACAGCTGGATTCACCCAGATTACAAAAATCGGTAGTGCGAGACCAGCTGTGGTCAAGCAAAATCTCCACTGCCCCCAGTCTGCATATTCCAAAGCAGTTCTATATTATGCTCACTTGAGTCATGCGCTTGTTTATAGGCCTGGTATGAATATATGCAAATAACAGAACAAACTGCAAATGTCAAATCAAAATCACACCTCCTGCGGGGGGAAGGGGAACTAACCCCCTAAATAAGGGACTAACACCCCAATATGGGCATCTAAAAGAAAAGAAAGCCAAACCAGACACTAAGTCATGTGGCAAGGCTCATTGCTGCAGCTGGTCCTGCAATATTGTAGGTTGTCGGTTTGAGTACGCCGGAAGGAATACAAAAAACCATTGACTTAGATTTGCAGCTTCCAATAGGTGGTGGTGCTAAATTTCTAATCATCTTCCTCTGTGAAGAGGTCGTGTGCAGACTGTACATGTGTCACAGGAGCAGGACGAGGCTCAGCTTTACTATACAGCTACTGGACCAGAACCGCCACTCAAAGCAGCAGGGCACATACACTAGAACTGACACTGAACATTTTAGAAGGGAAAATATAGTGTTTCTTCAACTTTACTAGATTGTTGCCATTTTGACTATATTTACTGTCAATTTCTTCCCTTTATTCATTATGACTGTAAAACTTTCCACCCCAGAGGTGAGGACTCAGTCTTATTACAGTCAATCACAATAGCACTTTACAATGATTCATTTCTCTCCTCCACTTTGAGGTTTTGCTTTCATTTCATCATTGCAGTTTACGTTGTAGGACCTAGAGGTGATAACTGCTTAGATGGCACATTCATACAGATTTCTTAAGAAATAAACTGGATAAGATGAGATAAGATTGGATGATTAACAATACGGCAAGTATAAGAGCAGCCAGGGATTGAACAGTGATCTATAGTGTCCAACACTGACGGACTGAACGACTGACTGACGGACTGAACGACTGACTGACGGACTGAACGACTGACTGACGGACTGAACGAATGACTGACGGACTGAACGAATGACTGACGGACTGAACGAATGACTAAATGATTGAAAGAAAGAATGACTGAAAGAATTGTACGCCATTGATCACAGCAGGTTTTAACCCAGGACACTCAAGTGCAGCTTAAAATCGTAAATCTTAAACCTGATGCCAATTTGGATCCCATCATTGTGAAAGCAATCACCTCCACAATACTGCAAAGACTTTGACCCAGTAACATACTCCCATAGCAGTCAGCATGAAAGTATCTATAGTCATGGGCACCACAGCAACAAAAGGTACAATGGACAGACCCAAGAAAGGCTCTTACCATTTTACTTTTATTCCTTGAAGTTTATTAAAGAGGTTGTCCAAGATGAAAACCAATTGATCAAATGTCCAAGATCTGTGAATATGGTTTCCCCTTTTTGCGATGTTTATTATAATACTATAATCTAAAATAGTAATGAACACACTCACATACATATTATATATAAACAATGTGTATACATATATACATATATTAATATATATTAATATATATATATATATATATATATATATATATAGATATATTATATATGATGTATACCGCAACACTGTGAACATAATTGCTATGGAATAAAATAAATCTAGAATATAAATATATACCCCATTTTTTTTTTTATAGCTATAATGATAGGACTTATTAGATCTTACTAATGAGGTTTATGTTTACAATGTAGACCTCAAATGAAAGGGTAAAAACAAACAAAAAAAAAAAAACAACACACTGTATGGTATGTTTTTTTTTTTTTTTTCTTGTAATGCATTTGCCAAAAATATGTATTTTTTTCCTTGGTGTAACTGCTGCTGTCCTCCCGAAAATGATGTGATATGTACCCGCTCCTGGAATATGGCCCCGTCCTCCCTGTATATAAACATAGACGTTTTGACTAATTGAATGTGATCAAAAAAACTTCCATAAAGATAATGCGAGGACCACACCCATTTGGCTAAAAAGACTAGATTACCATACAGGGAAGAGGACAGCTTATCTCAAGAATATAGAGGGACAGGACCTAAATAAAAAGCACCAGAATGAAGAAAAAAGTGGCATTTACACCAGGTAAATAAATGACTTATTAAAGGGACACTGTCACCAGGTTTTTGCTATCTCATCTGACAGCAGCATAATGTAGAGATAGAGACCCTGATTCCAGTGATGTGTCACTTACTGGGCTGTTTACTGTAATTTTAATATAATTACTATTTTCCCTGCTTCATATTTAGCAGTAAATGACTATGTTGGACTATTTGATTAGTCCTATAATGTTAATCTCCAACTGATTAAACAGTGATTTTATGAAAACTACACTGAGCAGCCCAGTAAGTGATATATCGCTGGAATCAGGGTCTCCGTCTCTACATTATGCTGCTGTCAGATGAGATGACAAAAACCTGGTGACAGTGTCCCTTTAATTGAAGTGACTGGCTCTCTTTAATCCATGAAGCCTCATTACTGATCTATTGTAGCTGATGTGGCGTCTGGCGCTCCAGGCTATCTCTATATACCCGGCAGTACCTTGCACTCGATCTCCGCCTGCCGTCTCTTGGCGTCTGTCAGCTGACCCTGCAGGCTCTTGTTCTCAGTGATCAGACATTGCACCTTGGCTTGTAGACTCTTCACCTCCTTCTCTGCTCTTCGGAGATGATTGCTGTTTATCTGGTTCTGTTGGGAGACCAAACAAAAAGAAAAACCGAGATGAGAAAGGAGATTGATGTATCAGAAGAGCTGTCCCTTCCTTAGCGCTTCTCTAATGTCCTGAAATAGAAAAATATGTCATTATCTGAAGCACGTGTGGCTTATAAGAACTATAAATGCTTCATCTTTCCTTTCAAATCAGAATAGTATCAAATGAATAATTATATAATCTGATTGCTAGAATTACTTTTAAAGATGCAGATAGCAACATCCTGACAGTCCTGATATTTCTTACATTCAGTTTATATCACCTGATCGCAACCAAAAAAATGGCAAGTAATGCATATTATAGACAGGCACTGCCACCTAGTGGCCAAATACCACATTACCACTTCTACAAAGAAATGAACTGCTTGATTACAGCAATATATATTGATTGCTCTCAGTGTGAGAAACCAGATACAAATCTTGTAGTTGTGATACCTTTTAATGGCTAACAAAAATAAAATAAATGATGTTATAAGGCGAGCTTTCGAGACGACTCAGGTCTCTTCATCAGGCATGGTAGCAATATATATAACTCACATGATTTAAGACCAATCACAGCACTGGAAGAATCCTATATACTGGCAACTTATCAAGCTAAATGTGGCAGAATTCTAGTGTAAAAAAAAAATCCATCTTTCAGGACACACATTTATGATGCGCTTTAGACACCCTATGACTATTTAGACATAATGGAGCAGGTGTATGCAACGTCATGAGCACCAAAAAGTGCCCTAAAATTGTGGCGCACATGGCCCAAAGCCAATCAGAAGCTGGTGTAGTTGGATATATCTAATAACATGAACCCCATACCAACACCATCTAGTCAGTCTGCACTAAGAACAATTGTACAGTATTGATAAAATCTGCTCCCATGTGTGTGGCCGGGTCATGGAAGAACGACCCTAGGGTTATTATCCGGCCTTCCAAAAGACAGGACTTTTAGGATAAGTAGGGACGAGGAGTTTTTGACGCTGGGTATTTTTATAGCATCCGACAGTCCCAGAAAAGTGATTAGATTTATATCTCACTAGATGGAGGCCCGGCGCTATTGCATCGGGAGGGTGGGGACGTCACCATGGGGGCAGGCTCTGTGGCACTGGTGGCCATCTCTTCTTTCCCCATGTGCGCTCTCCGCCTGCCTGCGCTCTCTCTCTCCTCATGTGATCTCGCCTTTGATCTGCCTTTCCCCTGTGCAGTCTCCCCTTGTGTGCTCTCTCCTTTGAGTTGTCTCCGTATGTGCACTCTCTTCCCTTGTGTGCAGTCTCCCCTCTTGTGCTCTGCCCATTGACCCGTCTTCCTCCTGTGTGTAATGTATGTAAATAAATGTATTTTTACTTAAAAACCTGTTTGTGTTTCCTGGCCAAAAACATGTAGGGCTTCACTGTATTTTCTCTTGCGCAGGTAAACCAGTAATCTATTGGCTGCCATCCCCCGCTGCCTGGTGTTCCCTTCACTGGCAATGAAAACTACAGGAGAGCTCTATTTGGTTTTGAAATAAATAATTATAAAAAAATTTGGCGTGGGCTCCGCTGTATTTCTTTTTATTGTCAGCTAAGGTAACCGAGGCAGCTGGGGGCTGGAATTCTCAATGTGGTGAGGCCCAAGTGTTCTGGGCCCCACACGCAGAAAATTGCAGCCAGCAGCTGCCACAGAATTGGCACCTCTATGAGAGACACCAAAACTGGCAGTTATCCTCGCTCTTCCAGCTGCCGTGTAGCAGTGGCAGACTGGGTAATAAAAGGGTTGATGTCAGCTTTTTTTGGCAGCTGACATCAAGCCCTATTGCTAATGTCAGCTGTCAGTATGACAGCCGGCCATTAGCAATACTTTCAGTAAATAGAAAAACAAAAACCACAACACAGAGAAATCATTTATTATATACAAATTAGACATAGCAGTTTGTGAATATGATGGACTACCAGGCTAATAATAATCTCCTGCTGATTTTAGTGATTTTATCAAATCTACACTGAGCAGCCCTGTAAGTGACACATCGCTTAAATCAGGATCTCGGGTCTTATATTATGCTACTCTCAGATTAGGTTGCAAAAAGGAGATTTGTGTGTACTCACCATAAAATCCTTTTCTCTTAGCCTCTAATTGGGGGACACAGGACCGTGGGTGTTATGCTGCGGCCACTAGGAGGTGACACTAAGTGGATCTGAACAAGATTAAAGTGGCTCCTCCTCTGCAGTATACACCCACAGAGCAGGCACTGCCTAACCAGTTTAGTGCAAAAGCAGTGGGAGCGTTAAAGTAACAGTAAAACAGGGCCTGTGGAGTAACAGGCAACCATAACGTAAACAGTGCAATGTGAACACAGTACTAAAGGCCTGAATAGGCAACAGGGTGGGTGCTGTATCCCCCAATTAGAGGCTAAGAGAAAAGGATTTTACGGTAAGTAAACAAAAATCTCCTTTTCTCGGTTGCCTCAGTGGGGTATACAGGACAGTGAGATGTCCCAAAGCAGTCCCTGGGTGGGAAAAAACAATGGAACTATCAACGCTGAGCCTGGTCAGCTGAAAAATACTATGCACCTATAGGTGGGCAACTACTGCCTGAAGGATACGTCTACCCAAACCTGCTAAGGATTGAGGGTGAACACTGTAGTGTTTCGTAAAAGTGTAGAGGCTGGATCAGGTGGTTGCATTACACACTTGCTGAGCTGACGCCTGGTGCCTAATGGCCCAGGAGGCCCCCACTGCCCTGGTAGAATGTGCCTTGATACTGGCCGGAAGGGGCGAGTTTTTAAGAGTATAAGCAACGTAGATCTGGATGGATCTGATCCATCTGGCTAGAGTAGCCTTGGATGCTGGCTTACCCTTGTGCTACCCATCTAGAAGAAAAAAAGGGGTGAGGGGTGGGAGCGCATGTGAAGAAAGTTTTTGAAGTGGATTTAGGCCCAGGGCTGTGTAGCCACTCACCAGAGGTGGTTGTGCAACCCTGCACAACTGCGGTCTTACGCCTGTGAATCCACCTCCGCCTGGAGGTATAGTGGAGGCACCGAAAGTTGCTCCGGGAGCTCCAACTCCTGCCGCGATCAATGACCGGATTGATGTCACCACAGGTCCTACAACGGTGACCGTGTTGTATTGCTAGGTCATGGAACTCAGGATCTAGGATTAATGGTATCTCTTGTCCAGAGCTGCTCTTGCCAGGTGTGCACAAGTGCAAGAAGCTGAGAGTAAAAAAATCCCTGGTCTGTGGAGTGCTAGGGCTAGAGATAAATGGCACTAGGGTTATTTTAGAAAAAGTTTCTTTATTAACCTCTTACAGGCCACTACGCGTTTCTGCAGCAGAGCGCTGCCTTCATCAGGTGTTTGCACCACCTGATGAAGGCAGCGCTCTGCTGCAGAAACGCGTAGTGGCCTGTAAGAGGTTAATAAAGAAACATTTCTAAAATAACCCTAGTGCCATTTATCTCTAGCCCTAGCGCTCCACAGACCAGGGATATTTTTACACCCATCTAGAAGAAGGAAGAGCGAGTCCGACTTCCTGAATGGTGCAGTCCAGGAAATAGATATGCAGAGCCCTGACGAGGTCCAGCAAATGTAGATCTTCCTCGACCCAATGAACAGGAACCAGGCACAGCGACGGCAAAGAGATATCTTCATTCAGGTGTAAGGATGACACCACCTTTGGGATAAATGTTGGCACTGGACGTAGAACAACCTTATCCTGGTGAAAAAACAGAAATGGTGGCTTACATGAAAGCGCTGCCAGTTCAGAGACCCTTCGTAGTGGAGGGATTGCAACTAGAAACACCTCTTTTTGAGTGAGCAGACTAAGTGGGATGTCCCATAGGGGCTCGAAGGTTGGTTCTTGTAGAGCTGTGAACACTAGGTTTAGGTCCCACGGTCTAGCGGCCTCTTGTATGGAGGAACGATGTGACAATACCCCTGAAGAAGGGTTTTCAGTTGGGGTATGGTAGCGAGACATTTCTGGAAGAGGATGGAAAGGGCTGAAATATGTCCCTCAGGAAACCCAAGGACATGCCAGAGTCCAGGCCCGACTGGGGAAAACTGAGGATTCTTGACAGGGAATAGGGCCAGGGAGGATGACCTTCAGAAGCACACCAGGCAAAGAAGATCTTCCACATCCGATGGTAAATTTTAGCAGAGGCAGGTTTTCGCGCTCGTAGCATAGTTGTAACGACTTCCTGGGAGAACCCGGCATGAGTCTCAAGGGCCACGCCGTCAATTCAGAGCTGAGGAATTGTGATTGAAGAATGGGGCTTGAGAGAGAAGGTCTGGGCGGTCTGGGAGCCGCCAAGGTACGTCTGCTGTGAGTTGTATGAGGTCTGTGTACCAGGTGCGTCTGGGCCAGTCTGGTGCCACTAGGACGGCTCGGTGACACTTGTTCTCGATGTTCCTCACCACCTTGGGTATCAGGGGTAGTGGAGTTAAGACGTAGGGAAGATGGAATTGAGTCCAATCCTGAACCAGCGCGTCTGCTCCTTACAACTGAGGGTCGTGGGACTTGGCTATGAACACAGAGACTTTGGCATTTAGCCGGGATGCCATTAGGTCCATGTCCGGGATTCTCCAACGTTGCAAATCAGCTGGAAGATTTCTGGATGCAGACACCACTCCCCTGAGTCCATCCCCTGGCGGCTTAGGAAATCCGCTTCCCAAATGTCCACTCCCGGAATGTGTATGGCTGAGAGGACTGAGTTTGTGGATTCCGCCCAATGAAGTGAACTCTCTTCATCGCCTGGGGGCTGCGAGTTCCACCCTGGTGGTTGACAAATGCCACAGCCGTGGCATTGTCCGACTGTATTCTGACATGACAGCCGGCCAGAAGATAGCTGAAGGATTGTAGAGCCAAAAATATTGCCCGAATCTCCAATAGATTGATGGGCATCGTTGATTCTGCACGGGACCACGTGCCCTGTACTCTGTGATGGAGGTGTACCGCACCACATCCGGTCAGGGTTGCGTCGATGGTCAGGACTTTCCAGCGTGGTGGAAGGAAGGATTTGCCATGCGCGCGAGAGGGTGGCCTTAGCCACCAGTGGAGAGACTGGTTGATGCAGGCAGGTGGAACTGTGTCGAGTGACCTGGGATTTTTGTCTCATGACTTGAGTATGGCCAGTTGAAGAGGTCTGAGGTGCAGCTGAGCAAAGGGAACTGCTTCTATTGCTGACACCATTCTGCCAAGAACCTTCATGGCAGTCTTGAAGGATTGAGCCTGTCGGTTGAAGAGTCTGAACTAACCGGAGAGCCTGTGACTTGTCCAGGGGAAGTTTGACTAGAGCTGTTGATGTATTGAATTGCATACCTAGAACACAAGGGACTGTGTTGAAACTGGAGTTGACTTGTGAAGGTTGACCAGCCAACCGATTCTTTGCAAGACGTCTACTGTGATGGAGACTCTTTGTTCGTAGTCCCTGAAGGTCGGAGTCTTGATGAGCAAGTCGTCCAGGTATGGGAGTAAGACGACTCCCCTGGAGTGAAGGATAGTCATGACAGCTGCCATGACTCTTGTGAATACTCTGGGAGCTGAGGCTAAACTGAATGGGAGTGCAAGGCATTGGTAACGGTCCTGGTTGATTGCGAACTTGAGGAACCTTTGGTGTGTAGCTGCGATTGGAATATGCAAGTAGGCATCCTTTATACCTATGGAGGCAAAGTATTTCCCTTGCTCCATGGATGCAATGATGGAGCGGAGAGATTCCATGTGGAAATGTCTTACCCGGACATACTCTCTTGAGGGACGGGTACAATGACTCCTGAGTCGAGTAGAGAACTGACCGCTTGGGCCTTTCCTGGAGACTATAGGGGAATAGGCGAGAAAAACCAGGCGGTAGAGACTTCAGCTCTATTTTGTAGCCGGAGGACACCAGCTTTTGTACTCATTTGTCTTGCATAAGAGGTAGCCAGAGGTACTGAAAAAGATGCAGGCAGCCACCTATAAGTGGGGAGCGGTCTGGGAGGAGGGAGTCAGGAGGTAGAGAGCCTGTAGGATCATGATCCCTTGGGTTTGGATTGGCGAGATTGATGTTGCCATGATGAGCTAACCCTTCTGGGACGACTGAGACCTGTCCTTGTGTGGGGACCTATTGCCCGACGTCATTAACCTGGAGGTTGGCAAGGCGAAAGTCTTCCGAAAGGATCGGAATCTGGTTTGCTGGCGGTGGTTGAATGGTTTCCCAGTCATTTGCAGAGGGTGGGGGGGAGGGGAAGTGCTAAAACCCCCTTTCCCCACCCCTCCTGTGGCATCCAAGATTAGCTCGCCTGGTTGTTCTCAAAACCGGCATCCACCGACGTATGGTAGACCTGTGAGAGACTTATTTGGGAGCAGCGTCTGCTTTCCATTCAGGCAACCAAAGTGCACGTCTGATGGTAATGGTGTTGGCAGATGCTAATGTTGCGCAAATGGCTGACTCAAAATAACCGCATGTATCAGGTAGCAAGCTGCAGATACGGCCTGGGCTGCCTGGTCCACCAGGGCGGGATCAGTGGACTTTACCATCGACAGGGTCTCACCTGTCTATGCTGTGGTGGCTGTGCCACCCAGACTGAATCAATTGTAGGGGCTAGTGAAGCTCCAGTGGCTTCAAAAATTGACCCTGCCAGAAGGTCTACCTGGCGGTTAATAGCATATTTAATAGAGAAGCTGTCAGGTAACGAGAGAAGGGTACATACAGCTAGTCTGGACACTGGGGGATCCACTAGGGTGAGTCAGCCGAGTGTTGGGTAACATGCCTGTAGCATTTTTTGGTTGCCATTATCGTATCGGAACTCTTGAAGTTAGGTGATCTGCAAAATATTGTCATGTCATGTAACAAGCAATAAAGGGTTTGATTGCTACTCCGCGTTCTGTAGCCGTGTCAGCGCTGCAACGGCCAACAAAGGTTTAATGTCCTTCTGCTGTATAAGCAGAGCACTCTGTAGCAAAGGAAGGTATACTTAATAAAAAGTAAAAAGATTTCACCGACGTTGTGTATGAGCCCACCGGCTGTACAGCAACGAGGGGGGGCTTAATTGCCTCATATTGTGAGAGCACAGTCTATAATGACTCAGTCAGTAGTGCTGTCATAGCAACCACTTCGCTGGAGGAGGGGCAGGACAGAGATAAAGCACGGCCAGTCAGTAAAAAAGACTTGCAGGAGCTCACACGAGGGAGCAACAAGCGGCAGCAATAGACCCGGCCCGCCCTCTTTATGATGCGGCCGGGGCAGTGGAATAGCCTGTAGTGACGTCAGGCGGGAGGCGGAGAGAGGCAGGACCATCCGCGCTAGGCCGGAGCCTTGCGTACATGGCGGCCCCGGGAAGTGAGAAGGCTGGCGCAGAGGTCCGCGAAGTTCGTCTGTTCTGCTGTACAGGACCACTGCCGCCGACCTGCACAGCAGGACCCACTGTGCACAACGCCACCGTTGTCCTCCCCAGTCCGGTAAAGGGGCCTCCCATAGTGCAGTATGGATGTTGCAGGGAGCAGACCCATAGTATGGGGATCATGTGTACAAGAGATCCTGGGATGGCAGGGCTCTGAAAACTCCCTGAGCTCGTCATCAACCCAAGTCCTCTGTGTGGGGAGGGGATGGGGAGGGAAGGTGATTGTGTCCGTGCTAGAACTCAGTGAGGAGAGGCCACCCGGGACCCTAAGGGTAGTGGGCTGGGAGGATGTGTAACCGACTCCCCAGGCAGCAGTTAAGGAATTGTGGCCATACCGCCCAGTACTGTGTTTCAGCCTGCGCGATTAACTGTAGTCCTGATGCAGGATAGTGGCGGGCCGGCGTGGCAGTCCGATGGAGCTGCCACTTGGCGCCATAATGCAAGGGGAGGTTGGGGGGGACCCGTATTACACCCCATTTGCCACAGACTTCCCAGAGTCTGCAGTATCAGCTGTGGCTCTGTGGGTGCAGGGAAAAGACCATTGCTGCTGCTGGGAGCTGCTGACATGCAGGAGCCCAAAGGGGCCTGTACCTGGTGCTGCCTCTACCTAATGCCATTAGGGGGGGAATCCTGCTCTCAACATCCAGATGGAGGTCCTGGGCAGCGGAGGTGCTGTTCTCGACATCATGGATGGAGGATCCGTGGATATCTCGACTTCAACCCAAAAAACGCGGGGGGAAATGGGGAAGGAGGATGGCATATGTATAGGAATCTCAACCTCAACCCTGCAACTCTACAGTGTGGGGCGAGAGAGGGAGTATGCCGGGTTTCACCACGCCTGACCCACTTTTTTTTCTTGAAATAAAAAGGTCTTGTACAAAACTGATGATTGGAGAGAAGAAAAAAAAAATGTGTGTGTGCCTAAGATACTAAGCAAATACTGGCTAGGCAGTGCCTGCCCTGTGGGTGTATACTGCAGAGGAGGAGCCACTTTAATCTTTTTCAGATCCACCCAGTGTCGCCTCCTAGTGACCGCAGCATAACACCCACAGTCCTGTGTCCCCCAATGAGGCACCAGAGAAAACCTTATGACAGATTCCCTTTAAGCCTTGCAGCATGTCAATTATTTCATCGATTTTGCCGATTGTCTTTCCCTTTTAAGGCTGGCTTCACACTTGCGAAACCCTCCGCAGCGTCCTGCGGAGGGGATCCGCAAGCTGACCGCAGCCACTGCAGTTCCCTATGTTTATAATGGGAACGCATGGTGCTGCGCAGGTCTGCGCATGACCGTGTGCTCCCATTCACTGCAATATGCGATTTGTACACAGGCGGATGCCTGCGCACAAATCACACTCTCGTCCGCACCCTGAACGCGACATGAAAAAGATTAAAGTGGCTCCTCCTCTGCAGTATACACCCACAGGGCAGGCACTGCCTAGCCAGTTTTTGCTTAGTATCTTAAGGGCCTGTCACACGTGTCAATGTCGCCCGCAATATCGCTCATGCGTCACAAATTATTAATCGCCTGAGCGATGTGGAATTATCGCAGGTAAGATGTCACACGCGTCAATATGACCCAGCGATGCGGTGATGTCGCCATCTTGCGAGCGATTTTATTTAGTCGCTTGTACGTTGTCAAAATAGAAAATAAATCGCTGAGTTTAGTGTCACACGCAGCGATGCACAAGGTCTACTGAGCAATGAGCGACAGGTTTTACATCTGGCAGTGAAACCTGCGATCGGCGATCAGCAACATGTCGCTGGTTGCATCGCTTGGTCACGCGCTTCAATGTCGCTCCTGCGTCACTTTTATGTCGCTCGAGCGACTGAAAATCCGTGACGTGCGAGCGACATTGACAGCGATATTGACGCGTGTGACATCCCCTTTAGGCACACACACATTTTTTTTTCTTCTCTCCAATCATCAATATTGTACAAGACTTTTTATTTCAAGAAAAAAAGTGGATCCGGCGTGGCACCCGGCATACTCCCCTCCTCGCCCCACACTGTAGGGTTGCAGGGTTGAAGTTGAGATTCCTATACATATGCCATCCTCCTTTCCCATTTCTCTCCGCGGTTTTTGGGTTGAAATCGAGATATCCATGGATCCTCCATCCATGATGTCGAGAACAGAACCTCCGCTGCCCAGGACCTCCATCTGGATGTTGAGAGCAGGATTCCTCCCTAATGGCATTAGGTAGAGGCAGCACCAGGTACAGGCCCCTTTGGGCTCCTGCATGTCAGCAGCTCCCAGCAGCAGCAATGGTGTTTTCCCTGCACCCACAGAGCCACAGCTGATACTGCGGACTCTGGGAAGTCTGTGGCAAATGGGGTGTAATACAGGTCCCCCCAACCTCCCCTTGCATTATGGCGCCAAGTGGCAACTCCATCAGACTGCCACGCCAGCCCGCCACTATCCTGCATCAGGACTACAGTTAATCGCGCAGGCTGAAACACAGTACTGGGCGGTATGGCCACAATTCAGTAACTGCTGCCTGGGGAGTCGATGTTACACATCCTCCCAGCCCACTACCCTTAGGGTCCCGGGTGGCCTCTTCTCACTGAGTTCTAGCACGGACACAATCACCTTCCCTCCCCATCCCCTCCCCACACAGAGGACTTGGGTTGAGGACGAGCTCAGGGAGTTTTCAGAGCCCTGCCATCCCAGGGTCTCTTGTACACATGATCCCCATACTATGGGTCTGCTCCCTGCAACATCCATACTGCACTATGGGAGGCCCCTTTACCGGACTGGGCAGGACAACGGTGGCGTTGTGCACAGCGGGTCCTGCTGTGCAGGTCGGCGGCAGTGGTCCTGTACAGCGGAACAGACGAACTTCGCGGACCTCTGCGCCAGCCTTCTCACTTCCCGGGGCCGCCATTTACGCAAGGCTCCGGCCTAGCGCAGATGGTCCTGCCTCCCGCCTGACGTCACTACAGGCTATTCCACTGCCCCGGCCGCATCATAAAGAGGGCGGGCCGGGTCTATTGCTGCCGCTTGTTGCTCCCTCGTGTGAGCTCCTGCAAGTCTTTTTTACTGACTGGCCGTGCTTTATCTCTGTCCTGCCCCTCCTCCAGCGAAGAGGTTGCCATGACAGCACTACTGACAGTCATTATAGACTGTGCTCTCACAATATGAGGCAATTAAGCCCCCCCTTGTTGCTGTACAGCCGGTGGGCTCATACACAACGTCGGTGAAATCTTTTTACTTTTTATTAAGTATACCTTCCTTTGCTACAGAGTGCTCTGCTTATACAGCAGAAGGACATTAAACCTTTGTTGGCCGTTGCAGTGCTGACACGGCTACAGAACGCGGAGTAGCAATCAAACCCTTTATTGCTTGTTACATGACATGACAATATTTTGCAGATCACCTAACTTCAAGAGTTCCGATACGATAATGGCAACCAAAAAATGCTACAGGCATGTTACCCAACACTCGGCTGACTCACCCTAGTGGATCCCCCAGTGTCCAGACTAGCTGTATGTACCCTTCTCTCGTTACCGGACAGCTTCTCTATTAAAGATGCTATTAACCGCCAGGTAGACCTTCTGGCAGGGTCAATTTTTGAAGCCACTGGAGCTTCACTAGCCCCTACAATTGATTCAGTCTGGGCGGCACAGCCACCACAGCATAGACAGGTGAGACCCTGTCGATGGTAAAGTCCACTGATCCGCCCTGGTGGACCAGGCAGCCCAGGCCGTATCTGCAGCTTGCTACCTGATACATGCGGTTATTTTGAGTCAGCCATTTGCGCAACATTAGCATCTGCCAACACCATTACCATCAGACGTGCACTTTGGTTGCCTGAATGGAAAGCAGACGCTGCTCCCAAATAAGTCTCTCACAGGCCTACCATACCTTGGTGGATGCCGGTTTTGAGAACAACTAGGCGAGCTAATCTTGGATGCCACAGGGAGGGTGGGGGAAGGGGGTTTTAGCACTTGGTCGTGTTTTTGGTGCGGACGAGAGTGTGATTTGTGCGCAGGCATCCGCCTGCGTACAAATGACATATTAAGTGAAGGGGAGCGCACAGTCATGCGCAGACCTGCGCGGCACCGTGCGTTCCCATTATTAAACATAGGGACTGCGGTCAGCTTGCCGATGCCCTCCGCAGAACGGTGCGGAGGGGTCCGCAAGTGTGAAGCCAGCATAAGAAAGCAATCAGCAGAAACACTACAAACAACTACCGTATTAAAAATGTGCTGTAGGACTTCCACTTTTTCAGAGACATAACACTATAATTAAACTTGGATCTTACCCTTCTCCTTCTCACTGTCCCTCTCCAGCTCTAGTTTTACCCTGTATTTCTTTTCCTCCTATGTATATTTTAATTTGCAATATTTTCTTTTACATACTTTACCCTTTCTCCTGATATTTGACGGGGTGGGGGAGGGGGGGGGTGGAATCAGACAAAGTGAGGAGGGGGTGGACTGGCTGGGTTGTGCTATCGGGCGGCGCGAAGAGAGCAGCGTGGGGGGTGGGATTCTGTCGGGCGGCCCACTCACCACACTTCCCGGTGGGCGCGTCTGATGTTCGGCTGCTGTGATATAAGCAGCTGCTGCGGCAAGCCAGAGCCACTGGCCCATTTCAGTATGGGGGCGGCCCTAGGTGAGGGCAATACCAGCAGCCCGGGGGGCACTTGCCCCCTGCCACCAGGACCAGTCCGCCTGTGTATTTGACCCAAATTGAGGTCCTCCCTCTTTATATTGTGATTACTTGTTGCTTTTCATTGTTTATAAAATCTTAAAAGAAATTTAATTGAGAAAAAAAAAACAAAAACGTACTGTAGGTAAATCACACCCTTAGGGGGTATGTGCGCATGTGGAGCATTTGGTTGTAGAAATTTCTGCACCAAATCTGCATCTCCTGGCAGAAGAATCATGCATTAATGACAAGTTTTTGGTGCTTTTTTCCTGTGTTTTTCCCATGTATTTCTCACGTGGTGGATATATGCAAATTGTCACTTCAGTGAGGAAGTAGATGAACTCTAGTGTCACCTAATAAAGGAAGCAATCCTAAAAGTCATAATTGACTCTTTAACAAGCCTTTTAATATGACTTAGAATTTGTGCCAGATGAGAACCCCAAACTGCAGACTTTGCGTATCGGGGTGATTGCCCCTCATCAGTGCAGTGTGTGGGATTCTGATCTGGCTGTATGCAGGCTGAGACTCTAGAACAGCTATTCTCCTTGTGGAGAGTATTCTGCCTGCCAGCAGTAAGGAGACTTATAGCAGCAGTGCTATAAAGGAGGGTAATATGCAGAATCCCACACACTGCACTGATGAGGGGCAATCACTCCAAAACGCAGCATCTGCAGTTTGGGGTTCTGATCTAGCACAAATCCTAAATTATATTAAAAGGTTTGTTAACCCCTTCATGACCGAGCCTATTTTGACCCTAAAGACCTTGGCATTTTTGTCAATTCTGACCAGTGCCCCTTTATGAGGTAATAACTCTGGAACGCTTCAACGGATCCTAGCGATTCGGAGATTGTTTTTTCGTGACATATTGGGCTTCAAGTTAGTGGTAAATTTAGGTCGATAATTTTTGCGTTTATTTGTAAAAAAAAAAAAAAAAAAAAGTGCCAAAAATTTTGAAACTTTTGCAATTTTTAAATTATGAATTTTTATTCTGCTAAACCAGAGAGTTATGTGGCACAAAATATTAATAAATAACATTTCCCACATGTCTACTTTACATCAGCACAATTTTGGAAAAAAAATTTTTTTGGGTAGGAAGTTATAAGGGGTCAAAGTTCATCAGCAATTTTTCATTTTTCCAGCAAAATTTACAAAACCATTTTTTTTTGTGACCACATCACATTTGAAGTCCCTTTGAGGGGTGTACATGACAGAAAACACCAAAAATGACACCATTCCAAAAACTGCACCCCTCAAGCTACTCAAAACTACATTCAAGAAGATTATTAACCCTTCAGGTGCTTCAAGGGAACTAAAGAAACATGGAAGGACAAAATGGACATTTTAATTTTTCAACAAAAATGTTCTTTTAGCCTCAATTCTTTCATTTTCACATGGGCAACAGGATAAAATGGATCCTAAAATTTGTTGGGCAATTTCTCCTGAGTACACCGATACCTCATATGTGGTCATAAACCACTGTTTGGGCGCACGGCAGGGCTCAGAAGGGAAGGCGCGCAATTTGACTTTTGGAGCTAATTTTCCATTCAAAAAGTCAAAGGGTGTTAACATGGGGAAGATACAGGCAATCTATCACGGCCCCACTGCTCGGTTGAGGGTCAATGGGCTCCTTTCCTCGGCCTTTGGGGTCTCTAACAGGACGCGACAGGGGTGCCCTTTGTCACCCCTGTTGTATGCCATTGCGATGGAGCACCTGGCGTGTGCACTAAGAGGGTCCGCGGATATTAGAGGCGTCCAGATACATGGGGAACATTTCAAATTGGCCCTCTATGCAGACGACCTTTTGGTCTATATTGCTAATCCCTTGGTCGCATTCCGGTGCTCATGCGGGAATTTACGAGGTTTGGTGAGGTTTCTAATTTCAAAGTTAATTATTCCAAGACAGAAGTGATGAACCTAACGCTTCCAGGCCCATTAGTCGCCCAGCTTCAGTCCTCCTTTTCTTTCCGATGGGTAGACAGGGGCTTGAAATACTTAGGTATCTCTATTCCTGGAGACCCCAGGGACTTATTTGCTCTTAACTATACCCCACTCTTGCACTCCACACTTCTTGAACTCAAGAGACTTCACAGTACCCAGTTATCCTGGTTTGGCCGTATTAATGCCATAAAAATGGACATTCTGCCTAAATTCCTCTATTTGTTTCAGACGGTCCCTACGGACGTCCCTCCCTCTTTCTTTCGCTGCCTGCACTCTGCATTACGCAAATTTATATGGAATTCGGCGAGACCCCGGGTTCGCTTCTCGACCCTGACCGATTTGAAGCGGAGGGGTGGGGCGGGCTTACCTAACTTTCAACGCTATTACCATTCCGTTCTCTTATCCCGAATTTTAGACTGGAAGTATAATCAATGTCACAAGGAATGGGTGAGGGTCGAGAACCTCCTTTTGCCCTTCCCGTTGCAGTGGCTACCATGGATCCGGAGGAGTTCCCGTCCCCTGGTTTCGTTGTTTCCCCAACTAACACGTGTGGTGCTGGACTATTGGGATTCGTGGCGAGGGGGGGGAACGTGATGGCGATCATCCATCCCTACTTGGGCCCTTGTTTAATAATCCTGACTTTCCCCCGACGTCTGGGAGACGGGTCTTTCTGGCTTGGCGTGTTAGCGACGACCCCTGTCTGGCTCGGGTGGCGGAACAGCGCAGGGGGGATGCGGGGGGAGAGGGTCGTTGGGAGGGCAGGGGTCCGGTTGGAGGTCTCTCAGTTGGACGCGTTTCTCTGATCTCTGCGGGGGAAGTCACTCTCAGGCTTAGAAGCATTGTTTCTCTTAACTGAGCCTCCTGCTCACGTCATCTCCCTTTTATATGGCGTGCTCTCAGATGCGGGCCCATCTGCCATCCCCTCATTTGTAGGGGCCTGGCAATCTGACCTGCGGGTGACGTTCTCTGACTCTGACCGGGCTAAGATTTTTGCACTGACGCATAAGTTGTCGGTGTCCTGCAGCTTTCAGGAGACGAATTATAAGATCTTAACTAGGTGGTATAGGTGCCCAGCGCTCCTTCATAAAATGTTTCCCTCAGTGCCCGACCTGTGCTGGAGGTGTGGCGAAGGGCCGGGTACTATGCTACACATTTGGTGGCAATGTGGCCCCATCCAAGCTTATTGGCTTTCAATATTCTCGATTTATGAGTCTATCTCAGGAATACGTCATCCACCTTCTCCATAAATCGCGCTTCTGTCCCTTATCCCCGGTTCACTCAAATCGTGCAAACGTGGTCTGTTTCGTTTCTGCCTGATGGCGGCCAGGGTCTTGATTCCGCGACACTGGAAATCAACAGTCGCCCCCTCCATTGGAGAATGGGTAAAGGAAATGCCGCATCGAGGGACTTATGGCCCACGACCATGAGACCTGGGAAAGGCACAAGCAGCTTTGGTCTCCTTGGTGGTATTACCGGGACGGCCCTCTACTTGAGTCTCTTCTGCGAAATGCGCAGACATGACCTGGACATTTTGAATGCCGCTCCCCCGCTTATCCCTCCTCCTCCTTTGATCCCCTGCTACTCCCTCCTGCCCCTCTTGGTCCTCTCTCTTTTCTACATCTCAATCTAGCATTATTCTGATTATTCTGCCTGCCGGAGTACTGGGAGGCTCACGGGATTACACTACCAGTGGCCCCGGCATGCTCTGATGTCTGCCCTTTCCTTAGCCTCAAAGGGGCGGGTCGCTCGCCATCTCTATTGTGTGCCTTCATGTATTCTGGCTCTACTATTGTAGGATATTCATGTATTATTTTTATTTTCTTTTTACTTTATTATGTCTTACCCTTCTTTATTGTTTGATACTTGTTATGCTAAACTTAAACAATATTTTCTGAAGAAAAAAAAAGTCAAATGGTGCTCCTTCCCTTCTGAGCCCTGCCGTGTGCCCAAACAGTGGTTTATGACCACATATGAGGTATCGGTGTACTCAGGAGAAATTGCCCAACAATTTTTAGGATCCATTTTATCCTGTTCCCCATGTGAAAATGAAAAAATTTAGGCTAAAAGAAAATTGTGAAAAATAAAGAACTTTTTCATTTTTACGGATGAATTTGTGAAGCACCTGGGGGTTCAAAATGGTCACCACCCATCTAGATAAGTTCCCTGAGGGCTCTAGATTTCAAATTGGGGTCACTTGTGGGGGGAGCTCCAATGTTTAGGCACACAGGGGCTCTCCAAACACGACATGGTGTCCGCTAACAATTTGAGCTGATTTTTCAGTCAAATTGTTAGCAGACGATATGTAGCGTTTGGAGAGCCCCTGTGTGCCTAAACATTGGAGCTCCCCCACAAGTGACCTCATTTTGGAAACTAGAGCCCTCAGGGAACTTACCGTATATACTCGTGTATAAGCCGACCCG
Source organism: Allobates femoralis (assembly GCA_033576535.1). Lineage (NCBI taxonomy): Eukaryota > Metazoa > Chordata > Amphibia > Anura > Aromobatidae > Allobates > Allobates femoralis. The sequence goes on from JARQOC010000007.1 coordinate 176,939,003, forward strand.
TGTATAAGCCGACCCCCCTACTTTTGCCCCCAAAACCTGGGAAAATCTATTGACTCGCGTATAAGCCGAGGGTGGACCCCAGCACAGGTATGCAGCCCCCAGCAGTGGTATACAGGCCCCAGCAGTATGATATACAGCAGCCCCCAGTGGTATATACAGCAGCCCCCAGTGGTATATACAGCAGCCCTAGTGGTATTGCACTCCCTATATACAGCAGCCCCAGTGGTATTGCAGCCCCAGTGGTGTATACAGCAGCCCCTATATACAGCAGCCCCAGTGGTATTGCAGCCTCAGTGGTATTGCAGCCCCTATATACAGCAGCCCCAGTGGTATTGCAGCCCCAGTGGTGTATACAGCAGCCCCTATATACAGCAGCCCCAGTGGTATTGCAGCCCCAGTGGTGTATACAGCAGCCCCTATATACAGCAGCCCCAGTGGTATTGCAGCCCCAGTGGTATATACAGCAGCCCCTATATACAGCAGCCCCAGTGGTATTGCAGCCCCAGTGGTGTATACAGCAGCCCCTATATACAGCAGCCCCAGTGGTATTGCAGCCCCAGTGGTGTATACAGCAGCCCCTATATACAGCAGCCCCAGTGGTATTGCAGCCCCAGTGGTATATACAGCAGCCCCTATATACAGCAGCCCCAGTGGTATTGCAGCCCCAGTGGTGTATACAGCAGCCCCTATATACAGCAGCCCCAGTGGTATTGCAGCCCCAGTGGTATATACAGCAGCCCCTATATACAGCAGCCCCAGTGGTATTGCAGCCCCAGTGGTGTATACAGCAGCCCCAGTGGTATTGCAGCCCCAGTGGTGTATACAGCCCCTATATACAGCAGCCCCAGTGGTATTGCAGCCCCAGTGGTGTATACAGCCCCTATATACAGCAGCCCCAGTGGTATTGCAGCCCCAGTGGTGTATACAGCCCCTATATACAGCAGCCCCAGTGGTATTGCAGCCCCAGTGGTGTATACAGCCCCTATATACAGCAGCCCCAGTGGTATTGCAGCCCCAGTGGTGTATACAGCCCCTATATACAGCAGCCCCAGTGGTATTGCAGCCCCAGTATACAGCCCCTATATACAGCAGCCCCAGTGGTATTGCAGCCCCAGTATACAGCAGCCCCAGTGGTATTGCAGCCCCACACAAATGCTGGCACACGTCCCCCCTGTTGTAAGGCCCCCCCTGCTGATTACTTACCATCCCTGGTCTTCAGCAGCACCCCGGCGCCGGTCCTCTGTGCTCCGGTCCTCCGCGATCCCGTCCTCTGTGCTCCGCTCCACGGCTGCATCCGGGTTCCCCGCGCGTCGCAGAAGCAATGACGTCATCGCGTCGGCGACGCGCGGGGAACCCGGATGCAGCCGTGGAGCGGAGCACAGAGGACGGGATCGCGGAGGACCGGAGCACAGAGGACCGGCGCCGGGGTGCTGCTGAAGACCAGGGATGGTAAGTATTCAGCAGGGGGGGCCTTACAACAGGGGGGACGTGTGCCAGCAGATTGGGGGGCAATATACACATATATGCACTGCTCCCCCTGCCGCTGATTGACAGGGGGATGCAGTGCATATGTAATGAGCGGCCCCACGTGACGGGGCCGCTCATACAGCAGCCTCCCCCCGCCTCCTCCTGCCTCCCCAGCACCCGGACAGAGCCCCCACCCCACTCACCCCGTATAGTGACTCGTGTATAAGCCGAGGGGGGGACTTTTCAGCCCAATTTTTGGGCTGAAAAACTCGGCTTATACACGAGTATATACGGTATCTAGATAGGTGGTGACCATTTTGAAACCCAGGTGCTTCACAAATTGATCCGTAAAAATGAAAAAGTAATTTTTTTGTGGAAAAAAAAAAGTATTTTTTCATTTTTATGGATCAATTTGTGAAGCACCTGGGGGTTCAAAGTGCTCACTATGAATCTAGATACGTTCCTTGGCGGGGTCTAGTTTCCAAAATTGGGTCACTTGTGAGGGAGCTTCAATGTTTAGGCACACAGGGGTTCTCCATATGCGACATGGTGTCCGCTAACAATTGGAGCTAATTTTCCATTCAACTTGTTAGCGGACACCATGTCGCGCTCCTGTGTGCCACCAGCACAAGGGCAACTGGAAGAGTTGGGGTACAGCACCAGAAAATGGCGCCTCTAATTAATGTGCTATTTTCTGGGGTGGCTGTGGGTTGCAATTTGCAGCGTGGGGGGGGCCACAACATTTGGGTCTCTCCACGATGAGGATTGCAGTCCCCCAACTACCAAGTTGTACCTGGCTGGCAACCAAAAATAAGGCAAAGCTCCATGTCATTTTATTGGTAGAATGAAAAAAAAAAAAAAAAAGAAAAAAAATGCTGCGGGGCTTCGCCATATTTTTGGTCCAGCCAGGTATAACTTGGCAGCTATGGACTGCCAACAACCCCCAGATGCCTCGTTCTACCTGGCTGGCAACCAAAAATACAGCAAAGCCTTTTTCTTTTCTAGAACTAATTCTAGAAAAAAAAATGACGTGGGGCTCAGCCATATTTTTGGTCCAGCCAGGTACAACTAGGCAGCTGGGGGCTGGAATCCGCAGCATGGAGAGGCCCAAGCGTTCTGGGCCCCCATGCTGCGAATTGCAGCCCGCAGCCGCCCCAGAAAATGGCGCATTCATTGAAGAGCCATTTTATGGCGCTGTACCCAGACTCTTCCAGTTGCCCTGGTGCCGGTGGCAAACTGGGTAATAAAGGGGTTAATGCCAGCTTTTTATTGGCAGCTGGTACTAAGTCATAATATAGGGCCAATGTTCGACCTGCCATTAGGAATCTCTGGTAAATAGTTAGAAAATGCACACAGAGAAAAATCTTTTTATTTGGAAAAAAAAAACACAAACAAATTCGGACTCGATCTTATTATAAAGATCGAGTAGTCACAACGAAGGTCCCACGATGCTCGATCGCCTCCGACGTAGTCCCAACATCACCTCAACAGTCCTACTAGTCACAACGACAGGTCACATCGACAGTGATTCGCTTCATCGTAGTACATGTACCGCTACATGGGCAGGTCGACACGGATTGGCACAGTAGGCACGTGACATGAGGTCTGAAGTCACCGTAGCGGGGCGAGGAGCGACCGGGAGGGCGACCAGGCACGGGAGGCGACAGGCACGGAGGGCACGGGAGGGCGACGGGAGGGCGACAGGGAGGGCGACGGAGGGCGACAGGGAGGGCGACGGGGCGAGGGGCGACGGGAGGGCGACAGGGAGGGCGACAGGGAGGGCGACGGAGGGCGACAGGGAGGGCGACGGGAGGGCGACGGGAGGGCGACAGGGAGGGCGACAGGGAGGGCGACAGGGAGGGCGACAGGGAGGGCGACAGGGAGGGCGACAGGGAGGGCGGACAGGCGGGGGGGACAGGGGGGCGACAGGGAAGGGGGGCGACAGGGAGAGGGCGACAGGGAGGGCGACAGGGAGGGCGACAGGGAGGGCAGGACAGGGAGGGCGACAGGGAGGGCGACAGGGAGGGCGACAGGGAGGGCGACAGGGAGGGCGACAGGGAGGGCGACAGGGAGGGCGACAGGCGAGGGGCGACAGGGAGGGCGACAGGGAGGGCGACAGGGAGGGCGACAGGGAGGGCGACAGGGAGGGCGACAGGAGGGCGACAGGAGGGCGACAGGGAGGGCGACAGGGAGGGCATGGGAAACTGTGAGGAAGGCTGGAGTTCTTTATTTTAACCTAGTGAAAACCAATGGGGAGAGGGGGGGGGGGGTAGAAAGTTATTCCAGGAAAAGGTCTTTACTGGGAGACCAGGAAGGGAAGGAAGCAATAGTCAGGATCAGAGAGGTTTTGCTTTTCCACTACTCAACACCAAAGAGTGAGCCCTTATACGATTTACATGTGTCATGTAAGGAAGGTTGACTAATCCACTATTGCAGAGTTTTTACTTCCAGTTACACAGACCTTAATTCAACTGTTATTTGTTACTCAATGTTGAAGATTTTATGCAACCTACTAAAGAACAGCAGTAATTAGAGAGTGGGCAGTGCGATTGTGACAAACCAAAGGATCAAGTAAGGCCAGAAGTTATAAATCAGATATAGGAGGAAGGAAGTGGTTAGGGATGTTTGACAAGTCACAATAGCAAACTGTATTAGTGAAATACTTCTGTGGAATTTTAATTTTTTTTTATTTAAAGGGTCAGGAACAGCCAAACAACTAAGGTATCTGAGCATCTATAACTTTGAAGAACTTGGTTTATTTGTTTCGGAGCAATGTGGTATAATTAGTGATGAGCAGTCCCATGCTCGATAAACACAACGAGGAGGGCAGATGCTCAGATGGGCATGACTGGAGTACTATAGTATGATGGAAGTCAATGGGAAACAAGGATCTTCTGGAAAAATGCACACGTTCTCCAGCACGCATGCGCAGTGCGGGGCTTGAAGCTACCGTGTTTCCCCGAAAGTAAGACCCTGTCTTACATTTTTTTGGGGGCCAAAAGTAGCCCCCTGTTTTACTTTCGGGGGGGGGGGGGGGGGGGGGGGGTGTCTTATATTGGCAGCCCCAGCCTACTCACATACACACCGTATATACTCATGTATAAGCCGAGGGTGGGAAATACAGCAGACCGCCACCCCAGTATACAGGCCCCCAACAGTGTGGTATACAGCCCAGCAGTGTGGTAACAAGGTATACAACCCACAGTGTGGTATACAGCCCAACAGTGTGGTATACAGCCCCCAACAGTGTGGTATACAGCCCCAACAGTGTGGTATACAGCCCCAACAGTGTGGTATACAGCCCCACAGTGTGGTTACAGCCCCCAACAGTGTGGTATACAGCCCCCAACAGTGTGGTATACAGCCCCCAACAGTGTGGTATACAGCCCCCAACAGTGTGGTATACAGCCCCCAACAGTGTGGTATACAGCCCCCAACAGTGTGGTATACAGCCCCAACAGTGTGGTATACAGCCCCCAACAGTGTGGTATACAGCCCCCAACAGTGTGGTATACAGCCCCAACAGTGTGGTATACAGCCCCAACAGTGTGGTATACAGCCCAGCAGTGTGGTATACAGCCCAGCAGTGTGGTATACAGCCCAGCAGTGTGGTATACAGCCCAGCAGTGTGGTATACAGCCCAGCAGTGTGGTATACAGCCAGCAGTGTGGTATACAGCCAGCAGTGTGGTATACAGACAGCAGTGTGGTATACAGACCAGCAGTGTGGTATACAGCCAGCAGTGTGGTATACAGCCAGCAGTGTGGTATACAGGGTATACAGGCTCCAACAGTGTGGATACAGCCCCCCTCCTGCTGGCACACTGCCCCCCCAGCTCTGAGGCCCCCCTGCTGCTGCTTACATCTTACCCTCCAGCGTCTTCTTGCAGCAGCCAGCGCGTCGGTCCTCCGTTCCAGTCTTCAGCTGTTTCCCAGATCATGTGACCCGTCGCAGCGCATGACATCATTGCTAGTGCGACCGGTCGGTCACATGATCCGGGAGACCGCTGAAGACGGGACCGGAGGACCGATGCGCTGGCTGCTGCAAGAAGACGCTGGAGGGTAAGTTGTAAGCAGCAGCAGGGGGGGCCTTACATTAGCCCCCCCCCGGGTTGTAAGGCCTTATATTCGGGGGAGGCCTTACATTAGCAGGCCCCCCTTTACCCCTAGGCGGCCTTACAATCGGGGGGGGGGGGGGGGGGGGGGGGGGGGAAGGGGGATGGGGGGCGGGCTTACTTTCGGGGAAAGATGGTAACAGAGCGGCGGGGGTGTACCTAAGTCACCCGAAGCCGGAAATGACACGATTCGCGTCATACAGCCCACACTGCAGCCCGGCCGGAATAGGAGAGTGGGGAGGCGCGCATTTGAATGTGAGTTGAAGATCACGCTTATTGAGGTGTGATATTAGGAAGGGGGAGAGCCTGCCTGGGTGACTATGCATACAATAGTCACTCATTAACATCACTAATGAGGTAGTTAAATAACGTTTATCTTCCTTTTCAATATATGCATTTAGGAGCTAAAAGGAGTGTAGGGTAAGTGTGAATATGCTTTAGGGACAGCTTTTAATAGCTTATGAGATGTTTTGGGGGTGACAGGATCCCTTTAAAAGAAGAAAAAATATCAGCTGGATCTGTTTTTAGGAACGGACAAGAGAGTTGTGTCTGCACAATGGATGGTTGCTGCATCTGATCACACAGATGGTTACTGGACATGTGAACACAGCCTTATAAGCTTTGGACCTTGACATCTTGGCTTAGTAACCCACAGGCGGTGACCGTACAGTTACTGACCTGAGTGTCCAGCTCCATCATCCGCTGCCTGCTCTCCCGCAGGTCGGCCTGCCTCTCCGCCTCTCGAAGCCGCACGCTCATCAGCTCATCCTGCAGCTCGTTCACCGTGTTCTTCTTGGGTGGATCTTTCCACCGACCAGCGGTCCGCGCTAAATGTCTCTGGGATTTAGAGAGTAAAAGGTTATGTCCCTTCAGTTTTTGAAGATTAACAATTGAACATTACAAAATTATCATAAATAAGATTTTAATAGCATTTAAGACATTTATGCAAATCATAACAAAATAGTGATCTATATTCTCAGGATAATGGGCCAAGCCTGCAACAGCTGACAGATGAGGGTGCTGGTTATTGGACCGATATGGATGACCTCTTAATGATATGCCATCAGTATCAGTTGCCCGGAGAACTCTACCTATTGGGACCATGCAATCGTCCTACCTGCCAGTGCTCCTCCAGATCTTTTATCTGCTGCCTCTGCTCCTTCATGGCAGTTATGGCTTCAGCTTCTCTGATCTTTACGGCAATTAGTTCTTCTTGAAGTCTCGCGAGGTTGTTCTCGTCAGGAAAGGAACTGTTTTTCTATAAAGCAAAGTGAACAAACTCCATTAGAAGATTCAGGCTGGCTTTTATCTCAATAGAACAGTAACAAATGAGGATCCAACACTACAAATCACTTTATAGCAGAGATGGGAACAGCCGTCTGTATGTAGAAAGCAGAGGAGACCGAGATCACAGACACGGCACAGTGTCAGAGCTAGGACCACATTCTGTATATTGACAGGTATTTCAGCCGAGACTGGATTACCCCTCTAAGGCTAAGTGCCCAGATCAGGGCATGCTAGGTTCTTTATGGAGTGTGTTTCCCCTTCTGAAGATGCTAGTGTTTTTCTCGGGAGAATGTGCCGTCAGTGCCCACGATCAGGATTCTGGGTGATGCATTTTCGCTGTGTTATCCTTGTGTCTCTGCAGGTATATATATTAGTTAGAAGAATAAGATCAAGCTCAAACCACTGTTAGGTGTTCAAGGGTAATGAGCCAAACAGAACAGAAGTTTAACCCTGGCACACATCACAAAAAAAGGGAAAATGGTCGCTGCTTTTATTTTTCTGTGCTAAGGTGTACAGCTTCCAAAAAACGACGTTTCGGCTCAGGCACGAGCCTTCGTCAGGAAACAATCTGTATCTAGAATCATACAAAGCAGAGGATTACATACAGTTCTTAAATACCAAAGTCATAACATAGCAAGACACAAAGTACTAGGTTCGGGCCTCTGGTGCTCTATATATAACTTCACGGATAAGTGATAATAAAATGGTGAAAGTACGTATAGTGAAGTGCCGTACTTGTGTTATCAGAAAGAAGGAGAGAGATATGCTCTTATTCTATCTTACAATAGGCATATAGTGTATCCAAGGATCAGTAATCAAATATAGTTAACGGGCTGTTACCACTACAGCACCAAGTGAGTATACACACCAACACCTAGAACACTATTCCTCTTCCACCATATGTATACTTATATATTTCTTTTCTCTATAGAACATTGCGACTTATCCTATACCACCAGTGAGTTCAAAACAATCCTCTTCCTCCTGGTTTCCAGTAAGATACTTGACCTCCCTTTGTGTTTTTTTCTCAATATGACCTTCATCAATACGGCACTTCACTATACGTACTTTCACTATTTTTATTATCACTTATTCGTGAAGTTATATATAGAGCACCAGAGGCCCTAACCTAGTACTTTGTGTCTTGCTATGATATGACTTTGGTATTTAAGAACTGTATGTAATCCTCTGCTCTGTATGATTCTATATACAGATTGTCTTCCTGATGAAGGCTCGTGCCTGAGCCGAAACGTCGTGCTTTTGGAAGCTGTACACCTTTGCACTGAAAAATAAAAGCACCTGAAAAGCAACAGCCATTTTTGCTTTTTTCGTCATGTGTGCCAGGGTTACATTTCTGTTCTGCAGGTATATTTTAACATACTGCAGCTCGGAAAGCTTTTATATCAGTTTATGTTGCGGAGAAAAGAAGAGGAGGACAGGAGAGTCTACTAAATCCATCCTCTGTGCTTGTACTGTACAGTCATGGCCAAAAGTTTTGAGAATGATACAAATATTAATTTTTACAAAGTCTACTCTTCAGTTTTTCTAATGGCAATTTGCATATACTCCAGAATGTCAAAGAGTGATCAGCTTAAGGCGGCCGTCACACGCTACAATTTCTTGAACGATATCGTTTAAGCGATCTGCTTTTTGATCGCTTAAGCGATATCGTTTGTGCATCGCTACGTGCGATCAAGCGATTTTACAATGTAAAATCGCTTGATCGTGACATCGCAGATATGAGAGCAGGAGCTCAGATCTAGTGATGAACGATTTAAAAATCAGCTTCATCGTGGTGTATGACACCACGATGAACGATCTCCCAGCGGCAGAGCCTATGCTGGGAGATGGTAACTATGGTACACGTCGGGTTACTAAGCGCCGCGCGGCGCCTAGTAACCCGATGTGTACCATAGTTACCAGCGATCTCGCTAGCCCACATCGCTGGTGAGTCTGTCTGTGTGACAGCTCACCAGCGATGTGAACGATATTGTAAGCGATCGCGCGTGCACGTGTTCGCTTACAATATCGTTCACGATGTCGAGACGTCTGACGGCCGCCTAACAGCAATTACTTGCCAAGTCAATATTTGCCTAGAAAATGAACTTTAACCCACAAAACACATTTCAACATCATTGCAGTCCTGTCTTAAAGGAGCAGCTAACATCGTTTTAGTGATTGTTCCATTAACACATGTGTGGGTGTTGAGGAGGACAGGGCTGGCGATCAGTCATGATTAAGTAAGAATGACACCACTGGACACTTTAAAAGGAGGCTGGTGCTTTGTATCATTGTTTCGCTTCAGTTAACCATGGTTATCTCTAAAGAAACACGTGCAGCCATCATTGCACTGCACAAAAATGGCCTAACAGGGAAGAGTATCGCAGCTAGAAAGATTGCACCTCAGTCAACAATCTATCGCATTATCAAGAACTTCAAGGAGAGAGCTTCCATTGTTGTCAAAAAGGCTCCAGGGCACCCAAGAAAGACCAGCAAGTGCCAGGACCGTATCTTAAAACTGTTTCAGCTGCGGGATCGGACTACCAGCAGTGCCGAGCTTGCTCAGGAATGGCAGCAGGCTGGTGTGAGTGCTTCTGCACGCACTGTGAGGCGGAGACTCTTTGCTGCCCTCCTTGAAACCAGGCCTTGCTCAAAGATGCCACTTCTCTCCAGAAAAAACATCAGGGACCGACTGATATTCTGCAAAAGGTACAGGGAGTGGACTGCTGAGGACTGGGGTAAAGTCATTTTCTCTGATGAATCCCCTTTTCGATTGTTTGGGACATCTGGAAAACAGCTTATTCGGAGAAGAAGAGGTGAGCGCTACCACCAGTCTTGTCTCATGCTAACTGTAAAGCATCCTGAAACCATTCATGTGTGGGGTTGCTTCTCAGCCAAGGGAATCGGCTCACTCACAGTCTTGCCTAAAATCACAGCCATGAATAAAGAATGGTACCAGAATGTCCTCCAAGAGCAACTTCTCCCAACCGTCCAAGAGCAGTTTGGCGCCCAACAATGCCTTTTCCAGCATGATGGAGCACCTTGCCATAAAGCAAAGGTGATAACTAAATGGCTCAGGGAACAAAACATAGAGATTTTGGGTCCATGGCCTGGAAACTCCCCAGATCTTAATCCCATTGAGAACTTGTGGTCAATCATCAAGAGACGGGTGGAAAAACAAAAACCAACAAATTCTACCAAAATGCAAGCATTGATTATGCAAGAATGGAAGAATGGAAGAATGGACTGCTATCAGTCAGGATTTGGTCCAGAAGTTGATTGAGAGCAGCCAGGGAGAATTGCAGAGGTCCTGAAGAATAAGGGTCAACACTGCAAATATTGACTTGCTGCATTAACTCATTCTATATGTCAATATAACCTTTTGGTAATCATAATATGATTGTAATTATATTTCTGTATGTGATATAAACATCAGACAAACACAAATAAAAACCAGAGGGCAGCAGATCATGTGAAAATATCATTTTGGTGACATTCTCAAAACTTTTGGCCATGACCGTACGACACAGCACTGTGGATACAATGAAGACACACGAGTCCAAAACACTGCTAATCCTACTCGTGGGCGCTCAGCCCAAGGCCTTGCTCACATGCTGCGGTTTTGTCAGTTCTGTGCATTTTTCAAGCTTAAAAAAAACAAAAAAAAAAAAAACAAAAAAAAAAAACCGCTGAACTTTATAGTAGCAGCAAAGTGAATGAGGTTTCGGTCATCTCCTGCCACTTATTGTTTCCTTCTATATTTCAACCAAAGTGTTTTTTCAAACTGCAGCAGGTCAATTCTTTCATAGTTTTTGCAGTGATTTTCACATATTCATCTCTCAATCTATACGCATCTTTATAAATATATATATATATATATATATATATATATATATATATATATATATATATATATATACATGCATACATACACACACATACACGTGTTTCAAGTTTTCTTTCGAAATGGTGCAACATACCGTATGTTGCACAGATTGTTTTTACGGGAGCCCGTCACACCCCACCCCCTCCTCCCCCGCTGGGCCTATTAAACTAAAAGAGCCACCTTCAGCAGCACCTAAGTTGCATTTAGTGAAGGTGGCTCTTAGGTCTATACCCACCAGGGACACCGAAATAAAAACTTTTTTAAATTTCCTGCCATGTATGCCAATACCAGGAAAAGGGCTGGGAGGTACGCTCTTTCCACAGGATCTGTTCGCCTTACTGCGGTCAGTCATCCTGCTCTGTTCTCTGGGGGCCGCCACCTCTCCTCCTCCTGACGTTACCAGATCTCGGCCCTGCAGTGTATTATGCTGTATATACACTACAGGGCTGGGAATCTGAAGCATTCGAAGAAAGCATCACTGCACCTGTTCCCTGTTCCCCCCACAGTGTGCATACAGCATAACACACTGTAGGGCCGGGATCTGGTGCCTGCGCTATACACAAGCGCAATCTGGTGATGTCATGTGACCTAAGTTCTCGGGCAGAGCTCTCGGAACATGTCCTAGAACTAACTAACCTTGCAGGCGCCGATGACGTCAGGAGGAGGAGGGGAGGCGGCCCCCGGAGAACAGAAGTGGATGACTGACAGCAGCAAGGCGTTCAGGTTCTGCAGAAAGAGCGTACCTCCCGGACTTTTTCCAGGTATAAGAATACTTGGTGGAAGTATTTATTTCGGTGTCCCTGGGGGGTATAGACCTAAGAGCCACCTTCACTAAATGCAGCATAGGCGCTGCTGATGGTGGCTCTTCGTTTAATAGGCTCCGGGGAGTTGTCGGTTTCCCTTTAAAATACATTATTTGCATCAGTTCTGTTACAGATCAGTTTTTTTCCAATCTTTTACACCATTGAACAGAGTGACTGAAATGGATCACAAAAAGAACATGTGGATTGACACTAGCTTAACCCCTTAGATGTTAAGAAAGCAATAGGTAATGACATATTTGATCATTTGGTACCAAGCTGTATTTAGTAGTAAGGCCAAGTACATTGTATGTGTTGTCAATAGTAACTGCAGTCAGTGTGAGAAACACATTGTAAAAGGCCCATAGGCTCCCAAGCCGCTGGGCAGGCAATTATAAGAAGGTTGATACTAAATTATGATTTTTGCCAATATTCACCTGAAATGCAAAAAAACAATGTAAATGTAAAACATACCCTAAAAAAACAAACAAACACATCACCCAAAAACAGTTGTGAAATACCTTCTCGATCTCCAGTATCTTGTCCTGCATTTCCTTCATTGCACAGAGGGATTCGGCCTCCATCAGTCTTGCCTGAACCAGCTCCTTCTCCAGCTGAAGAACAAACTCCTCAGAGTACGAGGATTACACTTATGCTGTGGAGACAGAATGATGAACCATGTATATACCCGACTGATAACTATGTATTTATTACTGCACAGTCACTTATCTAATATATGGACTGCAAAGACTAAAATTATATATACACATACATATACTATATATATATATTTTGCACACAATGATCCTATATAGTAACTTTAATCCTAAAAATTTTTTAATGATTGGACCAGAATGGACAAGGCGATTCCAATTCTGATATTAGTTCTGTCTCTATATTTTTCACAAATCAAGATTTATTATTTTTTTTAAGCTCAAGCATTTATTTTTTTGTATTACAGGCTGTATTGCATTGTTTTGTACTGTCAGCAGTTAATAAAAAAAAAAAAAAAAAACTTGCATCATTAATAATATCATATGATATCTTGTACTAACATACTAACATATAGTGTTTCATGACTTCATTTCTCTTTCCCCTATCCTTTTATTAAATATTCAATAAAAAAAATCATTGAAAAAATAAAATAAATAAGTAGGACAGTTTCCCCCCCAAAAAAACTAATTCGGACAGAACCGCAAAGGAACCATACAGAGAAATGAGACACCATGAGTTTGAATGGACAGAGTTCACCTGATATTGTCTTTTCAGTCGGAAGCAAGAACATAATTCTTGATTTTTCCTTCTCCTGCGCTCGATCGACCTCCGTTTGCCTCATGGGACCTTACAGCTTCTTCAGAGGTTCTGCTAGAGTTTCACTTTTTGGGGGATTGAGACATAACACCCAAAGGAACCGCTAAAACCCATTAGAATGTCCCCAATGTAGTGTAAATCCTCAGTACAGTCGTCATTATTTAAACCAAAAAAACCCTAATCTGATAATAAATGAAGCCTTCATACTACAAAACCTACATATTACCTGCCGAAATATAATATACAAGATATGTCGATCATGATCACTAAGACGAGGCGTCCATGTGAGATAAGCACTCGCCATCTGTACGTGCGTCACATAATGTAATATAACACTGGACTCATCCGAGAGCTCCTCACGCATTTCCTGATCTCCGCCATGTAATTGACCCTGGCTACTGTATAATTGATGACAATCTTACATTACACATCATTAGAATACACGGCTACAGCCCTTATTCCCTTCATTCGGGGTCATTTACACTCCGGTGATGATCTATACCTTCCGAAAATTACTCCTTGTAGTCGTGTAGGTATAACATCCAGGCAGGTCTAGACCATATAGAAAGGGGTGAAGACCATAAAGAGTAGGAGAATGGATTGTACATTTATAATCAAAAGCAACAGGATAGGATTTACAAATGCAAGAACCTTAAAGTAAAAATAACATTAGGTAAATGTCCAAAAGACTAAGAAGATGTTCCTACTGCCCTGAACAGAGGGAACAAGATACAAGGTACAAGGTGCAGCCACAGGTAACTGCAGCAGAAACAATCAAGTGTTTAACTAGGCCAACAGTGACATTGTGTATAGCGGTGGGGTCTTTTGATTTCGGCAGGTCCACTGACCATCTTAATATGCCAGAAGGAGGACATCACAACCAACGATGGATTAGCGAGGCATCTAACATAACTTATGTTCATGTAAATTTAGAAGAGAGAACTAAAGGGGCTGGGTGATTAGAGAATGCCCTAATGATCAAATCAGGTTGTGTTCACACTGGTCATCGGGGTGGTTTTTAGACTAACTTCCTGTAGCTTCAGGAAATGCCCATGTAGATTAGATGCAATGAACAGACTCTGACCCTATAGCTAGTATTGAAGCATCTAATGAGTGTGTGCAGAGGTCACAGTGAGAGGAGGGGAGCAGGGTCAGCAGTGACAACACCTACTATGATTGGTGTATCCTGTGTTTAGAGGCGAGTGTAATCCCGCCCTCAAAAAAAGACATACAAACTAGAAACTTTTCCTCAGACAACAGGAAGAGTAAAAAAAAAAAAAAAAAAGCCCCAATGGCCAGTGTGAGTAGTAAAAATATTTAAATCAGACGTCTAATAAAACTTTCATTTATAATGTGTAAGGCCCCTTTCACATCAGCATTTTTGCTGATTTGCGGCAGATTTACCACACCTGCCGCCTAATGGCTGCACTTGCGGCAAGCCCCATTCACTCTCTATGGGACTAGCGGCAGGTGCGGCAAATGCTGCTTTTGCCGTATGTGAAAGAAACGCTTTGCCGCATGTCCCATAGAGAATGAATGGGGCTTGCCGCAAGTGCAGCATTATACAGCAGATGCAGCAAATCTGTCGGAATTGCCGCAAATCAGCAAAAACCTGATGTGAAAGGGGCCTTGAGAGACATGATTTTACATCGTGGCACATAATATTGTAGGCACCACAAAATATATTCATGGGCCACCCCCCATTACAGGGGTATTCCCATTTCCAAGATCCTATCCCAATATTTTATAGGGTTAATAATATTAGCAAATCCCTCCAATTAGAAATGTAGTATAGTTCTCCTGATTAGCTGTCACTTACCTCTTGTGCAGGATATTGCAGCTTAGGTATCCATGGTTACAAGCAACAAACTCACTATATAAGTGGTGGTAACCATGGATACCTAAGCTGCAATGTCCTGCACAAGAGGTGAGTGACAGCTAATCAGGAGAACTATACTACAATTCTAATTGGAGGGATTTGCTAAAATTTGTATATTATTCACCTACTACGTATTACTATAGGATCTTCGAGATGGGAATAGCCCTTTTAGAGTATGTTCTTTGCAGAGTATAGGACCCTATAAGAATGTTACTGTAATCAGAGGGATAATGTCATAACTGGTTCACATTCACCAAATGTCAATCTAGATGTAGGGTCCATACTGTGTGCGGATCTAACCCCAGTACAATAAAATGACAGGTACGATACATCTGATTACAGAGAGTGGAGAAACATATAAAGTCAGTAGTTACAGGGTGTTCAATCATAAAGTGAAGAACAAAATAATTTCCAAACACCACAAGAGACTAAATCATGTGAGATCTGCAGAGGAGAGCAGACGGTGGACAGTGCAGCCGGCTCCTTACCAATTGCTGTTGTTGCCGCAGCTCGCTGATGGCATGGTGAGCCTGCTCCAGCATACAGCCGGACTCATCATTCTGCTGTTTCATGGTAGCCAGCTCCCGTTTAATGAGGTAGTTTTCCTCTGCCTCCTGGGCCCTTGTCACTTGTCCCTTTGGACATAATTTTAAGGATTTTGAGCAATCCAGAGGAATTAAGAAAACCTTGAGATTTTGGCTGTATGCACATTAGTTTAATAAAACGGAGGATTTTTTTTTTTTCTTTAAATGCACAAGTCGCTTAAAGAGAATAGAGTTAGCCATTTTGTCAGCAGAATCAATATTTATGAGCATGGATTTCCAGTCTGTTAATAAAAGGGGTTGTGATCCCACCAATAGGAGTCAGAGCTGCTAAGCTTCAGACTATTGCTCTCCTGGACCTAAGGTCCGGGTGATACATGGACGACCATTCATTTTATAGTGCAAGAAATGCTACTGCTGCAAGGGTCAAGTCCGGCTGATTGTCATGGCAGTTGCCCTTTAACAACATCTGCTCCAAGATGTCTAATGGAGGTCTCCGGACTCTTCCCTGCAGGCCAATAATGATGGGAGAGACGGATGGGGCAGCTGAGTTTGAACATGCCCAATCTTTTTGTTCTCAGGGAATATAAACCACATAACGCTACTATATTGTTCTGGCAACAGTTTTCTCCCCTTCATATGATAGTTTAATAGAAAGGGAGCAGTCAGCTGACCTGTTTAATGTATATGGTCCACTCATTAGTACAAGATCTTCTAGTCTTGGGAAAATGGGAGGGCGATCACTTTAAATTCATCCTGTTCTGTACAGTCCATATGCAATGCTCACTAGTGACAGAGAGCACTTAAGACACTCGAATGCTCGGATGGGTGCAACTTGAGTATATAGTATAATGGAAGACAATGGGAAATTCAAGCATCTTTTCTTGGAAGATTTCCCAGACAACTGCCATTACTTACTTTGCTTCCTTCACTCTCAAATATCATGCTGAAAGTGCTGTTTTAACTACCCAATTCATGTTCTTTGAGGAGCTGCTTTGAACTACTACTCGAGCAAGAATCCATACTCAAGAACCATTCCATTTCTCAGTCCCAGTGAGAGCTCCCTTTCCCATAATCAGACAGTATGTACAGTGTTGAGTATGGATTTTGTGGCCAGCAAGCAGTTTCTAATGTACAAACAAGGCAGTTCAAACAGTACTTTAAACATGGTGTTTGAGAAACAAGGAAGCAAGATAAGGTCATGGAGTTTATTACAAACACCACACTGAAAGTCCTGTTTAACTGTCTTGTTTGTACATTAGAAACTGCTTTGAATTGCTGCTCTAGGAAAAATCCATACTCAAAAAGCTGTATAGAAACACTGAATGTCCGAGCATTGTGAAGGAGAGCAGAGAAGCTCACACTGTCAGTGTGTTTGTGAATAACGTCTTGAGAATTGATTATTGTTGAGCAGCAGTTCACAGCAGCTTCTAAAAGAGCATGAATTAGGCCAGGGGTCTCAAACACACAGGCCCCAAGGGCCGCATGCAGCCCCTGGGGCTTCACTATGTGGCCCACAACACCTTGGACAATGTAATCATGCATCGCCCCAGTGCAGGGGGCCGCTGCAGTCCCCACTGTGTGAGGACTTCTGTCCGCGGCACTAACAAGCTCTGCCAGTCAGCAAGATCAATGCAAGCTGCCAGACAATGACGGATATGATGGCGGAATATGACGTCACATGCAGGCCTCTGGCTGGCAGATTGCATTGATCTTGTTGAGCAACAGAGCTTGTCTGAGCGGTGGCTTGGAGGAAGTCATAGCACAGCGGGGACTGCGGCCGCCCCCTGCACTGGAGCGATGCATCATTAAAATTAGAAAAGTGTGTGAGGGTGAGTGTGAGTATGTGAGTGAGGATGTGTGTATAAAAGTCGGTGTGTGAGTTTCAGTGTGTGTATGAGAGTGTGTGTATGGAGTGTGTAAAAAAGGTAAAACAGGATTGGGGGTATCACTATAAAAGTAGATCAGGATGGAGGACATCAGTACAAAAGGGGACCAGGACGTGGACCTCACTACAAAAGGTGTCCAGGATGGGGGACATCACTACTAAAGGGGATCGGGATGGGGGACATCAGTACAATCGAACCTTCCATTCCCGACTTCAAAACTTCTCTCGAGCTGCACAAAACTGGAATGCTCTAACCAAAGAAATTGGGACCATCCAAAACTTGATAGCTTAGACGCTCCTAAAAAACATCGTTCAGGGGGCATCCTATCCTAACAGTAGTCACTTAGACGTAAGATATTCATTTTTAATAAGCCCTGTACTTTGTGTTCCATCCCGTCTTAGATTGTAAGCTCCTCGAGAGGGTCACTCATTTCATGCCTTTATGTATTTTAAGTTGATCTATGTTTTGATGAACTACTGTTCTGCATTACGTTTCTGTACATAATGTTTCTTATATACGTGACTGTAAAGCGGTGCGATATGTTGGCGCTATACAAAAAAGGTTATTATATTATTATTATTATTATACAAAAGGGGTCTGGGATGGGGGACATCACTACTAAAGGGGATCAAATAGATGGGGGACATCACTATAAAAGGGGATCAGATGGATGGGGGACATCACTAGAAAAGGGGAATCATAAAAAAGGGATCAGGATGGGGGACATCACTAGAAAAGGGGATCATAGGATGGGGGACATCACTAGAAAATGGGATCATATGGATGGGGGACATCACTAGAAAAGGGATCAAGGATGGGGGACATCACTAGAAAAGGGGATCAGGATGGGGACACACTAAAAAGGGGATCAGGATGGGGGACATCAGTAGAAAAGGGGATCAGGATGGGGACCACTACAAAAGGGGATCAGGATGGGGACATCACTAGAAAAATGGGATCAGGATGGGGGGTCATCACTACAAAAAGGGATCAGGATGGGGGGACATACACGAAAAGGGATAGGATGGGGGACAGCACTAGAAAAAGGGATCAGGATGGGGACATCAGTAGGAAAGGGGATCATGATAGGGGTCATCACTAGAAAAAGGGATTAGGATGGGGGACATCTCTAGAAAAGGGGATCAGGATGGGGGACATAAGTAGAAACGGACATTACTACAGAATGGGGACATTACAACAAGAAGGGGATCAGGATTTGTACTTTACTACATTGAGCAAAAAATTCTGGTAGCACTAAAAAATATATTCAGTACTACAAGGGATGCGGCCCCCCGCTGTAAATTTTTTTCTATGTGCGGCCCACCAACCCAGCCGAGTTTGAGACCCCTGAATTAGGCAGTATAAAACAGCACTTTCAGCTTAGTGTTTAGTAGAAATGGAAAACAAAGTATTGAAATTATTATTTACTAATGGATCTGATTTTGCAGTTCCTCTAATATGTTGCCTTCATGTTGTGTCTAATTGAAAAGCTCCTTTTTCATGGACGTTGGTTTTGCTCACAAAACGGCTTCCTCAGAAAGGTGTACAGGACAGCTGTACGGAACCTCCTCATCTCAAGATCACTATACATTCTGGACTGCATTAATAAATAAGGTTTACACAAGCCAAAATGGAGCAAGCACAATGAAGATGATATTTGACATTCCAATTAGGGTTAGGATCATGCAAAATGATCGGACTTGGATCATGCAATGCAGTTAGTTTTTTTGGATTAATTAAGAAAAAAAAAAGTAACGTCTGAGGGACTATCATTTTAAAAAAATTTCCTTTTTAATTAAAAATGGGTTAGACACACCGGATTAGGCAGCGTGCAGTTCACAATGATTTAGTAATTAACACAAAGACAGTCCTAGGACTCTAATATATGTTACAGGGGTATAATGTCCACATAGATGCATGTACTAGTACTGCATGCATCATACCCCAGAAAACAAAAGAAAACCACTATTAACTAGGATTGGTTGTTATTAAGGACAAAATGTAATGACTATACCTGGATCAATCTATCTGCCAAGGATGCACTTTCCTATGGAAAGGAAAAATTCAGAGAGGAATTTCAGAAAAGAGAAGAAAAATAAAGAAACAAGTGTATACTTAAGAAAAAAAATCATGTGTAGAGCGAGCAAGTAATGCTACCTTCTTTGAAAAGTGTTAAGTGTCATTTGGCTAGATTTCTATTTTTCTCCATTTATGTGCCATCTATCCACCAAAGTCTAACCAAGGCCTGCACCATACAATGGCACAATACAAGCTCAGAGGATTAGGAAGCCCTTAATATGGCATCCACCGACGTCTAGGGGCCACTGTTCTACCTTCATATGCCCCTGATTTCATGCTGAACCTTGTCCCATCTAATGCGGTGTGGAATCGGAAAAACTAAATCATACTATGTAGTGTCTTGCCTACAACCGCATGGCTTTCTACAAGCCCCATTCACATGAATAGGATCCTGGCATCTTTTTCACTTTTTGGCATGAAATATGGCCATATAAAATCACCCGGATCCAGATGATGACCGTATACATTATATTTCAAAAGATTTGTGGATCACACTATTGTAGGCCTATGAAAAGTATAAGCAGTCAATATCAGACTGATGGGAGACCAACGGTAAGCCACTTAAAGGGAACCAACCACCAGGATTTAACCACCTGTACATCAGTGCAGCAGGTGACTGACGTGTGCAGCAGGACATCACTATTTGGGTTTAATTTATTCCTTGTGGGCTTGTCTTTCTGCTGTAAGCAGACCCCCCCCCCCCAGATGAGATTGGATGAGAGGGAGGGGCTTTGGCTTACAGCAGAAAGACAAGCCCACAGGGAAGGAATGAAAAAACAAAAATAGTGATGTCATGCTGCACACGTCAATCACCTGCTGCACCGATTTACAGGTGGTTAAATCCTGGCGGTTGGTTCCCTTTACAGGGTCATTCATAGATGGAAACCATCCGATAGTACTAATTAAAGTAAGCACTTCTGCAATTCACTGCAGCTGTTCTTGCGATATTACCATTCATCATCTGTTTAAAGGGAACCAACCACCTCAGATGACGACTATAAGCAGTTAATACATGTCCCTGCACCCTACCTACACCGTTCCAGCTATGTTTTTGCTAAGAATATTGATAAATGCAAACCGAAAGAAACACTTTGTAAACTTACATGCCTGCGTACTTGAGGGCGTCTCCCTGTGTGTGCTGGCACTTGTGGGCTGTGCTCATCATGTCTGCTCTCCCCCTCCCTTATGCACGCCCCCTCTCAGCCTGCTATAGTGATGTGAGGCTGATTGCGTCATAAAGGGGCGGGGCTACCGGGATGCCGCGATTTAGCCCCGCCCCTTTATGACGCAATCAGCCTCACACAGTATAGCAGGCTGAGAGGGGGCGTGCATAAGGGAGGGGGAGAGCAGGCATGATGAGCACAGCCCTCTAGTACGAGAGCCCGAGGGAGACGCCCTCAAGTACGCAGGAATGTAAGTTTACAAAGTGTTTCTTTCGGTTTGCATTTATCAATATTCTTAGCAAAAACATAGCTGGAACGGTGTAGGTAGGGTGCAGGGACATGTATTAACTGCTTATAGTCGTCATCTGAGGTGGTTGGTTCCCTTTAAGGTTCGCTGCCCTGGAGACTGACCCCCGATGCTGTCTGGCTTGTAAGTACTGCACTGGAACAGGCTGGGAATAGGAGCCAACAGCGCGCTCCAGTGATCCTGACCAGCTTCAAAGCAGCAAGTCCCGCGCATGCTCTATTGTCTAGACATGGTGGTCGGTCTCCAATGCAACGAGCTGTAAACAAAAAAGTGTTGATGTGTCAAGAACAGCTGAAAATTTTTACAAGCAGTTAATTGCTAAAATTGTCTGAAGTACAAGCACTATCCGAAAACCATTTATGAAGATGGGAATAGCACTTGAATCTCGACCAGGGGTGGGGAACTCCAGACCTCAAGGGCCACCAACAGTGCATGTTTTCAGAATTTCCTTAGCATTGCACAGGGGTTGGAATCATCACCAGTGCAGGTGATGATATTATCACCTGTGCAATACTAAGGAAATCCAAAAAACATGACCTGTTGGCGGCCCTTGAGGTCTGGAGTTCCCCCACCCCTGATCTAGACACCGCTGAATCTATAATCGCACCAATTGAGTAGCAGCATCTGCTTGGGTTTTCCAGCATCATCCCTTTTTTTAGCAAATAAAACTGCAAAATCCAGCCCGTCTGCTACCAAGTAGGCAGGGAAGTATAAAGAGAAGTCTAGACTGGGCCAACAGTATTGTGATCCAAGAAAAAAAAAAATGTGTTGTGTTGACTACTTAAACCAATTCTGGAAGAACCAGCTGTCCGCTTCCAATAAAAATATAGGATTGATAGGGTTTGGCTAGAATAGTTGTCATCTACACAACAGCTTCAATAAGAGTACGGCAATCATTAATGTAAAAATATGCATTAACAGATGAATGAAGGGAAAAGCTGCAGAAAAATGTGCAAAGCTGCAGAAATGTGTGGCTGGATTAGCAAGCCGTCTATGGGAATGGGGTGTCCCGACTGTCCTCAATTGGGGAGCAGGGCACGTAGGTGTATGATAAAGAGGACAGGAGACATCGTCAACGGCCAAAGAGCACGCAGCTGATAAATATCTAATGTGTACAGGTGCTAAGTCAGACTGAGGTGGAGAGATCGGTCATATTCATTCATTTAAATTATCCAGTGAAGATTACAGCAGTTTTCTGGGACAGGCCTGAACTTCTGCAGGCACTTTGTGACTGCATCATGCCGAATCCTAATCGTGCACAATATACACAGTCAGGATTCTGCGGTTTGCCTCCAGGAGAAGTCATCACATGATCACTCACATGTAATTTGTGTGCTCCTGCTCATGAGACAACTAGCTTCTTTTCTTCTTCAACTTGTGAAAATTAAGAGAAGCTAATCATCATATCTCTACAACTAAGCAAATTACATGTGACAACCATTCCAGAAGGCAAATAGCAGGATCCTGACAGTGCACATATTTTACACGGTTAGGATCTGGCAAAATGCAGAAATACATGACTGACCCAGAAAACATTTCTAATATAACTGACATTGGTCAGAATTAAAAAGGATTGTACTGGGTTTGGATGTTATCCCCCTTCCACTGCTTAAGAGCCCCATGTGAATGAAGCGGTATTTGATCATGTGCACCTCCGCTACATCTATTTTTAATAGCAGTGCCTAAGACCTGCAATCTCTGGTAGTTCCTTAGGGAATGAATGAAGCGGAGGTGTGTATGATACAATACACTATATTGATCCCAAGGGAATCATGGAATTATGAAAGTATGATAGACCAACACACCATTCACCAGGGGCAATTTTCTCAGGATCAATGAGGATCCCAGAAGTCAGATGCAAAGCGATCAGGGAATTGTCGCATATCCTATGGAGGGGATAACTTCCAAACTTGGTACAATGTCTTTGCTTGCAATAATAAAGTGTAATATATTCAAAGAAGGTAGAATTTTTTCTGCAAGTGCATAGGATGCCGTGCAAAAGCAAAGAATCCAGAAAGAGCAGCGAGACTCCAGATCATTCATAATGACATGTGTGCAGTGATATAGAGCATGGATTCATATACAGCGTGTGCTCGGAAAGCTTCCCGCAGGCCATCATATCACATACAAGCATTTACCAGTTGGAATAAAATTGTACTTATTTTTGTATAATTAATAACAAAACAAACGAGTATATCCAGGATAACACTGAATGGATTCTGCATGTATCTGCATTTCATAAGAGGAGGCACAGAGGATACAAGTGATAAAATAAAGGATATTCCAATAAGAGGATCTGTATTACTTTACAACCTTTTTCTCTTCATCACGTTGGGCATCAGAAAGTTATTCAGGACAGGATCAAAGAAATATAAAATGACACCGGGATGGAGGAAATGGTTAGATCTGTGTCCATCTTCCTCCACAATCATATGGCTGTGGATCCAGAGATCTGGGCTATAGGGCTGCGCTGGAACACAGCGTAGATCACTCTTCCAATTCTCGGTGCATGAGTCGTACATTACATGGGTCAGTATTACCTGACATCTGTACATTACATATGGGTCAGTGTTACATCTGTACATCCTGGGGTCAGTATTATATCTGTACATACTGGGTCAGTATTACATCTGTACATACATGGGGTCAGTATTACATCTGTACATACATGGGTCAGTATTAATCTGTACATCCATGGGTCAGTATTATATCTGTACATTACATGGGTCAGTATTACATCTGTACATACTGGGTCAGTATTATATCTGTACATCCTGACGTCAGTACTACATGTTAAGCAGGTCCATCTTACATCATGTACAAATGATCCTATTTCACCTGGTAGATTAGATCTGTACATACATGGGCTATAAATATGTCATATACATATTAACATGGGCGTAAGAGACTTAACATCCTGACATATTCATCTGTATCACTGTCTAGTATTACATTGTACATAATGGAGTTTTATATCTGTCACATTGCGATTTGTACACCTGGTCATACACATACGTACATTCAAGGGGTCAAGTTATATGATCTGTCCCCAGGATTATATCTGTACATCCTGGGGTCAGTATTACATCTGTACATACATGGGTCAGTATTACATCTGTACATCCTGGGGTCAGTATTACATCTGTACATACATGGGTCAGTATTACATCTGTACATACATGGGTCAGTATACATCTGTACATCTTGGGGTCAGTATTATATCTGTACATCCTGGGGTCAGTATTAGATCTGTACATCCTGCACTTACCAGACTACTAATGTTAGAGCAAATCCCATCTTACATCAGTACAAAATGATCCATTTCACCTTAGGATTTTTACAGTACATAGCTATAAATATGTAATAAATATTAACAGTGGGGAAGAGATTAAAACATCCTGACAATGTCTTTGTGGTCACGTCTAGAGGATTGCCATAAGAGAAATATTCTGCTCAACAATTGCGATTTGAGCACAGACTCAACACAATACGAAATTCAAGTGTACAAAAAGTTAATAGGGGATCTGTCCCCAGGATTTAGCTACCTCGTCCAAGAGTAGCAATAAGGAGGAGCAGAGATGCTGATTCCAGTGATGTGTCACTTATTGCGCTGCTTACTGCAGTTCTGATAAAATCACTCTTTCCTCTGCTATAAATCTAGCAGTGCTTTGAATGTTTAGCCTGTGTATAACCACCAATACCATTGATTGGCAGCTTTCCATGTACACTGTGCATAAGCATCAATCTACCAATAAGTGGTGGGGTAGGGATCACACAAAGTAGGACAACATGGCAGGAGACACCTAGCCCTCTAGCGATAATCTCCGGGAACCATGGGTTATTATGGTGCCCCATAGCTCCTGTGCAGCACCCTATCCTGTTCCTCCCACAAACAACAGAGGGTGCCATTTTCCCTAATGAAGGCAATCAAGATGATTTTATGGCGTGTACCAAAAATCTTTTTCTCAGTTTCTACAATTGCTCCCAATTGGGGGACACAGGAAACATTGGACTTACTAAAACTGTAGTTGGGGTGAGAAACGTAATACCAGTACTGTAGAAGAAAAAAATAGCACTCTCTCTCTGTTTACTATCAGAGCCACTTCCCTTGCAGTACCCCTCTTCCCACGTTCCAAAAATTGGCCAAGATGGAACACCAGAGAAACAACTGATGACCCTAGAGGAACATGATCTAGAGACATGACATCATCAGGGAATACCGTGATACCCACATTGCAACAGAACGTGTGAGCGGAGCTGTGACACTGGTAAAGCAGCACAGCTCTGACTACAGCAGACAGAGAAAAAGGTCAGTTCTCTCTTGATTTTAAAGGGTAGGAGATGTCTGCTGCTCAACCAGTGTCTGCTCCAAATGAAACCAAGCTAAACTGAATAAATGGATGCCGGCTGCCCAGGTTGAGCCTTGGTGGGGAAGTGTCAAATTTTTTTCCCAAGGTGTATTCTGTGTGTCAGCCTCCAGGTGGCAGTATAGCAGATTTCCGTGTCCCCCAATGAATCGACAGAGAAATACACTTCTGTTCAGGCTTGATCTTGGACACAATCTTTGGTAAATTCATTTAATCACTTTTTAATTTATTTTTTGGCCAGTACAGGGACCAAATAATGTACATTCTGGAGTTTTGATTTAGGTTTGCACTGTGGCATTTACTGTACAAGTTAATTAATTGATATTGATATATTGCAGTGTTACAGGATGCAACAATACTGAAATATTATTTTTTTTTTTTTTTTTAAACTAAACAGGGGGTGGGGAAATTAAAATTTGTATTTTAATTTATTTTTTTGCTCTTTTAGGCCATGGTCACACATTGAGTATTTGGCGAGTCTTTACCTCAGTATTTGTACCAAAACCAGGAGTGGTAATAGTCAGAGGAAAAGTATAACAGAAACACGATCACCACTTCTATATTATCACCCACTCGTGGTTTTGTCTTAAAAATACTGAGGTGAAATAGTGACCAAATACCTAACATGCGACCATGGTTTAAAGTGTAATCGCCATTTAAATTTAATAACAATGTAGAGAAAGTGATTATAATAAACTTTCAAATATACTTTATAAGTGAAATTGTGAAGAAACCCTTTCAAGAACCTTCCAGATGATGTCCCTACTAGGCTGATTCTAAACCTCACATAGGTTCATTGTCAAGGAAATCAGTCTTTAGCTCAACCCAATGAATACAGCCATGTAAGGGTTGGGGGAGGGGCCTGCACAGCGTTCACACTACAGCTGATTAGAGTCTCAGGTTACCACCTCAGGCAGAGACAGTGCTGAGCTCAGGCTGTCAGCATTCAGAGATCTTATCTGACTCCTCTCCATTCACATCACTCTGCTCTGTGCAATTTGCTAAGGAGCTGTGTGGAGGCCATCAGCTGATAACAGAGCAGACAGTAGTCAGATAAGATCACAGATGCTGTGTGCCGATGGCCTGAGCTCAGCACTGTCCCTGCCTGAGGTGGTAACCTGAGAGTCTGATCAGCTAAAGTGTCAACACTGTGTAGCCCCTAGCCCAGCTTTCTATGGCTGTATGCAGTGTGTGGAGCTGAATACCGATCTCCCTAACAAACATGTGTCAGGTTTAGAAACAGCATAGTGGGGACATCTTCTGGAAGGTTTTTGAAAAGTTTTCTTCCAGATTTATTATAATCACTTGCTCTACATTGTTATGAAATAAAAATTGAAAAGGCGGTTACACTTTAAGGGATGTGAACCTGCTATCATATGACTCCTTGTTCTATGTATACTGCAAGACAATAATACTGTAATATATAGCCAAATCCAGTCTCATGTAAAGACCTCTGCAGCTGGTCTTCACAAAAATACATAAATTGTAGCCATGGAGCCATTCAGCTCACCTCCAGCTAAATGACAATCCATCAGCACACCACAATCACAACCAGGGGAAGGACTGTAGGTGCCCAAAATGGCAGATCCCAGGGATCACGAGCCTTAAATTCTGCAGTCAGGAATTGGCAGAGGCTCTTCAGGGGTTTACAACAGACATCAGACCTCTGCTCTGATTGGTGCAGATACAGAGAGATGCCTGCTGTATAAACACAGCTTACATCCGCTGGGTATGCTACAGCACACCGGGCATGTGACCTTCAATTACAGCAGATGTCAGGAAGGGATTAAACACCTGACCCTATTATTCTTGGTTTTTGATGGCAACTTGTGTGGCTCTCCTTATGTAGGACACATCCACACTTGGCCGAACTGAGTGTTCATGTGTATGGGGAAACTGGGGTCAGGACATATGTTGTTATGATGAACCAGTAACAGCCATCTGATGTATACGGCCATTATTACAGTTGACAAGATAAAATAACATCTGTAACGGGGTTAAAACATGACAGTTTGTTTTATATGATAGAACATTTGCTGTGTGAAAGAAATAAGTTATGTTTATTCAATTTTACTTGCTGGAGTTTTACACTCAATATCACATATACAATTAATATAAAAAAACATGACTGACATATTCAAGTGCAGATGACTACGCCTATGTGAACAGGGCTCAATATAAAGATCTGCTGGAGGTAATAAAGTGCAAAATGTTTTTAAAGAACTCTTACCTTCTCCAAGGTTTCAATCCGCTGCTTCAGCAACCTGTTCTCAGTCCGCAGCCTCTGGAAGAGCAGAACTCACAGATTACACAGATTACACTGCACTGAATGGAGAGATTACGGCCATCTGATCACGATAAACAGGCAAAAACAAAGGTGGTCCCTTGTCTGTCCACCTGGACAGACGTCTCCTACATAATCTAGCTGTACATGTGGACACACAAAATCTTCTAATAAAACATTCACTAATCTGAAGAGTTAGGGACTGGATTAACTAGGATTTTTGTCCCAGAATTGTAGAATAAAGTGCTGCAAATATTGTGAGCAACTCGAAGTTGTGCAAAAGTTATGCAATTTATGGTGATTATACAAAAGACCCCGACAACAACTGCAACCACACTTCTATCTGGATGCCTAGGGAAAATGTTTGACTGGCTCCCTTTAAGATTAACTACAAGTGGGATCCAAGGGTAGTCATTGTTGTGGATTTAAATAATGCACACTTTGCTTCTGGAGTATTAAAAAAATAAATAAAAAATTATTTAATATTTACCTTGATTTCAACTTGTTCTTCCATCTCCTTTGTTTTTATTGTAGTGTACTCTTTTTCCAATCTGAAATAACACAGAAAGTCATCATGAGCAACAAGGAAGACAAATTATGGATTTCTAGTAGATAAAACAGGTGAAAATTTCCAATCCCCCTGGCCATCACCAATGCACATGCACAATGATACATAACCTGCCATCGTGCACTCCCACTGTACTCTACACTGGATTGGGCCATGCTGGTCATAATGCGACCACATTGAAATACTTTATAGTGTGCCAATGCAGTGGAACAATGTACCCTACGGCCACGAGATGTCGCTATGTCCCTCTAGCCTTGTACATAAGTAGAATCTGTCTACTTTCTATGACCTGCATACAAATAGATGAATAGGGATGGTTGTGATCCTGCTGATAAGATTCCCTTTAATTTGGACACATGCCAACCTGCTGCCACTTTATCACTTACTTTTTCATCTTTTTTGCATTGTATTTCACTTGATAGGCAGCTTGAATTAGTTTCTCGGGACCTCCATCAAACTGATGTGGAATGACCTTCTGAAAGTGCTGCAAGAGAAAATACAATACCTTTACATCAATGCGAAGATCAACAGAGAATTCTTCAAAGACACAAGTGAACACTTCACAGATGCCTATATTAAATTAATTATACAAAATTTTTCCTTGCTTATATAATGCCCACATATTCCACAGCACTTTCCAGACATCATCACTGCCCCATTGGGCTCACAATCACATTCTCTATCAGTATGTCTTTGGGAAACCCAAGCAAACACATGGAGAACATACAAACTCATTGCAGATGTCGTCCTTGATGGGATTTGAACCCAGGACCCCAGCGCTGCCAAACAGTGCTCACCACTGAGCCACCATACAGTGCTCACCACTGAGCCACCATATACAGTGCTCACCACTGAGCCACCGTATACAGTGCTCACCACTGAGCCACCGTATACAGTGCTCACCACTGAGCCACCGTATACAGTGCTCACCACTGAGCCACCGTATACAGTGCTCACCACTGAGCCACCGTATACAGTGCTCACCACTGAGCCACCGTATACAGTGCTCACCACTGAGCCACCATATACAGTGCTCACCACTGAGCCACCATATACAGTGCTCACCACTGAGCCACCATATACAGTGCTCACCACTGAGCCACCATATACAGTGCTCACCACTGAGCCACCATATACAGTGCTCACCACTGAGCCACCATATACAGTGCTCACCACTGAGCCACCATATACAGTGCTCACCACTGAGCCACCATATACAGTGCTCACCACTGAGCCACCATATACAGTGCTCACCACTGAGCCACCATATACAGTGCTCACCACTGAGCCACC
Organism: Allobates femoralis; assembly: GCA_033576535.1. Taxonomy (NCBI): domain Eukaryota; kingdom Metazoa; phylum Chordata; class Amphibia; order Anura; family Aromobatidae; genus Allobates; species Allobates femoralis. The sequence continues at coordinate 176,968,239 of JARQOC010000007.1, forward strand.
ATATACAGTGCTCACCACTGAGCCACCATATACAGTGCTCACCACTGAGCCACCATATACAGTGCTCACCACTGAGCCACCATATACAGTGGTCACCACTGAGCCACCATATACAGTGGTCACCACTGAGCCACCATATACAGTGGTCACCACTGAGCCACCATATACAGTGGTCACCACTGAGCCACCATATACAGTGGTCACCACTGAGCCACCATATACAGTGGTCACCACTGAGCCACCATATACAGTGGTCACCACTGAGCCACCATATACAGTGGTCACCACTGAGCCACCATATACAGTGGTCACCACTGAGCCACCATATACAGTGGTCACCACTGAGCCACCATATACAGTGGTCACCACTGAGCCACCATATACAGTGCGTCACCACTGAGCCACCATATAACAGTGGTCACCACTGAGCCACCATATACAGTGGTCACCACTGAGCCACCATATACAGTGTCACCACTGAGCCACCATATACAGTGGTCACCACTGAGCCACCATATACAGTGCTCACCACTGAGCCACCATATACAGTGCTCACCACTGAGCCACCATATACAGTGCTCACCACTGAGCCACCATATACAGTGCGCACCACTGAGCCACCATATACAGTGCGCACCACTGAGCCACCATATACAGTGCGCACCACTGAGCCACCATATACAGTGCGCACCACTGAGCCACCATATACAGTGCGCACCACTGAGCCACCATATACAGTGCGCACCACTGAGCCACCATATACAGTGCGCACCACTGAGCCACCATATACAGTGCGCACCACTGAGCCACCATATACAGTGCGCACCACTGAGCCACCATATACAGTGCGCACCACTGAGCCACCATATACAGTGCGCACCACTGAGCCACCATATACAGTGCGCACCACTGAGCCACCATATACAGGCGCACCACTGAGCCACCGTATACATGCGCCACCACTGAGCCACCGTATACAGCGCTCACCACTGAGCCACCGTATACAGCGCTCACCACTGAGCCACCATATACAGCGCTCACCACTGAGCCACCATATACAGCGCTCACCACTGAGCCACCATATACAGTGCTCACCACTGAGCCACCATATACAGTGCTCACCACTGAGCCACCATATACAGTGCTCACCACTGAGCCACCATATACAGTGCTCACCACTGAGCCACCATATACAGTGCGCACCACTGAGCCACCATATACAGTGCGCACCACTGAGCCACCATATACAGTGCGCACCACTGAGCCACCATATACAGTGCGCACCACTGAGCCACCATATACAGTGCGCACCACTGAGCCACCATATACAGTGCGCACCACTGAGCCACCATATACAGTGCGCACCACTGAGCCACCATATACAGTGCGCACCACTGAGCCACCATATACAGTGCGCACCACTGAGCCACCATATACAGTGCGCACCACTGAGCCACCATATACAGTGCGCACCACTGAGCCACCATATACAGTGCGCACCACTGAGCCACCATATACAGTGCGCACCACTGAGCCACCATATACAGTGCGCACCACTGAGCCACCTACAGTGCTCACCACTGAGCCACCGTAACAGCGCTCACCACTGAGCCACCATATACAGCGCTCACCACTGAGCCACCGCACAGCTTAACACTGAACCACGCACAGTGCTAACCACTGACCACCGGGAGACTTAACATTTTACCCTTGTGGAATTCTCTTCTGGGTTTTCAGATACATTAATAATAAAATAAGAGAAAATGGTTGTGGAATATAATCCTAAGGGTACCTTTACACGCAGCCACTGCGTGGTAGCAACTGCCTGGCAATGGGGATTTTTGTGCCTGTTGCCTTGAAATTGCTACGAAATGGCGGCGTGTAAATTGGGAAAGAGATCGGGTTTCCTGCAGTTGACTCGGATACCTGTTTCTGAGCCGTGTTCAAAAACCCAAGGCAATACAAACGCACAATTGCCATGATAGTGGCGTCTAAACAGGGCACAGGGATTGAATCACCATCGCCTAGTGAATAGGGGCGTGACACAGCCTCATGGATACCGCGCCCCATCAGCGATCATTGGTGGGGGCTACTGTGTAACCATTGGCTGTCCCTTCACACTACACAATTGCAATGGCGTCATGTATTAGCCAGCCTTCCTGCGCAGGCTGCCCAATCATGACGCTATTGCGTTGTCCAATCACCGTGTTAGTGTCACGGAATACACAACTCCGTCACGCCTATGTTTTGGTGCCGCAGAACATGTACGCCCACATTCCCCTACTGATTGCGGCATGTGAAGGGGCGACGGATTCAATAGGAGTTATCTACAGCATCTGTGGGAACTTCCGGGCAACACAATACCTTCAGTTGACAACGCAATGGCGGCGTGTACATGCGGCATCGGCATCAACCGTCAAAAACGTGCGCGTGCACGTACGGTTGATACCGGTTGCTAAGCACAGTGGTGGCGTGTAAAAGTACCTTAATATATTACCTGTAACATCCCTTCCATATCCAGCTGCATTAATTCTGCCTGGTTCATCTGAAGAACTGCGAGGCCTACTCGAAACACAATTTCTAAACCCTGGAGAAAAAAAAGTGGAGGAATGTCATTGAGATGATCATACAAATACACACCAGTAAAAAAAGACATTTTTATTTTTACATTACACAAGTTTGAAGTGGGATTTAGTTGTCTCGCACTATACTGGTATTGTTGATGAGTAATCATTTTAATTTTTTTGTTTTGTAAATGAATAAATTACATGAAAATAGAGACTTTGTAATCTATTTCTCCAGCATAAAACCCATTCCCTTGACGCCCACTCCACCACTCCCTCTTCTGGGGCACTCGGGAACGCCCGTTCTCTCTGTAATAAACTACACATCATTCAGGACCTTAAACTCTCGCAATCTATCTTTCTTGGGCATCACTGGGACATGGATGACCCCCTCTGACACGGTCACCCCTGTTTTGCTGTTATAGTGGTCTTCCTTTCACCCAGGCTCCTTGTACTGGTAATAGACAGGGTGGAGGAGTGGGTCTTTTAACATCTACAGCTTCAACTGGATCGCACCTCTACTCTCCCTTCTAAGAGCACTCTGTCCGTATCTACTCTCCCTCTCCAAGTGGCCATCATGTACAAACACCCGATCACTACTGTTATTGTCCAGTTCTCCAACTGAGTTCTTCACTTTCTCTCTGCTGACATTCTCACCATCATCATGGGTGACTTGAACTTCCCCACTAACACCCGCCACTCAGCAGCCTGCAATCTCCGGTCCCTCACTTCATCCTTCGTCTTATTCAGTGGTCATCCTTAGTCACCCACACAGAAATACATTAGACCTGATCTTCACCCGCCTCTGCTCCCTATCTAACCTCATAACCTCCCCCTCTCTGACCACCAACTACCGACAATCTCATCGTTGTCCGTCTCATCTGTCCCCCATATAAGAAACAAGCACACCCCTGCAAAATCCTCATACATCTAGACATTCACATACTTTCTATTATACCTCTGTCCTCCATATCTTGACACCACAACACTAATAGCGTCATCACTTTCTACAATGCCACCTTCACATCAGCTATTGACTCGGTAGCTCATGTTGTACATGGCAGAGTCCCAACAAATCAATAGATAACCCTGGCACAATAACCTCATAAAAAGCTTAAGACAGTGTCCAGGGTTACTGAGGAGTGCTGGAAGAAATAACACACTCGCAAGACAACTTCACTGCATTAAAAAATATATATTCTATATAATATAAAAAAAAAGCAATTTTCACATTCTGGTCGGCCCTGACCTCTGCTAAACAGGATTACTTCATAACTGTTGTGTTATCCTTATCCCACAACCACAGGTATTCTACACTTTAAAATCCCTCCTCCGCCTATCACTGCCCCCTCCGACCTCCCCAATCTCTGCAGATGACTTTGCTACATATTTCAAAGATAAGATGGACCAAACAAGGCAAGTCTTCTATGGTCAATCACCACAACCCCTCCATATAACAGACCATTGAGATTTCCCCATAACCTTCCTACCATCAACAAAGGAGCGCTTCCTCACCTCCTCTCCAAATCACACCTCATCACATGTGCACTTTACCTCATCCCATCCCCCAGTGGCAGACCTTGAGCCTGGTGGGCCCTGGTGCAGCTGCTGCTGGTGAGAAGCGGGGGGTGGGGGGGTTTACTAGCAGACATCAGCGAGGAGCGGGGGGGGTGCTACTATTGGATGTCGGCGAGGATCGAGGGGTTTGCTGTAGGTGATGCGGCTCTTACCTGCTGCGCCGAGCCGCGCATTGCAGTCCTGGGCGCCGAGGTGCCCATCTTCGCTACCTGATCACAATAAACAACACCAAGCTCTCCCCTATACCTGAAGTGCGGTGCCTCAGAATAACCCTCAAATCTGCCTTGTTCTTTAAACCGCACATCCAAACTCTCAACTGCTCCTGCTGCCTCAAACGCAAAAATATTTGCAGAATATGTCCTTTCCTCAAGCTCCAGTCAAAAAGATGCTCCTACCTCAACTACTGCAACATTCTCCGTTGTGGCCTCCCTACTAACTTTTGTACCTCAGCCAATCGCCACCCCCCCCAGACTTCTCCCGGGTAGATTCCATTCTCTAGATTTCTGCGCCCCAACACGTCTGATTCCACTACATTCGCACATTACAAATAGAAGTAGACAGCCCCCCATCTCTTTTAGAAAGTTACAGCCTGCAATGACCCCACTGCTACTGAACCACCAGAGCTGCTTCAAACTCCCAACTTCCGATCTGCTCCCCATTGTGTAGAATGTAAGCCCACAAGGGGCCGGGTCGTATCCCCTCTGTACCAATCTGTCTACTGTAAATTCATATCTATATCTTGTATGTATCCCCTTCCCATGTACAGCAGCACTTGAATCAATGGGGGGGGGGGGGGGGTCTACGAAAAATAATAAATAACATCTTAATCAGAAAAATCTAGGTCTTTCTCCACCAGGACTGATCATCTTCAAAATTTAAATTCTGGGGTGAAATGTGTATTCAGTGTGAACTGTGCATTACTGAGAAGAATGCAGTACTATAAGTTCTATGAGATAGGAGAGACTCGCTTAGCCCCTCAAATAATCAGACAACGGTCGCCTATCTCACAATGTAAACTCTATGATTTCCCCATAATGAATTTGAAGAATATCAGTCAAGGGGGGGGGGGAGGGGAAACGATGCTTAATAAATGTATACACTCTATCCATGGTGCTAATGTATTCAATAAATGATAGGCTTATGTTAGGGAACCCTGCAATATGCCTATTAAGTATCAACCTCAAGGGACACAGTGCTACTTCTCACACCCCCACCCAACTTTAACAGCAGCCAAAAGGGAAAGACTCTTTAAAGGAGAGCCTACCAGCACAATTGTGTAATGTAAAGTAAAGACATGGCTGTAATGATGCTGTGTTACTGATTAAATGATACCTTTGGTGAGTACATCCGATTTATGGCTCTTTAATCAGCTTTCAAGTTTTCTGCTCATTAGATTTTGGTGCACAGGGGCCGGACTGTACACTGGAACTTCTCCTCCCCATCTGTGATTCCCCAGCCCCTCTGCATGCCTCCGGTCTGTGAATGACAGGTCCCTGCTTAGATTTTAATCAATAGGAGGCATGCGTTTCATAGACTGGACACTGGTATAGGGCTCAGGGAATCACAGATAGGGAGGAAAAGACCCAGTGTACATTCCAGCCCCTGTGCACCGAAGCCTAATTAGAAGAACACTTCAAATGCTGATTAAAGAAGAACAAGAGGATTTCTTCACCAAAAGTATCAATGTAATCAGTACTACAGCAACATTACAGCCATATTTACCTGACATTACAAAATGGCGCCGACAGGTCCTGTTTCAGACTCCATGTGAATGGCTGACATGTAATATAGCTTTTCCTACACAACAGTCTGGCTCATCCCACAGATTCTTTGGGCAAATCATCTATCCTGGCCGGCCCAATCTGAAGGAGTTAACCATGGTAGGGCTACCCTGTAATGACAAATGAACATATAGAATATTTTATTGCTTATTGAAAGGTTACGGAATTTCACTGTGACAACTGCCTTATACAGCACCTGGCCCGTCCGTCATCTGATTACAGTACCTGGCCCGTCCGTCATCGATTACAGTACCTGGCCCGTCCGTCATCTGATTACAGTACCTGGCCCGTCAGTCATCTGATTACAGTACCTGGCCCGTCCGTCATCTGATTACAGCACCTGGCCCGTCCGTCATCTGATTACAGTCACCTGGCCCGTCCGTCATCCGATTACAGTACCTGGCCCGTCAGTCATCCGATTACAGTACCTGGCCCGTCCGTCATCGATTACAGTACCTGGCCCGTCAGTCATCTGATTACACGTCATAGATGCCACTGGTGAAGTTATTGTCGGCCATTCATTTACCATGCAGTGTCTATGACGGCACACATGTACTGAATGCCAGCTATTCACATTAATGACTATCCACAGAATACATGAGCTGGTTCTCCCACTGTCCACAATGGCTCTACACTGCCTGTAAAGAGTGATAAGAGCAAAGACGTACCTGATACGACATCTATTGCATGGCATATGGGCTGCGGAATTTATGAGTATTCCGCTCAAAATGTGACTATTGTAGAGGGCAACAATGGAGGTTCTTCGTTGATATTCCTTTAATTGTGATTCTCACCTCAGACATAAATATATCAAATATTCTTGTGGCGATTGGTAGTGGGAAACTTGTAAGAAAAATAGTCAAAAACCAGGACGATGCATACATAGAGGTATGAAAACTCTGGGCTGAAAGTGCACAAATAGCTCTGGCAGCTGTTCCTGGAAGAGAAAAGGTAGAATTGGCGACTCAATACATGGTAATAGCCATAATCAATAAAAACATAGTATTCAAGACTTGAGAACATTATAGAAACCATTGAAATGTGAAGCTGCCGATGATACTACATTCTGGATGTGCAACTTACTCAACTGAGGACACCAAATAATGAGGGAGGGAGCGATGACATACAGCTCATGGCAGAAGCAATGTATCTGGAAAGCGCACATTGAAGAAGGATGTACATCTTGCTACTACAAGGAATTGACTCGTCCTTTAGTTTCAAGAGCCCACTGCTCCCCGGCCTCCCAGCGCCCTGCAGACTGTGCTCTCCAGGCTGATACACCGTTAAGGTCAGGGCACGGTTGCGGTGCTGGCCTGACCTGTGCACTCTTTAGCATAATTTGAAGCTACCTGATTGTGCTGGAGCATGGAAGCTAGTCGGGTCCTGCAGTACAACCTGCTCCAGAGCAGAGCTTACAAGCTCCACTGGAAAGAGCTTGTAAGTGCTGCACTCCTGATCTCTGAGACAGATCAACACATCTTGTGAACAATACCCAGCAATAAGCAAAACAAAATACATATTTTCTATAACAGAGGATTTTTAATTATTAATTACAAAGTTGCTAGATTTAACAAACAATTTGCAATTTTACCCAGTTAAAGGGGTTGTGCCACGAACAAATGTATTTTAATTAGAAAAACAAAAGATAGCGCTCACCATGTCTCCTTAAGATGATTGCGGTGGGCATTACTGCTGCCGATGGGTGCCGTTACCGCTGGCGCTCACAGCTCACATACAATTCAAGATCAGTAAATGGATTTAGCACGTTCCAATTGGTAAAAATCTTCTTTATTGACACGTGCCGAATCCATTTCCAGTTCTTACATTTTAATTAATAGATCAAATAATGAAAAAAAAAAGCTCAACAATTGGATGGTTTAAAAAATATGCTCCTGTCAGGAGGTATTCTTATAAATGTGCCCCTGTGTAATGTATCTGTCCGACCATGCAGGAAAAGGTCAGATATACCACAGCTCCTAGGCAGGGGAAGAAATAAAGGAGAATATACAGACATGATAGCCGGGGATCACAGAATATAAGGGTATGTGCACATCAGTCGTTTTGTGGGCTGCTTTTTACCGGTTTCCGTCGGCGTTTTCCGCTCAGTTTTATGTTAATTTATGTTAATCCTAGCCACCGGCTGGATTAACATGATACTCAATGGAGTTTAGAAAACGCGGTCTTCATTAGAACGGTTTTTTTCTGGTCGTTTTCAGTTTTTTCACCGGTTTTCCACCGGTTTTCAAAGATAGAGCAAGCGACTTCTTTTGAGCGTTTTTCCAGCGGTTCTAGCTTACAAGTGCACAAAAAAACGGCCTAAAAACGCTAAGAAAAACCGCCGACAAAACGCTGTATAAACGCTATAAAACCGGTCGGAAAAAGCTCAAAAAACGCTAAAAAAACAATGGACACTGCTGTGGTCAGAAAACTCAGTTTCTGCCATTCTCCACCGGTTTCAGGTCGGTCTGCAAAGATGCAGAAACGACTGATGTGCACATACCCTAAGAGTATACAGACATTACAGCCAAGGATCACAGAATATACAGTTGTGGCCAAAAGTATTGACACCCCAGCAATTCTGTCAGATAATACTCAGTTTCTTCCTGAAAATGATTGCAATCACAAATTCTTTGGTATTATTATCTTCATTTAATTTGTCTTCAATGAAAAAACGCAAAAAAGAATGAAGCAAAAAGCAAAACATTGATCATTTCACACAAAACTCCAAAAATGGGCCAGACAAAAGTATTGGCACCCTCAGCCTAATACTTGGTTGCACAACCTTTAGCCAAAATAACTGCGATCAACCGCTTCCGGTAACCATCAGTGAGTTTCTTACAATGCTCTGCTGGAATTGTAGACCATTCTTCTTTGGCAAACTGCTCCAGGTCCCTGATATTTGAAGGGTGTCTTCTCCAAACTGCCATTTTTAGATCTCTCCACAGGTGTTCTATGGGATTCAGGTCTGGGCTCATTGCTGGCCACCTTAGAAGTCTCCAGTGCTTTCTCTCAAACCATTTTCTAATGCTTTTTGAAGTGTGTTTTGGGTCATTGTCCTGCTGGAAGACCCATGACCTCTGAGGGAGACTCAGCTTTCTCACACTGGGCCTTACATTATGCTGCAAAATTTGTTGGTAGTCTTCAGACTTCATGATGCCATGCAGATGGTCAAGCAGTCCGGTGCCAGAGGCAGCAAAGCAACCCCAAAACATCAGGGAACCTCCTCCATGTTTGACTGTAGGGACCGTGTTCTTTTCTTTGAATGCCTCTTTTTTCTCCTGTAAACTCTGTTGATGCCTTTGCCCAAAAAGCTCTACTTTTGTCTCATCTGACCAGACAACATTCTTCAAAAATGTTTTAGGCTTTCTCAGGTAAGTTTTGGCAAACTCCAGCCTGGCTTTTTTATGTCTCAGGGTAAGAAGTGGGGTCTTCCTGGGTCTCCTACTATACAGTCCCTTTTCATTCAGACGCCGACGGATAGTACGGGTTGACACTGTTGTACCCTCGGACTGCAGGGCAGCTTGAACTTATTTGGATGTTAGTCGAGGTTCTTTATCCACCATCCGCACAATCTTACGTTGAAATCTCTTGTCAATTTTTCTTTTCCGTCCACATCTATGGAGGTTAGCCACAGTGCCATGGGCTTTAAACTTCTTGATGACACTGCGCACAGTAGACACAGGAACATTCATGTCTTGGAGATGGACTTGTAGCCTTGAGATTGCTCATGCTTCCTCACAATTTGGTTTCTCAAGTCCTCAGACAGTTCTTTGGTCTTCTTTCTTTTCTCCATGCTCAATGTGGTACACACAAGAACACAGGACAGAGGTTGAGTCAACTTTAATCCATGTCAACTGGCTGCAAGTGTGATTTAGTTATTGCCAACACCTGTTAGGTGCCACAGGTAAATTACAGGTGCTGTTAATTACCGTATATACTCGTGTATAAGCCGAGTTTTTCAGCCCAAAAAATGGGCTGAAAAGTCCCCCCTCGGCTTATACACGGGTCAATACGGTAATCCTATGGTGGGAGGGGGCGCTGCGCAGTATTTCTTACCTTGTCCCCCGTTCTGCAGTGGTTTCCGGTGTCTTCCGTGCTCCGTTCCCGGTCTGCTGGGCCTTGTGGTTCCTCCTGGTTCCTCCTCCTTCGGTTCCATCATGGGGGCTGCCATCTTGCTTCTTCTCTCCGCCCCCGGCCAGTGATGTCAGAGCAGGCCGCGCTGTGATTGGCTAGCACCCGTGATCACATGTCACGGGTGCTAGCCAATCACAGCGCGGCCTGCTCTGACATCACTGGCCGGGGGCGGAGAGAAGAAGCAAGATGGCAGCCCCCATGATGGAACCAAAGGAGGAGGAACCAGGAGGAACCACAAGGCCCAGCAGACCGGGAACTGAGCACGGAGGACACCGGAAGGCACTGCAGAACGGGAGGACAAGGTAGGAAGCTGTGTGCATGTGTGTGTGTATGTGTATATGTGTGTGTGTGTGTGTGTGTGTGTGTGTGTGTGTATATATATATGTGTGTATGTATGGGTATGTGTATGTAAGTAGGCTGGCTGCCAATATAAGCCATACAACTGGGGCTGCTGTATATACCTCTGGGGCTGCTGTATACTACCACTGGGGCTGTATATACCTCTGGGGCTGCTGTATATACTTCTGGGGCTGCTGGATACTACCACTGGGCTGTATATACCTCTGGGGCTGCTGTATATACTTCTGGGGCTGCTGGATACTACCACTGGGGCTGTATATACCTCTGGGGCTACTGTATACTACCACTGGGGCTGTATATACCTCTATGGCTACTGTATACTACCACTGGGGCTGTATATACCTCTGGGGCTACTGTATACTACCACTGGGGCTGTATATACCTCTATGGCTACTGTATACTACCACTGGGGCTGTATATACTTCTGGGGCTGCTGGATACTGCCACTGGGGCTGTATATACCTCTGGGGCTGCTGTATACTACCACTGGGGCTGTATATACTTCTGGGGCTGCTGGATACTGCCACTGGGGCTGTATATACCTCTGGGGCTGCTGGATACTACCACTGGGGCTGTATATACCACTGGGGAGGCTGCTGTATACCACACTGCTGGGGGCTGTATACCTGTGCTGGGGTCCACCCTCGGCTTATACACGAGTCAATAGGTTTTCCCAGATTTTGGGGGCAAAAGTAGGGGGGGTCGGCTTATACACGGGTCGGCTTATACACGAGTATATACGGTACACAGATTTGAGAAGCATCACATGATTTTTCTAACAGTGCCAATACGTTTGTCCACCCCCTTTTTTATGTTTGGTGTGGGATTATATCCAATTTGGCTTTAGGACAATTCTTTTTGTGTTTTCTCATTGAAGACAAATTAAATGAAGATAATAATACCAAAGAATTTGTGATTGCAATAATTTTCAGGAATAAACTCGAGTATTATCTGACAGAATTGCAGGGGTGTCAATACTTTTGGCCACAAGTGTAAGAGTATACAGACATTACAGCAGGGGATCACAGAATATAAGAGTATACAGACATTACAGCAGGGGATCACAGAATATAAGAGTATACGGACAATACAGCCGGGGATCAAAGCTGATTCTTTCGGTAACGAAAATCATTTCATTGCCTGTTTAAAAAACTTGTTTTACATCACAGAAAAAAAAAAATCAGCTGTGATCCCCAGCTGTAATGTCTGTATACTCTTATATTCTGTGAATCCCTGGCTATAATGTCAGTATACTCTTATATTCTGTGATCCCTGGATGTAATGTCTGTATACTCTTATATTCTGTGATCCCAGGCTGTAATGTCTGTATACTCTTATATTCTGTGATCCCCAGCTGTAATGTCTGTATACTCTTATATTCTGTGATCCCTGGATGTAATGTCTGTATACTCTTATATTCTGTGATCCCAGGCTGTAATGTCTGTATACTCTTATATTCTGTGATCCCTGGCTGTATTGTCTGTATACTCTTATATTCTGTGATCCCCGAATGTAATGTCTGTATATTCTTATATTAGGTGATCACTGGCTGTAATGTCCGTATACTATTATATTTGGTGATCCCTGGCTGTAATGCCTGTATACTATCACTTCCTCCCCTGCTCAGGAGCTGTGGTATCTCTAACCTGTTCCTGCATGGTCAGACACATCCATTACACAGGGACACATTTATAAGAACATATCAGGACAGGAACATTTTTTTTTTTTTTTTAAACATCCAATTGTGGAGCTTATTTTTATTCTACAATCTAATAATTAAACTGTACAATTGTTCATGGCACAACCCCTTTAACATCACCTCTTTAAAAGGTATACATCACTTACAGCCATTTTGAAATAAAGGGTCATAAAATGGGCACCTGAGACAACAGTAGCAAGATCCATGGGGGATCAAAGTGGTGGCCACAGTCTACCCCCAACCAGATCATAGAAGGGACCCCAGACCCTGCATGGTGCACTGGGCACAGTCCTGTACATTTCATCATTGAACTATTACTGTTTAGTCTCATGATTAGACCAGTATGTAACACTGGGCACAGTTATTGCCAGAAGTACAAAGCTATGTCCGGTACTCAATGGATGTGTGGCTTGCAGAGTCAGTCAGCTAAGGGTTCCAGATGTGTGGCTCCTATCCATCCGATACTGATGACCCATCATAGCCATTGGGCATTGCCTATAGAATTACTTAGAAAAATTTCAGGCTCAAGCTCAAAAAGTCTGGAAAACCGGTTTCTTCAAACCGTCCTGGAGGGAGTTTTGCAGTCGTCATGATTTCATAGTCAGTCATTCTTTTCATGCATTGATGCTTAGAAGAAATTAAAACTAGAAGGAGGTGAACGGCATTCCAGCAGAGCGATTCACACGGAGATCTAATCCCCGGCTGTCTAATAGAGCCGGAGTGACAGAGCGAGTGAGAGCCTCACCTGAATCATGCACTCAAACTGATACATGCACAGGCCCAGCTCGGCCATGCTGGGTTTAAAGAGCTCCCGCAGACGATAGTCCTGCATTAATTTCACAAACACACAAAACGCTTCTTCTTCTGGCATCTGGAAGGAACAAGAGGGAAAAATGAGATCAAGAGAGATAAACCTGAAACATGAGTCATCTACGCAGGTTTACATTAAATTCTTTATAACTCAAGAATAGTAACAGAGTCAGCAACAGCCAATAGGAGAAAAGATCCGCATGAGCATTATACTGATGATAGAGGGATCGGCAGACATCTGCTGTGTAGGAGAATGGCCCAACAATAAGTGTCCGACAGACTGAAATCCAAGGCTCGACCCTTCAGTTAGTCAGGGGATAAGTCGCTGCCAGAGCAGTTTGGCAGCCGTTTTGTCTGTTCTTTGAAAACACACAAGTATTCAGCCGAGTCAAACATTCACATGTGGAGTGCGGAGAGATGGTGGACCACCAAATGAGCGATCAGCCATCCCCACTCTGTATGCCCAACGTGGCCTGCTCACATACTATGATGCGACATATGTGACTGATGGTCAGAATACAGAAATAAGGGCTAATATACTAACCAAAAAGCACCAGATACTGGGCTTAATGGGGTTGTCTGGTGTAAACAAGCCACAACCTATCCAATATGAAATTACCGATCAGTGAGTGTCAGACTGCTGCAATCTGAACTGATAGAAAGAATGGAGAAAAGTTAGGCCAGCTTCACACCATGGCAGCCTCCGATCCGGGGCTGTACGGTGTAAACCAGGCAGCCTTGGACTGGATTTTGGCCCCATAGTGTCCTATGGGGCCGGATGGCAGCTATCTGCCATCCAGTTTCCATCTCTCCAGAAGAATCCGGGAGAATTCAGATTTTTCTCCAGGACAAAAAAAACGTTGCTTGCAATGTTTGTGTCCGGGGAGAAAAAAATCTACCCAAATTGCCGTCTCCCGGATCCTCCCAGATCTGGAGCAATCCGGCGCTCCCTAACATGGGAGCCTATGGGGCCGGATTGCCCAGGTCTTGGAGGATCCGGGAACCTGACACCTCCGGCTGCACGCTGCTGTCATTTCAGGATTGTGGCTAGCTCCCCACGAGCCGCAGTCCTGATTCATCAGCAGCTGTAGCTGCGTCCGGCTACACATCGGACCGAAGGGCATATTAGCCCTCCGGTTCTGTGTGCTGATCCGGGGCTGTCGGGTTCATCCCTGACAGCCCTGGATTGGACGCTGAGGTGGTGTGAAGCCAGCCTTATCCCTGTTCCAAAATCAAGCTGCTGGTCAGACGCCTGATGGCCGATCCATTCATTCCCTATAGGACTGCCATGAAGAGCCCTGCACAGCGCTCTGCAGCACCATAGGGAGTGAATGGAGCGGTGGTGGCATTTCCAGCCAAATTCTGACATCAGTGCGGGTCCAGTTGGTCAGACCCTAAACAAATCCATAAGCCATCACCTATACTATTCATAGGTAAGAACTTGTTTTCAATGGACAAACCTTTAATTTGGGCTAGTTCATAATTTGCACATCATTATTCACATTAGACAGGTTTCTCTTTTCAGCATTTGCGTAAAGTGTGGTCATTCAGAAAGTGGACAGGGAAAAGTATGATTTAAATCAGGGGTAGGGAGCTCCAGGCCTAGAGAATGACACACAGGTCATGTTTTCAGGATTTCCTTAGCATTGCTCAGGGGTTGGAATTATCACCAGTGCAATACTAAGGAAATCCTGAAAGCATTACCTGTTGGCGGCTATCGAGGCCTGGAGTTCCCCACCCCTGATTCAAACTCTCTTATGCACCAGAAGTCAACAAATCTTATAAACTAAAGGACCAGCCAATCTCAAAATAGGACACCTTTTTTTAATTTTTTTTTTTTTTTTAAAGGGTCTGATGATGGTTAATAAATCTGGAGCATTGTAGGCCAAGTTTGTAACATCTAAAATATTAGACTGCCTCAGTAATTCAGCCCGGCTGTGTTCTTTTATGATCAGCCTCCTCCATTAACCCCTTCCAGACATGGAGATTTTACCTTTTCTGTGTTTTACTTTTTTTTTTTTCTCCTAAAAGCCATAACTTTTTTTTTTCTGTCAACTTGTTCCATAAAAACAATCTCTCACATGGCTAAAATGTGCTTTTGATTGATTGTATGTTGAATGGTACAATGAATGCAAAGTGCAGTGAAAAAGCAACAAAGAAAGAAAAAAGTACAATTATTATTATTTTTTTTTTTGGAGGGAGGGCCAGGTAATCAAATATTTCTTAAATTCTCTTTATTTCTTTAATTTTAATGGGGGTAAAGGGGATTTATATGTATAATACATAAAGCAGGTGAAATAAGTATTGAGCACGTCACCAATTTGCTTTCATAGTTCTCATCCTATGCAGGTACGGCAGGAATTAATCACTATTTACGCTGCAGATTCAGGATCCGTCTCCAGTGTTAGGTGATGTCTGGATTGTTGGTCGTGCACAGTTCACACTCGTTTCCAGTTGTCTTTGATTAGACCTGAGGCCTCACGTGTGGGTGTGAATATTCACATTTTTATTCACTTGCAAATTTGGGGCAGAAAAAAAGAAATCTGAACCACGTGTGCAAGGAAAAAAAAAAGCAAAGTTGGCAGAGCACTTGTGACCCGTCAGGGTGTGGTGCTCCCAATCAGGAATTACAGCATGTTGGACGCTGCATATTACTGCTGTGTTGTACAGAGGCAGCATAGTGGATGGGATTTCTAGAACTCCCATGCTCACTATACTGCTCCCGATTGCAGGTTGATGGACTTCCACATCACCGCACCATGTTCATTTATTGTGGAGTTGGGAGCGATCTCCATAGGGTGAATACAGAGGGAAGCCACCTTGCACACCATACAGATGGTGAGTACAGGGCAGCTGCGGTCTCCATGCGCTCACCCGCGGGTTTCTGCAGGTCCGCAGGCATTGTGTCCAACATGCGGTGCCTCTGGATGGTGAGCACATACCTTCATAGACTTTGCTGGCCTCAGGATAGGCCTGCAAGTTCCAAAGTTTGTATTAAAAAAGCATCGCACAAAGTAGAGCGGGCACACAGCCTTCTGCTGCATTCACACTAAGAGAACACTGGACGAGTGTGCTTAAAGCAAACATTCATTTCACAATTATCTTGCTGTGTAAGAAGCTGGAGATCACTGGATAAATGAGCAAAACACTCGTTTAATGGATGAAATGATCGTTTGCGCAGCACAAAAAAAAAAAAAATAAATAAATCGTTCATGGCAGTGCATCGTGCCGTGGAAAGACTAGCACTGCCCAGAACTATGGCAGCCTGTGTGCACAAGTGATCTATTACAGATCGCTCAGTGAGCATCGTCTACTTTGGCCTGCCTGTGTACACTGATCGATAAATATCGGACTGGTGGTCGGTTATTGCCACCGGTCAGTCGTCTAAATGGACAATAAAGCATCACATAACAGGGGGAAAAAAAAAGTCGGTGGTCTATTAATGTCATGCCAGTAGATCCGTAATAATGGTTATTGAGAGAGTCTGAAAGATTATTATAAATTGTCAGAATAGGACACCTTACCTGCATAAGAAGAAGACCCACAATAAATGCACTTCCCTGACAGTACCCGACTTCACGATCCACTAATGAATAGGCCTGAAAAACACATCAACAAATAAGTCATAACACACAGAGATACCTGTATATAATACGTACTGTAAAGAGATTGGAAAGACATTGCAGCTTACTTCTAAAGACAGTGACTTGTAAAAATAGGTATGTACCTGGCAATGAAACTTAAAGGGGTTCTTCCAAGAACAAAGTTGATTTTAATTGATAGATCTTGGAATAACAATTTCCACAACTGGATGTTTAAAAAAAAAAAAATGTTCCTGTCCTGAGATTTTATATGTGTCCCTGCTATGTACTGTGTAAATGATGTGTGTGACTGTACAGGGCCATGGTCTGATCATACCACATCTCCTGTGCTGAGATAATCTTATATATGTGTCCTGCTATTTACTGTGTAATGACTGTGTCTTAGTGTACAGGGACATGGTCTGATCATAGCACATCTCCTGTGCTGAGATAATCTTATATACATGTCCCTGCTATGTGCTGTGTAATGGATGTGTCTGTACAGGGATATGGTCTGATCATACCACATCTCCTGTGCAGAGATAATCTTATATATGTGTCCCTGCTATGAACTGTGTAATGGATGTGTCTGACCATACAGGGTCTGATCTACCACATCTCCTCTGCTGAGATTATCTTATACATGTGTTACGTACCCACTTCTCATCAAGTGACTTGGGGTTGCGCCTGCAAGGGTTAATCTATCTCCTCTCACTCAATCAAGCGCTCGACCTCTGTCCTATGCTGAAAGGGAGCAATAATCACACTCCGACTCGCACCGCTTCACACACGCTGCCACCACCCATCGGATTTTGGGGGGGCCGATGAGTTCCGCTAAACTAAGGCTTATCAGACAATCAACAAAATCACACCTTCCTTGGGCTGTGAATTCTTAGAGTATACAAGGTTCAGACTTATTAAAGTTTTAAGCTTTAATATAAAAAGTACAGTGCTTACATAAAAGGATATAAAAATAGAAATAATAAAATGACATACAAATATGCAAACAATGAAATAAAAAGGAGAAACTTACAGAAACCTAAACTTTGCTTCGGTTGCCCGATGGGGAGAGCAGAAACATATGGAAAGAGGTTCACAGCAGCTTTGGCTGACCCATCTCTGTGATGTACCACTGTAGCTGCGCGAGCCCAGATATAGACTCAAACTGGGGTGGGGTGGGGGGGGATCAGATTCTAGACTGGCCTTCTAGTTTAGCATTCTACTTCTGGGTCTATGATTGGACACTCACTAATTTAGCCATGCATATATTATGTTTTAAAATGTTCTTTGTCTTCTGACTAGGTCTCCTGATTTTGCTTTCCATCTGTGGGTCTGTTTAAAGTTCACTATTTGAGATGGCTTCTCTCTCTTATCAATTATCTTCCTCTTTGAGGCTCCCAATATGTGTGAATTTATTGCCCTGCTGGCAGGATGCCCTCCGGGGAGACTAGAGTCAGTGTGACTGCGAAGTTAGTGTGTGCTTATATAAAGCAGGTTGTGACCTCTTGTGGATGGACATGGGATTTAACCCCTAACTGGTCTAGTGTCCAGTCCCGAGATACATATTTCACTACAATGTGTCCCTGCTATGTACTGTGTAATGGATGTGTCTGACCATACAGGGACATGGTCTGATCATACCACATGTCCTGGCTGTGGAGATAGTAAAGCATACAAGAGGCATATGCCTTGTAAGGAATCTTGCACATCTTGTGTGAACTTCTCTTGTGTAAATATTTATGGGCAGCAGAACACTCTTTCACTTTTTCGTTGAAAGTAATTTTGAGTAGGTTGCCCCTATTATGGCCATTATGTCCAGTTTGTGTCCTTATCTGAACCTTGCACATCTTGTAGCTGCTATGTTAAAGTGAGAAACGTATCCAGCTTCTTAGAGACGTATATTTCTATCATAAGTAGAACAGTAACAGTGTCTTAAATGAGAATTTAAAACACTTTTTTTTATTAAAGTTGGTTGTGATTGGCATAAATACTTGAAAAGCAGCAATATTTTAGTGCAACGATTGTATTTTGCAACTATTTTAGGCTGCCTTCACACTACGAATTTTTAATTTCCGATAAAAATCGGACAGCATCGGAACGATTTTGGCCCCATGCAGCCCTATGGGCATCGGACCAAATCGGATGTGCACTAAATGGCATCCGATTTGGTCCGATCCAATTCTGTCCGATTTTTTTATCGTTGCAAAAAATCGGAGCATGCTCCGATTTTTGCACCGAAAAAAATCGACAAAATCGGATTGGACCAAATCGGATGCCATTTAGTGCACATCCGACCCGACGTTTTTAACATGGGGCCCTATGGAGCAGGGTCCGAGGATACATCTGATGTGTCCTCGGACCCTATTTTACTGTACTGAGCATGCTCAGTACAGTAAAACTGCTCCAGCAGGGGTTAAAAAAAAGTTATGTATGCTCACTGTCCCCAAGGCCCCCGCCGTCTCCCGCAGGCTCGCGGTGTCTCCCGGTATCTCCAGAGGTCGTCTTCTTCTCAACAGGACCTGCTGTGATGTCACAATCACGTGACCGCAGGTTACACCATGTTAACAGGCAGTCATCATTGCAGGTCCTTTTCAGAAGAAGACCTCTGGAGACACCGGAGACACCGGGAGCCAGCGGGAGACGGCGGGGCATCGGGGACAAGTTAGCATATACATTTTTTTTTTTTTTAGCCCGGAGGCAGCATTTTTCTGCGGAATCGGATGCCTATTGGCATCCGATTCAGCATCGAAGGCGCCGATCTGTCCGATTTTATCGGACAGCATCGCTCCCTCACAAATCGTAATGTAAGTAGCCTATCACCAGAATTCTTCCAGAAATGGTTTGATCAGGGACTTATGTAGCCAAGAGGCCAACACACATTTCAGAGCTCTTATGAGGCTGGAGTCGGACTATGCTCACTATCCCACATTATAGACTGTAGCTTGTGAGCACGGACCTCACTCCTCCTGTAACTGTTGTACTATATTAACTTGTAATGTCTGTATTACCTGTACATGTCCCTGCTTATAGTAAAGTGCTGCAGGATATGTTGGTGCTATATAAATACAATTATTAGTAGTAGTAAGAAGCCATAACTGTGTGCAGTACAACAAGCAGATACAGAAAAACTCCAGCACAAACCTTCATGACATTGAACAGCACTTCTTGCCCAAGACTATCCTTCTCTTTAAAGAAGTCATGCTCCGGGTACGTCCTGGCAATGTCTCTCCTGATGAGCTTTTCACAAGGGGAGGTCATTTTTAAGAGATCGGAATACTGCTCTTTGATTGGCATATTCTGAGCATTGCATAATAGTTGCCATACGATTGCACGAAAGTGGTGGGGGATCCCTTTCCTGACAAGTTCCTGCAATAAAGGAAGCCAAATTAGACCAATACATCACTACTACCGTAGTATTTTACCTATAACACATTAAAGTGGTGTTCAATTACCTAAAGTCAGTGGGGTCCACCGCCCTGCCCCACCTCCGATCAGCTGTTCTAGTCCCATCAGCACCCGGATGTAAAATTAAGACCGGATCTTAATAAACCACTCAGTGCCACTGCCGGGTACTGAAAATCCATGTGCACCCATCACAGTACCGCTATGTTCACCTTTTACATTCAGCCTAAGCTGTGGACGTCTTATCTGTCGGAGCACCGGGTGGTCACCCAGAGGTACCCATGACCTAAAGAAGTCAGATTCAAAGCAATAAAGTGGATGCTATTAGTGCTGCATTTCAAGGAGTTGGTCTATAAAGGGGTTGTCTAACTCCTGCTTAAAGAGTTGTCCACCTTCAGTAAATGAATGTCCCTGGCTGCAGTTATTGCAGGCGAGCCCCGGGTGGTATTGGCTGCGGTGCTGATGTCTCATTGATTCCAGAGCACCAATCATGAGCTCAATGGCTCCACCAATGCAGGCATGACGCCCCTTCAAAGCTGCTGGTGCACAGACTGGCTGCAGACGTGACCGCAGCGTCTCCACCAATGCTGGAGTCTTGCCTGGTGACGGCGAGTACAGCGCATCTCGTTTCTTTATTGTATTCTTTAAACAGATCCAGGCCATTTCCTTTAAACTATTTAGAGCGGCACAGAACATAAAAACAAATGTATTCTCTCCGCTGTAGCAGCACTATTCCAGCGTTGTCTGCGTTCCTGTATTTTTCTCCCAATGGTTTTAATTTCAATGGGGCAAAGGGGGGGGATGAATTGAACGTGTGGCTTAGTTTCTTCTTCATACTTGTACAATTTGTTTTGTGTTGTTTACAGTTTTCAGTAGTCCCCCTTAGGGGGATTTGAAGGCGAGATCATCCGATCACCTAGATCAGAGGTCCCCAAATCCAACAGTGCATGTTTTCAGGCTTTCCTTAGTATTGCACAGGGCTTGGAATCATTACCTGTGCAGATCATCACATTAGCACCTGTGCAATACTAAGGAAATCCTGAAAACCTGCACTGTTGGCGGCCCTTGTGGCCTGGAGTTGGGGACCTCTGACCTAGATGTCATGACCACGTGATCATATCACGGACACGCCTATGGTGGGAGGGAATGAAGCCCCCCTTCTCTGCTATCAAGTGTTAAATCCTGCTGATAGAGACTGACAACAGGATTTAACTGTTAGCGGCCGTGGAACTACCTACGATCCAGCCACGTATGTTACAGGCACTTATTGGTGGAATAATTCAGCGACGTGTGGCGATAGATGCGGACGCCGCGCTAAAGGCAGCAACACGACATTAGGACAAATGTTTTATGTCATGAAGGGGTTAATCCCCCTTTAGTAGACTTGTTCTATACAAGTGCTAGATGATGAAACCAACTATTTTTCATACAACATTCACTGCGAGAACCGTTACTCATTAACCTGGGCCAACATTACCTTGATTTGCTTCTCCTTCTTCTTGTAAGCCTCCTCCCACTCATTAACGATCCTTCCCCAGAGCAGCCAGGCGTCTTCTTCCTGATGGTGACTGAGGTTACTGGAGGCCGAGGAGCTCGACACCAGCGAGGAGCCGCTGTTTCTTCTTGACCCATTGACAGATCGTAGAGACTTACTGTCAGTTTCCAGCAGCCTGGAGAACACATAAAAGCAATGGACTGAATACCAGAAGACACCATGTGAGCTTTATAGGGAGATAAGACTATGTTATTGTATGATGGGTCGTGTGAGTGGATCTGTGTGGAGGGGGTTTGTATAGGGGTGTGTTGGCAAAATATACAAGTAAGAAGTGTACGATGGCTCCAGATCATTAGATCTCAATCAATGTAGGTGTGTATACAGATTTTGTTGAAATAAAAAAAAATAAATAAAACCAACAAGTGATAATTTTCAATGCATATTACAACACTCTTAAGACTGTTGTCCTAACCCAAAAATTACCAGGATTTTGCTCCTTCAGACTGAGAGCTGGACATTGTAGGAAAAGAGACCCTGTTTCCAATGATGTCTCACTTAGTTTGCTAGGTCCAGCAGTTGTGACAATCAGTTTGTAGATATAGCAGAGCTCAGAAAGCTGGCCCAGCCTACAACAGACTCTCTATGAACATTGTCTATAGGCAGTGAGCTGCTAATCAGAGCAGGGATATGGATAGACAAGAATGCACGAGACCTAGTTCAGGCACTGATAATCTTCTGCTGATAAATCACTCATTGTATTGCAACAGCAGTACACAGCCTAATAAGTGACATCACTGAAATCAGTCTCAGCCCCTACCATCATGCTGTCCTCAGATTACATAGGAAAAACCTGTTGACATACTTACTTTAAATCTTCAGTTACAAGAATCAAGAGGTAAGCACATTATCTGTACATTATTCAGTGTGGAAATAGCTGTGATTAAAGTTACAGACCTAAAGCACTTCTGGTTTTCAGTTTCCACCATGACAGGGGGGAGGGAGGGTGGGTGGCGGTGACAACTAATTTTTCTTTTTTTTTTTTTTCTTTTAAGAGGTACTTGAAGAGAATTTCTTTCTTTAGATAGATATAGATGAATGGATAGCTGGATAGTAAATAGAGTTGATCTTCCCAGTGCTACATTAGTGAACCATTAGCTTAGATTCCCACATCATCATCACTGTGATCAGACGTTTTTCTATACTTTTTCCATGACCATTACACGGTGGCTCTCAGGGATACGTTTCTTGTCCATACAAGAATTCAGGTAGTAGGACGACAGTCACATAGGACGGGGGGACCTTGAACTCCCCACATCATGCACTAGTAGAGTGATTTGGAAGAAAACCTTGGCTAGCATTTATCTAATGTTTCACATCAGTGTCGCTGATAACATTTTTTGGAAGCGTCTCTTAAATTTAGGCTGAGATCATCTCCATTTCACTGCAGTGAGATCATTGTTTCCCATTCGGCTGCTCTGACTCCAGTACTTTCACAGCTGCAATTTCAGTCATTTCAGGAGGGATTTACCAGTGACGCTCAGACACCATAATCACAGCTGCAGATCACTGAGCGAGGGCCGAGGAAAGAAGTCATGTTCACAGGTGATGAAGCCGAGAGACATCACTGCAGCAAGTCATCACACAGCGACTTCATTTCCTAAATCTCCACGTGAATTGAAGGGAACTCCGGGGAGAGAAAACCTTTTTGTACTGTCCCTGCCCTCCTACATGATGAAGCAGAGCCGTACACTGCAGTTCTAGGATCTATAAATTGCTTATAAATAAATAAAAAAAAAAAAAAAATCATACCTGCTCATTTGATCTCCCACCCTCCTTCATGGGACATAAAAGGTCAGCCTGAGAGCTTCATGCATGAGCAGAGAACAGGAGGTGTGTCAGGGGTGTGGACCCTGGGAGCTGCAGGACCATCCTACATTCCAAGGAGGATTGATGATGATCCAAGTTGGAGGGATAGGAAGCTATCAGCAGAGGATCACAGCATGTATTTGTATCTGCTTAGTGACATGATTGCCATTTCAAGCCTGGACCCCCCTGTCACATAGGATGGTATATCAGGGACAGGATTCTAGTGTGAGCATGGGGCCAGTGGCCTTCCCCATACAGAAATGTGAGGAGTTGGAATGTAGGATGATCTTGCAGCTCTCCGCATCCACACCCCCAACACACCTCCTGATCTCTGTTACTACATGAAGCTGCCAGGCTGAAAATTCTCTGTCCCATGAGGGGGGGGTCAGCAGAGGAGCAGGTATGATTTTATAGATTTATAAGTGATCCATAGATCCTGGAACTGCAGTGTACGGCTCTGCTTAATCATGTAGCAGGGCAGGGACTGTAGTAAAAAGTTCTCTCTCACTGGAGTTGCCATCCATTGCAAAGCTATTCTTCACCATTGGTCTGAGCTGAGCAAATCACAGATATATCCCATGCGTTTCCAGACATGTCTGGCCCTGAAAGCCACCTGAAAATTCTCAAATGAGTGAACTTATGCAATTTTATGTAAAAAGGACTTGAGTGGTGATGAGCAGGCAAGGCCATGCTCAGGTTCTCTATACTCTGTGCTTGGCTACTCGCTACTCATAATGAGCAGTTGGATGCTCAGATAGGCACAACTCAAGCAGCAGAATATAATGAAAGTCAGTGGGGAATTTCAGCATTTTTCTGTAAGAGTTGCCGGAAAAATGCTCAAGCCTCCCATTGACGTCCATTATACTCGTTACTCAGGTCACACCCATCCAACTCTTCATTACAAGTACCGATCAACCGAGCCCCCGAGTCGAGAGTCCCCGAGTCGAGAGTCCCAGAGCATGGTAGTGACCGCTCATCCCTAGACGTGATGTATTTTCAAGTACAAGTCTCCTAAAGACTCCCTCACAGCACCCATGAGTTGTGACTATGGCCTGGAAATCGGCCCGTTTCAAATTGGGTGTTGGATCAGTTTCAACATTCCCTAAGGGAATATGCACAGTGTTTTTTCTTAGGAGATGTGCCCACAATGAGTATTTGCAGCAGATTACTCAACGCAAAATAAAAAAAAAAAAAAACAAACGCAGTGTTGGGGGGAAAACCGCTGTGTAAAATATACAAATTGTCACTTCAGTGAGGAAGTGAATGAACTCAACTTGTGTTTTCTTTCTCATCTATTTGAATGAATGAAAAAAGACTTTGCAAAATCGATGAATTTATGTGTTGCAGAATTGAAGCCAACACACAAAATGAAGGAATTTATATGGGGTAAAAATAGGGCCTTTGAAAAACAAACAGAGGTATACATGTAGGGGACAACACAAATCAAACAGGAGATACATACAGAGATGGTCAAACTTCAATGACAATTAGTAAGGGGACACCCTGAGGAAGGCTTCAGCTGAAACGCATCCTGCTGTCAATTACCATCAGGGTAGCAGCGCATGTGACAGGTGCATAGTGAGCAGGTCCACAGCCGCTGGCTGCGATCCTGTGCTAATAGTCAGTGCTTTCCACACTTTCATTGTGTGGAAAGCAGGCCCGCCGATAGGGCCTTATAGGTCTTACTCCGTAAGGGGCACGCCCATCAATGGAGGGGGTGTGTCCATTAGAACAGGGGCGAGGGGGAGCGTGGCTGTTTGAAGCTGGACCTGATCTCCTCTGGGCTCCACCCCTCGTGTCCTTTGCACGGGCCCCCTTCATGTGAAATTATCACTGCCAGCGTGGGCCCCGCCCCATAACCTCTATCCTCCTATCCTGGGCTGTCCATCATAGGCAGGGCAGCTGCCGATGCGGCCCGCAAACAGGAAGCCATGTGGCACAACCGGCAGCAGGGCCTGCCACCTCACCTCCTGAGCGGGCCCTCGGCCCTACCCTGTCTAGAGCGGGATCCACCGGCTGGAAGCCATGCTGTACGCGATCGACCAGATCAACAGTGAGCTGGAGCTGCTGCTGAACGAACCTCACCCTGGGGGCCGCATTCCACATCTGTCCAGGCGGATGGCGCTGCACATGGCACGGGCGGAGGAGAGTCTGGGGCCCCTGACCCCATAACCCCCACTGCTGCTCTCAGCCCGTTGTTGCGGCTGGGAGATGTCGCGATTCTGTGATGCTGGTGTGAGTGGCTGAGTGTGTGGGATGTGTATGGAGGAATGTTAGGTGTCTTGTTAAGACATATAGGGTAGTGCGACTGCCGGTTGGTCGGATTAGTGTGTAAACGCGTCGGTTTACATAAATTTCATGTAAATTATGTTAATCCAAACCGCGTTGATACATTGAAACTATGTAACCAACACCCGTGTCCATTACACCGGCGGTTTAACATGCTCATCGTTGCTACCCGCTGGGTTCCAGGGGTTAGCAAGAATGAGCATGTTCTATATCGGCGTTCTGGCGGCTGCAAGCAGAATCTGTGCTGCTTCCAGCCGTGCAGAACGCCGCCGCTACCGCTGGCCACCGCCGGCACCCGCGCCATACCGCCAGGAAGCGTGGACGGTCCAAGTTCTGGGTCGCCCAGCCGCCGCGACCAACCGTCTGGCCAGTGCACATAGCTTAACTCGCTCCTTCCTTCTGGGCTCTGACCCATTGAATGGAACCTGTCTCCTTATTAAGTTTCAATATTTACAAATAATAATTGCGCAATTCATTATTGCATAATCTGGCTCTCGCTCTCTGGCCCTACACAGCACCATAGTCTAATACAGGTCCACACTGGATGCTGTATTTGTGTGTCTATTTACTTATGTATATAGTGTGGACCTGTATATACAGTAGAGTGCTGTCTGATATACAAGATATACAGCTGGCAGTCTCTGCATCGCAGCAGTTCCAGTATACGTCCTGCAGTCTCCAATGTGTATACAACCCGCAGCAGTCACTAATGTGCATACAACACACAGCAGTCTCTAATGTGCATCGTCTCCAAACAGTCTCATGTGCATTTGTCCTCAGCCATTTCTATTGTGTATACGGGCAGCAGCAGTCTCTATTGTTAATTCCCTATTGTGTGTATAGCCCGCAGCCGTCTCCATTGTCTATACGGCCTGCAGCCATCTCCATTGTGTAAACAGCTATTGTGTATTCAGCCCACAGCAGTGTCAAGTGTGCAATATAGAGAGAGTTAAAGGAAAAACAGCACAAAAATAGAACAAAGTGGACTTTATTTCTGATTTTTTGTAGTGTTTTTCCTTTTTTTACTCTATTGTAAGGAATCATCTGGATTGCTGGTTGGGAAGCTTTGCACATAAATTGAGGTCATTTTTGGTGCTGTTCCAATTTTTCACTATAAATATAATGTATGTTTGGGTGGAGGCGGAGCATGGGTGGGGGCTGATTGGAGTCTCAGGGGGGCCCCAGTGTGGCGGCATGGGGTACATATATACCAACATTGGGGTGGTTCATGTACCAGGATGGGGGACATCTATATTGATTGTAAGATGGACACTGGCATTATAAGACGTACACCATTTAACATAAAAAAAAATATTTTTCCTCTTTTCCTTCACCAAATTTGGGGGTGCGTCTTATAATCAGGAGCGTCTTATAAAGTGAAAAATCCGGTAATTTTTTAAAATCTGATTGTATTCAGCATATTTACATGCAGAAGTGAAGGCCACTTCACACACACAGATATCTGAGTCCAATATCTGAACAGATCTCTGGTTGCAGTGAAATCATGTAAACATTGCTCCATGTTGTACACAGCCACAAAATGGAGCAATGTATCCATGATTTCACTGCAACCAGAGATTGGTTCAGATATTGGACTCAAGATATCGGTGTGTGAAGTGGCCTTAAGTGAACCTTTAAAGAATTCGTTATCAACCTCCAGAGCCGCTCACATGTGATCAGCAAGTTTGCTGTGAGGCGGGTTTCACACTTGTGTCGTGGTCGGATGAGGATGAGCATGGCTGCATCTGCATCCATTTACACATGTACAAATGCATGATGCCACCGCAGAGGCTTTCTTCCTGATTAGGCACCAAAACCCCATCTACATTGCCTCTACTGCGGTGATCGCTTCACAGCATCTGCTCTTCATTTAAGTCATGCCCTAAATTTTGCGTTTTTTTTGTCTATGTGGGTACTTTCACATCAGCGGTTTTTTGAAATCGTGGCAGTTGCGGTGAAAAAAAACCGCATCTGCCGCGATTACCGCATAAGGGCCCTTTCACATCAGTGTTTTTTGAAATTCGCGGCAGATGCGGTGAAAAAAACGCATCTGCGCGATTACCGCATACCGGCTGCACTTGCGGCGCGGTTGCGGTAAACACCATGCAAAGTATAGCCGTACTTGCGGCAGGTGCGGCAAGTGCGGTTTTGCACTTGCGGCCGCGAAAAAAAACGCAGCTGACCACGTTTTTTTTCGCGGCCGCACCTGCCGCAAGTGCCGAAACCGCACTTGCCGCACACTTACTGCAAGACATTGCATGGGGCTTGCCGCAACAGACATTGCATGGGGCTTGCCGCAAGTGCAGCGGTTATGCGGTAATCGCAGCAGATGCGTTTTTTTCACCGCATCTGCCGCGATTTCAAAAAACCGCTGATGTGAAAGTACCCTAAGACTGCTTTCACATCAGCGTTTTTTTTAAATTGCGGCAGTAGCGGTGAAAAAAACGCAACTGCTGCGATTACCGCATAACGGCTGCACTTGCGGCAAGCCCCATACAATGTATATGTGGGCTTTTGGCAAGTGCGGTTTTGGCACTTGCGGCAGGTGCGCGCCGCGAAAAAAAACGCACTTGCCGCACGCCCTCATATACATTGTATGGGGCTTGCCGCAAGTGCAGCCGTTATGCGGTAATCGCAGCAGTTGCGTTTTTTTCACCGCAACTGCCGCGATTTAAAAAAACCGCTGATGTGAAAGTACCCTTAGGCTGCTTTCACATCTGCGATTCTGCCCGTTCGTGGCAGATCCGGCAGCTTTGTTGCATCTGCCGTGTAGCGGCTCACTTGCACCGCAGATGTAAAAGGGGCCTTACTACAGTGTTAATGAAAAATAAAATATACAATAGAAGATAAAATGACAGATTGGAGTGTGCTGGTTCTGCAGTCACAATACTGTCACTGAGAATAGAGTGGACCTCAAAGAGCGATGGAGAAGTATTTGTACCTGCAGCGTCCTTGAACATTGATGTTTGCATAAATGTACTAAACGCGGCTACAGACATGATGTTATCTGTGCTGGGTTTTTTTCTCTGCACAATATAAAATCACAGTAACATAAAACGGTGTTTTGAGCAGCACCACAACATCCATTTTATAGCTCCATCTTTATTGTGCACTCAACAAAATATTCCTAAAGTTACCTTTCATTACTTTTTCATTACTTTGTACAAAGTAAAGAAAAAAAATCTGCATGTCTATTCTCAGGCCAGCAAAGCCTATGACAGGTCAGAAGTGCTGTGTCCAGCACATGCGAGTGT
Organism: Allobates femoralis; assembly: GCA_033576535.1. Classification (NCBI taxonomy): domain Eukaryota; kingdom Metazoa; phylum Chordata; class Amphibia; order Anura; family Aromobatidae; genus Allobates; species Allobates femoralis. Next base: position 176,997,052 of record JARQOC010000007.1, read on the forward strand.
GACAAGCGGTGCCATCACAAACTTTACTGCACTCCAGCCTTGAGGGGTGACATAGGGACTAACCCACAAGTCTGAACTGTGCTGCACTCCCTGACATCACCGTTCCTCACACGCGCTGTTTTATGATACCGGCAAGACGCATCGGTTATGTCTCGCTTGATATCGCAGCTCTCATGAGACAGCTAGTGTTATAAGCGCTGACGCCACTAAGTTTATCTCAGGTCACACATCCAGATTCCCTGCTTCGCAATACCAGCTATGCATGCTGAGACAACCTCAGGGAAGTGACGGCTGGTCACTCTGCCAGGAGCCATGCAGTGCCCGGCGTCCCACCATATAGGGGATGCAGTCACTGATTTTTCCCCTTATATGCTGGGACTGCACATTTTTCACTTGGGTATCTGATTGATGCTTCTGGCCTTGCTGCCAGCTGACATTACCCAGCTGGCATCAACTCCAAATACCATTACCCTGTTTGCCAACGCACCGAGGCAGCGAAAAAAGCCACTCATGGGGAAGCAGCAGCCTGATAAAAGATTTTCAAGCTTGACAAAAAATTAAGATTTGAAAGATTATGAAATTTTCAGCTGTTCAAATGCATGGATGGATGTAAAGTAGAGATAGATTTATAGATAATGGGAAAAAAAGGAATAGATTTAGAGACAGAGCGAGGTCAAAACAGCTATATAATATCCCACCTCCCTATATTTTGTAAGCTCGCACCCTTTAGTGGTTTTAATGTTGCACAAAAGGTGTACTAGCCAGGATGTAGCTTTAGAAAAACTAACCAGCTAGGGTACAGCAGACAGCTGCAGTCTGCAGACCACAGCTGGTGGTTTTATCTTGGCTGTTATCAAAATTGGGGGGGGACGACTCCATGACAATTCTCTCAATGATTTATTTTTACAGTAATCTGACATCAGTTTAGTTACCATACATATACAGACGTCAGCAGAGAGGGTGGGCGATGCCAAGTGTCTTTAACTAGCCAGGGGAGGAGGATGCACTGAATGTGTCTGTGTTCATGACAGGACCTGGAAGCATAGCGGCACTGAAGCTTGCTATCAATAGTGTAGGAAGATAATGTCTGTGCCAAAACAACGGGGCTCCACTGTAAAACAGTTTCAGCAGTGTTTGGCAGCTTTTAGGTCCCTTTCAAGATGTTTTTGAGGCCTCCCATTGATATGAATTGGGTTCGGGAGTTTGGTCAACATATGCCCATTGGCGAACCGAACCCAACCTTCAAAAAGGTTGACTCATCTCTACTGCAGCCATAATTTTTGTTATTTTGACAGCTTTCAGCTTGATCTCGAGCCATGGCGACTTGATGGATGAACGCTCTGCTCTGTAGGTAGATCGATCTTGTGCAAGTCTAGATGAAGACTTGGTGGACCTTCTACAATTTTCTTGATAGTATCAATCAAGCAAGTTTCACACCCACAACACATTCATTTCTCTTGTGGGTACCTGAGTTTTCGGTGTAGATTTTCCCTTTAGATTTGCATTATTTCCATATTAAAAGAGAAATCCAGCCTTCCAGAGATTATTGTAAAAAAAAACCGATTTTGCAGCTCCTAGCAAGGACACTTGACGCCGATCTCCTCGAGCACGAACATATCATTATGCACACAGAAAACAAAAAGACAAAAACTTAAGGAACCAGATTGACTAAATAGGAGCCAAAGTTCTACAACATAAAAGAATTCCCCAAAAGTTGATCATAGGAATGTAGCTGGACAGATCCACTTATTAGCACAGTCAATGGCCAGAACATGAGAGGTTTTCATAGACACTTGTATCAAAAGCAGGAGAAAAGACAAAAACACATGCAAATACAGAAAGGAAATCAAAGTTTCCATTGCTTCAACAGACCCATGTAACAACAGGAACTTTTGCAAACATTTTTTCTTTGTTAAAGGTCTGTTTTGTTCCTTTTTTTCCCCTAATACCAGATCTGTAACAAATAGATCCCAAATGGACATGTGAGCGCAGCCCCTAGTAGTATGCTTTCTTTACATCTTCTGGCAGGGTTGCTTCCCAGCAGTTAAAAAAAATATAGCGAAAAAACCATAAAAAATGCTTGTTTGTCAGGTGAACTGATTTTGAAGCTGGTCTGGAAATCGTTGTTCTATGTAACACAGTAGATCTGCTGCTGAGAAAAACGATATTATATAAAGAATTCAGCTAGAAAGTGCAGCCGCCTGCCTAAACAGGTGATCATTTAATGGCGGCTCAGTGGTTAGGACTGCAACCTTGCACACTGAGGTCCTGGGTTCAATTCCCACCAAGGACAACATCTGCAAGGAGTTTGTATGTTCTCCTTGTGTTTGCGTGGGTTTCCTCCCACGTTGTAAAGACATACTGATAGGATATTTAGATTGTAGCCTCAAAGGGGACAGCATTACTGATGTATGTAAAGTGCTATGGAATTAATAGCGCTATGTATATGAATAAATAAATATTAATGTCGCAGTTTGCCTAATGTATACGTTGCCCCGTTACATAGTAGTCAGCTGAACATCTGAAGAATCAATATGAATTCGACTGAATATTTAATTTAGAAGCTGGTGTCAGAAGTCAGGAGGACCCTGTATACATTAGATAACTGTCTGGTATTGGAGTCAGGTTTCTATGTATTTCCATAGCCATTAGGCTACACTTAATTTGTCAGATATACTTAGATGTATAAAATAGTGACCACCGGTGAAAAATGACATCTAACAGCAAAAAAGCCCCACCACCATTATCAAAAGTGGAAAATGAGGAGATCACATTATCCAATGCATCATAGATCACATAAGCTAGAGGATAGCGTTTACCTGAACAGGTTGAGTACGGACATACTCGGGCAGGGTCTTGGTTGACAATACGAGCTGCGGGTCACTGTCCGGCTGCACTTTGTGCCCTGATTTTAATGTGCGCAGTGATTTACCTTCACAATCCGTAAAATGGACGAGGATGGACTGAGCCATAACTGAATGCCGGGAAGCCGGTGTCTGTACACAGAGAGCAACCTTTGTCCCTCTATATCAAACATGGCACGAGGACAAAAGCTCAGACAACATTGCTTCACATTAGGAAAGGCTGGCTCTGGGCACTGAGAGTCGCAAGCTGCAGCGAGGGCATATGTGGATCATACATGGCTCATACAGACGGGCAAGGAGCACACGACCCATCCAGAGAGACCAAAACAAGTAATGACACCGGAGGCACAATGGGAGCCAAGCAAGGATTTCTTTGAAGAGTTTAAAAAGACATGAAGAATAAATCTCCGGTAAACTGAACTCAATCTGTCATCACGTAACTGGGATATCACAGCAGGTTCACAGAAGATCCTCCTGCTTCATTTAAAACCGCACAATGGTAAGAAGAAAACTGCATGTTATATTGAGCTAACGCCTGGAGCATGGGGTACATACAGCGGACAACAAACATAGTCACCGGCTACTTATTCTCAGAAGTAGCCTCATTTGCCATTCAGTATTGTCCACCAGCTTCATTCAAGTGACTAGAGCCATCCACCGAATCATACAACCAGCGCTGCGGAAATAGTGGATCACACGGGTAATCTGGAGTGGAATGGTTATACGGTACAGAAAAGTTACCCAAAGTCATTCACCATTCTGCACGTCGGCAGCACGGTCTTATTTGCAGCTCTAAATGGACAAGTATCCAAGAGGTGACAATGCACTAAGGTCACTGGCTCCTGAAGGACTATAGGTATCTTCACACCAGAGTGTGTGCAATATGACCAGTTTGGTCTCATTTTTATGTGCACAATTGCGGCATTTAAAGGCATCCTGTCAGCTCCAAAACGCCTCAAACTATCAAAACACGTCCCTGCAGCATCCTATCACTAATCTCACACTCCTTTTGTCTCCTAAAAGCATCCTGTGAAAGTGCATAAAAACGTTTTACTACTTAATCATTAGTGATTATAATTAGCAGGGGCTATATTCTTTAGTCACCAGGGCATGTTGTTTTGCAGCTCCAGGATCCACCCTCTCTCTGTCTGTGCTGCTGTGATGTGGAACTGAAGGCAGGACTAATGATTTGCATTCTGTGAGTGATAGAGAGGGGGGAGGGTAATGCCTGCACAAGCAGGGCACAAGCAGGGCACAAGCAGGGCACAAGCAGGGCACAAGCAGGGCACAAGCAGGGCACAAGCAGGGCACAAGCAGGGCAAACAGACAGAGAGAGGGAGGGAGGATCCTGGAGCTGCAAAACAGCCCGTCCTGGTGACTAAAGAATATAGCCCCTGCTAATTATAATCACTAATGAGTGAGTATTAAAACGTTTTTATGCACTTTCACAGGATGCTTTTAGGAGACAAAAGAAGTGTGAGATTAGTGATAGGATGCTGCAGGGACATGTTTTGGTAGCTTAGGAGGCGTTTTGGAGGTGACAGGATCCCTTTAACTTACATTTTTCACCTATTCATCTATATGGGTAAAAAAATGCTGAAAGAAATGACAAAATAAATGGCAAAACAGCAGCTGGACTCAAAATACCAATAAAAAAAGGTCTGCTTAAGTATTTCAGAAATCTCATTAATAATTCAGTTTGTAGGTCCTGGAAAACGCTGGGTATTCTACGCATCAAGCCTCACTTGTGAATATATCCGGACGCTAAAACTCGTCTGATCACTCTGCAACTTAATGCCTGCAGAATCCAGGTCACCATCCGGCAGGGTTTACAGAGGGCACAGGGGCCAGGTGGGTTCTGTGTATGATGCCCACAATGAGTCTTCCTAACTGTAAGGTTTAATAGACTTTCACGGAAGATAACTGTACATTGATTTCCTTATAAAGTAGGGGGCTATGCAGTTTATAGGGTCCTCAAAAACATGCTTCTCATATGAGGTCCTAGTGCAGGGATGTGTAAGGATGCTGAATCATAGACAGGAGCTCCTGAGTACAGATTCTCCACTATGAATGCTCACATCATCAGGAATCTGGGCACAATAATCTGAGTAACACAAATGGCATCTATGACACAGTGGGAGAAGAGCCAAGTACAGGTCACTTAACACAACGTATGTACGTGTACGTATGTAGTTGTAGGTGTATATATACACAGTACATATACAGTTAGGGCCAGAAATATTTGGACAGTGACACAAGTTTTGTTATTTTAGCTGTTTACAGAAACATGTTCAGAAATACAATTATATATATAATATGGGCTGAAAGTGCACACACCCAGCTGCAATATGAGAGTTTCCACATCCAAATCGGAGAAAGGGTTTAGGAATCATAGCTCTGTAATGCATAGCCTCCTCTTTTTCAAGGGACCAAAAGTAATTGGACAATGGACTCTAAGGGCTGCAATTAACTCTGAAGGCGTCTCCCTCGTTAACCTGTAATCAATGAAGTAGTTAAAAGGTCAGGGGTGGATTCCAGGTGTGTGGTTTTGCATTTGGAAGCTGTTGCTGTGACCAGACAACATGCGGTCAAAGGAACTCTCAATTGAGGTGAAGCAGAACATCCTGAGGCTGAAAAAAAAGAAAAAATCCATCAGAGAGATAGCAGACATGCTTGGAGTAGCAAAATCAACAGTTGGGTACATTCTGAGAAAAAAGGAATTGACTGGTGAGCTTGGGAACTCTAAAAGGCCTGGGCGTCCACGGATGACAACAGTGGTGGATGATCGCCGCATACTTTATTTGGTGAAGAAGAACCCGTTCACAACATCAACTGAAGTCCAGAACACTCTCAGTGAAGTAGGTGTATCTGTCTCTAAGTCAACAGTAAAGAGAAGACTCCATGACAGTAAATACAAAGGGCTCACATCTAGATGCAAACCATTCATCAATTCCAAAAATAGACAGGTCAGAGTTAAATTTGCTGAAAAACACCTCAAGAAGCCAGCTCAGTTCTGGAAAAGTATTCTATGGACAGATGAGACAAAGATCAACCTGTACCAGAATGATGGGAAGAAAAAAGTTTGGAGAAGAAAGGGAACAGCACATGATCCAAGGCACACCACATCCTCTGTAAAACATAGTGGAGGCAACGTGATGGCATGGGTATGCATGGCTTTCAATGGCACTGGGTCACTTGTGTTTATTGATTACATAACAGCAGACAAGAGTAGCCGGATGAATTCTGAAGTGTACCGGGATATACTTTCAGCCCAGATTCAGCCAAATGCTGCAAAGTTGATTGGACGGCGCTTCATAGTACAGATGGACAATGACCCCAAGCATACAGCCAAAGCTACCCAGGAGTTCATGAGTGCAAAAAAGTGGAATATTCTGCAATGGCCAAGTCAATCACCAGATCTTAACCCAATTGAGCATGCATTTCACTTGCTGAAATCCAGACTTAAGACGGAAAGACCCACAAACAAGCAAGACCTGAAGGCTGCGGCTGTAAAGGCATGGCAAAGCATTTAGAAGGAGGAAACCCAGCGTTTGGTGATGTCCATGGGTTCCAGACTTAAGGCAGTGATTGCCTCCAAAGGATTCGCAACAAAATATTGAAAATAAAAATATTTTGTTTGGGTTATGTTTATTTGTCCAATTACTTTTGACCTCCTAAAATGTGGAGTGTTTGTAAAGAAATGTGTACAATTCCTACATTTTCTATCAGATTTTTTTGTTCAACCCTTCAAATTAAACGTTACAATCTGCACTTGAATTCTGTTGTAGAGGTTTTATTTCAAATCCAATGTGGTGGCATGCAGAGCCCAACTCGCCAAAATTGTGTCACTGTCCAAATATTTCTGGCCCTAACTGTATGTATGTATGTGTATGTATACACAAATGCATCTCAAATC